>JANHMN010000001.1:16486782-16555690 GCA_030674055.1 Rhabdomys pumilio
GATGATGGGCAAATCCTTAAAACTGTGTAAGGTTGGTTTTAACAACTTTTACAACACTTCAAAATGAGTATTTTTCACAGCATAGCATAACGTTCAGAATCATTTGGAAAAACAATTGCTAAACACAAAGGTTCTGAGGATCCAGATTACTAAATGTTATTAAACAACTAAAGTATGATTGTGTATAATTTAATTATATAGCATAAATATTGATAATTATAATGATTAAATTACAGTTGGCGTTAGCTTTGGAGTAAAAATGAAAAAACAGGTGATTTATATTTGACAATAGACTGTATTTATTGGTAATAAAGAATAGACATTTATAGGTAAGATGACATCGCTGCTGAAAGTTATGATCTTGTGTTCCATGAGTAAAGGCTTTATATATAAAATACAGAAGTGAAACTTTCCTATATTATTTTATATAAAGCATTTTCCCCTCTCAGAAACATGAAATAGAAGAATAGAAAAAGAATCTCTAGCTATTGTAAGGAACAACTTTCTTTTTTGGTGAGTTTTATTTTATTTTTTACTTATTCACTTTATATCCTGCTTACTGCCCCCTCCCAGTTACCCCCTTTCCACAATCCTTTGCCCAAACCCACCACCCTTTTTCCTCTGAGCAAGTGGGGACTCCCTAGGTATTGCTCCATCCCTGGCACTTCAACTCTCTGGGAGGCTGGGCTTTAAGGAACAACTTTCTTTCAGTCATGGTTGGAACAAGATTATTTCAGGGTACAGTAAGCCTCCAGCTCACTAGGGGCCACTGAACATAAGAGGCAGTTCCACTTCCAGAAACAGAGGGAGCTGAGCATCAGAGAATGCCTCCACTAGCCTATTCTTGAGCTTTCCTGCCTACTCTCAGTTTTTTCATCTTGACAATATTTTTAGTCTTGATACAAGGATTTACTGTACAAAATGGGGAACTATAGGACAGTAAGAAAAATTTAAGATTGTGCCATCCACAGAAAACAACTCCCACATTTTATTCTTTTATGAAGATATAAGTCTTAGACATATTTTTCATAGGATTGGATTGTGATTCCTAATGTTTGTAAATTTCTGTTTCATTCAATAGCATCAGTTACTAAATCTTACTTGGAGAATCATTTTACCTTCTAATCTTCATCTTACAAATAGCAACATGGTGATACTTCAATCAGTTTTTGGTACAGAATGTTTAAAGTTCCCTTACTTATTATAGACAGCACTGCAGTAATGCCCCTATGGTTTGTATGCATCTGTATCAATTGTCCTTTTTTTATTTTTTCTTAACAAAGTAGTCATCTCAGAAGACTTGGGATTTTGTTGGTGTCTTTTGTTTTAATCCATTAAAAAAATTGACTTGTTTTTCTTATTCTTCACTAAAAACTAGTTTTCAGTTTTGACCCTGTGATTATGAATACCTGACAATAATGGAAATTTGCTTCCTTGATGAAACAGTCTATGTGCATTTTGTTAAGCTTGGCTGGGTTTTTAAATATCCATTTGTCTTGACTTCAGCAATTTCCTAAATAAGGATAGGGCCATGTTGTTGAATTATGACAAAATTATCAGTCAAGCGAATCTTCAGTTTGTTATGATACACGCAGGATTGTGAGACACTGGCCAGGAACATGAGGTCTGCACTGAAAAACCTTGGTGGTCTAGAACATATTTATAGTTTCTGCCTTTCTCAATTTGTCCATTTCATTTCCTGTCAGGGAAGGTAGGCTACCTACAGAGCTGAGGTTTCAGTGCTAAAACATGCAGCTTATGCTTTATAAAATACAACAAGCATATTTATTCCAGTTCACATAAGAGTATAGTAGTCTATTCACATATTTTCTGCTAAAACAAATATTTAAATTATTGTATTTCATATATGTTATTATCCATACACAACTATTATGTAAAATTACTGATGTTGAGATAAATATATAAATTATTATTTTAACGCATTTTTATTTTACTTTATATATTAATGTTTCGCCTACATGTATGTAAGTGTACCACATGCATATAGTACCTGAAGAGGCCAGAAGAGGGTATTTGAGTCCCTGGAAATGGAGGGACAAATGGTTGTGAGCACATGTGGGTGTTAGAAATTACACCTGGATCATCAGGAAGAGCATCCAGTGTTCTTAACCACTCAGACATCTCTTCAGTCCCTCTAAATTGTTTCTATGTTGTCTAAATCAGGCTGTAATTAGTGTCCATTGAAACTTAAGCCTGTCTGTTCCTATATACCAAGTAACAGTTTCCTGATAGGTTCCCTTGCTCAAAATGTAGACTTAGTGGAATATAAAAGCTAAGAAAGAACAAGAGAAAAGAACATGAAGTTGGGAGGGAGACATGTTGGCAGAGAATCTTGGGGGGGGGTTGAAAGTGTAGGAGGGGTAGATGTATTCAAAATGCATTATATTCATGTAAAAGTTTTTCTTTGAACAATTTTGCTTAATTAAAGTAAAAAGAACAAAAAAGTTCAATTATCACAAGTCTGATCTCTTAAGATTGAACAAAATTGTGATTAATTGGTAAAAGAAAGGCTTTATAATTAACACTTGGGGATCCTTGACTAATAAAAATACAGGGATGTGGTAAAGGAATTTGACTGTTTTAACTGCTGTGTCCACAGTGGCCATTTGGTCTGTGGAACTGATCAGTTCAGTCGTAAATGGCAAGATCATATGGCTGATGGGGCTGAAGTCAGACACACTGGTGCTGGTTCCCAGCTGCTAATAGCTGGGTGTGAAGTTATCACGCTCAGCTCTGGTCAGGGGTATCCAGCAGCAGGAGCTTGGCTTGACTTTCCCAGAGATTGTGAGGATAATTGAAACATTGTTTCAAATATAATTGCTTTTCCACCAGAAAATGTAAAGTAGGGAGCTCAGTTTTCCAGGTATCAAAAAAAAAAAAAAGTGAGTTTAAGAACAGGCCTATAATTTTAGCACTTGGGGAGGCAGAGGCAAGCAAAACTCTGAGTTTGAGTTCAGCCTGGTCTACATAATGAATTCCAGACCAGGCCAACCAGTTGGGGTTACACGGTGATAGCCCATCTCAAAGTAAAACAAAACATATGAACTAATAAGTACTGAGTTTAAGAAAGAGAAAAAGTCAAGTTGACAATCATTTCTCAAAATATATTCTTATTATTCAAAAATTAAAAATAAAGTTTCTTTTCTCAAAAGCGTCTAACTTCATTCATTAAAAATGAATAAATATCCCTAAAAATACACATTAAGTAATTTTCATGAGAGCAAACAAATTCTGTTAAAGCTCAAATCGAAATCTCAGAGCCCATTCTGAAATGGTTACATCTGATACTTTATCAAGGGAAACAAAAACAAGGCCTGTTCTTAACTCATTTTCTTTGATACCTGGAAAAGTGATCTCTACTTTAAATTTTCTGATGGAAAAGCAATTATATTTGAAACAATGTTTCAAATTCATCTGCGGCTAAGGACAGGATGCCTGCTGAGCCATTTGGTCATTGTGTGAACATCCTATATGAACTGATGCAGACCCAGATACCATAGCCTACTGCACATGTACATTGCCTTAAAGTCTCGGGGACCACTGTCTATATGCATTTCACTGTTGACACAAACCCGTGGCAGTGTTCTAATTTGAATGGAAATATCCACCTCTGAATCATAGTTTTTACTATGGTCTATGAAAGGCTTTTTGGCTTCTGAACTACAACTGTACTTCTTATTTGTCAACCTGGACTTGCATCAATCCAGAAGACGATGCTAGGGAAAGCTTGCTGTGAGCCAGGAGTTTTGCCTCAGTCAACCCTGCTAGAGTGCTTATTCGTCTCTCTCCTCCAAAACGAGGCTGATCAAAGGGAGCTCTCTGTAACTTTTATCTTAGTACTGAACACATTCTGCATCTCAAACATCAGTTTGATGGAGAGGAAAATGCTGGGTAAGGAGGGCCAGTTTTCCAAACTTAATCTATGTGGGGAAATGAACTTGCCTTGTGAAGGCGTAAGCTGCTTTTACTAACATAAAAGACAGTTATGTGGCTCTCAATGACAAGAAGGGGATGCTCAGCAAAGATCTCCGGATGTTAAGTTGTTTACACACTCAAACGGCAACAATAACAACAAAATGGTTGGGCTACTGGAAGCTATTTTCCCAACGCAGTGAAATAAATTTTATGTGTATTGTGAACCTGCAATATTTGAATCCTGATCCAAGAAGATGATTTTGAAGTTTCCTGATTTTTTTTCCCCTTCTTGTTTTTAATATTGTGTCTGTCTGTGGGACTGAAACTATTTGTACTTCAAAATAAAGTGGTTGCTTTGATTTTTACAGATGGGGAGTGTAGTTAATTTCTAGGAGGCCTTTCCAGAGGTTTGGGGGTTGTCAGGTAGAATGGCTAAGTCCTAGGGCAAACACACCTTGAAAGAGGTACTGCTTGGGTCAGGTGACCACACCTCAAGTAGTTTGGGGGAAGACTTCATTTGGAAACACCACACACTTCTCCACATCATCTTTTGGCAGTGACATTAACTGGTGTCATTCAGGACATGGCAGGTAGGCCACATACTGGAATGCAGCATAAAAGATTATATTGCCACTAGAACTGGCCATGCCACCAATTTTATTGAAACTTTTTTTTTTTAATACTACTTGGAATTTGGAACACCATGAGGAAAGCTTTTCTGTTTTATCAATTATGCTGGAGTCAGGGGAAACAGTACCCATGGGCATTTTAGTGTTGACTTTTGTGCAAAAGAGAATCTGATTAGAGCCAGGAGAACCTCATGCGTCCCTGTGTCCCCAGATTTGGTGTTTATAATACAAAAGCATGGGCTAGTGACACCAGAGGGAAAGCAATGATTATAGGCAAAGCTTTCAGGGTAAAAGGCTTGGACATTTTATTTATTTCTCTAAAATGTCTTTGAGAGGAGATATATATTGTACTCGGGGACATTCAATGTCCAACAAATGCATTTGAGTAAATTATAGTAGAAATGTCTTTAAGGACCCCTGCTGCTATACTAACAGCAACTCAGTGACTAATTTCTGCACTTGTGAGACCTTCAGGGCCTTGTAGTGTCTCACACAGTTACCTCTAGGCTTTGGAAAGGAAGTCCTACCTCCAATCTTATGCTTATTTGGAAACTGTTTGAGGGGTGCAGCGTAGTTATGTTAAGATTATTGCTAGGTAGGCAGCCTTTTGTCCATCTGTACAAGGAGGGCAGCAGGAATGTTTATAAGGGTAAGTATAATTACACACACACACACACACACACACACACACACACACACACACGATAGTGCAGAAACAGGGTTGGGTTCTTTCCCTCTCTATCAAGATTGGCTTTGAGTTCTCTTCCCTCTGAAAACCCTAACTTGAGCCCTTGGATACAACCTCAAATAAGGTTACAACTGGAGTGAAACCAAGATCTGGAAAAGGGTAGAGAGCTCCTCTCCTAACTCTGCGCTTTTATAAAATGCTAGAGGTTTGCTTGGAGGATTCGGTTTGCACTTTGAGATTCACTGAGGAACTTTGCAAGATTGAGTGAATGAATAAATGCATGAGGAAACCAGAATCTATGTATAAATCTTTATTTATAATTTTGACTTACAACGGAAGATAAATAAAGCCTCCATTGCCATGTTATACATTTGAGATCCCCCATCAATATTGGTTGGAAATGCAAGTTAATGATTCCTGTGTTTTCTATCTCTATACATCGACTATTTTTGATCACTTGAGCATATGAGCCTCACAAAAGCTGCTAATAAGCTACACATGGAATGAACAATGGGAGATGGACCAACAAATTTTCTAGGGGAATTCTAATAATCTTTGGTTCGACTTAGTTCATTTTAAAAATAATAATGAGATAATGGGAGATACGATGGTCCCTAGAGTACCTTTAATGTAAATAATTTGCTTTTAAGTTGAAAACAAATTGCCTGTAAGCCATAAGTCACAGACCGAATTATGGGTGTTTTGGTCAGGGTGAAATAACACTGATCCTCCTGTTTTCTCCATGAGTGGTAACTTCTCAGTGTCTCTGGTCAGAACAGTCTATATTACCCCTCCTGTTCAGCTCACAGTCCTGCCCCTAGAAAGCACACAGACTCTTTTCAAAGATGTGAAGCTGGACTTTCTATTCCTGATATGAGTCTAAACTCCAGCTTGCCAAAAAGGTTGTCCCCAGTGTGACCGAGCTCTATGATTCCAACTGTCTCCTAATGTCTAGGGCTACAAATCGTATGTCATCATTGCACACACCAATCAGATATCACCCTTCAGAGATGCTGCTTGCTCATCCTTTTATGTAGAATCCTCTCCCTTCCTCATATGTAGCAGGGTTTCCTGTATCCTTAGTAACCCGATATGCCCAGGGATGCTTACACTTTCTCTTACTGTCAGGCATTTGGCAGGGCTGTTTTTCCTACCATCCTATTTTTGATTAGATGGCATTCTCCAGGATGTGGTAAGCAGAAATACATTGGCAGATATTTCACGGCAGAAGTTTTAAGAGGAGTAAGAATTGACGAAGCCCTCCGCCATGTCAGCTATCCTGCAAGTTCCCATGGAAATGGCATCTGAATTTTCAGTGACTACCTTGAGAACCAGAACTGGATATGGAATGTGAAAGAGAAATAGACTTTTGTGCATCTTTCTAAATCAACCGAGCTTTGATGTGTTTGTTACTGTGGCATAAGGTCATTAACACTGTTGGAGTTGCTCGATCTGACTCAAGTATGCACGCCTCCCTGAAATGCATATCCATCAGAGCCCTCCAAATGTGGCCAATGCTCTGAGAATAGCTGTATGCTTACACTTGACGCAGTCATCTAAAACAGCTCCATTGTTGTTACCGTCATCCAGACTGTTCTTTATAGGACTCCCCCCTCATATTTTACAGCTTGTTCTCACCTTTTCCCATTTTTAAGAACATTGTCTGTGGTTGATATTTAATGATTATTTTTCAGTTAAAACAGAAAAATGCTGTCAGGCAACTTGCTTCCCTCTGGAGCAGGTTAAGATGAGAGGAAGTTTTCACTTTTTATTTTTATTTTTGTTTTAAATCCATCTCTTTGTTCAAATGAGGAGAAAATTATCTCATTAGATTGTCAGACCAAAGTTCTAACATTATTGCTCACTAAAATTCATGACCATGTTAACATTACTTAGCTATTTTACCCTGAAATAATTTCAAAGAATGAGAGTCAACGACTTCATTGCTACTGTGTATGATCAAAGTCCAGGTTTGTATCTGTCTGCTCTTCTACCTTCTGGTCTCAGTTACGCATGGTCAACTATAGACAAAAATGTTAACTGGGGGAATTCCTGAAGCAAACATTTCATAATCTTAGAAAATACATTTCATAATGACATGTTGTTGTAATTCTTTCATCTTGTTATTAATCCCTTACTGTGTCTATTAATGTCTTACTGTGTTTATAATTAAATTTTCCCGCAGTAAAAATATATATCTAAGATTTGATGCTATGGATTTAAGTATCCACAGAATGAGCATCTTTGACCATTTCTTCTGTGGACAAGGGGCACTATTGTCACTGAATTATTCTTAGTACACTCACATAAGTTATCTGCCAATGCCATTGTTTCCTGTGGAAATTTGATTCATTATTCAAATGCTTATCTAGAAGTCTATGTTCTGTCCCATGAACTGAGGATACAGAAATCAATAAGGCACAGCCCATTACCCCAGGGAGCTTATAGCTTAGCAGGCATAATTACAATACATGATGTCACATAGGCATTGACTGTGATACACATAACCTCCTCTGTGTGTGTGTGTGTGTGTGTGTGTGTGTGTGTGTGTGTGTGTGTCCCTGTCTGTCGGTCTGTCTCATGCATATGAGTGTGTGACTAGAGCAAGACTTTTCTGTGTCTTCCTCTATCAGCACCTGCCATATTACCTTGAGACACAGTCTCTCATGAAACTGGAAGCTAGCTGTTTGGGCTAGGACAGCTAATCCACAAGCTCTTAGGAACCACTCATGTGTGTCCTCTAATGTTGTGATCACAGACACACAGAGCCAACGCTGGCTCTTTATGTGGTGCAGGGGATTTGAACTCAGATCCTCCTACTAGTAGAGTAAGTGCTCTTATTCATGGAGCCAACTGTCCAGCTTAGCACAGGTATTTTCTGTTTCTAATATGTGCTTACATCATTAGGATAAAACACACCTAAACTTATCTAGTTACTCATCAGTTTCTAGCTAACCTTTGTATATAATGAGAGCTTAGCTTTGGACAATGGTTATAGGGAGTAGATATGAGCAATCCCTGAGAAAAACAGAGCACTGACAGCAACTTCTGGGCCTCTGAACAGCTCCTCCCTGTTCCCAAGGCTCAAAAACAAGAAACAATGGAAATGGACTAGTGGGTCAAAACCAGCATGTCCAGGTAAGATTAAGGCCTGACTGTACACACTCCCATTATCCATGAGGAGAACCTCCTCCTTCCCCTCCCCGCTCTGCTGCATATGGGTGGAGGCAACCGTTTCTTGGAATTCTTGCCATACAAGACAAAGCAAGTTAGCAGGCTGGTGATGTCACCAGGTATACGGTCTAGCTTGTACTGTGTTTCTGTGAGGTTAAAGAATGTTGTTCAGAGGACAAATGCTCTTGTCCTAGCCTGCTGTAACTGGACCTCAGGCAAATATCTTGTCTTATCTGTCACCACTGGTGTTTATCAGCACTTTGGAGAGAACACCCATGACTCAAACTTTTGGCACCAAGGAGAGGATGTATCTATTAGTCTGGTGGGGACCTACCAATCACACCTTGCTTTGGCTTTCCTAGCAGCTCTTTCGGTCCCATATGTACTCCTTAGAAATTAGTTATGTTAATAGATATATTTCCTCTTTTAGCCTCTCTATTAAGGCATTGAAATAAACTTTATATTCCATAAGATACCCTTGAGGCTTTCCTTTGGTCTCTTGATAATCTATTCCATTGTCTTAGCTTGGTGATCTTGAGGGGTAACATCAAAGGACTGAGTTGCTATGAGAGGGAGACTTAGTTCCTCTAGGGGTGAGTATTTGGTAGCTCTGCAGATCAAGCCAACAGAAGTAGCAATAGCTAAATGACAACAAAGCCACTTGGAGCAGCAGTACTGAGGGTATGGTAGGATACTCAGGCTTTATGTCCCTCATAAAATCTAAGGTGAAGCTAACGACTAAGAAGTTGTGCATCCTACAGATGTTGGTGTGGGCTTATGGCAGACCTCAGGGTTCCTGGGGAACTAGTCTATGGCGAGCAGCCAAGGGGACACAAAATGCAGACATGGTCTCATCATCAGAGGCTGGCCTCTAACAGGAACAGTTTTTATTATTGTTGTGAATGAAATACTATTAGCTCTTATTAACTGAAATAAATAATAAAAGGACATTTGTGTTTTAAAATTTTGAAAATTTTATGTATATGTATGATGCAGAGGCCAGAGGCAAACAACGAGTAACCTGCTCTACTCTTCTCCACACTGTTTTTGAGACAGTGTCCCTCCATGAAAGCGATGCTCATCTGTCTGGTTAGACTGGTTGAGTAGTGTCTGGGATCCTCCTACTTCGGGATTGCAGACACATGCTGACATGCTTGACCTTTTACATGAATTCTGGGCATCTGAACTCAGGTCCTCATGCTTGTGCCTCACCCCATCCCCCCGCCCCAGCTCCAATAACACAATAATAAAATTTCTCACATTGCCTATGTCTTTTAAATATTTGGACAAACACTCCTATAGGTAAAACTTATTTATAATTGTTTCAGTTTAGCGCTTGAGTCAGTTCTATTTGTTAGCGGAAGACTTTCTTCACACTTTCAATAGTCCCTGATTTTTCTAGTAATGTAGACATCTGGCAAATAGTTACCACTTTTCATTTTTGGGACTTTAGTGGGTGTTGTGTTTATCCCTTTGAGAAAATATAATTGATAAGAAAATTCACTGTAATGGGGTGATATCATTTTATCAGTCTATAGTGACATTGATAACTTGAGATATGGATTCAAGAATCTGGTTTCTTAGTGATTGTGACTGTTAGCTTTGTCAACTCAGTTCAACCTAGATTATCTGGGAAGTGTTTCAGTAAGGGATTGTCTACATTACCTAGACCTGTGGGGGATATTGTCTTATGTGTGAAGCCATGGCAAACCCTTACTCTTGGCAAACATTCACCCTTGGCTCTCCTATCTACTATTCTTTTTGCTTACCTTCTATGATTCACTTGTCAGTTCTCAGAACTTCAAACAAGGCCTCATAGCATCCTACCTTAGTAACCCTTCCTCCTGATCTCTAGATTTAGCCAACATCCTGCTAGATCAATGTTTTTAGAACCCCTGGTATTGGCAAGGCTTTGTGAGAACAACAGGTATAACTTAGTTAGATCCCACAGCTGCAGCTAGCTTCCTCCACCTGCAAAGCCCTCTTTCCTTTCCTACCCCTCCCCATATCCTGTTTTCAGAGTATATAACCTGTGTGAACAATAAAAACTTTGCCAGCTTGATCAGACTTCTTGACTTGCTGTGCCTCCTTATTTTCTTGCGCATCTCAGTCCTCTCCACAAGGTCTAAGGGTCCCACTTGATTGCCCAGCTGGACTGGACAGTCTTAGTCAAGCTAATTGATGTGAGAAGGCCTAGTTCACTGTAAGGGGCACCATTCCCTAGGCATAGTTCCTTGAACTTTATAAAAGTGGAGAAAGTGAACTGAGAACAAGCAAGAAGCATTCAATTCTCATTGCTCTTGACTGTGGATGAGATGTGATGAGTTCTCTGAAGTTCCTGTTGCCTTAACTTCCCCGCAGTGATGGACAATAACTTAGAGTTATGAGCTAAAATTGCTGAGTTGCTTTTTCTCAATGTATTCTTATCACAGCAACAGAAATGAAACTGGAACAGTGACCTCATTAAACTTAGTTGGACCATGTACTGAAATATATACTAATTCCTAATATAAATTTTATTTTTTACATTAGAACACTTTTCAAAATACTGTGACACGTGTGTGGAGAAGATATCATAATATTACTTTAATTAATTTCAGGCTTCAAAATGGAGCACCACAGTGCATATAATTTATATCACATATTATGATGGTATATATTATGATGTGACATAACATTATAGATATAAGTGGCATTGTGACTAGAGTGTTGGTAGGCTGTCTCCAAACTCTGAAAAGGTCTATAAAAAAGTGTCTCCTTTTTTTTTAGTGGCATAAGATGTGAGGTACATCCAACTGTTAATTAATTATTCTAGAGCTTAGATCATTACTTGTGTGTTAAATTGCCAAGGACGCTGCAGACCCTGGACCTTTGTAGGGATAACCACTTATCCTAGGCTGTGTAGGCCTGTTGTAAGGTTTCATCTTTGAGGGAAGTTAAGAGGGTACTTTCTTACTAATCTTTAGAAGAATCTCGTGGATCTCTTCTGCAGGACAACGGGTACATGAGCATTTTGAGTCTTCCATGTGTCTCTTCTGACCCATATGCCCTTCCCATTCATGGTCCTGGAATCAAGCATATATGTTGCACTTGAACACACAGGTTCTGGACGTCATTTGTTTCCTTACTCTAGGGCCTGATCCTTGGCATTTTCTATCTTTTATACTGCCAAGGGCAGACTCTGACTTGTACTTTTAAAACTGGTGATTAATCGTCACCATCTTCATAGTTCGTGTTTTTAATGAACCAATAATACCATTAGCTGTAACCATTTAATTCCACAATCTTTTAATTACTTCTTCCTCTATCCTTCACGAATGTCTCTTCTTGGTCCCTTGCACCAAGTTACCTGGAGTTCATGATCAGCTGTGGTGAACGGTTGCCCTGTTCTAGCCTGGCTGTTATTTTCAGTGCTTCCTTTAGCTAAGCCCCATTGAAAGGCCCACTGTATAGGGGTTCCCCGGACCTCAACCAGTAGCACATCCTGGGTTGAGTTTCCTGCAGATAGATCCCTCCATGCAGCAGTTTCCTTTGGGCGCATTACAGAGTAGTGCTTCTTCAGAACCGAGAATAGAACAATGGGAAGAGAACTTGGCTGCGGCAAAGATCATGGTAGATCCCGTGGCAAGGGCTATGCAAGTGGGTAGAACGTCACAGGTGCTCATTTGTAGTAAGGGTCCAGAGGCCCTGCGGTTCTGTGGTAACAGGTGAGTAGACATGAGCAACCCTTAAAAATGGGACATGACCTTGGGTGTTGATGGGCTGAAAGTAATTCCCAGAGAAGGCTGTAGCTGAGAGCCGCAGTTCGCTGCTGTCCTCTGGCAGTGCCTCCAAGTGGGAGAAGCCGAATGCTCTGTTGAAGCAGCTGCGGTCGAGCCTGGTCTTGCAGATGTATGAGTACTTTTTGCGGAGGTTCTTGATCTTGTGGTGGTAGATGTCAGCCTCAGCTACTACTTCTACAGAACTGAAAGTTCCAGCTGCCCTGACACCAGAGGATTCTGCACAGCAATCTTTTGCTGAATTTGGTCCTGATGAGCCATTAACGGCTTCATCGTAAGCCAGAGAGTCAACACCTTTGGAGTCACTGCTTCCGCTGCTGAGGTTTCTGCGCCGCCATCTTTAAACAGCGCAGCACTCCTGACTGAACCTCTTATTTCTTCCTCCTGGTGCTACCTAAGCTTTTTACACATGTGGCAAGGCCACCATGGGACTTGTTGCCGAGCTTGTCTGTCTTATTTACGACTAATATTCATATATTGTATCTTTAGGTACAAAATATTCTCAATATATTCATTAAGTAAATAAAAAAGTGATAATAGGCACATTTTTCAGTATGTATTATTTCCTTATGCATTTAAACGAGTTAAATTTACTGTCTGATCGTTTTCAATAAAATTGTTTAAAGTAGTTTCAACTTAGAGAAATAAAAGACAGAAGTGTAAAGTCTAGTGAATCTCTATTAAGCACAGAAGACTTTCTATCACCAAAATGAGACAGACTCTAGTTACTAATTAGATTATTCTTTTCAGGAAGATTAAGTTTCTGGTGCAAACAAGCTAATATAACAACTCAGGCTGGATGTTCCTTTAATTGGTTTATTGGTTCCTCTCAGCTGCTTCTATTGCTCAGAGGATACTTTGAGTTATGTTTAATTTTAATATTAAGTATGACATCAAATTTTCTAGGAAACTGAGCCTTGATCATATTGATCATATCCATAGAAATTAGTGTACAGGAGAGAGCATCGCGTTCTACAGTTCCAAACGGTCACACAGAAAACACTGCCAGCCATGCTAACACAGACTTCATTATCACATGAAGTCTGAAAAAAAAAGAAGCCTTTTGGGACCTCCCATTTTCTAAGGGTTGGAAGTGATGTGATTTTAATAAGTAAATTTGGATGTGTATCTGCTTAAATTATCCGGCTCTAAAATGTACTATATGTTAATGACTACACACAATACCATTTGAAGTTGTGACATTTAGTTTGGAAATACAAAATGATATCTAGTTAAAAGAATAAATAATGAAGTCAGCCAGGCCTGGTATTTACAACTATAACCCCAGATACTTGGAAGGTGGAGGCAGAAAAATTCTTTGAGACACAGAGTTCAGAGCCATCATGGAGAGCCCATCTCTTTAAGTGACAGCAGTGACAAAATCAGCTATTGGATTTTACAAGTGTTCTGTGAGAGAGATCGACATGTTTTTTTTTGTTAAATTTATTTTATTTTAAATTATGTGTGTATACATTTGAGTGTGTGTGCCCAAGGAGGAGTGTGTACCCAAGGAGGTCACAAGAGGGCAAATGGATTCCCCTAAAGTTGTAGTTATTGGGTGATGAGCCTGCCCAAGTAGGTGTGAGGAACTGAATTCCTGACATCAGCAAGAGCAGTTAGAACTGGTAATTCATGAGCTATCTCTCCAGCCCATTGACTTGGTTTTCTAGAACACAGTCTCCAGGATTCTGCCTCATTCTAAGATGCTAACATGCTGTATCTGATCTTTCAAGTTTTCGTATAGTAATACTGTAGATATCACTTACTAAACATGTGCAGAGAAATGATTTTCCTTATGCTGTTTTTCTTGCACCTCTTACATTTTTTGGAAATTATTTTTGAGATTATTATATAATAACATCATCTCTCCCTTTCCTCCCTCTAAACCCTAACAAAACTATGTGCTGTTTATCTTTGTCTTCCCAGCCTTACCATAGCTCCATCATTTAATGAAAGCTTGCTTGCTGAATGAATGGGAGCAGAACAGGCTGGCCTATGTTTGTAGGGACTCCCCAGAGGAGACTAGAAATCTGAATGCAAGTTGACCTAATAGAAAACAAAGCTCTTTGCAGAGGGGTGGCGGTAACCTGTTCAACACTGTGGAGCCAAGGAAGATTTAGAAGGTAGGACTAAGCACTCAAGTTCATTTGTCTTCCAACTGTCAGACACTGTCTTCTTGCACAGTCATTACTAACTAAGCATTTACTCGGTCATACTAAACTAGTTTCTACTATACTTTGGCTAATATCAGATATAGTCCGAAATATTGGAGAGAACGTGGCCAGTTGTACACAAACCTTGCTCTCACACCTGAGTGTGAGACAAAGAGCACATGTGGAGCCATTACTACATTTTACCTTTGTTACAAAAGTAATTACAGAAAGGATTTTTTAAAAAATAACATATCCAGCGAGTTCATATCAGTGTTTGTTAGTGAAAGGCAACCAGTTTCTATCTCTGGCCTCCATAAACATATGTACACACATGTGCACATGGGGGCAGGGCACTGAAAGGGAAGGAGAGCTGGCTGTCTTCATATTTCAGATATGTGCATATACTCACGACACAGGGTGGAACCTAGATCAGAGGTGTTGGAGACAGAAACTGGGAGTCCATCCTTTGTCAGACAGATCTTCAGTGCTAGCGATAACGATATGAACACAACAAATTGTGATTTATTCTATCAATATGACAGATTATCATGCTAATAATAGAAATGAGCCATTAGGCTAAAGGGGTTTGAGAAACCCAAGATTATTGTTATGAATACAAATTCTCCAAAGAAGCTACGCAAATATATACTGACCCGTGTTTACAAATTCTCAGCCTTTCATATCTTCAACAATGTCAAATATTAACAGTATTCTCACTTCGAACTTGTGACCTATACACGTTTTATTGTTTGTATCAATGCATCATGAATATATTCATGTCTGAAAAATTTTTTATTTTATGTATATGGGTATTTTGCCTGCATGTGTGTTTGTGCAATCTTGGTTTCTCTTTTGACACATTTCCCAGATTTGGCTCTGAATAGTTTCCAGTAACTTTATGGTGTCAGCTTAGGCAATCCAAAAATGACCAATCCACACATCTGACTGCCCTCTAAGAAGTAAAAGAATCCTGCAGATGTTCACCCCATAACTCTGTTACTGTCTATAACCACATCTTCCCATCACCCATATATTTACTTAGTGCTACATATGAAAATTATTATGAGAGTTTTGTTAAGTTTATAATTCTTTGCTTAAATTTTCCCGATATTATGATTAAAGTTTGAAAACTATATACAAACCAATTCAACATATATAACTTTTATTTTGAGACATTTATATATGGGCTTTTTCTGGGGTTTATTACATATTTAATAGCAGATAAAATGTGGAAAGATTTTTATTTCTGCTATGATATTCTGTCATATGGACCTTATATCATCAATTCAGATAATCTGTTATTTCCTCTTATTTATTATTTTCAGTTATTCCTTGTATGTGTGCATACCTGTGTATACATGCCTGGGTGTGCATGTGTGCATACTTTTGCATGAACACATGCATGCATATGCTGATGGAAGCCAGGGAACAATCTCCAAGTGTTGTTTTACAATAGCAGTATGCATTGTTTGGGACAATCTCTCATTGGCCTGGGACTCATTGGTCCAGCTCTGCTGGCTGCACAGTGAGCCGCTGATCCTCCTGTCTTCTCCTCAGAGCTATGATTACAGACATGTGTCACCCCACTTGGCTTTTTTACCCAGACTGAGGAATGTACTGCTTGCCCAGTAAGCATTTTTCTAATGAATTTATCTCTTCAATCTGATTTTTATTTTAATGAAAGCATATGGCTCTAGTATGTAACTGCAAAGATTCTTCAGGCCATGCGCAACCTTGTAATAGATAAAATTATGTGATAATTAACTTGCTCATAAACCTTTTCTTGTGGTTTGCGTAGCTTTAAAATTTAGTGTCTTTGTGTACAGAAACTCAAATGTCTCGAAAATAATTTTGCTATTTTATTTTTTTTCAAACTGTATTTTCTTTTCTTTTATGTATATACATGTTTGCCTGCATGTATATATGAGCCTGAGCCTGAGCCTGGTGCCTGGTGCCTGGGATGACAGAAAAGGTTGCCAGATCTTTTGAAACTATAGTTACAGATATTTGTTAGCCACCATGTGGTGCTGGGAACCAAACCCTGGTCATCTGTCAAGAAGATCAGTAAGTGTTCTTAACTGTTGAGCCAAGCTCCAGCCCTTACTCACAAAGATTTCGCCAATGAATCTTTGATTCAAATTTCATTTTTAATTAAAGTTTTATTGTAATCTATTTTTATTAATTAAATTTGTTCTTTGTCAATCTTATATAGGTATGCGATACATTCTAGTTACTCCCAACCCACCTTCTCTTAGCTTCTTCTTGCTTAGTTGGTCTTCTTATCCCCCTACCCCTATCGTTCCCTTTTCCATGTCTGTGGTGTTTTGTTTTACCATCTACTGAGTTTAACTAGGGTATTCAGGATGACCATACCTATGGAATTAGGTAGTAAAGCCTAATGGGCACACCATGGCCATACATCTGAAGATAATGACCCACCCAGAATCCATCTCCTTTAGGGTCATTACAACAAACTGCAATTCTGTAAAGGCTCTTCCTTTAAAGGTTTATTTCTAGGTTCTTTGTCTTTTAGATGGCCTTATAGATGATGTCTAGTAGATGTTATATTTTATTTGTTTATGTAAGAATATGTAAACATCATTAGTTTTATCTATTTACTGGTATTTACCAGCTTTGTTAACCATTCTAATGATTATACCGAAGGCTTTCTGGATAATCACAGTGTCTATGGCTAGTCATGTTTTTCTGTTTATTATTTCACCCTCTTGCATGCCTTAACTTGCTAGTTGAAATCATACTTAGCTTGGTCACTTAAGAGTATTTAAACTGTGTTACCTCTCATTAGAATGTTTGAAGTTTAGGGCATTGCTCTGTGAGATGCACAGACTGAGTGTCATTGAACTGATTCAGAATCTCCTGACTCATTTGTTCTGCAGTCACTCTCTGTAGAGAATTCAGGGAATTGAAGTGAATCTACCTTAGGAACCATGAAAACTTCCACAGCCTCTTTTCTCAACTTATGAAGTAACATTATGGTTTTAAATCCATCATTCTCTTTTAAGGAAATTCACTTGACAGAAGTATTTACTTACTTAATCCAATTTTAAATGAGTATAAGAATGCTATCATTGCATAAAAATTGCCTCATTGATTTATCCTTTTCTACCTCAAGACTGTTCCAAAGACTTCTCTTTCCTTACCTAAGTCCTTCTCTCCTTGCTTTCCATGTTCCAACCTTTTACCTCTTCCTTCAGAACCTCTATATATTTCAAAATTACAGTTATCTCCTTAAACATCACTGTTTCAGATAACCCTTCAGCAGCCTTTATATTACAGGAATTCCCGGACTCTACCGTTCTGAGATTACTCGAGTGCTCACTGAGGAATTACTGTGTGTCTGGTGACGAAGGTATATGATCTTTACAAGTAGATATGAATGTGGGCCAATCTTTGATGGCTGGATTACCTAACAACAAGTGCTGACAGGGAGTGAATCTTCCATTGTTTTCTTCAGAGTCTAACATACACCTGGAATGTAATTCCTTGAATATTCATTGAATACAAAAACCCAAGCAAGGGTGAAGGCAATTACACTTTAACTTTCATGGCTTAAATTGTGGCCATAGATTCATTCCACCCTCATTGCCTCATATTAACGTTAGACCTAGCAGAATCAAAAGTCTTGGGGCTCGTTAGAAATAGAAAATCTCCCGTCCTACAACTCCCAAATCTGCATGTTAAAAAAAATCCTTAGGTATTTGTGTAACATTAGCCAGGGAAGCCTTGTTCTTTCTCCCTGATGCTTTCAGGATTACTTGATCTAGTATCCTTTCATAAATTTAATCTTCTTAGGCTGTACCTAACTCTTTCTTAAACCCCTAAAACTCTTCCTACATCCAGGTTCTCTGCAGTATGTAATATATGCCAAGTGCACTGGGGATCAAGGAAGATGGTTTGTTTTCCTGCTCAAAGCCATGGTCTCCTTCAGGAGCACTGCCAGTCCAGGCTGGAAAGGCTTGAAAACTCCTCTATTTGTTTCACCAAGAACATATTGTGAGTACAAGGGGAATGGCATATAAACTTTTCATGGTTTGTATGACAAGATCATTGGAAATCACACATTGCATAGAGTACACAGGGCTGAATAGCTTTATTCTGTATTTGCCTTAAAATAATGCACAGGTGACATGTGACTTTCATTGTGGGTAGAGTGCCTCACGTGTTAATTACATCACATTCCCAAACACCACACACACACAACTTTCCCCCTCTCTCTCTCCAGTCAACTGTTCAGAGCAAAGGAAGACAAAACATAAGGTTCCTTCAAACCCACCCTGCTGCTTTTAACAAGTCTTTCTAGAAAGCTCTCACACACTTTGTCTTTCCTATAATTGAGTGGAAATGATTGCATAACAACCCGAGAAAGAGGCTGACACACGCCACAGGTCTGAGTTGCAGCGTGCTCAGCCAAAAATGTCTTGTTTATTTTTCTTAAAAACTAAATATTTTTGAAGGAAACTAATAATTCCTGTTATACATAGCTTGTTATACAAGCATAAATTGCCCAACTTCATTACCATATGTATGTGTCTGTTGTTCACATATGTGTGTGACTGTCTGAGTTCTTTTAAGGACCCATTACTGCTACAATATTCTCACATGAAAGTGTTACTCTTTCCCAGTTCCTATCCATCAATGAGGTGTAGATGTGATTCAAATTGCTCACAAATTTCCAAAGCTACTTCAAGAACACTCATTAGTATTCTCTGCAATCCCCTGTTCTCAGGAGCAGTAAACTGATTCAGCTGCATCACACCTGCTGTCTAGATGTGTCTCTTGCACAGCTATATATAGAGGTCAGAGGCTCTTCTTCCAACCCAGCGTCAAGCATCGTACCTGTGGCTTCTTGCTCTCAAAGACCTGGTCTCTCAAGTGTGATTTGGGGATCCGAGGTTTATAGAGGACCTATAAAAGCAAAAGTGTTTATAACTCTGAAGTGCTGATCACATTTTGCTGTTTACTTAGCTACTTGCTGTGGGTGTCATAACAATGGATGAATAGCAGATATGAGAAAGGCAGCTGTCTCCTATTAGGCTGGATATTTTTGTTTTGAAAGTGTTATTTTTTTTTGAAACAGTCTTTTGTGTCCCTATGGAAAGATTTATTATTACTCTGAAATTAATGAACAGAATGTTTTATGATTATTAATCTGGCCATTCAAACTCATATAGTAAATAAGATAAACATGGGCAAAAGTTTTGTAAGCCTCTAATTTTCTTAAGCAAGTAAAGTTTTCCTGAGATCAGAAATTTTAAGAAATACTGAGACAGCTCAAAAGGAAAAAACAAATGCATACATTTTTTAAAGAGAGAGAGAAAGGAAGGAAGCTAACAGCCGAGACTTCATTTCTCAGACTGTTGAAAATGCACTCATTTGTACCACATTGTAGAGTAATGAAGCCCATGGCGGATGTTCTGGCTTGGGTGTCCAGTGGGTGTAACATCGGGGTGATATTGCCAATCAGAAATCTCAAGGCTTCCTCAGGCTCTTCATGTTTAACAAAAAATTCCACTATTTTCTCCCCAAACCACTTTAAGTTTCTCCCAGAAAATAATATCCCAAACTGCTATTTTAAAATATTTTAATAGCTAGAGCCCCAAAGCAACAAGTCTTCATACTACTTCTTCCATTTTCATCCTGAGTAACTTACCAAGTTCTACCATTGCTAGCTTTGTAGCAGCTCTTAAACCTCACCTCAGGCCCCATTGTCACTTCAAGGTGTCAACATCTGATGCCTATGACTGGCCATTTACATCTCTGTCTCTAGTCTCATCCTTAATTCTGTATTTCACAGATCATTCAAATTTTTCTGAAATATGGAATTATGTCACCTCCTCATTAATTATTTTATTGACTCCGTATTTGCATCAAGGTAAAGTATGATTTCATGGAAATAGAGCACATTTAGTATTCAGACATGATATACTCAAGATAGACCAATAATATAATCATTATCATCTTCTTTGAGTGTGTATGTGTTTGTGTGCACATGTACACTACAGCTCAACCTCAGGTGCTGTTTCTCAAGAGACACCCATATTATTATTATTATTATTATTATTATTATTATTATTATTATTATTGTTATTATTATTATTTACAATGAGACATGGTCTCTCACTGGCCTGGGCTTGCTAATTAGTCTGGCCAGCCACAGGAATCTACTTGTTTCCCCCTCCCCTGTGCTGAGGTGCAAGCATGTCACCCACCTTGCCTGAATTTTTGTGTGGCCATCAAACTCAGGTACTCAACATGGCAAATAGTTTACTGACATAACTCCCTCACTAGCCCCTTTGATCCCCTTTTAAGGCAAATGCAGATTCAGGAAGGTTAGGTGGTGTGTCTGATATGTCTGATTATTTGGTCAGGAAATAGAGCCATTGTGCACTTTAAAAAAAGGGTCAGCCACAAAATGTATGCACATATGATTATGAGTTTTCAGGAGAGGAGGGTCTGAGAGAGAAAAGGGCAAGATGGTCCTGGGAAGTAGTAGGTCAGTCAGTGTGCAAACGCCAAGCATGTGAGACCCCACATGTACTGTGACGTGTCTTCTGGGAAGTCTGTGGGAAGGTTTGCTGGGGGTGCGTCTGCGTCAGGTGTCTGGAAATGGTTAAAGGGCTACTGCTGGCTAGGGAAGCTCGATCTGAGAAGAGCTGAAAGAGGAAAGGGTTAGAGTGAGGAGAAGCTGGGGCATTCCAGTGCTCCTGACTGTCCCCCACTACTCCTAACCATGGGAATTTCAGAGCATAATGACTGCTGGGTCTATTCTATCTCCTAAATCTTGTCCAAGTTCCTTATTTGGCCAATGCTAACAGAGCTATTCAATGAAAGAGAATGTGAAATCTGATTCTGAGGTTAGGAATGAATCAGCAGTCTTCAAATCTTCAAGACACAGCACGTAAGGAGCCTGACCAGGACTTGAACCCAGGCAGCCTGGCCCAGATTCCATCACTGCCTAATATTTGTGGCTTCAGGTTCTGCATCTGGAGGACTTTACATAATGGAGTTTCCACTGATTCCTGTAGTCTATCCTCTCCTTTAGCCTCCTAGAGCTGTGGGAACCTGACTCTGGGCTATCCTTCTGAACCATTCCCGTGCCAGATGCTATGCTGTGTCCACACGTGTGGTGTTTTCTTCTTTAGTCTTAGGTATGCTATTGTTGTCTTCAGAACAGAATCCGTGGCTCACAAAGTTAGGTTTACATGCCCCTCATGTGATAACATATAATGTGTATGTTCCTTGAAACTCAGCACTTAGCCCTAGTAAGGACAGAGGACCATCTGTTAGCTCCTGCACATACACAGCACCTAACACAGCATCTATACTTAGAAATCACATTACAAGCGAAGAATCACATTCTTTAGTGACCGTATATTAATTCATTGAACTTCCTTTCTAGACTATAAACTCAATTAAGAGAAGAATTTTTGTGTTGTTTAATGTATCCTCAGTATCTAGTGGGTATAAGATTTGTTGAACTCATGAAGCTCGGAATTTAGATAATTGAGTATGTTTTCTATGTGGTTGACAAAGTACAAAGAGAAAAGACTCGTGTAAATTGACTTGCATGTCTTCCTTTCAGACGGTTACTAAGGTAAAGTCATGTTACAAAAGTCTAGATTTTTTTCTTCCTCTTATTTTGGCGATGTCACAGTAAAGTTGATTTCTTAAAGGCTTCTATAATGCCCTGCAATACAGAGGTGAGTAAATGGTCATTGCTACTCGAGGAGGAACAAGATGCTGGCTCCTGCATGCCACTCTCTTAGACCCGAGGGCTAGGAGAGTGTGTTCACCAGCTGTATTGTCTTTAAGATCAGATAAAGTCCAGACAATGAAGTCTTATGGTGTTCACTCACAAGGAGACTACAGTCCAGATGTAATAGAGATGTATCTGAAAACACACTGATTTCAATAGAAGAAAAGTAAGAGAATACACTCTTCATTAAAGAGAATCCTAAATTTTACAAATCCATCCACCTTGGGAAAAAGTGAAGGAAGAAAGGAGAAGAACTGGAGCAGGATCTAGGCAAAGCTTTGTAACGTATGTACGATGGCTGTATTGGCATACTGCACGTGAGGGAAATAAAGCTCTATAAAGAGAAGAATCAGTATTGGTCCCCTAAAGCAAACATTAGGAGAGTTAAGTCTTTGAGAAATAAAGGAGGAAGTCTCAATTGGAAAGTTTGTGAATCTGGGTTCTGTTTGTATTTACTTATACAGGATAATTATGATGTAAGATTTTATACTCTGAGTAGGTGTGTCAATCAAAACAAGTGTTGAACAGGCTGGCATGAAACCCAAGATGCTCATGTCAGCCACACAAATGTGGAATTAAAATGCAGAGCATTCTGTTAAACAAACAGTTATGGCTAAAGTAGAAGTGTAAACAGGTTCATAACTCACAATACATTTTTTTACCCTGTTGCAATTGCTATTTTTCCTCTTTCATAGTAAAACCTGTATGACATCCACAAACAAGGTCTGAGCTAAAGACCTTGCTTTACAAGAAAACAAGTGTGTGTGTGTGTGTGTGTGTGTGTGTGTGTGTGTGTGTGTGTTAGGGAGAAGCACGGCAAAGTCCAGTGATCTGTTGTCCACAGAATTCTCTGATCCTTGAGAAGAATACACCTGGTTTTGGATCTCTTTGGATCTCTTTCTATTTCCAAATCTGTTCTTACATTAACATAGTCTTCTCTTTCTTTCTATAAAGGAGTCTGGTATCAGGGATTCTAGTTGTACTACATTTTGATGTAGACGTTCTCTGTGGCATGTGGCTGAGTTCAGTGAACTCTGATGATGACTACACACGAGCGGCTGATTTTTCTTATGTGTCTGACATGTATGGTATGTGTAAGTACACATGCATATGTTAGGAAGGGATGTCAGAGGTTGGAGTTGGTTTGGGTGTCTTCCTGGATTGTTTATCACCTTATTTATTGTGTCAGGGTCTCTGACTTGTACCAAGAAACCACTAATCTAGCCAGCCTGCTTGTTCTGGGATTCTGAAAGGCTGCCATACTTGTTCTCATATACTAAGCATGAACATCTCTCTGTCTCTCTGTCTCTCTCTCTGTCTCTTTATCTCTGTCTCTGTCACACACACACACACACACACACACACCATATGTAATGTTAATTCTTTGGTTGTTTGATGTGTAATAGAAATGTATTTGAGAAGACAAGTTTATTTTTTATTTTGTTATAAGATATAAGAGGACTTGACAGGTAAATGGCAATCCTAGAATAAGACTTTGCATATCTTGCTGCCTACACAACCAGTTTAGATTTTAATTGTTTTAAGATTTCAATTGTTGTTCCAAAACACGCTGTTTGAAGTGTTGGGAACTAGACCACTGTAAACCCCTGCCTCATGATTCTATCAGAGCTGGTAAGTTGTTAATTGTCAAGATATGTCCCATGATTAGTATGTGCCAGGCACATGCTGAGACTATAGAAAGGCATAAAATATGTAAGAGTAATAGCGTGAAAATAGACAAGATTTCCCTAAGTTTAGGGCAGAATAAATGTCAGGAGAGGTATTTTATGATAGAAGACTTGGCTGGAGTCTAAACAGAGAGTGTTAGGCAACAAAAGAAAGAGTAGTGGCTGGGGTCATGTGGATGGAGTGACAGCCAAGGGGATGGGTAAGAATGGAGAGATGCTTCAACAGCAGCTGTCTTCGGGAGGAGATGTGGAGGCCAGAGTAGGATGGCCCTCAAGGTCCTGAGATGCATGTGGCATCTTATAGGCACAGGAGGTCTCCAGCTAGTGAGTTACAATCTGACTTTTACATTTCATGCCATTTAAACTTAGTGTGTATGTACGTCCACTTAAAGAACAATATTACTCAACCAAACCACAGATCTGACCTGTGTGTTTACAACAGAATCCTGTCTCAAAGAGGAAAGTCATATTTCAAATATGGTCTGCTCCTAAAATCCCCTCCTCCGTTTCTGTGTGTGGGGTGTTGTTTGGTTGGTTTTCTGAAAACCGGCTTCCTCCCTCTTCTGATCCTCTTTTGCTTTGACTTTGGTACTTTAAGATTCATTTTCAAGATAGTTGCATACAACTTGTAGGATTCACAGAATATCTATGCTTTCTTCTGCATTATCCCCCAAAAGATATCATATTAGTGGTGTTTATGGTATGAACGCCCACGTAGCCATCAATACTCAAACATCAACACTTACAAATTGTCTCATTTCAGTGCATAGGAGAAGCATGGGGTTAGGATGTCCCCAGGGTTAGATTCAGTTGTCAGCAAGACACACTCGGAAAGGGGGCACTTCAACTTAAATTTTTCCCATTGAACTCGCCTGTGAACATTTTCTTGATTGCTAGTTGATGTTGAGGATCTAGCAGACTGTGAGGAATGACATCCCTGGGCAGATGGGCCTAGGCTGCATAGGAAAGACAGCTGAACACGAGCCTGAAGGAAGTCAGTGAGAAGCTGTGCTTGCGCCCTGGTTCCAGCATTTAGGTTTCTGTCATGGTTTTCTTCCTTGTAAGTCAAACAAAGACTTCCCTTTCCAGATTGCTTTTGTTCTTGGTATTTATCATAGGAACAGAAAGTAAAGCGGAGCAAATGTCAACAGTGTCGCAAAACCGTCTTCTTGCCATTGACATGCTCATAATCAGTATTGTTATTTTACTGTCTTAAAGCCCCTCCCCTTGCTTTTTAAATATCATGGCTTGAATACAGGGTCTTGTACATGTTAGGCAAGGGCTCTACCCCTGAGTTCCAATCCAAACCTTTCTACTCCCCCTCTCCACTTTGATACAAGTTCTCATTATGTTGCTCAGGCTAGTCTCGAACCCTTGATCCTCTTATCTCCATCTTTGGAGTATCTAGAACTACGGATTTGTCCCACTGCCAGGCCAGCTGTTAAAGCATTTTGAGTTTATAGCCAGCACAATCTCTGAGACAAGAGTTTGAATCCTCCAACTTTCAAACACTTCTACTAACTTAGAATGGGATTCCAAACCCCATCCTTTCCCAGTGCGGTAGGCAGAGAACTGCTGTCCCTGTGAGTCTGTGGTGCCTGTGCTTTTATTTTCCAGGGCAGGAGGAAACTGCTCTGTATACTTCTTCCCGAGACACACATTGTAAATATACCGTGAGTCAGGGAGAACATGGAGTCGCTCCAAACTGGCAATCACTGGAGAAGGAAAAAGTCATCAGGAACATGAGACACTAAAGAAACAGATGTAAGAATTACTTTTTATAAGTTTTGTTACAGAATTTTTTCCTAATTCTCCACTTTTAGGAATTATGTAGGTGTACGGATCAGCATGGTCCAGGAAAAAAGAAAAACCAAAAAACTTGGTTTTAGAAATTGAAAAAGATGCAAGGGCTGGGTGTGGTGGTAAATGCCTGAAAACCCAGGAGGCAGAGGTGGAAGATGCTGGGCTCCAACTCAGTCTGGGCAACCCCACCTCAGACTGAAAAACAGAATAGGGAAGAAGGGACTTTAAAGACAATATGACAGAAACGACATTTTATTCAAATGCAATTTTAAAGAAAACGAAATCACTTTTGTATTTATATTTCCTATTTTTTCATAGCTAATGATTTACTTCTATTTAAAATGCAGAATTCTAGTTTCCCTTAAGGCAAATTAATTTGTCATAGGAATATAAATTCCATGCTGTTTACTAGTGTGTGATTGAGGTTGCTTTATATAAAAATTAAATAAGATCAGGAGAAAATAGCAAAAACTTTTGGAATATAAGAGTCACTGGGTGATAGTTTCATGTGTTTATTATTTGTAGTAACTTGATAGAAGTGAGGAAAATACAAAATACACACCAAAAAGAGAGCACGCTGGATGAGTGTGTTACAACTATTACTGATATATTTGTCAGAGTAAATTACAACAATATACCTATTCAAATTCAATTCTATCAGATAAATGATAAACATACATACTTAACATCAGTCTTTCTCACATTATATATAAAATATGTCTAATTTAGTTTTATTAATGTTCTTCTTTAAAATATTTCATGCTACTCATTTCGGAGTACATACTAATAAAATATCATGGGGACTTGGAGTTCTTTGAATTGCCTTTCTCCCCACTAGAGGAGTTCCCCGGACATAACTCATCAATACTTCTGAGCCTGGACTCCTTCTGTTTTTATCATGCAATCTGTTACAAAACATAAAAACAAAATTTAATTTTTGAGCTAAAATGCCTATTTTTAGGAGACATAAAAGACTGCAAATAAAACACCAGAGAGAGAGAGAGACAGAGAGAGAGAGAGAGAGAGAGAGAGAGAGAGAGAGAGAGAGAGAGAGGAGGGACAGGCGGGGAGGACAGAGAGGAGTGTAAAGCAAGAAAATATTCCTCAGGAAGTCTGACACTCTCTGAAGCTGCACAGGCCATTGCCTGCATCCCCAGCAACTATCCTAAACTTCTAGCTGCTGAGAACCCAGGAAAAGCCCATAACTGAATGACAGGGGACTCAGTGTTCCTCTGTTCGGTGTCAGATCAAGCCCATATGTTGTCTTAGTTCCACAGTGTTTTGCTTTTCTGTTCATGTCTGGTCACTGGATATTTGAAAAATGGCCCTACAGCTCCTGAAGCAGTCAGAACATTGATCGAGGCAGAGGTGCTGTAGCCAGACTGTCTGGTCGCCCACTCCGCCTCCTGTCTACTCTATCCTGGCCTTGGGGTTGGTAGCAAGCTTCTCTTAGCCTTTCTTTCCTCATTTGTAAAGTGGAACTAAAATAATGCTCACCTGTCTTGAGGTTTCAGTTTGCTCACGGACCTGATCTGCTTAGTGGCTGGACTGAACTATAAACGTTGCTTCTGTTATAGAAGCTGTCTATACATTGCCTAGTCACATGCTCTTGTATTCATGAGCACATTCTTAATTTTACTACAGTTGTGAGGTTGACCCTTTGTGTTGTATGCATAAGGGTGGTGTACAGTAGCTGTCTGCTGAAGTGTACCAGAAGAACAGAGGAGCCGGGCAGAAGGCTTCTTTCTGTAATATTTCTTTCATTGGATTTCTAAAGCAAGACCTATCCTTTTATTTCATGGCTAAAGATAAAATAGTTCCAAAGCACAGGGTGGGAGGGATGGTTAAGAGCATCTCAGTCTTGCGGGGGACCTGAGCTGGACTCCCAGCATCCATGTTAGGCAGCCTGTACCTCAAGAGCTGCGGGAATCTGGCGGCCTCCACAGGTACCAGCACTTGTGTGCATATGTCCACACACAGACACACAGGCATATAGATAAGTAAAGTCAAATCTTGAAAAAGCACTGACTTTAGGATGTTACTAACACAGCGTGTCTTGGGTTTATGATAAAATATTAGTTGTGTAAGGCATTTATAATCTAGAAATGAGGAGATAGAAGAGGGAACGTTGTGGGACAAAAGGAAGTTGAGTATACAGAACTTCAAGCCATCCTGCTTAGGTCCATTCAGCTTTCCTATATGAGATTTCTTAGAAATAGTCAAATCTATTATGCCTGGGCAAATGTCTTCTTTAGTGGGAAATACATGTACCAATAGTTGGACAGCCTTTGTCAATGATGGTGACACCTTGCTGTCTTTGTTTTTAACTGGAAGGTTAGACAAAATCTTGACTTGTCTGGAATTTGTCATGTAGCCAGATGAAGGCCCTGTCACCTCCCAGTGCTCTTTATTGCTTTTGAGAGTACATTGCAGGGTCACTACCCCTTGATAGAAGCGTCCTTCAAGGTTGCTGGTGATCTTGCAGCCTGCTAGTGTCCTAGTCCATATCTCTGTTCTTTATACAACTCTCTCGAACAAATGTGCCTGTCTGTTTCTCCCTCTCCAGGTACCTTTAAATAGTCATCTGAAAAATCCTCTGTCACCCTTTAACCTTATGGTTTAATTCTCCCATTCTGCACCTTCATCTAAAGAGGGAAATCCTATCTCGTTAGCCTATCCGAGGTCATTCCTGTTCCCCGCCACACACAACACACTTGCTTATGGCACACCCCGAGAGTCTCTGCACTTAAAGCTGTGTGTTCATTCACTAAATAGAGTATTTCTCATATTCTACTTTTTACAATAGCTTATCTTTCTGTATTAGGAGCTTGAAGAAGGACGAATGCAATTACATCTCAAATACCCATGCCTGGCTTGCAGTGGTCATTTGGTGCTGATTTGGCTAGCTCTGTGAGCACTCTGTTGCTGCTTCACAAAGTGCTATGTTCCAAGTCCCCCCTTAAACACGGTTTATAGAGCCCCTCACTCTTTTCTTCTATCCAGAGATTTTCTAAGGACTCTCCCCTTCCCCCAGACCTACGGAGGATTTCAAGTACCTTTTTCTATAATGTCCAATTTATTTAACTACAGTTTATCAGAGCTTCTAAGGGAGAATCTTACACTTCTGTCTAGTAAAGGTTACTAGTAATTCCTACAACCCAGGGGTAGATCTGTTCAAGTTTCTTTCCTCTTTAAAAACTAATGCCAGGAGATGGAAATGACAGAAAATCTGATTGAGGAAAAAGCAAGTTCAGTGGTTAGATACTCATAGTTAGGAAAGAAGAGAAAGTTGATGCAGAAGGGGGGAGGGAGTGAGGTTATCTGGGGGTGAGGGGAACACAGAGTGAAGGCAACAGGATAGATTCCACCTTGCAGTTCTTTCAGCTCTGAGTCCTGGCACAGTGAGGTCATAGCAACGGCCCAATAAGGAGACACCAACAAGCAATTTCCCTACTTAGAAAACTTCTAGACAACTTCTAGCAGTTTGGCTTCAGGGATTGTAACACAGATACACGATGGGGCAGGCAGACTCCCTCGGTGCCCTAACACTGTCATTTCAGAATAAATATACCCACCATTTACCAATTCATTAATAAACACCAGGGACCTCACCTGCTCCTAAGTGGGACCTGTATGAAGTACATTTGTATCCACTTGAATTTATTCTCTTATATTTACAGGTGAAAAGACTTTTATTTAACGTCGGATTCAGCTGGAACAATCTCAGAACAAAAGGGTGAAATAAAATGGTAGGAATGAAATGGATCGTAATGAGAGTGAGAAACTCGTAAGAAACCCAATTCCGAGTGGCACAATATAAAACTTAAGCCACACTTCTAACAAGGACAAACGGGGCTGCTCAATCTATTTGGAATTAAAAATTACAAAATGAGAAAATGAATTATGGTGGAAAATGGGCATCAGAAAGGCATTAGGAAGAAAAGATATTTGGAATTCATGAGATACCGCCCTGGGAAACAGTTGGCAAAATGGCTGATTTGAAAGAGGTTAGCTATGCTCCCCAAATCTCCGGAGAAGCTGAATCACCTTGCTTTGTATTTATTTCTCCAAGTGTTGAAACACTTATAGACTCAGCCAGGAGATCACAAAGTAAAGATGTCAAATGCTTTCTCAAGTCAAACTGTAAAATTTCATCAAACACAAGTGGAATTTTTTCTTTGCGTTGTCGTTCATTGTTTACAGTTTCAAAATATCTGTATAAAGGAAAATTTTCATTTTCCTAGGAAACCCCACCGTATGCCTCAAGATTTCTAAGCCCTCACCCGAGACTGCGGATCTAATTTGATGTGCGCCCCCTCCCCTTTTTTTATGAGGTGTGTGACCAACATTTCCATAACTTCTCCAAAGTGTCGCTGGCCCCGGAGAAGTTGAAGTTCACCGCGCTCTGCCATTTGGAGTCCTTCCCAGCTCGCACCGTTCCGCGCTGCCTCCACGCGCTTTTGTTTCTGGAAGCTGAAGGGGGCGTGTGGCGAGGCTTTTGGACCAGCCAGGGACGTTTGTCCAGCTGCAGCGCCAGGGATGCTCTGAGGACGGCTCTGGTGGTGGCTGGGGCCGCTCCAGGCGCCGGGCCGCGTAATCCCTGCGCTAAGTGCTTGGCTCGCAGTCTGCAGTCACTAGTGGGAGCTGGAGAGGGCGAGTGAGAAAAATTCCAGCGGCGGCGGCGGAGCGGGAGGAGGGACAGGAGCTGCGGCTGCGGCGGCGGCGGCGGCGGCGGCGGCAGCGGCGGCGGCAGAAGTTGCCGGCGTGGTGCTCGGAGTGCAGGCGCGGAGGACCCGGGGCCAGGAGCACGGCAGCGGGTAAGGGGCTCTGGGAAGGAGTCTGGGGGCGCGGATCGGGGGTCTCCAAGGGTTAGCCCGCGCTTTGTGCGGCGATCGGGGCAGGACACGTGCTCCTTGGGGAGCGGGACACCGGGACAGCGGGGCGCTCCCGGGCCACGAGCGCTGGGGACGCCAAAGGGGCGCCCAGCTCGGGATCAGCCACCTGCCTCGCCTGTTCCACAGACCCGCTGGGAGAGCGCTCAGGGGACAGCCACAGTCTCTAGTCTTCTCGCGCTCTCCCCAGCCCCTTAGTCACTCCATCCTCTTCGTGCTCCCCGCTTCTTAGTCTCACAGTCACATACTTAGCAGCAAGCAGACTTTCCCCACCTCTTGCTCCCAAACTCCTTTCCTCCTGTCTCGTGTCCCTCCAGTCCCTCCACACTATTCCCATCGGTTCTCTGCAGGGTGAGGGTTTTCTGACATTAGAGAAAGACCCTCCGGAAGTTGTGCAGGGCGGCAGGTATCTAGTTTCTCTGAGCCTCCCCAAGGAGGCTGAGTGCTCGGTGTTCTGAATGGGGACCTTGTGGCTTCTTTGAGTTATTAGGGACTGCTCTTTTCTTAGTCACCTTCCCCCAAGGTGAGGTCAGTTACTGTGAGGGGCCACAAAGGTGCCAGTGAGACAGAACAGAAGAAGCCAGCTCAGTAACAGAAGGTTCCAGACATATCTGCAGTGAAGCAGAACCACCTGAGAGAAGGTTCCTGGATCCTGGAAAAACAAAAGGCTCCGTGAGTCCTCGGGATGGAGTTCAGCTGAAGAGCATTTGAAAAATAATCTGAAAAGGCTCTCGGCGTGAGAGCCTCTTGCTGTCTTCACTGAGGCCGAATCTTTACTTTTTTTAAATGCATATTTTTGGCAAATCTTGGTCACAACTTCTCTAATTACTGTTTTGGGGGGAAGTTAAGGGAAATGGTCTATGTCAACGGGGCATTTATGTTTTAAGAAAAAGTGATCTCAACTTTGTACTTTTATACCTCTTTACACTCTGCTGATCAAGGAGAATTATGTCTAACTGCAAAGAAAATAGGAAAGGATTTTTCAGTGATTTAAAAAATATGAGACATTCCAGGGATCAATAATTTCTTTGGAGAATTCTCATTACAAGGATGTTGTCGAGGATATTACATGTTAGTGAAATATGTTAGCTATGACACAGTTGGATCATTGTGTGGCACGGAAAAAAAAAAAGCGTGTGCACTGCAAGCAAATCATACCGGTGATGGCTTTTTATGGAAAAGTTAGCTCGAAGCTAATTACTGCCATTCTCGGTTTTCTTTATTCCTGCATAGTGTACCTTTGTTTTTAGCAAAATATGGCCCAGGGCTACAGGACTGGTTACAGTGTGTTATTTGTCCAATCTGAATTACCGTTTAGAAAACCACCTTTTCCTTTTGGTCACAGGAGGCAAGTTGATATGACCTCATTACACACACGTATGAGGGGCTGCCGGTGAATTTTAGCAGCACTGATTTGTGAATATTGAAATCAAAATGTTGGGCTTTGGCGCGGTAGCGATCGTGATTTATGCCATGTTCATGAATCATCACTGTTTACAACACCTTTGCCACACTGTTGACCAGGTGGCTGCCAGTGCGTAGTCAGACAGGGTTGTCTGTAACCCCTGTTAGATTATTATTGTCCTGAAGCAACTTCTTACTATCCCTCGAGCAACTCGTGGCCTGTTCCGAAGACTCTCAGAACGTTCCAGGTGTTTATTATTATTTAATAAATAATAAGCATTATTTATTAAAAGGAATTAAAGTTTTCCTCATAAACTTTGAAAATTGAGACAACCTGATAAAGTATTTTCATGATGGCAAATGTTGGTTTTGTTACTAATTTGAAAACATGGGGTGGTTTAAAATCATGCTTATCTCTTGGTATTCATAGGATGCCTTTCCAGCCTTCCTAAGCACCTGGTTAGTATTTGTCATCCAAATTTAAGAAGCCAGCTAGAGCTTTCCTGATTTTCTTCTCTCCCAGGATTCTTGTTGCAGGTCTCCTAATATTCATCTCTCTGGTGTAGCTGCTTGCAAGAGTGTTATTTCATGGTGGTGAGATTTTCGGAATTTTAAACAACAAGGACAGTTCCTGATATCGTATAGATTCTTGAACACATCTTGAAGAACAATTGGTTTTCCTTCTTTCCCCGCCCCCTTGGTAGTTTCACTAGGTCAGGGGGAGCAGGTTATCATAGAATAACAGCAGACTGTTGATTTATGAATAAGTGAGTTTGGAGCATTTTATCTTTTCATCATATATTAGTATTAAAGATGAAGAAGGAGAGGCCTGAGGACCTTGACACACAGGCTCAGAGGCAGTGATGTCTGATGGCTGGGGAGGAGCTCTTTGTACTTTTTGAGCTGTGCCTCAGTCATTTTCATCAGGCCCTCCTTGATTCCTTCCACTGATACAGGCAACTCTGTAGGTCTAAAGGTTTCTTTTCATGCCAACTAATAGTTGAGGATCAGTTTGCTACAGAGTGCTGGCTTCCCAGTTGATTGTATGGGCCAGGCATTGTCCTGACTATTGCTAATGGTACCATTGGGCAGAAGTGTTATCCTTACCTGCAAAGAACATTTGAGTTTGAAGGATGTGTATAGTTTTCTCATCCATGGATACAACTTTTTGTGTGTTTGAGTGAAGAGAAAAAAAAAAAAAGGTTGGTGAAAATGTCAGTGGCCATTTTCGAGGTTTTTTTTTGTCAGCTAGAGGCCATTGGTGTAACTCCCAGAAAACCCAGCTGTTTTACCTGTGAAGTACCTGGAGCGTCATGGTTGAAAACCGCTGTCTCAGCTGAGTGGGTGCATGCATGCCTATCATTACAGCATTCAGGAAGTAGAGGCAAGAGGAGTTGAGCACAACCTGGCCTATAAATTTTAAGCTACCCAGTGTTACACAGTGGGAAGATATCATCTCAACAACAATGTATCAAAACAAACAAATCTCCAAAAAAACCTGGAAAGAGGGATGTATATGATGTTACTTTTGGGCACTTTTCTGTTTCATCTGTAGAAAGATGAAAGGGATAAAATATAGTTTATGCCAGGCAGTTTTTCCACAATTTTATGGTATCTTTTCACTTAAATGATGACATCTTTTCTCTCTCTCTCTCTCTCTCTCTCTCTCTGTCTCTCTCTCTCTCTCTCTCTCTCTCACACACACACACACACATGATAGAATATAGCATATATGCTTATTCATTAATATATAGTCTGGATTAACTGTGTTTTCTTTTGTTTTTAAATTTAATAAAGTTTATTTGCTACAGACATTCCATTAACATTCTCAGAAGGTCTCCCTTGTGGGGACATTGCAGTGTGACCCCAGTGTGTGGATTTATTTTTAGCAGTTGGATTATCTCCATTCAATGTCCAGAGAGAGAGAGAGGGAGAGACAGAGAGAGAGACAGAGAGAATGAACTCAGGTTGAGACCAAAAGAAGGGAAGCTAGGCTTTCTGATGTTTGACTTTCAGTGACAGCCCTAAGGGGTAAATACAACCTCCTTCAGTGAGTGCCTGAGAAGCCAGGAGTTTGGAGATGCTATTAATTGTACAAGGTCACTCAGAAATAGCCTAAACCTTGCTGTGTCTTCTTTCCATTTTCTTGTCTCTAGACTCCATCACCATAGTAGCAAGAAAGCATCAGCTTCTCTGGTAGCTGGATCAACATTTGCAAAATTCTATTAGTTATAATGTGAACATCACCAGCCTTTCTTTCCTGTGTGAAGCTACTTCTGAAAACGTTGGAAGACTGGAGTGTTTCTGAGGAATATCCACTTGTGTTTGTCTGATTAATGAGTATGTAGGGCAGGAGCCCTCACAGGTTTTATTTTTTTCTCCACCAGATTTGTAGCTCATGTTGAGGGAGCTGATAGGGCTCTTGAATATATTTCAGAAACTGTTAAGTCTAAAGGCATGGAAGATTAGTATCCTAAGACTGTAGGCTGCTGAGAAGCATACCTACAAAATATGAGCAGCTAGACCAGAGATACAACTGGTTCTCTGTCTTGTGTTGAGTTATCAGTATTCATCCATGAGACCTCTGTGGACACACGCACACGCACACGCACACACATGAAATAGAATATAGTATATATGCCATTGTCTGGATTAACTTTGTTTTCATTTACGCATCTGTGTGCCTGCTCACTATTGTACATCGTGGAGACATTGCAGACATGACAGAAACACAGTCCTTACCAAATTTATGCTACAGACAGGGAAGAGAATGGATGCATCTCTAGTCACGGAAGTTAGCATTAGGGAAGTCAGGGTTACGTGACAGGAGCGAGGGACAGACTAGAATCAGGTGATTTAAGTGCATTCCTCCTCACCAGAAAGCCAACCCTGAGGATCCAGGAGAAAAAAGTGGCCACATCCTTGCCAGAAATGATGGCGCACAACAGAAATGGATTTAGAGGGATAGCCAGGCCTGAGGCATGAGGCAGGCACTGAGTTCACGGTACATTGTATTGTGCACGACGGTTGCTTGAGAACTGAGCAGATATGATGCAGCACATCTGTCTAGTGAGAACAGAGTGTCTGCAGTGAGGGGTTGTGGGAGGCAGTGCAATGAGGCTGAGGAGTGGCTGGCCAAGGGTGGAACCAGGAGCCGTTGATCCTTATCACTGAATGGGAGGGTCACTGGGTTGATTCATCGTGCTCATTCATTTTTCTTCAAGTGTTGGGGAAGGAACCTATAACCCTGAGCCTTAGGCAAGGATTTAGGATTAAGCTCCTCCTCCAGTCAGACATTTACTTCCAAATGTCAGACTTCAGTCCCTTCTCACAATTTCCAGCTGTAACCTCCTTATCTTCATTCAGCTGTCTCTTGGCTGCACGCTTGCTTCTTGTCTAGGGAACCACAGTGCATTCTGGGAAGTATGGCATGTTCTTAGAGCTCAGGGTGATGTGGGACGGTTGTCAGGACATGTGCCGTTTTGGTTTTCTTCTTTTGAAAGGGATACAGACGAGGGGATTTTTGTACCCTCACTTCCTTTGTAGTAAGGGAGGTTACAGAGGAAGGTAAGCAAATGGAAGTCCTCCAGTCTGAGTGGCTTTGTTTTCTGCCAACTTTGAAAATGTGGGAAGCTTTCTGAAGAGCTGTCTGGGCTCTGAGATCTGGACGTCACCCTCCATTGAATCTCATCCCCTTGCAGGGCCATGGGAGTAAGTAGACAGCAGTGACAATTGAAATAACGCTGGATGTTTAGTTCATCTGATGTTGCTTTTCCTATTTTTCAACCACTAAATAAATGGCTGGACATGGCTGCAGCTTTAGCAGATCCAAAGTGGTCGGGATTATTTCCCCCCTGAAGATTGCATTTGCTTCTTGGCTAAAGGAAAAGAAAGGCACAATTCAATCTATGTATGTCTGTAACATTTCTTGCCTGGCTATATTGAGATAAACATTTTAGTCATTTTTATAACAGTTAGATAGATAGGGATTTAAATACGTACAGAAACATCTGTCACTAGTTAATTTGATGATTAATGGCTCCAAAGTGATTCCAGGAAGTCCGTAATGATCATGGCTTTGTCTAAATTAATCTCTGACTAGGAATCAGTGTGTTTTATCTAACTAATACACTTTACAACCATCTATAAAAGGCACTAAATTGTCAGCTCTTTGGAAGAAGTTGCTCTTCTGCTGTGGTCCAACACTCTAGCCATCACACCACTGGCTTGGTCTGAAGCTTTCTGTCATTATAGAATGCAGTAGAGGGCTCATTGTTGATCTTAAGCAAATGTGGTTTTACCCCATCCTTCTGTGTTTAGACCTCTCTCCCACTGCTGTTGATCATTCCCATATTACCCAGCTGTTCCTTCTCTACCTGTCTGCTAGCATTTCTGCCTTCTCCACCTTTGCCTAGCGTCTGTGCATCTCCCCACTGGCTGCTGTGTCACATGTCCTTTCTTCTTATCCACGACCACTCTCAACCCTTCTAGTTCATGTTCTCTGCTCAAGATAATGTGTCGGAAGCACCCTGATTTCAGGTGACCGGGGACCAGGGAGGGTGGAGAGAAGCCATGTGTTCTCTTGGTTCCTTCCCTGCTCCATCCTCTTGGGCTGCCTGTAGGGAAGGTCACTGCTCCCTTTGGGGTTCAGCTTCTGGTAGCTCTGCTTTGCTCTTCTGTCCTTGGGCTTTGTTGCTCACAGCTTATTGGCTGTAGTTTATAAATAAAGCCTCCTCAGTTTATGGGAAGCTGTCTGAGGGAAGGTCCTGTTTTCCATTCACTTGGTTTCTGCGCACTAGGAGTCTTTGGATTGATCAGAGCGCTTGGCCTCCCTTACCTCTGGTGGACAGCTGCCTTCCCTCCAAAACTGTAGGATGATCCTTGCCACACTGGCTTATGAGCGTATTATTATATTTGTATTTTTACTGCCAGTCTTTTTACTGGTTTCAACTCTCCTTAGTAACCTGTGTGCTTTCTGTGCATACATGCTGCTGCTGCTGCTTGTTTCTCACTCAGGAATAGAGTGCGCATTTATAGAGTCATTGCATAGGGTCAGACACTGGGTTCTGTGGTGTGGGTACACAAAAGGTAGTCTTGACTCTTGTTTTGAGTGGACACTGGGGAAGGGGGCCTGGAATAAACAGTTGAATACAGGTTTTTAAATTTGGTTTGCCAGGAGCCTGAATGACATATGCTCTGATGAAGGAGAGAAGCAGGGGCTGGGGTGGGATCATTTGTGTGAGCTCATAAAGGACTCAGATTCAGGGACATGGGGAAGTGGCTGTCAGTAACCTGCATCTGTTATGCAGGCTCGAAGTAGGTAAATGTTAGAAGCCTTCCCTAATGACACCTATGATAAATCTTCTATGCAGGAAAATTAGAAGTTGCAGATTAGCTTTAAGAAAATAGGTTTCTCGCCAGGTGTGATGGCTCACTGCTTTAATCAGAGAAGTGAAGAAGCAGAGGAAGGGAGAACTCTGTTCTGGGCCAGCAGTAGCTATGTTGTGAGACACCCTCTCTTATAAACAAAACAAAACAAAAAAAACCAAAACCAAAAACAAAACAAAACAAAAAACCAAGGAAAAAGAAAAAAAAAAGAGGAAAAGGAAAAAGAAAAGGGATCTACATTTCTTTGTATCACTATCTAAAATTAAAAGCTTTATATATGTCTATGGTTCCCTTAAAACGTTTTCTAGTGTATTATGCGTCTTTAAGATCGTACATTTCAGTTTGTTATGTGTATTTTCCTCTTCCTCCTTTTGTGTTTGTTTTTGTTTTTCAAGACAGAGTTCCTCTGTGTGACCCCTGGCTGGACTGGAGCTCAGCCTGTAGACCAGGCTGCCCTTAAATTTAGGAATCCACCTGCCTTTGCTCAATGAGTGCTGGGATTAAAGGCATGTTGATTGTGTTTTTCATTAAATGTACACTGACAATAATTCTATATCAATATAGGTGGTTTGAAACATACTATATAATCTGAAAATTAAGTCACAATGCTGTACACCCACTTACCTAGTAGTTTTTTTTTAATGAGGATTTTTTTGTAAAGCTTAATAGCAAGAAGAAGAAAATTAGAGTAGACAATAACTTTACCACATTAATAACTTATGAAAATTCAGAGATTCTTGCATGTGAGACTGCAGGAATTAATTACATAAATCATATAGCTCTTTTATAACTTTGAATCATGTCTTTTATCATACAGAAGGAGCTACTGTTAACATTTTGGGCCTTTACAGAATTGGGTCTAATATTACTTTTGCCTGTTTCCCGTCTTTTCACTTGAATTTGTTTATACAACTTTTCTGCGCTTGAGGTGACTTGGGAATCTACATTTCAAAAGAGCTTCCTTCCTTCCTTCCTTTTTTCCTTCCTTCCCCAATTCTGAAAGCAGAGACAGTACGGATGAGGATGGTGTATGCAGAGTAAGTTTCTCCTTCATTTTAAGTGTTCTCGGAAAGCACCGGTGAGAAGTTGGCAGCTCTTTTTAAAGGACCTGGAGTAGGTGACCTCAGGTTGCTTCATTTTTTTCTGAGTCATATCAGTGTTGAAGCCAACAGCTAGATGGGGTAGAAGGAAATCCATGGCCAGACTGCTTTGAAGGCCTTGCCTACTCATCCTGAGTGCCTGCTAGTCAACTCACATGAGAGATTAACTAAAAAAGTTATAGGGAAATATTCTGAAATATAACTACTACTTTCTCTCTGTGTGTGTGTATGTGTGTGTGTAACTACTCTTTGTGTGTGTGTGTGTGTGTGTGTGTGTGTGTGTGTGTGTGTGTGTGTGAGTGCATGCATGCGCATGTGCAGGAGCTTGGTGTCCATGCATGTATGCACACATAGTGTGGTAGCCAGGGGTTGACATCAAATGCAGTCCTTAAGTGCCTTACACCTTATTTTTTGAGACATGGTCTTTTACACAACTTGGGAACTGGCTTGTTTGACTAGACTGGCTGGCCTGCAAGTTTCATTGTTCTCTTGTCTCAGCCAGTACAGAAATGAAGTGACAGGCATGAGCTGCCACACCCAGCCTGTGTGTGTATGTGTCTTTTCTTTTCTCTTCTCTCTCTTCTCTTTTATTCTCTTCTTTCTCTTTTCACCTGAGATTTTGAGGATCAGGCTAGGTGCTCATGGCTGTGCTAAATTCTCAAATGGTAAATCTGTTCTCTTCATTGCATAATTTGAGGAAGAAGTCTAGTAATAAGCCTTTTAACTTATATAATTTTAGGAGGAAATAATACTGAATTTATATGACACATCATAATAAAGCCACTCTCTGTCAAGCAATGCAGGTTTTTCCTTCGAGACTTCAGAGACGATGGATGTTGGAACAGCTGACACGTACCTGCTTAGTAAACCATTCTTATTCCCAAGTCCTTAGTGAATGGCTTCGAACCTTCAATTCTCTTGATTAAATCAATCACTCCTTTAAAGACTTATCTTTAACATCTGTACCAAATAAAAATATTTTAACTCTCTCTGAAGAGGAAACTCATGCTACATTGTTTAATTGAATTAAATTAGCTTTTCAGAGACATTTACCTAGGAGCTGTTTCTGGAATCAATTTGGAAAATGATCTTTATTCCGTAGCATTTAAGTTTGATTATGTTTTTCTTAGTGATTCTCTGTGGACCTGATTTACTCTTTGCCTCAGTCATCAAACCCTAGAGACTTTTTGTAGGCAAATTAGGCATTTCCTACACCACGATTATGCATATTTATGAAATACTATGCACTTCCTCCTTAAATGTAGAGGTTTAAGGCATTCTTAATTCTAAAACATAGACTGAATTTTATCATTTTAGCTTCCTGTGGAGGATGCTATAGCTGAGAGGACCATATATACAATATATACATATATACACTTCTCCCATATATACACTTCTCCCAAACCTGCTTTATACATGGAAATTTTGGGGAAAAGCAAGGCGTTTTGTTTGTAAAAACACAAAATGGCAGTTAATCCAAAGCCCCCTGTAGATACATTGTCTTGACACAATGTGTATTTCATGTTCATCAAACAGTGTGTGTGCTACCTTTTTTTTTTTTTTTCTTTTTTGCATTCTCTTTTAATTACTATTTTCCTTCTATTATCCTCTGTAGGGCTGGATTGGTAGAAGGATATTGTGTAAATTTGATTTTGTCCTAGAATATCTTGTTTTTTCCCTCTATGGTAATTGAGAGTTTTGCTGGGTATAGTAGCCTGGGCTGGCCTTTGTATTCTCTTAGGGTCTGTATGACATCTGTCCAGGATCTTCTGGGTTTTAGAGTCTCTGTTGAGAAGTCTGGTGTACTTCTGATGGGTCTCCATTTATATGTTACTTGACCTTTTTCTCTTACTACTTTCAATATTCTTTCTTTGTTCTGTGCGCTTGGTGTTTAGATTACTATGTGACGGGAGGAATTTCTTTTCTGGTCCCGTCTGTTTGGTGTTCTATAGGCTTCTTGAATATTTATGAACATCTCTTTCTTTAGGTTAGGGAAATTTTCTATAATTTTGTTAAGGATGTTTGTTGGCCCTTTGAGTTGGGAATCTTCACTCTCTTATATTGCTATTGTTCTTAGGTTTGGTCTTTTCATTGTGTCCTGAATTTCATGAATGTTTTGAGTTAGGAGTTTTTTTTGTTGTTCGTAATTTCTTTGACTGTTGTGTCAATGTCTTCTATGATATCTTCTATGGATTCTTCTATCTCTTGTATTCTGTTGGTGATACTTGTATTTGTGTCTCCTGATCTCTTTCCTAGGTTTTCCATCTCCAGGGTTGTCTCCCTTTGTGTTAATTACTATTTTATGAAAACATGAAAAGAAATTTCAAAATTGCTTTACAACCCCAGATTCCTTATAGAGTTTCTTCTCAGTGATGCATGCAGGATACATTTTGCATGCTTCTAAACATTCTAACAATACCTTCCTCTTGTGACTATTTCTGAATTAGCAGTTTAAGGATAAAAAGCAAAGTATCGGTTTTTTGTATCATAATCAGATTTCTTGAAATAGCATGTTTCCCCTAAGTCCTAGAATATCTGAGCAGTGTTGATTTTTTCTGTGTACACCTCACTCTAACTCTTTCTGTTTCTTTCCCTGCTCTTTGTCTCTCTCTTGCTTTCCTGTTTCCTTGAGAGCACAGATTTTCTTTTCAGCAATACCTTTCTCAAAGTCAAAGAAAATCAAAACACTAACTTTTACCCTGAGTACTCAGCCCCCCCCCCCCCACCTTGCTATACCACTTTTTAACTAATTGGTGGTTTGATATTTAGTAGGCATTATCTTAATACCTTAATGATATGAGCTAATAACGAAAAATACATGAAGTGGAAACTTCTAGTTTCTTTGGAAAACCAATTATGTCAAATGATGTTTCCTAGGTAAACGGATGTCTTGCTAAAGCAGACACAGGCAAGAATCCTTTCCTGCAGCAGACACAGGTGACAGGACGTTTTGTTATAGCAGACACATGAAAGGATGAGGGATAAAGGAATATAAATATGACCCACAGACAGTGGGAAAGCATTGTTTTGGTTTGCTCCACCTCACTATTCTTACTAAAGACACACATATAGTGGTTCTCCTTACATTGCATTGTTGAGCTCCACTAGTGGTGATGTCATAGTGAAACTCACCCAAGAACTTCTTGTGAGGTTCCTGCAGTGGCTTGCTGCCTCCATGGCCTTGCCTTGGGCCAATTGGTGAACCTCGAGGTTTCTTCAGGATTGAACTACAGCTGCTGGTTCATGCCTGATCTCTGCCTGATGATCATATTCATATTTGCTGCTGATTCATATTTGGTATTTGCTATGGGACTGAATTGCTGACAAAGAAGACTGAGCTCACCCCCCAAAAGCTATTGCTGAACAAGTCCATTTGCCACATATCTTAATAACTCTTCTCTTCTACTACCTCTGTGGGGTAGAGGGCAAGAGGAAAGGCTGAACCTTTATTAAAATAGGCTGCTAAAAATTTATGACTACAGATACACTTTCTTTTTGTATAAAATCACTTTATGTAATTTCACCTGGAATTTTTTGATGAAATATCTATATTTTAAACAGTCACAGAAACTTGTTCTCAGATCAAAGAGACCAACAAGGACAAATGCATTCACTGTATATTTTGTAAATACCTAAAAATATTCCTTTCATTCTCTTGCACAGTCTTGTCAGTATATATAAAAAAAAATGCCATAAATTATGTCATACAAGTTTCATCAGAACTTTTCAAACTCCCATTTTATTTGAAATTTCAAGCACTTAAGCTTGTGATTTGAAAGTTATGATTGTGCATTCTTACATATTTTTCTTCAAACTTACTAGCATGTACTCTGGCTTAGCATAAGTCTATAAATTCCTTTTTTGGCTCACTTCTTCAAGCCCTGTAAGGTATAATGCAGTTTAACCATAATATTTTATATTTGTAGCTTGTGAATAATGCCTTCATCACAAATGGAACTAAATATTTATGCAATATGAATGAATTTGATGTCATATTATAAATCAAGAGTGTGAAAGAGGTAATTCAATCTTACTATGAAGAGAAGATATGTTTAAAATTTTAGATTATAGACTACCAAAAAATAAGGCAGAACATTAATAGATTGTATATGGAAGGGAAATCAGCCATTGTTGAGAATACTGATGATGATTGAAATTGATGTAGTTCATTGCTCCATCAGGGAGATGTTAGGGAAGGCTAGGATTAGACTAGTAATCTTTGTATGCTTTTGTGTACCAGTGTAGGTGTGTGTCTGGATATCTCTGTGTACTGTGATGTACATATGCAAGTCAGACAAGCTTGAATGTTTGTGCTCACCTTGTTTGAGACAGGGTCTCTTGTTTTCAGCGGTCTATGCCAAGCTCAGCTGTCCCTTGAGATTTGATGGATTCTGCCATCTCACTGTAGGAGTTCTGAGATTATACATTTGCACTACTACACCAGACTATGTGGGCTCTGGACATCCAAACTCAGAGCCTCATGTGTCATGTGCCTGACACCTTTATGGTTGAATCTATAAGCCAGGGGGCCTTGAACTCCTGATCCTCTGTGTCTACTTCCTTGTTCCATAGTTACAGCTGTGAGCTAATATGCCTGCCCTCCATGGTTTCACTTTTAAAAGTTAATAGTCTGTCAATGGCTTGGCTTCCCTCCTTCCAAAAGACCATGGTCTAATGTTAATGAAATCATGTGTGTGGTCATGGAACTGGTTAGTACTATTTGGCATTTCTCCTTTTGTAGATTTGCATTTTAGTCTTCAAAAAAAAGTAGATACTCTAATAATAAATTTAATGAAAGGGGCAATGGCCTTTTAGCCCTGACAGTGCATTGCCCTGACTGTGATCATATTTGTATTGTCCTTGCATCTGTTTGTTTCCCTGTAGCCTCTACCTTTCTGCATGTAAAGATCTTTCTTGTTTTTACTTCTGATGGCTCTCTTGTGCTCCACTGGCATCATTTCATTCACTTATTTGGGTTTTTATGTTTCTGATTGCATATTTTTTTTCATTCAGCTAAGTTTGAAGTAGGAGATTGCGCTAGACTAGAGCTGCCTTCAGCATTGTAAGCAGAGAAAAATTTCCATCTTGCTGATTGCTTGGTTTTGCTTGGCAGTGCTGGAGAGGAAACCTGCAGCCTTCTGCACTCTAGGCAAGTGTTCTACCATCTTGCTGTGACTTGGGCTTGAACTTTGGCTTTAAATAAGAGGAGAACAATGTGTTCTGAAATGATGTCCATGTGCTTTGGGGGATATGAGAACACAGTAATGCATCATCTCAGAGGTTTTTTTCAGGCTTTTCCTTTATGATAACCAAGTCTCATTATCCTGGAAATAGTGTTACAGTAACACTATAGCATTCTGATTTGAGTCTTGGCATCCTCACCTTAGTGGCCTGTAAAGATTTGGAAATCTTAGAGGTTTTCCCGCTGACTTGGCATTTCATGTACTGGAAAACGTTAGCATCTTTTTCAGAGCTGGAGAATATAATCTACATTTCCTCTTCCACATCGTTCGTAAAGGTCTCTAACTAGAATCATTTCCAGTGCCTTCCCTGCTTGCTGTTTTTTTGTGAAGTAATACCTTTTTTTTTTCTTTAATATTTGCTTCTCCAAGAAATGTTCATTGAATCCTCTGATGACTAAGTTCCCTTTAATAACTTCTGTGGTGGAACCTTGAGCTTTTAAAAAAATTAGTGGATTATATCGACTTGTTTTTCCCTTTAGGTGCTGCGTAAGTCTTAACTTACTATACAAATAAGTACCCTGTGATACGATCAAAGCCAATATTCCCTATTGTGTTTGCCAGATTCTTCAGTGGCCTTATGTGTTAGTGTATACTCACAAACTTGCCAGATTGACAAGGTGTAATTGTAACACAGAGTAGAGAAACATGAAGAAGTGTGGTTGGGAGAAGTGAAATTCAGTGGTAGATGGTCAAAATGAAGTCGTACAGGATTAGGCAAAAAAGGTACCATAGTCGTCACTGTCCAACCATCCCACTGAAGACTCAACAGGGGAACTGATCCCTATAGAGTTGCTTTCAGCGGAGACTCTGGGTGCTCACATCAGTCTCTACTGCCACAGCCAGGCTTAGATATTGAAACCCATCTGTTGCCTGGTTTGAAGGCACAAAGATGATTGCTCTTGGCCCTCTGGGCCTGGAAGTTTAAGCTTAGGAAGGCTTTGGGTATGAGTTAGAGACTTGTGTATGACAGTGCAGACAGGAGTAACTGCATGTGGAAGATGCTGTCCCAGTAAAGAGACTGGTGAGGAGTTAAAGAATGGTTAAGAACAGTGTAGTTAGTAATTGCATTCTGGGAATAATGAAGGAGAAGGAGAGAGTGCTCTGCTGGGGACAGATCTCTGTGGTCTTTCCTACCCAGGTTGTGGTTTGTGGGAAGCCCAGGCTTTGCTCCTGAGTACCACAGATAGTAAAAGAAAGTGTTCACATTTTTTGAAGAAATGTTTTTGAAGTGAAATGGTGAAGTCATTTCTTACTTATATAACAATTTTGTTCAGAGAGTACCATCTATGGTTCTTTCTTCCCTCCCTCCCTCCCTCCCTTCCTCCCTCCCTCCCTCCCTCCCTTCCTTCCTTCCATCTAGTGAAGCTTTCACTTCTTACAACTCACATTTTTGTGGAATCCATGTGTTTTGTGAGTGATACGTTTTTGTGGAAAGAGGTAGTTAGTCAACATGAATTCAGTACAATAATATTTTGGTAAAGTTGGGAACTTGGGCAGTTCAGATAACTTGTTTATAATAGAATGCCGTGGAAAAGATTTTTAAATCGACCAGTTTATATGAAATGCCATTTTGAACTTAAATTTAAAGGAGGCCTTCTACGTATGTATACCCACTTGCTTTCCTTGCCAAAGAGCTCACATTGAATTTTGAGAAGAAATAGGAAGATTGCAAAAATAACACAAGAAAGACCTATAAAAAGAGATTTTCATCCCGAACCTCATAAATACATTTTCTCTGTTTGCAGATGATGCTGGATGGTCATTTGTGACCTGCTCCCAGCATGCCTCAGGGCATGGAATGAAACAAGACTGTATGTCAGGCTGGTTGCACACTGCTGCCTAAAATATTGTCTGCCCTTAACCTTTGCTTCACTAGACTTTTCCAGAAGGAAACCTCCTCTTCGATTTAAGCACAATATTTTTTTTTGTAAAATATATTAGAATATGGCATATTGACTGCGGCAGTGAAGTCCAACAAAAGAAATCTTTGGATCCCAAAATAACCAGATTAAATATATATCCTTGCTATGTGGAAAGCAAGTTTAATATGAATTTCAGCATTAAAATAAACGTGCTAATTTTTCTTCTTATTGCTTAATATTTAAAATATTAAAGATATTCTGTCAAATCAGAGCATTTTGCTCGTTAAATAATTACCATTTGATTTTCTAAAGAAGTATAGATTTTGTAAGAACACACAAAGTTACGCTGTAATTTCCAACAGATAGGGAGCTTCCTTACTGACTCCTTAGATTCTAAAATATAATTTTTCCATTATGGAAAATCTGTTTATGTTGGGCATAAATAATCCGATATTTGCTTTGCTAATGATCCAGCTTATGTGAAAATCATGTTACTGAATTTAATGATGTAACCTCTGCTCTGCGACCTCGTATGTTCTGGAGGCTTGCAATGCTTGTCAAGGGCATTTCCTTTTATTTATTTTAATTTTACCTGCCATTTAAAGCATTGAGTGACCCTTCATAATTTCATTATGAAACCGTAAAATAAGGAAGGACTAGTTGATTATTTTTTACTTTAACTTTTGTAATCTCATATAATTCAGGTCTTCTTTATGTTCTCATTTTTCAGGTCAAATAATGATATGTTTGTAATTTCTCATCACAGTAACAGGTGGGGTAGCATCATACATTTCAGTATTTATTATTTTTACTTTATTTTATTTTTTACCTCTGTTTTCTCTTTCAGTCAAGCAGCACATAGAAGGAGGACTTGACGGGGAGGCAAGCAAAGTGGGAATTAGTTTTCAGGTTGATGGATTCGAATGACATTGGTCACCTCACTGGATCTTAAATGCTCCGGTCCTGTCACCTTGCTTGACAATTGCAGGTTGACAGGTTCTTAGAGCAAGCCACTATTAACTGCTTTAGATTGTCTCTGTCTTTATGTAGGGTTTTGGATGTCAGAGACCAAAGGGAGTGAATTTTACTGTGTAAATCCTTCTGTCAGCTCTAAGATTTTATATGTATATATGAGAAAGTTATCATGTGGTCGTTTCCAGACAAGTTCTTATGAACATTTTACTTGATGGTAACAAATGACTTTGATCAAGGGGCAATAGTTTTGCCATTATTAATTCATAATTCGTCTCTTGAAATTATTTTTTACAAGAACTTTAAAGCAGTTGTTCAAAAAAGATTTTGTTTAGGTCCAGACTTATCTTTGTGTTTGATCATAATATATGGAACTATAATGGCTAATTTTACAAAAAGGACATATAATAAATTAATTTCTTTGATTGCAATCACTTTAATCACTGAGAAGTAATTTCCCTATAGCCTTCTTGATTAACTTTTTTTTCCATGGCTTTCAATACTAAGTTTTCTCTTTTAAAATGCTTTTTAGTAGAGCTATGGGGATTTAGCTGGATTTGAGGTTGTGTGGCTAAACTGTTTCCTTCTTTCAAAAGTTAGCACCCATTGTATTCTTTCCCTAAAAGTCTATTTGTGTTGTATTGAGATTGATGAATAGACTTCCTTAAAATGTACAGGAAACTTAGTATATTTTGTTATTTTCAAGTTGATCAGGAACTTCCTTTTAAGAGACTATAATTCTATTTAGCAGTCAAGTCTATTGTGGGTTGTATTTCAGTGGTATTTTCTTCATTAGCCATACCAAAGTTTTCATCTCAGCATGCCTCTATGTTTTTATGTTTCTATGTCAGCATGTGCTAACAGGAAAATTACACTTATCAATCCAACTGAAATGTAATTGAAGAGACAAATTGCCCAGGACCCTCACAGTTCATCCTGGAGCACTTGCTGTTAATACAAAAAAAAGGAAGGTTCTACTAAATCCTATGGACATTGTCTTTATAAGAGGGAAATTGGAGTTCTGAAGAAATGGTAGGAGTGCCACCCCCACCCCTGCTATGGCAAATGGGTCAGGGTTTATGATACTAAAACTCTTGACTCAGAATGAGAGAGAATATAAAACAAAACAAGCCAATTCCCTTTTTATTTGCACTTGTTTCTTGGAAGTTGGATTGCACATGAACAGAATAACCCCGTTTGTGTGCTTCGTATGTGTAGTTTTAGCCATGAATTTTCACAGTGCTACTTACTCTTCTTGGCTGATTCTCATCAGCATCAAACTCCTTGTACAGCAATGCATTACACAGAGACATCCTCATCCAAGTATGCCATGTTCTGTTCACCTTCACCCCTTTCTCTGCCCTGCCCCCTCGCTTCCCCTCCACACAGTCTTCATCTTTCTGCCAACTCGTCTCTTTTATATTGTCATGCTTTCTAGGTTCCCTATATGTGAGAAAATGTGATATGTATCTGTGGGTCTGGCTTATTTCACTTAATGTAATTACTTTCAGTCCCATCTATTTTCCTACAAATGACATAATTTCATTCTTCTTTATGGTTGAAACTAACTCTCTCTCTCTCTCTCTCTCTCTCTCTCTCTCTCTCTCTCTCTCTCTGCATGTGTGTGTGTGTACCACATTTGCTTTATCATAACCCACTTTTGGAAGATACTGTGTTAACCACACTGCACTCAATTTTGAATCTCCTTCCCCCCCCCATTGGAGTTTCTCTTCTTCTGTTTTTATTACCTTGATTTGTATCAATTTTCAATTTCTAATTTATGGAATTGATAATGTATTTCTAGTCTTATAGTTTTTGGATGTGGATGTGAGGGTTGGCAGGTTGGGCTCTTCAACTCTGGGTCCTGTCCCATAAAATGGCAGTGAGAACATCAATTCAGAACATCTTAGCATGGAGAAGGGCAAGTAGACATAGTCCCACCCCTAACCAAGAAGCTATGTGTAATTGGTTCCTGGCGGGAGAGGGAACACAGTTTTCTCCAGTGTAGCATCCCTGGGTCTACTGACCACATTCCAGGGCAGACCACATGCCCAGAAGTAGCTGGTCAATACAAAACAAACCGTGTATGCCTTTTATGTTGTTGTTTATTTGTTTTGTTTTTTTCTTGTGTCTGTTTTGATTTTCTTTTTAGTTTCTTATTGTGGGAATGTTGGAGGGAGGGAGAGAGAATCAAATTGGGTGGTTAGCGAAGTGGGGAGGTTTGAGGAGAAAAAAAGGATAAATGAAAAAGATGAATTCACAGTTCCCTAAAGAAAAAAAAATCACTCTTTTAATCTTAATTTATTTCAAAATGTTGAGGAAATATATTCTAATAAAATAAACATCAAATTAAAACTTAAAAGTGAGAGTGCCTATTGATGGAAAATGGTGTGGGAGTTAGATGCTACACCGCTCTTCCCTAGCATCTAGCAATGGTCTCTAAGTGTATACTCCCGTTCTGTGTCAGCTCTTGATATAGAACTGACAGCCTGCCTTACTGGTTACTGTATGTCAATGCCTTTCTAAAATAGAATGAGGGGAATTTACAAAGCCAGTTGGTCTGTTTTAATGAGAAGTATTTTCTTATAAAGTGTTTCCAGCTGTAGACCTTTTTAGGTTACAAAGATTCATATTAAAAATGTAAGTGTTTAATTAGAGATAAAAACATTATACAGATAAACCTGTATTCTTCCCTCATTACTCAATTTGGGATCCTTCCATTTTAATTTCAAATGATTTCTTCTAAACAATAAGACCAATTGTATATTTTTAGTGTGAATGACATTTTCTCTTGGATGAATTATGGAAAGTCTGGTTAACTTAAGCATTACTGGAGCTTGAAGAGACATTAATATTAAACAAGTGTTTAGTTGCAGGACATGATCAAGTTTACATTGTTGCAGAGCCTTAATTAAACTTTTATTAAACTGTGTAAACCATGATCCAGTTTGAAAGTAGATAGACATCTGTTTCAAATATTATTACTTCAGCTAGAAATTAATAGCCTTTTCTTTTGAGTCTGAACATTTCCCTTTGGAAGCCGTCATTTGCCTTTTCTCATGCTTGTTTCTTTTTGTGAGTAACTCTGAGGTACGAATTATTTTAAAAATCAATTTTAGTAATTTATAAAAGCATATGAAATAAAAACAGGTTAGTTTTTGGAAGTGTTTTATCGAAGAATAATAAACCACGACTCTTTTTTGTTTTATGTCAAAACCAAAGCTTGGCAGTTTTGGTAAGGCACCAACATTGTTGTGTCTGTCTTCATGTTGGGGGCCACTGTGCTGTCTACCCTCCTGCTTGCTCTGTCTTGCCTTTTCCTTTGGGAGTGATGACAAAGTCTAGACAAATGTTTGCATTATTTTGTTCACTTAACAAACACAGTCATATTGTCTTCCTTTGTGTTAGTGATCCCCAAAGACACTTCAGGGAGCATGGCTTATAGGTAATTTTCTGTTTATTTCTCATTCTGAAAAGAAAACTGCTATCACATTCCGTTCAGAATTATTTATGCTGTCTAGATCACAGAATGCCAGCATTTACATTTATGTTAAAGAATGCTTATAAAAATGGTTGAAAAGCACACTTTCAACCTTTGCTGAAAATGCAGAATATATCAGTTCTTTACGAGACTGCTGTCTCTTAGTTCTTTAGCATCTGATTATTAGTGAATGTTAAGTCAATGGAAATAGTATTAAAAAGGCAGGAAGAGACTCATTTTCTTATGCTTTGTGTTTCTGTACCTTCTTTAAGTCATCTTGGTCCACATCATGGTCATATTAAAATTGTCTTAGATTCTTAATCCATTTGTAGTTGAATTTTGGTTGTGAGGTGTAAGTGAACTTTCATTCTCTATATAATCAATTCTCCAGATGAAATGTTTGAACACGTCCCATTCACTATTGTTCTCCTGTATTGTTTTTTTCTCTCTCTCCATGAGAATCTTATTGGATTACTTTCTATTCATGTAGATAGATAATACTTCACTGTCTTCATAAACCGTTATTCTGAGTTCTGCTACTTAGTTGGGCATGTCCCTTCATTTCTGAGTTTTATTTTGTTTTATTCTGTTTTGTTTTAAAGTCTAGGCTACTGAGCCTTTCTTCTTTCCAGTAAGTTCCATAATAAGCTTTTCAAGTTTTTGTTGTTGAAATTTCAGTGAACTTAAATGTGACTTTTGGAACAGCTGTCATCTTTATGCTTGCAGTCTTTTTTTTTTTCCTCTCTAAGAGATATGGCACATTTTTCTTAGTTATTTTTGAGATTCTCATGAAATTACACTTCTGAAGAAATATTCTTCAGTGAACTTGACATATACCGTATTGCAGTTGTGCCGAGACATCTTGTCGTTTTGTTCTTTTGAAAAATAAAACTTTAAATAGTTTTCTAATTTTTTTGAATAAAAATTTATTTGTTCCTTATGTGCTGATCCGGTACCCTGCTATTAGCAGGATTTTGACTATAGATTTTTTTTTTGCTTCTGAAAGACATTTTTTATGAAAGCATTTATGTTACTTATGAACACACAATGTTGTCCTTTCCTTAATCTAGTGTGTGGGCTAGGAACCATAGGATAATGTGTGATAGAAAGAGTGGATGTGCTCGTATTTTTTGTTTTTTTTTTTTCTTTTTTATCAATTATTTTATTTATTTACATTTCAAATGTTATCCCCCTTCCCAGTTACCCATCCATAAGCACCTCACCCCATCTCCTCTCCTCTTTTCCTCTAAAAGGGTACTCTCCCCGCAACAGCAGATACCCACCTCACCCCTTTAGCATCCTCCCTCTCTGGGATCAAGCCTCCACAGGACCAAGTGCATCTCCTCCCACTGAGGTCAGAAAAGGCAGTCCTCTGCTACATATGTAGTGGAGTCATGGAGCAGCCCATGTATGCTCTTTGGTTAGTGGCATGGTTCCTGGGAGCTCTGAGGGGTCTGGCTAGTTGATATTGTTCTTTCTATGGGTTTGCAACCCCCTTCAGCCCTTCAGTTCTTCCTCTAATTCTTCCATAGGAGTCCTTGGGCTCAGTCCAGTAGTTGGCTGTATCTGCATCTTCTCAGTCAAGTGCTGGCAGAGCCTATCAGAGGTCAGCCATGCCTGGCTCCTGTCTATAAACACATCTTGGCATTAACAATAGTGTCAGGGTTTTGTGTCTGCACATAGGATGGATCCTAAGTTAGACTGGATGGCCTTTCCTTCAGTCTCTGCTCCATTTCCCCACCCCTGTATTTCCTTTAGACAGGAACAATTCTGGGTCAAAAATTTTGAGATGGATGGGTGTCTCCTCCCTCAACTAGGGGCCATGTCTATCTACTGGAGGTGGTCTCTTCAGGTTCTATCTCCCCACTCTTGGGCATTTCGGCTAAGGTCATCTCCATTGGTTCCTGGGAGCCTCTCACATCCCTGGTGGCTGTGACTTTCTAGTGGCTACCCCCAGTCCCCCACCCCACACTGCTGCATATTTCTACTCATTCTCCTGATCCTCAGGGCTTCTCCCCTGTCTCCCCCCATACCTGATCCTGCCCCTCTTTTCCCTCCCTCTCCCACCCAGGCCCCTACCTTCTTTTACCTCCTGGGATTATTTTGTTCTCCTTCTAAGTGGGTTTCAAGTATCCACACTTGGGACTAAACCACCAACGAAAGAGTATTCTCTGTTTAGCACTGTGCCCCCATTTTAAAAATTGATTTATTGGGTTATTGGTTTCTAACTTCTTGAGTTCTTTCTATGTTTTGGATATTAGCTCTCTATCAGATGCAGGGTTAGTAAAGATTTTTTCCCATTCTGTAGGTTGCCAATTTTTCCTATTGACAGGGTCCTTTGCCTTACAGAAGCTTTTCAGTTTCATGAGGTCCCATTTGTCAATTGTTGATCTTAGAGCCTGAGCCATTGGTGCTTTGTTAAGGAAAATTTCCCCTGTGCCAATGTATTTGAGGCTCTTTCCCACTTTCTGTTTTATTAGATTCAGTATATCTGGTCTCATGTGGAGGTCCTTGATCTACTTGTACTTGAGCTTTGTACAAGGTGATAAATATGCATCAATTTGCATTCTTCTACATGTAGACCACCAGTTAGACAAGCACCGTTTGTTGAAGATGCTGTCTTTTTTTCCATTGTATAGTTTTGGCTTCTTTGTTTAAGATCAATTGTCTATAGATCTGTGGGTTTATTTCTGGGTCTTCAATTCCATTCCATTCATTCATCTGTCTGTCTCTGTACCAATACCATGTGGTTTTTATAATTATTGCTCTGTAGTACAACTTGAGGTCAGGAATGAATATAGCTTAAGGCCAAGGATAGTGATTCCCTCAGAAGTTCTTTTACTGCTTAGAATTGTTTTCTCTATCCTGTGGTGTTTGTTATTCTATAAAGAATTGAGTTGGGATTTTGATGGGGATTGCATTGAGTCTGTAGATTGTTCTTGGTAAGATGTCCATTTTTATGTTAACCCTGCCAATCCATGAACATGGGAGATCTATCTTTTGAGCCTTCTTCAACTTTTTTCTTCAGGGACTTGAAGTTCTTGTCATATAGATCTTTTGCTTGCTTGGTTAGATATTTTATATTATTTGTGATTATTGTGAAAGTTGTTGTTTCCCTAATTTCTTTCTCAGCCCGTTTATTTTTTGAGTACAAGAAGGCTACTGATTTGTTAGATTTAATTTTATGTTCAGCCACTTTGCTGAAGTTGTTTATCAGCTATAGGAATTCTCTGGTAGAATTTTGGGGGTGGCTTATGTATACTATTATATCATCTGAAAACAGTGATACCTTGACTCCCTCCTTTCCAATTTGTATCCCTTTGACCTCCTTTTGTTGTCTAATTGCTCCAGCTAGAACTTTGAATAGTATATTGAGTAAAGAGGGAGAGAGTGCGGAGCCTTGTCTAGTCCCTGATTTTAGTGGGATTGCTTCAAGTTTCTCTCCATTGAATTTGATGTTGGCTGTTGGCTTTCTGTGTATTGCTTTTTACTATGTTTAGGTATGGGCCTTAAATTCCTGAGCTTTCCAAGACATTTAACATGAAGGGTTGTTGTATTTTGTCAAAGGCTTTTTTTAGCATCTAATGAGATGATGATGTGATTTTCTTCTTTGAGTTTCTTTATATAATGGATTATGTTGATGGATTTCTGTATATTGAGCCATTCCTACATCACTGGGATGAAGCCTACTTACCTGATCATGGTGAATGACTGTCTTGATGTGTTCTTGGTTTCGATTTGCAAGAATTTTATTGAGTATTTTTTGCATCAATATTCATAAGCGAAATTGGTCTGAAGTTCTCTCTTTGTTGTTGGGTCTTTGTGTGATTTATGTGTCAGTGCAACTGTGGCTTATAGAACAAATTGGGTAGTGTTCCTTCTGTTTCTATATTGTGGAATAGTTTGAAGACTATTGGTTTAGGTCTTCTTCAAAGGTTCAACAGAATTCTGCACTATAACCATCTGTCCCTGGGCTTTTATTGGTTGGGAGACTTTTAATAATTGCTTCTATTTCCCCTGGGGGTTATAGGACTGTTTAAATAGTTTGCCTAATTTTGGTTTAACTTTGGTATGTGGTATTTGTCTAGAAAATCAACATTTCATCATAGATTTTCCAGTTTTGTTAAGTATAAGGTTTTGTAGTAAGATCTGGTGACTTTTTGAAATTTTTTCAGTTTCTGCTGTTATGTCCCTTTTCTTATAGAGACACATTTCAGTGTGTGGGTAAAGGAACAATTGCTCCAGGGGGTTTCTTTTGAAGCAGAATCTCATTATGTCTCTGTTTTATCCATTTTTAGTGTTAAGAAAAATTTCTTCTGCTTTTATAATACATTATTTTACTTTATTCATCATAAGTGGGTGTTTTAGTCAGTTAGTTTTGGTATCTTTAAGATCATGACAATTTTCTCTACAATCTCTTTGTGGTAGAATTATTTATTTTCTGTGTTAAACTGAGGTAATATCTCTAGAATAGTTTCTTTTAATCAGGATTTGTATTTAGCTATATACTGTTAAGATTTGGTTTGTTAATCTCATTTCTATATTCAAAATAAGGTTAGTGCTTTTAGTAATAAAATGTAAAAATAACTTTTATTGTCTATGATCACTAGCCACCAGTCTAAGTTCTTGGTTTGTCTGTCTTAGGTGGTCTGTTTAAATGGAATCATGCAATGTGTTATCTTTTGTAACTGGTTCTTTTCACTTAATGTTTTCAACCTCCATTTATACAATAGCAAAAGCTATTACTTATTAATTTTCATTGTCAAGTCAATTTTCAGTTTTGTAATTCCATTGCACAGATGGACCACATGTTTATTCATTCATTAGTAGACGAACATTTGGATTGTTTATACTTACGGTGATGTTAATCATGCTTATGCCAAAGGCTTGTGTGCACATGTGTTTTGCTGTTTCTTGGGAGCAATCCTGGAAGTGCCCCTTCTGAGTTATGGGGTAAATCATTTTGAGGAGCAATTGTAGTATTTGCTGAATTGGTTACAGCGGTTTACATTCTAGCAGCAATGTACAAGGTTTTCAATCATTTCGTACCTCGCTGACCTTCTGAGGACAAGTGGCCCATTGTACTTGCATTGTCCACATCAAAGTCAACCAGCAAAGGATCAAACATGTTTTGAACATTGCCTGTCTTAGGTATACACATAACTTGCTTTTCTAAGTCCCTAGCTGTAAAGACTCAACAACTAAACATATAGCACCTATCTTCTGCAGTCATTGAAGGTGTACAGGACTATAAACACTTAGCCATTTTATAAACTCACTTGGGCATTGGCTACTTTCAGAGAACAGGAGATATTCTGGAACCAGTTCCTTGTAGATACGTTGGGATAGTTGTGGTTTTGTTGGCAGCCATGCTAAGTAGATGTACAGTGATTTTTTTTTCTGATAATCAATTTATGTCTTACTGATGAATACTTATGCCAGATATTTTTTTATTTGCTGTTGGCCATTTCTGCATCTGAATTGGAGAAATACCTGTTCAGATCCTTTTGCCTATTAAAAGGCTTTTATTTTTACTTAGGAGTTCTGTATTTCATACATTCTGAATACAAGCCCATGTCAGATACATGAATTGCAAATGTTTTCTTCTGTAATGGGGGGAGGAGAGGCTCCTCCTCTCCTCTCCTCTCCTCTCCTCTCCTCTCCTCTCCTCTCCTCTCCTCTCCTCTCCTCTCCTCTCCTCCCCTCCCCTCCCCTCCCCTCCCCTCCTCCTCCTCTTTTCTCTCACATTTCAGCTCTGGATAACCTGGAGCTCACTCTATAGCACTTTCAGTTTTTTGGCAATCCTCCTGCATTGGTCTCTCAAGGACTGGGATAAGCAGACATAAGCCACAGACAGGCACATTTTCATTTTCTGTATTCTGAAAGTGTTTACTTTTCTTAATTTTTATGCTTCACATTGATATATTAATATAATGAACAGAGTTCTTTCTTGAGAGAGAACTAGTAGAAAGTATCTATGGGGATTGATTTGGTTGGCTCACAGGATCAAAGGCTGAACATCTTCACAAATGGAGGCTGTAGGTTGAGGAGCTGAGGAAACTCAATCTGGAGGCCTTATATCGGTGGTGGTATTCACTCAAAACTGAAGGTCTACATGCCTCCTGGAAAGCTGATTACAACTGGAAATTAAAAGATATTCATGGGCAGTGGCAACAGCTAAAAATACAGTAACTCATGAAGGGCCATGACATTGCTGTTTCTTTCATTTGGGTCCCTAGCATAGTGGATAGTGCCATCCACATTCATGATGAGTTTTTCTCATCAGTTCAGACTCACATGCTATTTATCCTGAAACACCAGTAGAGACACACCTACCAATGTGCTTACTGATTTTCTACATGACTCTCTGTTCAGTCCAATTGAGAATTAAATTTAACTATCACACAGCATACCAACAAATTAATACATGGCAATAAATATTAATACCTATTTTTCACATGTAGTTTTGAAACACAGCTTTACTGGACATAAGGTTGATGATTGAAAGTTTGTTTTTCTTTTAGCCCTTTGACTATGGTAAACTCAGTGCCTTGTAGCCTGAAGTGCTTCCGATGAGAAGTTAACTGTTAATGATGTTTCCTTGTATGTGACAAGTCATTCTTGTTTTTCCTCTTTCAAAAAACTCTCGTTCCCGTCTTTCAGTATTTTTAGTATGATGTGTCTGGGTGTGTATCTCTTTGTGTTTATTTTACTTGGAGTTTGCTGCGCGTCCTGGATTACTGTTTTTAAATTAGCATTTCATCAAGTTGGACAAGTATCAGTCCTTTCTTCTTGCTGACACTGTTCTTACTCTTTACTCTTTGGGCTTTGGTGGTCCCACTTGGTATGTGTGCTCAGTGGCATCTCCCATTTCTTCATAGCCTATTTTCTTCATTTATTACAACTTATATTTTTAATTATGTAATCTGTATTGACCCAGTTTGTTCATCCTTCTGTCAGTTCACAAACATAGTTAATCCCTTCTGTTCCATTTCTATGCTGGTTATTTTACCTTTTGTAGCTAGAATTTCCAATTTAAAAACAATGGCTCTGTCTTTGTTGATCTTTCCTGTCTACTGAAATGTCATTCCCACACCAACCTTTATTTCTTTGAGCATGAGCCCTTAGTTCTTCGGGCATATTTATAGCTGTTACTGTGGGGTCTGTTACATTTGATATCTTGGCCCTGTCAGGTAGTAGTTCTGGGTACCTGCGTTTTTGCCTTCTTTTTTCTCAGCCTTTCTTGTAATTCTTGAGAACTAGATATTTTAGATAACACAGCAGTTCGGAAATCAGATTCTTCATACTTTATGATAAACATTTTGTTGCTTGTTTCTTTAGTTACTTGGAAGGACCATCCTATTTTCCTAAAGTTTGCCATTTCTGTGGTTACACTGAGATGGTTTTTATAGCTTGGCTCTCTGGTACCACAATAGCTAGGAGGCTCTACTAATTGCGACCGATTATGCTTTGGGGCATGTATTGCTTCATTGAATTAGTTTCAGGTCACTGTGTAAGGACAGCTTTGGGGTCTAGTGTTTGAGGTTTGATCTATCCCCAGGAGGGCTGATAGCATCTGTTTTCCTAGTTGTCTTTGGTAAACTATCTGGCCTGTAGGGTAGTTGACCATCTCTATCAACGTTTCCCCTGTCCAGGTTGCTCTTTGGTTTGAACTTCTCTATACTCTGTAGCATGAAGTGGAAAATTTTAGCTTCTTTGGAAAGTCTGTTATGTCAAATGATATTTTGGGGCACACGGGTGAAGGGATGTTTTATTAAAGTAGACATGTGAAAGAATTTTTTTTTTTTGAAGTAGACACAGGTGAAAGGATGTTTTATTAAAGTAGATACCTGAAGGAATGTTTTGATGAAGTAGATACAGATGAAAACATGTTTTCCTAAAGCAAACACATGAGAGGACATATGATGTTAATAAGGAGTATAAATATAACCCAACAGATGGTGGAAGACACTCGATGGTACTGGTATGCCTTGCTTTTTTTTTTTTTTTTTCTTTTTTTCTTTTTAACTGGTTATCGTTTGTTGTGGCTTTATAGGAAAAAAATACCAAAACTACTTTGGTGATGTTCTCCCTGCTCCTTGCTGCTTCTATGGACTCAGGTCGATTGGCAGAGTGAAATAGAAGTTTCTGGATATGTCAGCTGAGACAGATTCACACGGAGTTTTACTAACACAGACTTGGGTGAAATTTTGCTAAGACGGACTCACATGGTGTTTGCTGGGACAAGGCCTGTGGGAGGACACGTAATATTTGGAGGAAGTATAAATAGTGGGAGGGAGTATAACTCGTACTCAGCGTGGATGGATGGCTTGCATAGCTACAATGCTTTGTTGATCTCCCATCTTTGTCTTTACTGATCTTCATTTTGTTGAGAGAGGTATGGCTGAGAACTTCTCCTGGTGTCCCTGTTGGTCCTGTGGTTCCTGCTGACTCATGCCAATTCAGCAGAGGCCTGGATGTTTCTCCTGGATCCTTCTGCCACTGTTGATTAATGTTTGCTCTCCTGACGCTGTTGAAATGGAATACTGATTTCCTGATAATTAGTTATTGAAATCACCCCAAAGAACTACTTCTCAACAACATACACCAGAGCCTTGTGGCTTCTTTTAGATTGACCTGCCTTTGCTGATTCATAAATAGTGTTTAGGAGGAGATTGAGCTGATTCATGCTACTGATTCATGTAAACTAAACTGCTGATATCCTGACAGTGCAGATTAAATTTACTCCAAAGAACTATTTCTAAACAGGTCCATTTCCCCTATATCCTAATAACTTTTCTTTTCCACTACCTCTAGTGAATGATGGGCCAGAAAGGAGGTTAAAACATCTAAAATCCCTTACTAAGAATGGGTTTAAAACAGTCTAAGCCTACAGTAACTCCAGCTCATGTTAGTCCCTTTGCTTATGACAGCCTCTATTCTTATGTCATGTCTTTCCCCATCTCCACCACACAGCAAAACTTTTGTTCTGGAGACACTGGCTTGGTAGTGACACCTCCTTCCCTTGGAGTGTGACCATTGTTCTGTGAGCAGGATGTTATAGAAGTGATTGTTACAAGTTACCTCTCCTTATGTGGCATAGCTACATGAGTGAGCTGTACTTAGAAGCCTCTGGGTACTGCTGTTCTATGCATGTTCTGCTAGTGGAAAACCTTGACCCTGGGCATGGGGCTCATTGGGGGAGAAGGAGATGTTCCAGTCATACTTGCTAGGGAGTCACCCAATGCCTCTTAGAACTGTAGATTGAGAAGTGCCGTAGACTCCCTCTTCCTGGTAAGAGTGTTTATTGCTTGACTGGGAATACTGAGCAAAGAAGGAGCCTCCTTTTCTTGGCCACATCAATTGAGACTGAAGCTTCTCTCAGGTTAAGCTTAGGATAGGGAAACCATGCATGGACTATGAGTCAAAAGGTTCTCCCTTTCCTGTCAATGTTGATGTGTTCTCATTAATGAATGTTTCTTGATTTGCTTTATACTTTTATTGATGCAGATCTTTAAGAGTGATGGGTCCTTTATCATGACTCAAGGGTTCATGTGATGGACACTAAGTGGACATTAAAAGTCAACTGGAGTATCTCATGTTGCCAGGGTACAGAGACACGGCCACATAGGAGTAAATAGAGCAAAGGCAGAAAAATCTATTGAAGAACAAGAAGAGGAGGAGGAGGAGGAAGAAGTAGAAGAGGAAAAGGAAGAAGAAGAAGAATATCAAGAAGAAGAAGGAGGAGGAGGAGGAGCAGCAGTAGCAGAAGAAGAAAGAGGAGAAAGAGAAGAAATAGGAAGAGGAGGAGAAAGAGGAGAAGGAGGAGGAGGAAGAGGAAGAAGAAGAAGAAATAAGAAAAACTAAGAAGATTCTTATAGGCAGGGTCAGGATCGGGTAATGAGGGGACCCAAGGACATTACTATTGAGCTGTTTGTCTAGAGATTCTTATAGGACTTAGGCCAGAATCTGGACCCAGTAATTTTATCGAGGTCAGTTATCTCCCTGCATAGGCTGATCAGGGGTGCACACCCTTCCCTGGCCCAATTGGGGATAATAAATCACATGATGTTCCCTCTGAGGAAACAGATACTATGTGATCAGCTTTCAATTTTTCTTATTTCGTCAGGGATCAAGACATGCCAACCTAATGGGATAGATAGGAATGTACCATATTTTTCAGTGTTTTGCATATATTTCTATAAAATTAGAATTATGTCCTTAGAAAGTATGATAGATTATCCTTGCAAAGTGATAGAACTTTGAAGTTATCTGAGTCTTTGGGATTAATTTGAAACCCTTGATTGAATTCATTACTGTTGTTTTCAAATCTTTCTCCAACTCAGCTTTTCATATTTGTAATTTTTTGAAAAAGAATTTTCCTTAAAAGGCATAAAATTTACAGCAGGCCCACTTATCCTCTCCCATGACACGTGAGGTTTTATGCTGAGACTTTGGTTGTGGACCTTCAGTTTTTAGAGTGCTTCAGGGCATTGTGGATAGTTAAGCCCTGTGATTTTCAGCGTAGCCTCATTTTTAGTGCTGTAAGTCACCTTAATCTCCTCATGCTTATTTTGGAGCAGCCCTCATGTGATCTCTGGTGTAGAATCCACAACAAATCCATGGGAATGTTTTGTTCCATGGAACTTTACAGCGCCTTAACTTTCCCCAACAACTGCTTACAGAGGTCATGCAGTGTATCCTTAATAAGACCACAGGGGCTTCTGACCATCGAGTTAGGGAGACAAGGAGGAGCAGGGAGATAATTGGTCCATTTAGCCTCTGTAAAGGTATTCCTGGGCCTTACTGGTCCTATGAGAGGTGGAGTCAGTCGTTTTCTCTCTCACCCTTCCCTGTTCTCTCTTTCCCCTCTCACTCTTGCTTACTGGTAGTTATGTCATCTCCTTCCCCCAGAGAACCTTTGTGCAGTTTTGATTCAGAGTGACTGTAGCAAACCGAAGCCAAACTAGTCTTAACTAGCAATAGGCCCAGCAAACAGATAGGGTGTTCAGATGGTGTGTTCTCTATGTGGATTTCTTTCCTCCTTAAAACTAATAAGGATACAGCTTGTAATGTTGCTGGTGATAGTAGCTCATGCACATTGACGTCACAGTGATTGCAGCTTTGATAGCTGGAGACTTAGTGTGACATATGGGTGAAAGACAAAACATGTGGCCACTGCACCTACATGTTTAACACAGCAGAGGTAAATATATATATGTATATGTATGCTTTGCAGCATCTTGTCCTCTAAGGTGAAAAGGATGGCACTCCCAGAGCATTGCTAGACAACTGAAGCCATGCTGTGAAAGCCGGGGTGGGGGGCAAGGGGTATCTCTGTAAAGATTTTCAGCGAGACACCACAGAGAAGTTAACAATAAAATAAAACTAATGGTCATAAAACTAAAAAAAAAAAAAAGATTTATAATTCTGGCAGGCCACTTATATCAAAGACAGAACCTGGTAGAATAAGGGTAGGCCTCTAAGACTTGGGCATTTCATAAGATAAGCTTAATGTCATGGGCCTTCAAATCTCTCTTCATTTATCTTAGACCAAGAAACAAAAAAGGACCTCTATTCTTTAGATTCTATGCAGCAACTACCTGGACTTTGTGCTTTATCAGACTATGCTTATTCTACTCATGGTCTATTCACTGTGCTTCTCATTATTTTTTATGCTTAAACTGAATAGGGTTTCAACATGGACAACCTGGTAGTATGTAATCCTTGTTAGAAGAAGAAAAAAAATTTCATGTCTTCATGGTGTGTGTGTGTGTGTGTGTGTGTGTGTGTGTGTGTGTGTGTGTGTTATGTATACTTTCTCTTAGATTAAAGGGAAGGTCCCATACCATGTGGTATGTGCTATGGTGAACAGGTGTGAGTTGCTATGTTTGTAACACAATTGGGTCAATATGATCAGATATTAGTTTTCTAATATCTTTCATTTATCTCATTTCAGAGACTTTCATTGAGTGTTCATTTCTGTTGAGTGCTGGGTAGGGCATTTGATTCCTGGAAGTAGAAGATCAACTAGGAAGATGACTTACATGGACCATGAATTCTCAGTGTGGTCTCTGGTAGTTTCTGTGTCTCCAGACCTGGGATATTTTATAGAGGAATTTACAAAGGGGAATGTGGGTAGGCTATGGTTTTCTGCTTTCCTCATGTAAGTTTTCTGCCTTCAGTTGTTAGTTAAAGTTTGTGGTATGTCTTCCTATAGTTTGCCAAGGACAAAGAGTATTTCTTTTCATTACCCCATTTTATGCATTATCATGGTCATTTCTATTGGGATTACTCTGGGATTTTATTTCTACAGAGTCTAAGATAGCCACTTCTTCATGTGCTGCTAGCATGCTTTACCTTTCTACAAATAGATGCATTGTATATGAGCTATTTAGATATGTAACACCAAGTTCTGTGTTTTGGAACATTGTAAAATCTTTTTATGAATGCCTTGATTTCTTTAACATAAAAAAACAAGGGATACTTTATTATTTTTAAATATATTTTACCCAAAGCACACAGTGATGCACAGTCAAGTAAATGAAAATTAAATGGACTTAATTATGACCCTGTTTTGAACTATAAGGTGTAGAGCAATAGAAGACACTCAACTTGACCTCTGTCTTCGACATATACACTCAATGCACACATACACATATATGTGTGTGTAGGAGTGTATGTATTCCTGATTTGTGTGTTCTGAAGTGGTGTGATAGCAGATGTGCTGTATGAAGGAAACAATTTAATTTTAATTAAACATTCAAAAGATATTTGGATAGATGGTTAACAGCCATGACTAGATTTCCACTTGACAATTAAGAATGTAGTGGATTCAACGCCTGGGACTTGGACTATGAAGCCCAATAGCAATGTCTCTAAGGGGTGTCATGTGCAAACATCTGCCTGTGACCATAGGAGTCTTTAAGTTACATTTCTAGGTTTTTTTTGAAGAGATTCTGAGTGAACATGGTTGTATTTAGCTCACACATTTATATTTGTCACAAATATTCTGAAAGATGCCTATTAAAAGGCATGCTTGGCCAACATTCACATGGATTAAATAGACTGGCAAATAGCATCAGATGCCAAAACCATCAGCTGCCTCTGTCAAAGGGCACTTGTGACATTGGATGCAGACTGTTTGCCATTCCACTTACCTGGATTTGTAAGAATCGTGCTAGAAAATTGTTCCTTATATAATTACATGGCGTCTTCATTGAAATGGTTAGATTAAGCGTTAAAGATATGCCAGTCATTGTGCTTATTATATGTAGCATTTTAACTGTTACTTTATAGACCTCATCCAATTTTAATCTTTTATAGAGATGGGGAAACCCATTTGTGATTTAACAAAGATCATATTTAGTGAGTGATGGAGACTGTATTTACATCCAAGCATTCTTTTGTGTGTGTGTTGTGTGTGTGTGTGTGTAATATGATATGTTGTGATGTGTGTATGATGATTTTGTGATGTGTGTGTGTGTGTGTGTGGGTAGATCAGGAGCTGATGTTGGATTTCTTCCTTTGTCATTCCTCACCTTATTATTTCTAAGACTGGGTTTCTCAATGATTCTGGAACTTTCCATTTCAGCTATACAGGATGGCAAGTAAGCAAGCTTCCAGGATCTTTTTGTCTCTATCCCCAGCTCTTAGCCCTGAAGTTACAGAGGCATGCTGCTGAGCCCAGATGTCTGTCGTGTAGATTCTGGTAGTCTAAGTGTAGAATCTCATGCTTGGGTAGCATGCTTGGGTAGCTGTCTTCCTAACCCTAAGTAAGCATTCACAATAATGTATGCTTTGATCCCATCTTCCTTTATAATTCCAAGGCACTTGATACTGATATCCCTGTTGTTGCTGATTTAATTATTTCTTAGAAAGCAATTCTACTAAAAGGGTGTTTGTAGGTTTATAAAGGGATTGCTACCATTTCAAAATGAATGGGTTCCTGAGCTCTTCAAGAGTGTTAATACACAAAAACAAAAGGAAGCTGTGCTCTCTCTCTTTTGGTTATGGATCTTCAGGAATATAGTTAAAAGTTACACACAAAGCAACATTATCATCGTTCCCAACATCCAACCAGACGGCCCCCCGCTCCCCCAGCCTGTTCCTGTTACCTTGTACATTTGCTCTGAAGACATGAAGCAGTGTCCTCCCCATGCCCTTCCTCACTAACAGACCTCTGGCAGGTGCAGATGCCTGTGGCCTAAGTGTCTAACTTCTCTGGTGACATGTGTCAGTCAGAAAAGGCTGTGAGTTAGTGTTTAGTCAAGCAGCTGATAACCCAAGGTGTTGACTGGGGGAGAGGACTGGAGAGTATCATATTCTCTGGAACCGATGTGACGGAAGAGACCAAAGCAAATCCAGTCACACTGTGTATGCAGGTAGAATAATGAATCTTACTCTTGAGAACTGATATCTCTGTTGCTCCCCAGAAAGCACCATGCGGAACCCAACACAAAGAAGAACTGTGTCTCACTGCGAAACTTGGCTCATGTGAGTCCTTGTGGCACTTAAGTGACAATACTTAAACACTGGCATGTTTAGTGTCTGTCTCACAACCTAGGGTTTTTTTTTTTTTTTCTCCAAGTCTGAAGTCAAAGAAGTCTGTGACTGGCACTCAGTTTATGTGGGGAACACAAGTTTCTAGTGCAGAAGAATTCCTGCCTGTCATTCCCACTGCTGAGGACTGGCTAAAAGACCAAGTCTTCAATTGACTTGCAGAGATGACTGGATAGACAGTGACTGTGTTGGATCAGAACGCCAACGCAGGCCTCAGTGTCTTGTATTAAGGAGCGCTGCCAGTTTGTTTGGTTAATTTATCCAGGCTGAAGGTGTTTATCAGCCTCAGTCTCTGGAGAAGAAAATCAAGACATCCCTTTAGATTTCCCAACAACAGACAACATGAACAGTAGTTTTCAAAAGAAAAAAAAAAGATTTTCATGTAAGTTAGATTGTTAAGCTTTAAATTTCTGATTTCCCTCTCTTGTTTCATATGCATTTCATTAAATTCAGTATTACATTCTAAAATGGAATCTGGTCACATTGATTTGGGTTAGACAGAGCTGCAGGATGACCCTGAAATTGTCTCCCCTGCTTCAATGTTGTCTTTTGAAGGAGCCGTTCTTTCATGGCTGTGTCTACTAGAAGTTCCAGACTGTTTACAGGGCCTCATTGGCTAGACTAAGCCAGGGATTGCTCTTTTGATAGATTCACAGATTTATAAGCAGAGCTCATTTTTCTTTTTTTTTTGGAAAGAACTTTTCGATTCAGACATGAAGTTTTGTTTTAGTTTAGAGTTTGTTTTGAGGAGTCTATGGGAGATAATTTGTGCTGTCTGAGAACTGGTAAATAATCCAATCACAGAAGTTTACTTTAAGGATTATTTAGGTATTTACTTGCGGTGGGAACCAAGTCTATTTTAAGGTCTTTCCCTTGTTTTATTATTTTCCTTGGTTAGCAAATGGCTGTTTAGTGAATAAGACAGTCTATTAAGCACTTAATTCGAGCCAGCTACTCTTGTAGAGTAAGTGAGCAGTAGGAGAGGAGAGGAGTTGGACGCCAGCACCATTTGGCTTGCCTCTCCACTCATTACTGGTGTGACTTCATGCCAGTCCTTTGCCACCTTTGGCCTTGAGCATGCTTCTCTGTAAGAAGAAAATCTCTCAAGTGTTAGCTTTAACCGGGTGGTTTGGGGATTGAAAAGCTTAGCATTGGTTGTAACCTTACTCTTGTTTCCTGGTCATAATCCCAGTTTTTTAAGAACGTGAAGTTTATGAAAAGTGTTCATATGAAAACATAATCACGGGCAGTGATAAAAAGGATGCAGCCAATGGCCGTTCTTCTCTAAAAGGCATCTGATGGGAGCTCCTGGAAAGGAGAGGTAGAGACAGGCACCTTTTCAGAGGAGCTGGGAGGAGTCTGCAGGGTTTGAGCTGGAGCTTCAAGAGTGTGTAGGAGAGAGGGTGTTGAGAGACTTGGATCTAGAGTAGAGATGGTGGTAGGAGAGGCCATTGAGTCTGAGCAGCCTGACTTTGCTTAAGTGCCACGGAATTCCAGTTTGCCTGCCTTAGCCTCCAAATGCTTGTGGCTCCTGAAACTGGGTTTCTGACCTTTTGCTTTGTGGAAATTCTTTATCCTCACATCTTTACCTCTTGACCCAGTCAGTATCTATATAGCATGTCTTGCCATCACCTGCATGCTCTCGCTGTGAGATTAAGCCCCCTTTCCTCTTTCTACAGAGTTCTTCCTTGTTGCATTTAGCATTAGCTGCTGCTAGGTATGGTGTTTGTGATGAGAAAGTATCCTTTTTTCTTTTTTAATGTTTTAACATTTATTTGCATGTGAGTACAAGTATGTCTGTGCACTCCTGTGGGGTGTGTGTGTGTGTGTGTGTGTGTGTGTATGGATTCATGTACACATTACAGAGCTTGTATGGAGGTCAGAGGATAGTTACTCCTCTCTTTCTACTGTGTAGATGCCAGGGACTCAGGTAGTCAGGATGGGTATCAGTTGAGTCATCTGCAAGGCCTGTGTGTCCTTTCTTTTTGTGATTGTAATAGCCTCATGAATTAGATTATCCCTTTTTAAAGGTAATGCCACTCTCTGTCCTGAGACATTGAAAATTTAATTTGTTCAGGGTCTGCTAGCCTTAATAAGCCCTTGGATTTGAACTATGTTTCTGAAATTGTTTTTTCTAGATCATGGAGATGTGGAAGATAAAATTTAAATTATTGATTTTTAGGAAGTTTTTATTTTCATACAAATGAGAGAGAAAAATAAAAATAACCTGGAAACTTCAATTGTGTGTGTAGTGTGTTTGTGTGAATGAGGAGGGATTTTGTGAATAAATGTAATTATGTTGGAAGGAGCTTCAAGTTAAATGACAATAATATAAGATTATTGAGAATTTTTGTTTTATTGTGAGACTTTGCACTAAGTTGAAATAATATTTTATTCTGATTATATGATTCTATGCCTTCATTTAATGTTTATTTATAAACAAGTTGCACATATACCAAGGCAAATTGGTAAATTACTGTAAAATTATTATTTTTGTTTGGGAGGAATACTTTCCTTACAGGGACAGTATTTGCCTACCATGAGAGTGGCTGCCAATGTTGAGTTTATTGGATATCTGTCTGGGTTGCTGCTTTCTTAATTCATTGCTTCTTGCTTAACCCCAAGCATTTGTGTTGAGAATGTCCTGACCCAGACTGTGACTACAGGAAGCAGAGGGAGGCAACCTGCTGCTGACAGGTCCTGGACAGGTTGGCGCCATCTTAGGAGGGAGTAAAACTGCTGGGCCTCTTAAAAAACATCCCATTGGCTGCCTTTTGTCGTTGTCATCCCTAATGGCTCACTTTAGCTTAAAGTTATCTTTGTTCATGGAGGTCAGTGAAGACAGAGGTGACTGAGGGGAAATAAAGCTGGCCTTGTGCTGAGTGTGGCATTTGTGCTGAACTGTGAATGCAGGTAAGGTTTACTTAAATAATTTCCACAGAGGAGCTGAGAAAGACTGAGAACTGATACCACATGGAGGGATTAGTGGACATTTGGGTAGGACTAGAGGAGAATGTTTTGTGGGATCCCAAAATTCGCTTACATAATAAGTTGGATACAGAAAGAAACGTCTACTGGATTTTATATATAATTGATTCGATGTTTCTAAATCAATGTTTTGTTGGATGGCTTTTGCGAAACATGATCTGGAATGTAATTCTGGCTGGCTTTGCCTCTTGCCTTAGCCGCCTGTGTGTGATTACAGGTGTGTAGCACCGTGCCCAGCATCCTGGGCTGTCTAATAATATTTCATCACTCATTGCTCAGCACAGGAAAAAGTAATCCACTAGTAAGGCAACTTGGCTTAAAAGTTGGTTGAGTCTGTTGTCTTGGAAACATTATTTATTTCTTAGGTACCACACCTAGGTCAAGCCTCCTTATGATCGAGAGAGACACAGGGAGATGATGAAGGAGGCAGCATGAAGACTTATTTACCTTTCCCTCTGTCCCTTGTCTGTGTCACTTGGGCAATCTCTTTCCTCTAGTTGCTGTCTGCTCTTTTCAGCTTCTGTGCTTCTGTTGGCCACTGAATAGCTCAACAGTCTCTTTTCAGTTCTCTCACCGAGAACCCAGTGACTGACTTGGGTTCCTCTTGGACTCCTGCTGGACTCATGGATTCTTGGACAGTTGGCTGTGAGCCACCCTGTAGACCTTAAGGTAGAGTCATTTAAGTGAATGATAGTGATGTCTCTCAAAGAAGTGTTGTGACTTGATTGGTAACTGAGTTTAGTTTGTTCTATGGAGTACAGTAGCAGTTAGAAGAGCCAGACCCCAGTGTCTCCGTCACTTTGACATGACTCTCCTGGGCTGACTAAAGTAGCCTCAGAGGCTTTCAGTGCCAGGAGTTCATTTGTGAATAAAGTGGGGCCGGTGGAGGATGGGGTGCATCCACTCATCCTAATGTCACCTTTCTTGCTTTTCTTATAGCTCTTACGTTATTGGACAGGAAGAGAATTCCTTCTTTTATTACTTGAAAAATATAATTTTATTAATTTTTTAAAGATTTTTGTTCATGCATATAACATATTTTAGTCCCATTCACACCTCCCAACACACGTTTCCTCCTAATTCCTCCCGGGTCCACTTCCTTCCTCTATGCACTGCCCCACCCGCCAGCTTCAGGCCCTCATTTCCTCTATGGAATGGAGGCTATTTTTTTTTTTCCTTTCAAAATAAGATTCCAAATTTTAGTTCAGAAAGGACATAAGGTCTTTATGTAATCTAAAGACAATAATTTGGTTTGCAAAGTTCTTGTCTTGATGCAGAATCTCATTTTCTGAATGTCAGATGTTGAACTTTTTTCTTTTCTTGCTTAATGTTTTTTCTCTGATGAATATTAATTGCTTCAAGATGGAAGCTTGGGCCAGGTTTGGGAAA
>JANHMN010000001.1:16563452-16594088 GCA_030674055.1 Rhabdomys pumilio
AGAGAGAGAGAGAGAGAGAGAGAGAGAGAGAGAGAGAGAGAGAGAGATATTTAATATAACTGTGTGAATTATTGTATACAGCCTGATCTGAAGCTGAGGTGGTTGAGGTGTTATTATTGTGTTTGGATAGAAGTCATGTGTGGTTAGAGCTGGACTTATTTCTGATGATGGAATCACTTTCTGCTGAAATACATATTTAAGGAAAAGAGTTTTAAACAGTCCAATACATACTTTCCCCTCTGTTCATAGTATATTATAGCAACCAGGGCCAGGGGGTACTATTGCTCTTTAATCTGAGTGTTTCAGGGTCAATTAATTCTGGCTGATAAACGGTGTGAAACATGTGACTTTACAGCAGGACTTTGCAAAGTTTATAATAAACGAATGAGAATAGTAAAATTGTAAGAGAGCACGTTGACCATGCAGTATTTTCAAACACTTGGAGAGTAGATTCCTTTTCTCCCCCACCTCCCAACACATGGTATCTGTTCCCAGCACGATAGGTACTTTGTAGGTGCAGACTCTGGAGCAACACCCCCACTTTGGCCTTGCCCCAGACACTGAATTAGAACCTCAGAAGGTTCAGCCCCTAGTCTATGTTTGAACAAGCCTTCCAGGTGAGCGATTCTGATACGTGTGGGAATGACTACACCAGGGTTTTCTGGAACATAGTTTGGAAAATGAAGATATATAAAATATGTTTAAGACAGATGCCTTTAGAGAAAGTTATCCCATCTAGAGTAGTGATATTTAATTGCAGTTTTTATGCTGAGGTGTGGGGTGTGGGTGAACTGTCAAAGAACACGAGATTGAACCTTGCCAGGCAGAATGGGCGTGGGAGGATGGAAAAGGTGTTGAAAGTTTATGATTCAGGATTTGTAAGAGCGGCTTTGCATTAGTTTACAATTATGCATCTGACTGCACAGACCACATCCTGGCTGCTCTTCAGATCTATGCTTCCATAGCTTAAAGAAGTGATAGTTGCAAATGATAAATTTGAGATAGTGAAAGTCCTCAGGATACGAATTTTCACAAAAACACATACTTGTATCTTTGCGGCTTCCTGACCCTCTGAATTTATTCCTTGGCTGCTGCTCTTATGTGTTGTTGCTTAGCAGGGCTGTCGTAGGCCCTGGTAGGCACTGAGCACATACTGGTAAGTATATGAGCCCAGTGCTGACCATCATAGTGTCCTGGGAAATAGACCTTGCCTGAGAAGGACAGACAGGAAAGGAACCCTAGAAGCTCAGGTTTTGACAAAAGAGTACACATAATCTAGACCTCGTGTCCTAGAAAGTTTCTCATAGGAAACAGAGAGTAAAATAAGGAGACAGTTTATTATATTGTATAATGATTGGCTTGCAAAGTAATGTTAGAATATTAAACATCTTGTATATTTGAGAAGGAAACTTAGTGCATGTTTGGAAAGCACCTCTGGTCAGTGGGAAGTTCATCATGGAGGAAGTGGAGTTCATGGTATCAATCTCTTGACGATAGGCTTGAAGAAAACTTAGTGGTTTTGGATTTAAAAATCTGGATGCATAATTTAATAAATATATGAAAATGGAGTTAACAATTCAGTTCAATTCTGACAACTAATATATTTGGGCCTTTGTAAGAAATAATGATAACTGAATATACTTGTTATGGTGGCTATCAACAGAATCTTGTTAATTTGGACAGTTTAAAAAGTTTTCAAGTAGAAAATATAATAGAAGTATTGTTAGCGTTAAACTTTCTAATTCCAAAATTTTCAGGATGTGAAATTACAGAATTCTGTTCATACATAAATTTACATGTAAGTTTTCTACTTTTATATATAATTCTATGAGATAATACATAATTTATATTGTACCAGTAAAAAAAAACTTTATCTTTTTACTTTCAATGTTGAAGATATTTTTGAGTAACTACCTTCCAACAATTATTTTCTGTTCATTACCAGCATTATAAATGGGATAATTTTAGTGAGCAATTAGATTCTTCTTTAGTCCATCCACCCTTTTAAACTCTTTCAGGCAATGTAATTCTGGGGTTGCTTTCGAGAAAATTTTCTTCTGTGTACTTTTGTAGTGTCTGAAATAGAGATGTCTGTAAGTAAAATCTATGAGACAATTGTGCGTTCATTAGTTGTAACGGATGCAGAGAAGGTCTCCTATCTAGAATTCCTGAACTAGTTATTATTGCTGATGTTTATTTAGAGTCAGTGCCCAGGTAACAGGTTGATGTTTGTACCATGCAGCAGCTCACTTGCTTGGGCAGCCATGTTGGTCTCTGAGAGAAGGTTTGTTTGCATGGGTTTAGGAAGAGATGTCAAAAGTCATAATGCTTGGGCCAAATCTTGAACCTTGGTACACTGAGCAAGTCAATGAACTTTTCTATATGCTTTAGTTTCATCTATAAAGTTTAAGTTTAAACATTTATAAAGCTGTTATAAGGATTAAAAAAGATACACTTTTACAAAGTGCCTAGAATAATCTTTGGCAAGTAATAGGTGATGGATAAATATTAATAATCGTTTTTCAATTGACTGTCAACAGCCTTTCATTATTCTTAAGGTTATGTCCGTCTCTTCAGTGGGCCCTAGAAGAACCTCAGGGTCTGGCCAGTACTCGGATGTTACATTCTCTTTCCCAAACTTCAGGATGCTTTAATCTTTGGGGATTTTAACCTCTCATTCCCCATCTCTCTTGATATATGGTCTGTCTTGTGATTGACTGGTTGATCATTTTTTAAGGCTTCATTTTCAGCTCAAACTCACATCTTTCATCTAACTTTTTCTGCTCTTTTCCACAGCTCCTAACAACCTCCTCCCTGTCCCAGATGTGTTCCCCATACCATCAGTTTCCTTCCTTGCAGAATTTGGCATGCAATTATTAGATCTCTTGTCTTTGACAGTGGAGTAGTTTATGTACCCAGACTTGTTCTGTTGTTAGCTCATAGTAGGTGTCAGAATAAATGTCTGACGCACAGTGGAGAGAGAATTATGAGTGACTGCCCTATCCACATCCGGGTATTATTCATACTTAGGACGTCTAAGCACAGCTGCCAGATAATCTATATACAGGTGTCTAGATAATTTCTGACATTTTAGTTCTTCTTGAAAGCTGAGACTGTAAATGAAAGCTGAGACTGTATTCAGGGCTGCTTAAGAATGACTCAGAGTAATGTTTTGTTTAGTTGGTTCAATGCTTTCTTCTCTTTATGTTTGTAAATAGTACCCAACAGATTAGAAGGTTTATTGTGCCTGAAGTATGCTAATCATGGTGTGAACATTACCAGTCACTTCTCATTGTACCTGAGGATTTATCTAGCTGTGGCATGAACAGCTTTCCCAAGATGCTTTGGGGCCCTAGGAGGCTGGTTGTGTCCCAGGGTGAGCATACCAGCAGGTGATCACCTTTAGGCTGTAGGAAGTCGTGGAGACTCAGGACAAGTTGTGCTCCAAGGTTCCTGCAAAACCCTTTCAAGTACAGGTTTGTTCAAGAACAGAGTTTTCCAGAACTTTCCATCGTCACCCTGCACTTACAACCATTACCTTTTACCTCATATCTGTTCTTGTATTTATTGCACTTTCCAAATCCTTGTGTTTCTTTTTTTTTGCCCTCCCCCTTTCAGATTTTCACAGTTGAAATGTTTTGTTTTCTTCTTTCATAATTCCTGTTTGGTTTTAAAAGTCCAGGGAGGTATATTTTTCAATATAAACTATAATAGTTATTTTGTTTATATCTTTGACATAGGGAGCAAAAGCTGATGTAAAAATCCTGAAGCCCATTCGCAGGCATTAAACTCTGTTCCAACAGAATGTTAAGGCTTGGCATAGAGAATAAAACTCTATAGTTAGGCTCTTATGAACCAGAACCAATAAAATGCTTCACCAGAATGGGAGTGTTTTACACGTTCTGGATGACTGGCTCTTCAGCATACCAGGTTCTGCATTAGCAACGTGAACAGTAGCAGTTCTCTGGTATCTTATGGAGGGAAATAGCAGCCAAGTCTCCAACCCATATACATTCATTTCTTATAGAGAGCAACATTTTTCTGACATTTCTTTCATAGAGTGTCAGTTCAGGTGTGTGTTATGTGTTTGTGTGGGTGGGTGCACAGCTGCAGAGGTCAGAGGACAACTTCAGGCATTCTACCTCAAGTACTTTGTGTCATTTGCCTATGTTAGGGCATCTCACTAGCCTGGAACTTGACCAAGTAGGCACGAGCTGTCCAGTGGGTTTTAGGGATCTGTCTGTTTCTGTCTTTCTTCTTGTCAGGAGGATTCCAGGATTCTAGAAATCTGAACTTAGTTCCTCCTGCCTTTGTTAGGCAAGTACTTTATTGGTTGGACCATTTCCAGTCTCCAAAACCTCCTTCTTAAGGGAATTCTTTAAAAAAAAAGAGAGAGAGACCCTATGATAAGATTAACAAGTGTTTGGATATCTGGTATTGCTATAGACTATGTGACTTGCCAAATCATTTCATATGATCAAAGTGATATTCTCTTTGACACTAGACACATGTTGCTTGAAAGATACATTAGTAATATATTTTAGGTAGAAATCACAGTATGGTCTACAGCAGTCGAATGTTTTTAAATTTTAAAATTTTACAAATATATTTAGAATTTTTATATTTAAAATTTAAAATTTTAGAATTTTACAAAATATACAGAAAATAATATTTTAAAAGATATATTTTTTTATTTTATATGTATGAGTATTTGCCTGCATCTATCCAAGTGTACCATCTCTTTGCAGAGCCTATGAAATCTTTAAGAGGTGTTAAACCGCCTGGACCTAGAATTATGAATAGTCATGGGCTGTCATGTGGGTACTAGCACTTGAACCCCATGCTCTTATGTCATACTGTGTCCTGCCTTTCTGCCAGGAGTGCCTGGGAGCCTTTGGCATGCATCCTGGAGAAGGCAGGGCAAAGTCCAGAATGGGGAGTCCACAGCCTGTGTTTCCCTCTAGGATGTCAGATGCCAAGTACATGGGCACTGGAAGGGGAAACTGTGGGGTCAGGGATGAATGCTCTGGCTCCTGGTCTCATCTCTAGGTACCCAGGTGCTGCTGGTATAGGTCAGAAATGGGGAATCTGCTCTTTACCTTTCCCCTTGGGGCATCTGCAAGTGAGGTCAAAAGGGAGAGATAAAGCCAGGGATGAATGGAGTCCAGACTGATTGGGGTAGGAGAAAAGAAAACCTTTTTTGGGAGTCTTAGGTAAGGCTCTTCTAGGTAAAGGCCTTTTCTATGTCGATCTTTAATAAAGCAATGTTCTGAGATGATCCTTGGTTGCTCATATTACTTTATTTAAATCCCCTGGACCTAGAGTTATGGATAGTCATGGGCTGTCATGTGGGGCAAGCACTTGAACCCCATTCTCTTATATCACCATGTGTCCTGGCTTCCTGCCAGAAGTGTGGGGTGACAGAAAGAATACCCAGGAAAGGAAGGTCACTGGCTGAAGGCTTAGGGTACCAAAATGCCAAAGTAACATGGGGGAAGCATTTTAAAATTCTCAGGTGCTTGCTGAATGGGCTCTTACTGGGAGAAAGGAAGTTGAACCTGTCATCTTAACCAGGGCTACCTGACATTCTGCAGGTAGAGGTGTGGGGTTCTTTTGAATTCTCCAGAGAAGGTCAAAGAAGCAGAAGCCTTGCCAATGAAGGGAGTCCCCCATATAGCGCCGAGCCCCAGAAGGCTATCTGGTTAATGGTAGTCTTCGACCTTATTTAGCAAAGTTTTCCCATGCTCTTATACCAGCCTGCGTTCTTAATCTCTGAACATCTCTCCTGCCCCATACTTGGTTTATTTAGAAGTGAAGGTAGGAGTCACCAAGCATCCCGATGGCAATGTGGGAATTTATCTGTGAACGGCAGTGTCCAGTGATGTTTTACCATATATTCTAATCTTTATGGAAAGATTTCCCTTGTGAGCTACTTAAAGGAAATGGCTGCTGGACAAATCAAGGAGCATTACTTTAATAACTCCCCTTCAGTAAAAAGTGGTTAGGTTTTTAAAAAATCTATCTAGTTTCCTGAGGGGAAAAAAAACCTATGAAGGTAGCACTTTCTTCTCTTGTTCTTAGAGAAAACTGCTGGGATCAGAGTCTGGTTACCTGCTCAGAGATGGATGAGATTCGTCGAAATACTGTTTTAAACACAAAGTAGGAGTCGCTGCAAATGGCTCTGTGCCTCATTCTTGCTCAGTATCTCAGGCACTCCATGCTGATGCACACAGAGCTGCCTTGGTATTTTCAACATGGCGTGCAGTGGTAATGAGGATGCAGGGGGCTGTACTTGGCATCTCCAATCATTTGGTGTTTGTGGATATGTGTGTGAGAGTCTGTACTCAGAGCATGGAGTGCTGCGCTAGGTATCACAAGGCTTTAACCAGATTCATGGCCACATACTCGGGTGGGGGTGCAGTGGGGAGTGACTGGTTCCTCACACTCTCCAAGCCTGTTACCGGTGTGGTGTCACAAACTGCTCCAGAGCTGTCCGGAGATAGTACCATATTACCTCACTGATGGTTTATTACAGAGTAGTAAACTATCTTTTTTGATTAAGAGAAACGTTCAATATCAAGTCATTTACCTGAAGTTATCTATATAGTTTCTTTTAATGTATTTCTTCCTGTTGGTTGGTTGTTGTAAATTGTTGATCTTTGTTCTTCCTTTTAGATGTCCATATGTTAGGGAAAACATTCACTGGTGATAATTTGGAACTCTCTTAGTCAACTTGTGCCTTGACTTGTTCCATGGCTTTAGTGTTTTTGTTTGTTTGTTTGGTTGGTTGGTTTTGTTTCGTTTTTACCCTCAAGTTTGTTTTAAGTACTCTGACTCTTTACCATCATTATTTAATGCTTAAAGTTGCTCAGATATGTTGGCACGTGACTGTAATCCCAGAAGTTGGGAGGCAGAGACCAGAGGATCCTGAGTTTAAGGGCAGCACACAGATGGACGGTGTGAGGGACAGGAAGGGTGATGCACAGGAGAGAAAGTTGCTTTCCCTTGCATCAGTAGGTAAGACATCTTGCTCTGTTACTTTAAATCAAACATCTTATAGATCTTTATTTCAGAATGCTCTGCTACACATTAAATGCCTCTCAAACTTTCCTGAACAGAAATGGCCTATTGACATTTATGTCAACAAATGACAATAGTGACAATTCAGGGATATCATCTGCAGAAGGCTTGGACTGAAGGCTCAGGTTGCTCTCAGGTTTCCTGTGGGCCTCAGTTTTTGCCTCTTTCAAGCAGGAGATCCTGGTTGCCTCAGCTGCATGCTGTCTCACCTAGAGCAAGCACCAAGTGTGCTTGCCCAGGATTCTAGTGAGGGTCCTGAGGTTGATTGCCTTGGAGCCAGGAATGGAGTTAGGATCCCTGGAAAACCTGGGTCACTAGCTTAAAGAAGAGGGCTTCAGGAGAATGAAGAGTTCAACCAATTCCCAAGGAGGTGGGGCAGACAGTAGACAGACCAGGACCTTACAAGTAGCATAAGGGAAACCTTTCTATTTTATTACATCACCTGTTTTACTTTTAATGTTAACTATCATTTCATGTAACCGTCTAGAAAATGCTTTAAGAACTCCTTTCAAATATTTGAACAAAGTGAAAGTAAAGCTATTGTTTAATCCGAGATTCATGATCTCTCTTGCTGTACCAGGAAGAAAGTATAGGCACCAGATTATCTTCATCTGGTTGATTCTTCAACAGATTCAGATATTTGACATGTAAAATAAATAGAACGTGGCTGGCTGCAGTGTGACATATCTGTGCTTCTGGCACTTGGAAGGCAGAGGTGGGACATTGCTGCCAGGTTGAGATAGCCTGGTCTATACCTTGGAAGGCAGAGGCTGGAGATTTGTACAAGTTTGAGATAGCCTGGTATATACATTAAGTTCTAGTCCAGTTGGAGCCACATGGTAAAACTCTGTCTCAAAAAGTCAAAACCAATTGAAACAAAATAAATTATACAGAAACAGAAAAGTACTTTATAAATGTAACATCTTAGTTTTATTTTCTTAAAGACAATAAGAAAAATCGGGACTTTTAAAATATAGCATACATTTTAGGGTAGGTTATCCATAATTTATTTTTATTTACAGGTATATGCATGCCATCTTTTCAGCTAACCAGTTCTTAGATACTAATAGTCATAACAAAAACATCCGAGGCTAGTTTTACAAAACATGATTTGTACCCCGGGCCATTAAGTTTGCTCTGCAGTTGTGTTTAGTGGCCATAATTGTGCTGCAAGATAATTTTTAAAAAAGTAAAATTGAACTTTTAACCCCAGGTTTCCTTTCAGGTAATTCCAGGATGAAACACAGCCAAGAGAAAAATAAATCAATTTATCTTCATTGGCAAATGTTTTCCATAGTCACGTTTAATACCTTTTCAATCTACTGGTTCGTCTCACACAGTGCACACATGCCTGTATGTGTACTTCTGTTTAGAAAGTGGTTTCTCGTTTGTCTTTATATTCAGCCGCCATCAATTCTACATAAAGTTAGTTTTGAGTAGCAATTGGATGAGTACCTTCTGTGTATTGTTTTAACATTTAAGTATAATCCAATTTAATCCTAAAAAAGGAATCAAGATCCAGAATGATTAAATAACTTGTGCAAAAGCCAGGTGACTGAAAAACCCACTGGAGGATTCGGGCAGCCTGACTCTGAGACCCGTGACTTTCACTTCAGTCTGTGGGGACCACCTTCATCAGATTAGTAAGCTAAAACATTGCCAGGTAAGTCCGTGGAAGTCTCCTATCAGCAGAACCTGTGATGACACTGCTCACGGAACTTCCAGATGGAAGATGGCCAGTCAGGCCACCACAGCTGAGTCTGGCATTCGCGGGCTGTTTCCCAGAAGCCACTGTTGGCTGTACCTTTTGAAGCCACGCTTCACTGGGCCTTTGATGTGCTTCTGCTGAGGTTCCTTTCAGGTGTCCAACTTCAAATGAATGGTAATGGCCCCATTCCTCAGCAATAACATAATAGAATTGTGTTCTTTCATCCTTGTTATGTGGCTCGTGAAGTGCAGGTTTGCAGAATAATTCATTTTTAGCTTGCTGGGATAGTGAGTTTTTAAGATTGAACTTTGGTTATTTTACATGTAAGCATTCAGGGGCTGCATAAATGAACTGTTTTGAGAAACGTTTCTGAAACTCGACTGCTCTCCTGGATAGATGAACAGTGAATGGGTTGGTTTCCAGCTTTGCAAGCAACAGCAGGTAAAAGTCTCTAGAGATATCTCGCCCTTCATTGACATACAAGTGGCTTTTACCTCTGGCCAGCATGCTCCTACTCTGGGAAGAAAAGAATGTATTGAGGGCGACAGCCATAAGCCAGAAACTTGGAAGAGTTTGTTCAGTGTAAACTTAACTTTTTTGAAATGAATCTTAGAGAAATGAGGTAAACTAGTTATCACCTGAGTTCAGAATGTAAGAGAAATGGGTAGCTGATGGTCAAAAGGCCCAACTTTAGCTAAATCTTTTAGATCTAATCAATTATATGGTGACTATAGTTGATTTATACATTCAAGATTTATTTACAGATATTGAGCGTTCTTGTATTCCACTCCCGTTAAACGACTCAAACATAAACTTTTTTGAGTCATGCTTTCAGCATGGATCGGCTACTTTGGCTCTTTAGTCCTGGCTTCCTCTTTTTTTTTTTTTTTTGCCTCCCTAGTCCCAGTTCACTTTGAACAAACATACACCAATCTTAAGGAAGTAGACTCTCTGGGAGGATTCAGTGTTTCAAAGGCAGACTTGAACAAAGAGGCTTCAGGACAAAAGCCAGTTGCCTGCTCAGCCCAGTGCCAGATCCTGCAGGTAGATGGTCAGTAGAATGTAGGTGGCCTCCAGGGTCCTTCTCTTGTCAAGATTGTGTGATCTGGTCTGGAGAGTGGACGGGGTAGCTGGAGTCAGTGTCCACGTGACCAGGACTCTGTGGTGTGTTGGGGGATGGAGTTCAAATGAGGTGAGTGGCAGAAGCTCCCTTCACTCCCCATTGTCCCATTTGCCTTTTTCTATGTTTCATACATAGTTCAGGACATTTGCAGCCTAATTTGATAGAGTTATTTGCTCTGGGCAGTAAAACCATGCTTTAAAAACAATCTGTGGTGGTTCTGGTTTCAAATCATCTTTATATTGATCTCTGGGTAATTCTCAAGGGATCTCTCCTCACTAGTCAGTATTGTGAATTAATGAGATTAACTGCCTGAGAGGATAATTCTGGGTCTGAACTCAGCCACTTGCCCTTCCACCTGTGTCTGGCAAACTCCTGAGAACCAGGAGGAGGGGTGGTTAAGGGAGGCTGCTGGGAACTAGTCTGGGTGAGTTTCTCCTAAGAGGTCTCCGATGTCACCAAATGTGGAGGAAAACCAGGACAAAAACACAAAGACGAGAAGACAATTATAGAATGTTGGTAACTCGAACTTTATGAAAGATATACCACAGATGGCATATTCTGTTGTGAGTTTGATTTATAATTTAAGGAGTAATTGGGAAAGACATGAGAGGATTTTTTTTTCCAGGTTAAAGCTGTATTACTTCAATTAATTTCATTTCAGTGTGAGAGTTGTTGAGTTTTTAGACAGTTCAGAATAAATGGTTGGTTAGTTTGGAGAAAGTGAGATGAAAGAAATTCCTAAGAATGTTCACATGCCTGGAGTGGTGGTGCCTGCTTCAGTCCTAGCACTTGGGGTTGAAGCTGGAGGATTGACAGTTTGAGCCCAGCTTAAGTTATGCAGGGAAACCATGTATTGAAGCAAGCAAGCAAAACCAAAATAAAACAAATGAAAAACCTACCCATCAAAACAAACAGCCCCCTTCGGCCCCCGAACCAAATCAAACCAAGCAAGGTTATGGTTTTTTTTTTTTTTTTTTTTTTAATTGTAATGGGGTGGAACGTTAAGAACTCAATATCCACTGGAGATTTCTTAGTGATTTTGGCTTTATCTTTCTTCTGCTGTGTTCTAGTCGGTGTTAACTACTCATAGTTTGCTACTGGGGATCCTCATATTTATTTCAGTCACAATACAATAGGAAGTTTTCCACTGAACATTCTTTCAATGATACTTTGCAAAAGTACTTTAATTAAAAAAGTATTTGCTTTCACGCGTATGAGTGTTTTGTTTGCAGGTATGTGTGTGCACCATGTATATGCCTGCTTCTGTGGAAGTCAGAAGGTTGTATCTGATTCCTCTGGGATTGGAATTAACAGTTGATGATGAACCTCTGTGTAGGTGCTAAGAATCTAAGAACCAGAGATCTCTGGGACAGCGGCTGCTGTTCCTAATGCTGAGCTCGCTCTCCAGGCCTAAAAAGGATGTTTTTAGCTGAAGTTCTGAATAAGTGTAAGTTTTAGGGTGGGGGTTGTTTTCATCCCTTAAGATAAACTCAAAGTAAGTGTGACTGTTTGGGGGTCAGGGTAAATGAAGATAACGAATTTGGAAGAATCCCCATCCTAGAATACTGCATTAATCTTTCTTACCGTATCAAAAACAATGAAGTGTCTGGCAAAGGACTGGGGAGATTGTTCAGTGCTCAGTGATTAGAGCAATTGCTGCCAAGTGCGAGGGCTGAAGTATAGATTCCCAGAACCCATGGAAATAGTGGGTGTGCGTGCTAGCCAGCCTATATATAACTCCAGCCTTAGAAAGTGTAGAGACAGGGGATCCCCAGAGCACGCAGGCAAGCAACATTAGCCATATCTACACCATTATTGAGAGACCCTGCTTTAGTGAATAAGATGCACTTGTACATGTTTGTCCATATGTATGCATGTGCTACCACAAACAGAATAACATGGAAAAATAAAAATTAACTTTAGAAAGTGTCTTGCAATTAGAGCAAACATTAAAAATACTTTGTTTTGCATAGATGAAGTCTTGGTGAGTGAAATCAGTTCCAGACTTTTAAACCCTTAGTGTTTGTTAGGAAGTAGGAGGCAGAGCTGCATTTTAGTTACACTTTTTCATGGACTCTGTGAAGGCCATATTTAGGTGGAGAATTAAAATTCATAGAACTCCCATGTGTGATGGCTCTTCCTAATTAATCTCCCAAAGTGTTCAACTGGGATCTTTTCATTAATAGGACAGAGAAAAGAGGGAAAATGATTTCCTTAGGAAGTTCATTACCACACTGATTATCATCAGATAGAAAAGAGGCACAACTTATTTTATATTGCGGGAGACTGTCCTGGGAGACGACCAAAGTAGCCTTGTGGCTGATGTCCTTAAACCTAATCAGGCCAGGCAGTGTTTCTGGAGAGGTATGAGTCAGAATGACGTTAAAAAGGAATTCTGAGAAGCAAAAGGTACCTAAGTCATGTTTGGTTCAGTAGGCAGTCTGGGTTTCAGTTTTATTTTTAGTGATATGAAAAGTCATTGGGACATTGTCATTAAATGTGTAAAGTGAACCGTCTCTGGCTTCATAGAGAGACACGCTAGGAAAGACCTGCTGGAGATTATATGAGACATTCACAGTGGATCAGGGAGTGGGGAGGGAGTAGATGAGAAAAGATGTGTTCTAAGACAAAGATTAAAATTGGATGTGGATAGTAAACGGGGAGGAGGTGTCAAAGAAAAAAATTATGAGGATCGTTTTCCATATCAAAAGATTCAGTTCTATTTATAGGACTAAAGTGAATGAGATCTCAAGGTATGGGTTCATTTTGGAACATGTCTCTTTGCTAGGTGAATCTGTTTGATAGAGTTCAGAGTAAAGTAAAAGTTTGGGGTTTGTTAGTGTTTAGTTTATCTAAAGGCATTAGACTAAATCAAACTATGCAGGGACTCTTAAGGTTTGATCCTGAAATGTTTCTCACAGGTTTGTGTTTTGAATACTTGGTCCAAAGCTGGTGGCACTCTTTTGGCCAGAAACCTTGTGACATGGGGTTTAGCTGGCAGAGGTGCGTCAGTAGGGATAGGGGAATAGACATTTGAAAGATACAACTAGTGCCTGGTTCTTGTTCTCTACTTCCTGATTCCTGGTAATGTGAATAGTTTCTATCCCATGCTATCACTGCTGTGAATTGAACTGTTCCATCTTGCCTTCTTTGCCATGGTGGACTTTGACATTGTGAGCCAAAATAAATTTTTCCTCAGTGTATTCTTTTTCTGTGATTTTTTTTTCCCTCATGAATACAGAAGTAACAACAAGGACAGCGTCCAGATAAAAAAGCAATATAAAAAATGAACCCAGAGTACTGTATGGTTTGTACTTGAAGTTGGAAAGAGGAAAAGGAGCCTGTGGAGGAGGGGTATGGAGAAGGAAATAAAAAGGAAATGGAGTGTACATGACTGCCCATACCCCACACACCCACACATCTCCTGATAACCGTTGGATGAAATTATTTTAAGGAGATAGTTGACACCTTCAGCTAACCTCTGCTTAACACTCAGGAATGGCATAAAGGGCTCATGGGAGACCTTGAAAAAAGCAGCAGAAATATTTGTGTGGAAGCCCGATTGATTTCTGCAGAGGGAGTGATGAAGGAGGGGAATGGATTGTAGGGAGTAAGTGTAGTTCTTTTGGGAACAACGAATCAAGAAATGAGCTGGGTCCGGAAATGACATCAAGAGGAAAATCTGGTTTTGATTTTTGTTTTTGTAAATGAGGTTAAACCTAGCACAGTAGTAATCTAGTTTGGGCAGTGCAGGGCATGGGTCATCTGCTGAGGAAAGTCCTGTGCTGAGCAGAGCAAAGGGGATCTAGTTCAATAGCAGGGTGGCATGTCTGACCAGAGCAGATGGCTCAGTTAGAGTGGAGGGCAGGTATAACATATGGGTGTGTGGTGGACATAGGAAAGTGTGTGTGTGTGTGTGTGTGTGTGTGTGTGTGTGTGTGTGTGTGAGAGAGAGAGAGAGAGAGAGAGAGAGAGACAGAGACAGACAGACAGAGAGAGAGAGAGAGAGAGAGAGAGAGAGAGAGAGAGAGAGAGAGAATTCTACCCTCCAAACAATTGCCATCTTCTTTAGCTCAGCTGTGCCTGGTGCAAAGAGAGCCACATGATCAGAACCTTGCCCTTCCTTCATAGGAGGAGGGAGTGGAGTTGAGGGGGGTCCTAGACCCTCACCTGAGAGTCAAGTCACTTCTCTCAGTCCTGTGAAAGCAATTCTGCTGTAATTGCAGGTGGCTTTGGAGTCTTTGAGAGGCAAGAGTATAGGCTTGAAAAATCAAACTGAAAGGTGGCTCCCTCCATCTGGGTGGTATGGAGAGATTTTCATTCATGCTGCGTGATGCAGCTGCTTTGGGCTCCCCCATGTTTTTGTAAGTAGTCTTCCAGCCATGCTGAGTAAGTAAGATCAAGAAGCTCATTGGTTCCCTGGGTTGGACTTTGGTGGACTAGTACTTCACTTTGTAGATGGGACCATGTACAAACATAGATGTTAATGTCTCTTTCGGGAAGGAACTCTTGCAACTATATGCTAATTTGTTTGTGTGAACTGCCCATAGGCAGAAGAATAGAGGGTGTGGGAATGAGTTAAAATAGGAGCTGGGAAGACAAGGCACTCTTTCAAATACAATGAAAGGCTAGTGGCCAGTGGATTTTAAACAGCTGCCGTTTGTTCTCAGACTTACTGTCTGCTTGATTTGTTCCAATCCTTCAGTCAAGACCAATAGCACATGAAGAATCGCCCCATGCATGGCTTCCGTCCCTCCATCTTGATCCTTGTTGATGCCATTCCACTACTCTGTTACAGTTTGTGAACAAAGGGCTCCTGTGCAGTTGACTCCATTAAAGAGGGACATAGTGGAAGGAGATTAAAGCATAATCCTTACTCCCTTAATCTTTCACACTCCTGTCTTATGCTTCAGAGCATGGGGTCTTCCTCTTTTGTGGATCCCCTTGACAGTTGAGGGAAGCCTGGGGACCATTTCTATAAGATTATTTTAAGTGGATATAAAAGCAAAGAGTCATTACCAAAGGTATCAGTCAATGAAATAAAGCTCTTAAAAATAAGCATGACTGTGATATAATAATAATGTATGAGTCTTTATTATATATTGAAAAGTAAATGGGTCATATGAATATCTTGATTTTAAAGTAGTAATGCTAACAAGATATCTAGAAGCTTAGATGAAATATGGAAATATGTATTAATTTACAAGGTCAGTGGTCTGGATCATAGTTCTGTGATTTGTCCTCTCCATTTGTAAGGGAAATGCTGAGATTTTTACAGATTTTTTAACACAAAGACAAAGCTTTTCTGAAAAGGAACTTTTATTTTCCTGAAGTATTTGTTATCTCAGAGGCTTGGTGCCTCAGTCTGCTAACCTAGACACCTAGAGCTAGACTTGGAAGATTCTAGCCTCCATATAATCTATTCTAGGCCTAGAAACTTTACAACCTCGGATCTTACTGCTGAATAAGCTCATCCCTTGCTTCCCCCCCACCCCCCAGCTGGCTGATTCAGCTTGGCTGGTCTGGCTCAAAACTCTTCTCTAAGCTGACTGGTTCAACTTGGCTTCTTTAAGCTTTTCCTGAATTGCTTTGTTTGGCCTCATATTAACTTCGGCAATTTGTTCTAAATCTTCTGGCTCATTCTGATTTTCTGACTTGTTCTGTCTTTATCGGTGTCTGGCTTCAACCTCTTCAACCTCTCTCTGTAAAACTCTCCTGGTAAAACTGCCTCCTCTTCCTCTCTGCACTGCTCCCTAGAGTAGCTTCCTTTTCCTCTTTTTTTTTTTTCTCATGAGAGTGGGGCATATCCTATTCTGTCAAAATCTTTCTCTGATTCATCACTTCGTCTGCCACTCAATTAGACATCACTTTCAAACATCAGTGCTTCCATCTACAAAATTACTTTCATTGTTTGGGATTAAAGGTGTGTACTAAGGGTGAGTCTATATTTTAGTCAGAGGGATTAAAACTGTGTGCTAAGGCTGAGCAACACCACAACTGGAAACAGCTGGGTTTTTTTTTCTCCAGTAAATAACACAGTCTTGGGAGTTCAGAGTGTTATTGAATATCCTACAACACTTCCCTCTGTCTAAAGTTTGTCCTTCATTCTATAAATGAATCTATTGGACAATTGTAGCCTTTGGTTACTGACCAGTTTAAGGCACTGTCCAGGGCTGATCCTAATGTCTGTGATCTTGTCTCTACTCCAGCCTTAACCTACTTACTGGAAACAGGTAGCCAAAAGTGCTTGTATATCTTAAATCTTTTCAGAAACCCATTCCTCTCTTTCTTGGATGGTGCCTGATTTTTCCTATGTAACATTTCCCCCTGAGCACAGTAAATAGCCTTATTGTCTGGCACTGCTACCAGAATGACAGACAGCGCCCTATAAACATGTTTTGCTTGCAGAAGGTGCTCACTACATGTTTATTAGACAAATAGATGCTTCTATTTCTAGTGAATGTTTATAGACCTTTGTACAGCTTACAGGATGTTATAAATGTCTTCCTGCTGGTGAAGGCAAGGTCCCCATAGGATTAATGAGCACATGTAAGCCCTGTTAACCCAGCAGAGCAGATATAAATTTCCCCAGTCAGTCCATGGAGGTTAACATTCTCATAAGCTGAATTTCTAAATTTAAGTAACGTTGATTGGAAAAGTTAAAGTTGCCTCTGTCTAACCAAATGATGGAGCAGCTAATTTAAAATGATTTACTACTTGCTGAAATTCAGAATTCAGACTACGATTATCCTCAAGTTTCTTTGTCAGATGTCTAAAACTATGCTTTGACTTAAATGTTGTAGCACATTAATGTAGACACAGCATGTTTTCAAAGAAGTCATTCTGTGATAATAACACTTAATTTGGGGAAGTGTATTCATTGGTAGTGCTGGAACGTGTTGTTGGAAGCTGTCCTCCCAGTATAGCCACCATTCTGTTCATCAGAAAAACTATGGCTACTCACAGATGACCTTGTTGCTGTTCTGTGTTAATTACCTGGGACGTCTTTGAGACCCTCACACAAGGTCTCAGCCACACCCTCTGGGCCTCCCTACCACCTGGATATGATTCTGTCCTGGCTGCATGTGCTCTTGTGGTGACAAGAGGAACTAAAGTGCCCAGACTCTGAAACGCTAGCTGAAGGAGGACTCATCTCTGCACTGTGGTGAAGTTGTCATCCATGCTGATATGATACGTGAAGGTAATGCAGCTGTTTTGGGGTTGCCCACACTTCTGTAAATTCTTACTCATTCTTTGTAAGTCCAATAAAGTCTTAGGATCACCAAGTTTGACCTTGGTAGAGTTATTATTTTAGTCTATTGTCTGTGCCTTATTTGGGTGAGTAGATAGTTTTTCATGTCTTTACGGGATAAGTTCTGGTAACACATGCCCTTATCCTTGATATAAATAGTTTTTATTCTGTCATAGTTTTCAGATTAATTTGTTGTTCCAATAGTCTAGTAACAAATATTTTTTTAGGCAAATCATCTAATTTGTTTAGCTGGTTGCTATATATGCATACTATGTCACTTTTCCGTTGATCAGTTATTGAATGGCCATTTATCTTTATATGCATATCTTTACACAAATCTAAATGAGTAATGGAAGTAATTGTAAGTAGTTATATTAGTGCTAGACACAAAATGAGCACTATACAGAATAAAATAAGGCATTAGAAACAATAGTTTGTGTTTGAGTCTCTCCACTAGATTCCACATTTGTTTGTCCTGTACTTGTCCTTATCCCCAGTGTCTGGCATATAATGTGCAGCTCTATGCATACATCTATAATAAATGTTCATTGCATGGAGGGAAGCCTCCCATGGAGCTGTGGTTATGGAGTGTGCAAACAGATGGAGAAAGGCTGCTGAGGTAGCTCATGCTAACAGTGAGTATACTTCTCGTTCTTGCTCAGTGTGATCAATATTAGTCACAGATACAAATCTATGTGGTTCCAAAATCGTTTATGCAAGCAGGTGTTTAGCTTGGAGACACTGGCATGTTGACCTTGGTTCTTTGTGTCCACAGGTCACAATGGTTGAACAATCTTTTCTAATATAACTTGTGGGTTGAGATAGATAGATAAAAGGAGGCTTAATTAATACAGCTGCACAGGAAGGAAAAGTAGCACGTATACACGTGGAAAAATTTACACCAATTTATAGTTCGAAAATCTGATGTATGATATATGTGTGTATGTGTATGGTGTTTGCATATGTTTATGGTGTGTGTGTTTGTGTGTGTATGTGTGTACATGTACATGCAATGATGCATGTGTGGAGGTCAGAGGACAACCTCTTGCACTGGCCCTCACCTTCTGCTCTATTTGAAACAAGGGTTCTTTGACGTTTGGTTTTACATCAGTCAGGCTAGCTAGCCCAGAGGCAGTTGGGGAGCATTCTGTCCACCCCTCCATCTTCTGGTAAGAGCAGCAGGATATCCCCAGATTAGCACTGATTCTGGAGCGTCAAGCCCAGATCCTCATGCTTGTACATCAAGTGCTTTATAAGCTGCACCTTCTCCCAGACCAACTAATACCACTCTGTAATGATAGAAAATGTAGCATATATTCAATAAAAGTCATTTAAGAATCAAATATCTTGTAGAAATTGATAAGCCTATTTTCATATTAAAGTAATACTTAAAGTATCACTTTTTGTTTTGAGAGAGCGTCTTACTTTGTAGACCTGGACTCATTCGATAGAGTAGGCTGGCCTTGAACTTATAGAGCTCTGCCTGCCTTTGCCTCACAAGTGCTAGGACTAGTGTTATACGCCACTATGTCTGGCTGGAGTGTTGCATTGTGGCAAGAAAAAAAGCACGTTATATTTTACATTCATATACGTGCTGGTTTGAGAGGGGGTTTGGGTATTTTACAAGGTCATGAAAACTAATTAATAGCATTTTCTTGTTTGAATGGCAAGCACCCACATTAGGATGATCACATTTCATGTGCCTTATTTTCTGATTATCATTGTCTTCTCCTGTTTAAGCAAAGGCAGAGTAATCACTAGACTATATATAAAGTAATTTTATACTTGCCAATTGATGTTCCCTTGAGGGCTACTGTAGATGTTATAAATAGCTTGCTGACTTCGAAGAAACACGGTTCTGTTCTCAGGAACTCATCTGGAAAGGGCATTTCTTTAGGGGATATGGAGACCATGTGTGGAATTTCAGCTACAAGAAAAATTCTGGGATTTAGACAAAGAAATATTAGGTGGTTTAAAATTGAAAGTTCATTTGTGAAAAACTGGTTTCCTCTTAATGGGCTTGTTTTATGTTTTCAGAAGCTAATATAGTGTAGATTTATAGTCCTTACTTTGGAGTTTCCAGACTCCTGGGGACTGGCAGACCCAGGTTGGTATTGTTGATTATACAATCCTTGTCAAAAGCCCTGATTTGAAGTAGTTTGGTTTTGATTATTGCAAATAAAGTTTTTTTTTTTTTTAATTTTTGTTTTTACTTAAAAGGGGAACTTTGTTTTGATTCCTAAATTTTCATAACAGTTTGAAGCCTGGACTGCAGCTTTCAGATGTGAGAATCTGATATTTTCAGAGGATTGTGTTTACTGAATTACTATTCTCATTTGTAAAGCTAAGAATATAAACCACTTGCCTGGATTTCACGTTATAGAGAATATTAGACTTTTAACTACCTTTTAATATTAAATTATCATTATGTTTTATATAATAGTAAATATATTTCTGTAGCATATTTTCATATATATTATATATTATACTATATATTAAGTTTTTATGAGAAATGGTTTTATGATATTTTTGTGGCATAGGGCTATATTTGTTGTGACATTGTGTATGGTCTGCTGTAATCTTTAATATGTTATACTGAGCTCATGCTTTATGAATAGGCCTCTCAATCATATTTAGATTTAGAGACATCAAAAGCATACGTCTATTTCTGTATGATACTGGGGATTCAATGGAGGAATTCTTGCATGCTGTGGAAGCTCATTACCACAGAGACAGCTCCCCCACTCTGGAGCTCTGTCCTTCCTGCCACATGATCGTCCTTTATTTCCCTGGCTTCTGGGGTTACTCCAGATTATGTACAAAATTGTTTACTTTTTAGAAAAGCCTTTAATACATTTTTTTAAACTAGAAATGAGCATGGAGCTGTGTGCCAGGAAAAATGTGGTGTGATTATCAGGCTAATCTATGCTGTGGATATGGCCAGCGTGGATACAAAGCCAGATTCACCAAGGTGGGTTGGGTCCATGACCCAGAAAGCAGCCATTCTAGGGCTGTGGAGGCAAGCATTGACACACTGGCAACACAAAGTCAAAACACTGACTGACCCAGTTCTTGCCTTGGAGAAGTTAATGTAATCCTAAAATCATGGATAATTAAGATGTGTTTATCTGTAAAAGGGAGTTGAAGTCTGGACTTAGATAATTATAAATACTTTTTACCTTTGGGAGTGTTTGGAAATGCATTGAAAAGCTGTGAGAAAACCAAGAATAGTATTTGTTTAAAACTCTTCCCCTGTCTTGCTGTAAACGCTTTCTGACCAAGAGAAGGAAGTTAGTCTACATATGTGCTAAAACGTAACTTATTTGCAGAAAGTCCACCTTGAAGTCTCATGGAGAACTTTTTCTTCAGGGTAAGCTTTCAAACTTAAAACACCCAAGGCCACCATCTTTATCATCTCTGGGTTTCCCTATCGTACATTTAAATATGATTGGAAAACATTAATCATGTTCCATAATTTTATAATGCGTCTAGTGCATTGTCCATTGTAATGGTAATCTAGATGAAAGTATGAATTTGTAAGGATATTATCAGTTACAAACCACAGTGGGTGATTACTAAAGGGCTCCTTTTGTCTTCTACAGAAGCTCTAGTTCACACTGAGATGACTGTTTATCATAAGATGGAGGAGAAATGAGAACAGTGGATTCATGGAACATGAGGTGGACACCAGGCTGGCTGTCTCCCTTCCCAGTGTCCAGATGTGATAGCGACCCCATGAAGTAGGCATTGCCATTTTACAAAAGATAAAGAAAGTGGGGAGGCTAATTTCCTTACTCAGGATTTACAAGTAGCTTTGGTGACAGCTGTCCTGGCTCTGGCTATAGTGGTGCTCCAGAGAATCTTCAAAGGTGGACTGGTACTGTGAAATACTTCTAGGACAGGCCTAGCTTACTCTGCTCTTTCCCTAGTCACACACCATGAATCTTATTTGTTTATTTATTTTTGACTTTCCCTTCTTTTGAGTCATTCTACCAAGGTCTTTAGGGTACAAAGGTGAGGTAAGCATAGAGATTCTGCCTGGTGTTATCCAAGAGGCATTGATGGATCTGGGTTCTTTGAACCTGCTCAGTGCGGTGATGCTCCTCAGAGCTAAGTAAGTGAACTGAGTCAGCCTGTGTGGTCTAGGGGTCTGGAAAATTAAAAGCAAATACCACCAACAATCTCCCCTGCCATGACCATTTTCTTAACAAACATCATATAAAAAACAAAATCCAGAAGGCAGAGATCAGGACTTAATTTTTATAAACTATCTCCCTGCATCTCCTTGTTGAGAAGGTTGACTTCTTATCTCTGATGCTACCTGCCATTGGAGAAAAGGAGTTTGCTCTTCTGCTAGTGCAATGTTTGTGATTTTAGTGAAACATTAGTCTCTTGAGTGTTCTTCACAGTATCTGAAGACTTGGTTTTAAAAATTGGGCTGGGAAAATTGCTGTCTGTTGGTACTTGCTGCCAAAGTGTGAAGACCTGAACTTCTTCCTCAAAACACTCATGCAATATGGGGCATAGTGCACATGTGTATAATACTGGTTCAGGGGAAACAACAAAAAGGAGATCTCTTGGCATGATGGGTAGTGAGACTCAGCAACTCAGTAACTCAAGATTCAGTGAGTCCCTGTCTCTCACACAGCATAATTATAAATCAAATAATCAGGCGAGACTTATATATAAATACAGAGAGGTCGTACCTGTTTGTTCCATATTGTATGTGTCTATTGAAATATATTGTACCCTATAAATAGTTACTATCTTCCAACTAAAAATATAATAAGAATAGGATTTTGTTAGAGTTACTGACATAGCTATTTATAGTTTATGCTAAAAGATTGATACTGACCATGGAGAAAACAACACAAAACAAAAAATCACCCACACTTAGGTAACAGAGGATAAAGACCAACACTTAGTTAATAGAAACTTTGGTATCTTCTCTCTTCCTTTAAGGAGTTGGATTGTAGGGGAAAAAATCATCTAAGTCAGTGATTCTCAACCTGTGGGTTGTGACCCTTTTATAGGGAATTCATATCAGATATTTACATATAAATTCATAACTAGCAAAATTACAGCAAAATAATCTATTGTTGGGGGTCACTACAATATCAGGAATTGTAAAAGGGGTTGAGAACCTCTGATAAGTATCTGTGCTTAACAATGAACTAATCAGAGAGATCGATAGTGTTATCTCGGGAGATGAAGGAAATGCAGTTCTCTTTACAATACAGAGCCAAGCAGCCCTCTGTCTGTCACAGAGTTTTCCCTTTCTGAGGAAAGCCACAGCCTTACCATCACACAAGACTCCTGACTCCATTCCATGGCCCCCTGTTCTCACCTTACCTCTCTCTGTATGCAGCTGTACTTTCTAGAAAGCAGTCCATGCCTGGCTGGTTATACAGGTGGGACAGCATATGGCTGTGTTTTGATGGGAAAATGTTTAGTCAGGTATAAATCTCCAGATGGGGACAGAGGACTGAGTGGTGTGGGCACTTTAGACTTTAGCTAATTTTTTATTTTTGATGTGACATAGGAGAAAATCCCTTTGCAGTCCAGAAGAGAAGCACATTCTCTTACCTCCCAGACAATGAGAATCTGACTCCACACAAGGTTACACTCCTGGTACAGGATTGGCAGGGCATTTCTAAGTCCAGGACATAGTGACCAGGCTAAATCTTCTGTCTGATGGTGGGCAGAAAGTCTCCAAACAACTCAGGAACTATTAAAATGCTATTTCAGAGTAAGGGCTTGTCGTCCTGGACATGCGGAAAAGTATTTTTAGAAATATTAGCAGATAAATATTTCTTCAGAAAGCAGTTGAACACAGCAGAAGGGAGAATCTGTGGGGATTTGTGCAGCTGGAGCAGGAACCATGAAGAGGAGAGAACAAATTCTTTTTCACTGAATGTCAGAGAAGACCACCAGGGACATTGAGTCAGTGGGTTTCAGTCTTGGAGAGTGGGGCAAAATATAATTCATGATTTAGAAAACAAAGTTAGTGACGTGGATATACTTGAGAGATTTTCTGAGATTTCCGAGATGGACCAGAGGATGAGGAGGATGAGCTAAAGTAATACTAAAGAGGGACAATGGAAATCTATTGTTGAGAAAACACAGCCTTACCTCTCCCTATAAATAAAATATTTTCAAACAGAGACATTTACATGTAAGCGTGGCTTTGAAAATATTTTGATAGAGAAATATCCTAAGAATCGATATAGTTTCTGTTTGCCAAATTAATACTAAGCAAATGACAACACAGGATATAAGTTCATTGAAAGTACCTGTTAATTGAAATGTATGATCTCTTAGGCAATTGGGTGAAACTTCCCTAAGTGAGTAATCATGCCAATGTAATAATGTAATACACAAAGTTTGGAAAACATATTCATTCTGAGACTTCTAAAATGTTAAAATAATCCAGTCATAGAAATCATGGTTTTGTAACTACTGATAGAAAATATCTTCCCAATATAAGTGGTTTCTGTTTCTCAGACAGGATGCTAAGGGATGAAAAGGAAAACATTAAATAGAACATAAGTTGGGAAATTGTTTGGTATCAGACATTATGATTTGCTCTCCAAGTCATTTATTATTTAAAAAAAAATCATAAAATGGCAGTCCATTAAGGATTCTGGAAAAGCCTTAAAATGACACATGATCTCCTTCTTTAAACCCCATTTTATGCCTTTTTGTACACCTTTTCTCAGTTTTTAATAGGACAGATGGTTAATATGCTATTAATATCTCCCAGATTTGAGCAGTTGGAAAAACCAGTATATTATCTTGTTGTAGTAATTATTTAAAAAAGCGGCCTCCGGTTAAGCCAACTGGCTAAGCTGCGGAGTCTCTGGCTAGCTCAGTGGCTGGAGGCCACATGGTTGCTGCAGCTAGAAATGGCCAGGCAGAAACACCAGCCCTGCCACCCACGAGACGCCAGCATGGGAGATGGCTCTGCCAATCTTCCATGCTGTCTTCACAAGGCTGGGCATTGCCTAGACCATCCTACCAACTACACAGGCTCGGTACAGATTAGACTCTAATGCTTAGATTATCCAAAGGCATTACATTATATTTAGTTATTTATATACTAAATACATTATATTTATTTATGCATTTATAATTAAATATATTATATTTATTTATTTATTTATATACATTATAAATACATTATATTTAGTAATGATCAATAACAAGATACCATCAAAATCAGAGGTGTAACCCAATACCTAATCTAGATAAACCAACTACCTTTGACTGCTACAGACAAGCGAACATCAGCCTCCGTGTACTCTCTCTCTTTCTCCATCTCTCTTTTAGCTCCTCCTCTTTCTTATCCTTCTCTTCTTCTCCTTATTCCTCCCACCTTAGCTCCTCCTACATCATCTGAAGAAATATAGATTAAAATATTGAAGTATATACATTAAATAATTTCAAATTGTCCCTGTACAGTGTGTAACTTGGGTTGAAGAATTTATCAACAAGAATGCAATAGTTATATAAAAATATAGTAAATGCCTGTGTACTTTTGAGAACTACTGCAAATCCCAGCTGTCACCGGAGTGTGTAAAGAGCAGTGTTCACTCTGCTGCAAGCCCCATCAGGATGTATGGCTGCCTCGGGACCGCACATCAGATATTAGTTTTCAAACAGGGGAAGGGTTATTTCAATCAAACATTCGAAGACAACACATAGAGTTACTTTGCCCAACGTGGTGTGAATAACAAATTCAAACTCATGAGCTCGAAAATGAGTTATCATGAAAATAGTTTTTACTTATTTTAGTCAAAGAACCACACGCATCTCTTTACTTATTGGTATGGACTCCAACAATGGGCTGCCCGGTTTTGTCTCTATTGATGGCCGAGGGCTGGGGGCGTGTGTCCATATTCAACAGGGCTTCAGAGCTTCTTCATTTTCTTCAGTTTTACTACATCAAAGTGAAAGATGTTGTAATCCTATCTTGGTTTTTCTCTACCCCTTCCAGATCAATTTAAACTCTTCTAATTATTCACAGATGAGATGAGGTACAAGAGAGGGTTTTGTTCACTTGGCCATTCCATTTTTTTTCTCTCGCTTTAGCGGTGACTCCCCTTCTTGCAGCTATGTTAACAGAAAAGCATGTTGACAAGGTTTACTGTTGCCATAATCACACTGTTAAGGCAAGAGTTTTAGACTACCAGGCAGATCTGGAAGTAATTTAGATCCTTGCCTTCTTGAAGAATTTGAACTATGGTCCCATCAGGCCTCAGAGCGAATGAACTTGGAGGTGAGCGGATCAAGCTTCAATAGAGACTACCCTTTATTCTAGAAAGGGCTGACTGATTCGCAGATTGAAACAGAGATGTGTGGTGTAATTAATAACTCCTTTAAAAGCAAACTTTCTAGTTTTAGAATATGCAAGTTATTTATTTTTTTTTTAATTTTTGTAATTTAAATGGAGACCACAGGCTCACATTACGACTCCTCCTCCTTCCAGGGGTACTTTGGAGCTAAATAAACAGAGGTGTTTTTGGATTTGTTAATGTTTCTAGACACATGCTTTTGTTTTCCAATTTTGTAATATATGAGGCCCTATTTTTATCCCTATTCAGAGTCTGGGAGAGACAAAGAGTTTTTTGTTAGTTTAAAATAAAATAATCTGAACACGAAATAATGGAATGACCCTGTTCCTTAAATTCTTTCAACTGTCAATGTTGGGTAAGTATTAAGTGCTCCTCTGTGGAGAGTGAATTAGGTAGAAAAATTTGCTCCTCTCTTCCAATGAGAGAGTTTCACTGGGAGGTGGAATTTCAAATCAGACAACTGAGTTTTAATTAGTTACAGATGAAATTCACAAAATGATGCTGCTTACTTTGAGAACGATTAACGAGGCTCCTGAAGACGCCATGGGAGGCAGATTTTTCATTGAAGTGAAAATGTTTTATCTTTGAAATCCTAGCCACATTCCCTTTTAGTCATTGAAAAACAATTAAGTAATTTGCTCACAATCATGCCAAATTAGAGAATATTTTATTTATTACCTTCCCGGATGTCTCAGGCTTACACTTAGTTACGGCTGTGTGTGAGCCCCTTTAAAAGCACCACTTTGTCAGTGTTTTAAGAAATGCCCGTCATCTTTGTGCCACCTGGCCTGGGATCTGGCTTCAGAGCCGCCACAGTGCACTGATCAAAGCACACAATAAATCAAGAATTCAGGAGTTGGCCACGTGAGGATTCCAGCACTTTTTGTCTCGGACTGTTCTGAAGCTAAGTAAGCACGGCAAGGTCTTCTGAGCTGATTGATGTCTTACCTAGCAAGCAATGTCAGGGGAAGGCTGTGCTTCTCTGCTGTATGCTTCGGGATGTTAAAGTAAGGCTAGCTTGTCTCTGCAGAATCAAAAATTTCCTTTTCCAGTCTCTGTAGCCAGGGATAGTCTTATTATCCTTTAAGACATGTTTGCTACTTATAAATATTCTTCTTAAAAAGAGTTCTTAAAAATTATTTTATTCCATTAATAAGCATTGAGGTTACTGTACAGAAAATACTGATTTAAAAATATTTAACTTACTTGTTTTTGTGTGTGTTTGAGTGTGCACACACACACACACACGTGTGTGTGTGTGTGTGTGTGTGTGTGTATGTGTGTGCACCTGTGTGCATGTGTGCACCTGAGTGCATGTGTGCCTGTGTGTGTGTGCTTATGTATTAAGGTATGTGGAGGCCTAAGGATGTTTTCTTGGATCACTCTTCCACATTATTCTTTGAGGGTAGGTCTCTGATTCAAACCCAGATCTCATTAATAGGGTTAGTTTGGTTTGCCAGCCTGTTCCAGACTAGATCTCCTGTCTCTACCTTCAGAGGCTAGAATTACAGGCAAGGCACCACACCAAGTATGGGCTCTGGGGATCTGCATTCTGGTCTCCTGTGTACTGAGCACTTAATTTACTGAGACATCTCTCTAACCCTGAAACACAGTAGTTTTATAATATTGATCAAACTGTGGGGCAGGGCAGACCCAGGTTATCTTGATCTCTAGACATTCCCTCTGTCAGTCATTCTATCCTTCAGTGAGTTCTTGTGCTGACTTAAAAGTTGGCGTTTATACTCTTGTCTCCGATAGGATCTCGTTTCATTCAGTTCCATTTCTTATTCCTTCATAGATGTGTATATGCCTTGTCTATGTTTTGAGAGATGAGTAGTGATATGTAAAGATGTCTCAACGAAGCAGGATCCAAAATCCAGTTCTAATCACTGAATGCGAGTGAGGATAAATGGTTTAATCCTGCCGGGTACCCTTTTCTTGAAGTGTGTGATTTGGATGATTGCATGATTTTCTTTCCAGAGTGTTGTAAGCATTGCATGCAGCAGTCAGTCTAAGCATGCATGACATGCTTAAAGAAGCGTCTGGTGCATATGTAAATTCCTTTGTGGCTCACAAGCTGTTTAAGCTTGATATTGCATGTTTTCCCCAAGGGGTTTACTGATCTTATGGATGTTTGTGTTTCTGTTTGGCCAAGTATAGACTGTCCCTTGATATATATTCCTGCACTCCGAGAGTCTCTAGAGCACACTGTACTCTGCTTTAGCCATCAAAACTATTTATGAGAGTCTAGGTTGAATCTCTCTTTGCTCACTCCTTCTTATCCAAAGAAAGACACAGTGTTTGGGTATTTGGTGAGAGCACCTCCTGCCATGCTCAATTGCAAACTTTCTGAGAGTAGAGAGAGAAATTACATGTTATATTATCTTTAGCTAACCACTCTTTATCAGAGAACTAAGGAAATGAAGTTGTACAAGAAGCATGCTGGCTGTAAAGTTATAGTTGTTGCTAATTCATTTTCTCAAAAGGAGAAACTTGTGAATGACAGAACACAGGGTCACGATAGAACTGCCCCAACTATAATTAACAGACTGTAAATGACCAGAAGTGGCTGCTCCAACTGTATTTAGCAGATTGCAAACTGTCAGAGGCAGTTTCATATTGGGTATTCTCTGAGCACTGAAGAAAAATCAGATTATTCTAAAGCTAAACTATACCTAGGTGTCATATGAGATGTACTTACTGTTTTTTTTAAGATTTATTCAGAAAGAAGCTGTCCATTTCAATGGGAATAATAGTAACTACCGTTGCACAATATTTACTATGCTCCAAGTAGGACCTGCTGCTAACCAATGCATAATCTTGAAAGAAAAGCCTTTTTAAGAAAGTGAGGAAGGAGATTATAATGGTTTGGGAAGCTCAAACATAATTTTGGAAACACTTTTCTTAATGAATGATATTAATTTCAAGTGTTTGTATTTGATATGAAAGGGTGCTTCTGCAGTGCTTCTCTAGACTCCAGGTGAGTGCTGAGGAGACTAGTCAAGAGAGGTCAGATAGGGACTAAAGTAAGTCAGTTTACCTGGCAGCTCAAGGGAAGAGGGGGGAGAGAGTCAGAAATTGAAGCTTATTCCAGGCTAAAGGTCTTCGTGAGACCTCCCGAGTGTTCACAGTGAAAGGTGGAGAGATTCGTGGCTCTCTGTGTTTAGCTGGCAGTTGCTCTTTGGTTTCTAATTTTGGGGTTGCATATTTTTTCTCTAATGTTTCATTTTGACACCGTATGTTTTAAAAAGGACTTTTCTTGTGGATAACATTTTATGATATGCCCTTTTCTTAAGTTCTGGGCGACAATGTGGCTCTGTTTTATTTACTTGAATCATTTGTGATGGGAACCAGACTCAAAACTATTCTGAAATAGTGTTAATTATACAAATAAACGAGACACACATCTTCTGGATCCATCTACGAGTTTCAAGGGTTGCTCCTGGGCTTATTTCTCAAACCGTATGTAAATAACCACATCCATGTCTAATGCAGTAGACTTCTTTATTTAATTAAATATGACTTCCAACAGGTTGGTATGGCTTCCTATTAAAACTTCATGGGCAACTAGTGTCTGGTCAAGTGATTTAGGGCAATGGAAGACAGAATACAACATGCCTGATGAACAGAATGCGTGTTTCTTTAGTAACTAAAGTTTAGCACTTGTAGGCTTTAGTCGTTTCTCATTGGTATTTATAGAACAAAATCGGAAAAAAAAAGTGGTTCACAAGGCTCTAATTCTAGTTGTTAACATTTTTAATGCAAAGGATTTGAGGCCTATGTAAGGCAGAGAAGAGGTGTGGCCTAGAGTTTGAGTACTCACTAGTGTGAACTGCTGCAACCTAGTCTTCAAAAGAGACAGCCTGTGCTACCCCTGCCCCCCTGCCCTCCTGTGTATCCATGACAAATGGGGTTATTGGTGGCAGAAGAAGAAAAGGCAGAATAGAGATTAGAATAAGAACTTCCACTCCAAGTATTAAACATGTACCTCCCATGTAATAGTCATAGGATTGAGCAGGAGTGGGCAGGGGACCAGAGGACACCTTGAGCCCAGCTTGAGGGTCAAGGTGACCTGAATCCAATAATAAGATGTTTGCTATTTTCCTATTTCTTTTATAAATAGCTCTTCAGATAAGGGTCAGTGATCTATCAAGGTCATTTCCTAGGACTTCATGAGCATAGATTACAAATGTAACTTAGGTAGGTCATTACATTTGATAAAGGGGCACATGCTCAAGGTGCCTGCTAGGTGTGGAACTATGGGTTTAGAGCCTGAAAGTCAACAAAGCATCAGACTCATGTTTGCTTTTCTGTTAGGTTTAATCAGATTTCAGAGGGCAAATAAGATCTGTATGGAGGATATCGTCAGCTTGTTCTTTTCTACTGAGTGATACCTTCATAAGATACATGGGAAAAAGGCTTTAGTGTTTAGAGGTAGATAACTTGTCTTATACTTTCAAATGTCCATTAGAATGCAGTAGTTTGCGGGATTTTGATCACTTTCACATTTTATGGACTTTCTCTGGATTCAGAAGGAGGCTGAATTAGCTGTTTATTAAAATGAACAAAAGAATATAATATACAACTCTAGTATGAACCTGTATTTTCTGTGTAAAGGACTTTAGCAGATCCAGTTACTTTCAAGGTGACATGAGCATCTCCAGGGCAGCTGCCTTGTCTTTCTTCTTTAGTAACATGCTAAGAAAATGTACTGCATGGCAGGCTATTGCAGGCCTTTTGGGGGTAGTCACAAAGTAGCATAATTGTCTTATTAAGCATGTGATTTTGTTTTTTGATTTCTGTTAGGGAGTTTTTAAATGCTTACCATGGTTTTAAAAGACAATTTGCTGAATTCATCTCATGGCTATCCATCTTTCCAATCTCTTAACACTATTGATTTTATATCCTCTTTCAGAAGGTAGACATTTCCTTCTCTAATTAAGGATCGGGACATCAGAAAGGGCCATGAGCCTTCTGCACTGTAGAGGGATTTCTGTATCCCCATGGATCCCCACTGCCTTCCTGTGTTCTTTGAGTAAGGATATCCTTGCCCAAATTATACTTAGTTATATTCTCTCTCTCTCTCTCTCTCTCTCTCTCTCTCTCTCTCTCTCTCTCT
>JANHMN010000001.1:16594098-16624272 GCA_030674055.1 Rhabdomys pumilio
TCTCTCTCTCTCTCTCTTTTCATGTTGTCTTCAGAATTCCTCATCCCTCCCTTGTTTCTTGCCGAGGCCTTGGAAAATACCCCTGTTAACACAACTGTTTCCTGGCCCAGTGTCAGCACCTTGACCTGTTCCAAGGTCTTCTGAAAAACCAAACCAAAATGGGTTCCTTACCACCCATTCATTGTTTATGTCACTACAGTCTGTGGCTAGAAAGACTTTCACCGTGTAGTAGTGACAACTGGCTTGCCAGATTTTTTGGACACTTGACTCAGGCCCTGTATCTTTTCTATCCTCTGGAGGGCCCCTTTAGTGAATATGCACACAATAAATTGTAGTTGAATGGATGACATTTGCTACTCCCATGTTATTGTTATTGTTTTAATTCCATGGTTAAATTGTCTCTTTAGCCCCTAAATGTTTATGTTATCTGAGGTTCAGGGATCCCCTCTGGCACTCCAGCAGGATTGACTCGTCTTTGAGTAGACATACACTATTTACAAGCTTGACTTTAAAAGACACTATCTAGCAGGTTTCTCATGTGAAGTCCTAATGCTTATTAAAAGGCTTAGGTGTTTTTGTGTATTCTCTACAATTTCCACTTGTTTGTATCCAATTTTAAATTTATCATCAGTCTCAGAAAACTTGGTCTCTTTTACCCCATTACTTTTGAGTGACATCACATCGATAACATCACATGGTACAAAGATATTTGATTAAACTAGAAATCTCAGAATAAATGACTGGTTCTAAATCCTTCATCTTGTTATTCTTACATCTAAGGCCTCTGTTTTATACTGCTTAACTTTTATCTGAAATAACTTTACTTTAGTCTCTCCACTTCTCCAGTTTTGGTTATCTTTTAAATTTTTTTCTTCCTTCTTATTTTATTTAACTTAGTAGAAGCTATTTATAACTTGAATAGGATAAATTTTTTTTTCCTGGAGTGAATTGAAAATACTTGTCTGTGAACCCTTGAGGGAATGTAAGTTCTTCAAATCTTCAAACCACAATCAATACAATGTTCAGTAAGTGTTTCTGGTTTGTCTGATTATATTGTTGAATATTAGGTTTAGCTGCATATTAGGGTTAAAGTTGGTTTCCTTACTCAATAGAAATGGGTGCTGTTACAGTAGTTGGATGTGGGGGAAATGGATGGAATCACACACCCTTACCTGGTATCAAGACATATTCTCTGCCTTCAGTGTTGAAGGATGAGCTGAGTGTGGACTGGGGGATGAGCCACACTAAGCAGAGAGATGGCAGAAGCCAGTGCTAGGCACAGAGAGATAAGTACAGTGAAGGTGTCTTTGGCTTCTGGAACTAAATGTTTGACTTGATGGGCATCTATTTGACTCCCTGCTCATCAAAGGCGCTTGATGGGAGGATGATCTTAGGAGTCATGTCATGGTGGGCGTTTCATCTCAATTCCCATCGTGGTGAATTGTTTGAGCAGTTTATAGCTAGCTAGATTTTAATCCTATACTCCAACAATGGTGGTTTTTGTCTCTGTAGATCCACCATTCAGAAGTGAGCCTTTGAAAGTCAGGGCAAAGCAAAAGAAATCAAAGATTGCCTCTTAAACCCCTTTAGGATAACTTCTGCAACATAAAACCCCTATACAGTCTTCCTAACTTCTCATTACCTCTCACATACACTAGACATATCAGTGATAATTTGAACTCTCTCACTAGATAATTAGTGAACTTCATTTACTCTTTAAGGTACAAGGTAAGTCTCTTAGTGTTTTAAACTCCTCATATATTTGAATAGTCCTCATACATTATATGAAAACAGTTTTATGCTTATTTACCCAACACTTTTAAAAAATACATTACTAAATTTCAGAACAAAGATTATTGGTACTAGAATTAATTTCAGAGCACACATCGAATTACTATTCTTTGTTCTTTGGGTCCCTCTCAGATAGTATAGACTCTCAATTGCACATAGCCAGTACTTTAATCTGAGTTTCTTTGTCTAAATCTGTCTATTTGGATGACATACATTGCCAACCTTCAGTTTCCTTGTGGACTTTAGGTTTTTATTTATTTTTTTTCTAAGTTTTATGGAATTAGAAGTATGTGCCATCTCTTACAGTCAGGCTTTATGAGTTATGAGCTCACATATGTTATGCTTTTCATAAGAAGGGTTTAATTTAATACCTTCTGCAAGATCATGAAGACATTTAAGAATTAAGTCTTTATGGAGTACCCAAGATTGATGTGCCTGTGGCCTTTATCTTTTCCGTGGATGTGCAGTCAAACAGCTTTAAGACATTGAAGTCCTGCTTTCTCCTCTGGGGTGTGGTTAGTCTTTGCGTACAGCATAATAAGTACCTTTTGGATTGGTAAGTCAATGGTTCTTTCAAGGACTATTTAACAAGCTTTATGGAGCTGAAAATGTTTGTAATCTATAGGTTTAAAAGCTTACGTTACGGAAGCAATGAAGAAATGTAAGCTTTAAGGAAAATAAATTTATCTTGGTGTGTTAAACTGCCTTTGAAATCCTTTTTTATTTTATAAACTATAGTCAGTCCGAGCCAAACTTTGCTTTTACAGTTTTGCAGGGAGGTGACAATTCCTGTCACTTGGGCTGAAGCAATGCGAACTTAATTCTGCATTTGGTTTGGTTCATGGTATTTTCCTGCCCTCGACTTGCAATGTGGTCTCACGAGGCAGCGCTGGCTCCCTCAGGCCATTGCAACCACACGGTAACAGTTCTTCACTTGTGTGCCTGTGGGGTGTCTTGCCGATGGATGGATTGCTCTTTATGTTCCCGTTCATTCCATTACAGGCCAAGAACTTTTGAAACACTTCTGCAAAAAGAACCGTATTTTTAGTGCTTATGGAGAACACACTGTATTGGTGATGCTTCTGTAGTGTGATGCTGAGGCCTTCTTGCTGTGGCAGACACATCCGATTTCCACTTCTCTGCAGCTTTCCAATTAGTGTCTCAGGACAAACAATAGTTATTCTCTGAACTCTTTTCCTCCTTTCATTATCTTGGGGGAACTGAGGATTAGGAATAATGGACAATGGTATTACTCCTGCCATTTGACTTTGCTTGAGTACAGTGGAGTCAGACTGAAAGCTTGCTTACCACAAGGCTTTTCCCATTTATCTATGTATGGTAGATGCCCAGCACACAGTGTTCTCTGTTAGCAACATGAAGTGCCAGTTGCCCAACACTGCTGAAAGTCTCGCTATGGCTTCTAGCCTTGATTGAAAGCAAAAGTGATATGAAGAAAGTTACCACGAGTCAGTGTTTAGGATTTCCAACAACTCCATAGGGTTTGTGGTGAACCATTCAGGAGTGCTGGTCTTTGAGTAACCTCAGGTGAGAAGCTGCACCTCCTTGGGTCTCAAGAGCTTTCTATAACTGGGAGTTTCAAACTTTTTTTTTCTTTTAGGATAGAGGAATTCTGCCACCCATCTCATGCTTAGAATTTTGTTTAATCCTAACAGTAAATATGCATTAGGCATCATTATATTTTACAGAAGAGAAAGCCAAAGCTGAGATCAGTTTAGCAGCTTCCTCAAGATCTCCCAGGCATTAGATGTAGCTAAAATTGTGCCCAGGGATTTCTGGGCTAAAGGACTTGGTTCTCCACTGCTTTGGGCTTTTGCTATATGTAAAGTGCTGGGTGCTTGTGGCAGGACTGAAGAGGATAATGTGTGCATCCTTTATATACTGAGCTATTATTACTCTTGATATGGTAAATATAGGTTCAGGAACTTGGAACTGTTATTAATCCTTTAGGCTTTCTAACATATATATATATATATATATATATATATATATATATGTTATATATATGTTTCTAACATATATATATATGTGTGTGTGTGTATGTGTGTGTGTGTGTGTGTGTAAAAAATATATAATATTTTGTATATATATATTTTTTATACATTCAGGATTTTAATATTTTGTCAAAGTCATGTTTCTTGATTTACAAAATGCTCACATGTTACTTTTTAAATCTTTACCCTGAGAGAAGGAAATCTATATTCTTCTCTCTCCTGTATGTCATTAACTTTTGTCTTGAAAGGATAAAGAACTTAGTAACCGGGGCAGGATCTTTTTGGAGATATTCTGGACTCTAGAATTTAGTAATTATAATTTTATGTAAGAGAGTGGGAGTTTTTAACATTCTGTTGCTTTACAAGGTTAATAGAACATTGACACACACACACACACACACACACACACACACACACACAGAAAATGGTTCGTTGCTTCAGTGTGGGTGTTGGATGGAGCTGGGAGTGGTGAAGGATGCCTGTAATTTCAACATTTGGGAGACAAGCAGGAGGATAGGGGTTCCAGGCTGTTTGTGGCTTCAGATAAAATTCTAGATAAGCCTAAGCTAGGTGAGGCTCTGCCTCTGATAGAAAAAGATATTCTGAATGGTCAAAAATCATCGGCTTAGTTTGCTCCTATGCATGCCTGTTATTTTCAATGTTAGCACATTGCTGAAATACTCAGAAACTTGTATGTGTTGCCGACATACCCCACAGCCTGTTTTTAGAAGGCTTGGAAAGATTTTAATTTGCAAGAGAAAAATAAATGAGCACTTACTCACGTTGTAACACTTTTCTGTAATTTACCTCAATTTCTGAGGTGGTCTTCTGGTACCTTTTTTTTTTTTTTGAGTTAGGAAGAGATTTTAAGGACTCATGATCCCAAGTAATTTGTTTAATTGTCTTAAAGCTATCTTTATAATGATTTTAAGCTGTGGCTTTCTGTGCGCCAGTGCCCAGGGCTGGGTAATTGATGTCCTGGCAATGAGGTCTGTTTTCTTTTACTGGCTGGTGGCAGCCTCTGTGACCTCGCAGGGTATTTTTTAATACTTCAGCTTCTTGTAGCTTTGTAGGTGAACGCCTACAATGACTTGGGGCTCATAAGTGGTAATTTAAGTAAAAGAGAATGTGGACCTTTGTAGACGGAGCTCTGAAATCCAAACAGTAGTTTAAAATGGTCTTAGAAAGCACAGAAATATTGTGCAAAATAATTTTTAAACTTTAAATTTTAAACTTTAAATTTTTAAACTTTAAATTCTGTCTTCATTTAAAAAGTATGTGCATTTGTTAATGTCCATAGATGGAAAACTTGAATTTTTCCCTTTGTAAATACCAATTTTGGGGGAATACTTAAGAAAACATTATTCAATTAAAGATACCCACCAGTTATATAAAAACAGTTACTTCTATAGTGCATCCCACAAGCGAGCCTCAGATGTGCTCAGGCAGTTTGCTGAGATACTTCAAGACAGGAAAATTCAGCTGGGTGTAGTTCAAATGCAGCATCCATCTTGATGGGATTTGGAAGGTATCTAGGTCTCTTAGGATACAGATCATGAGGTTGCCTGTAGGGTGCCTCAGACCACATTGTCTATACCTGTGTTGTGGGAAATAATTTAAAACAGCAGCACCTGCCACATTCCCGACTAAGCAATGCTGTTGCTTGGCTCAGGCTGCTTGGCTCAGACTGCTGGCTCAGGTGGCCAGAGACACCAGCCCTGCCACCCACAAGATGCCAGTGTGGGAGATGGCTCTGCCAATCTCTGCAAGGCTGGGCTGAGCCCAGACCAACCTGTCATCCATGTGGGCCGGTAGGAAATGAGACTCTAATGCTTAAATATTAATCAAAGGCTTTATATGTTTGGTAATGCTCAATAACAATATGACCATACAACTAGAGGTGTTTCCCAATACCTGCATAGCTCTTCATCCTCCTACAGCTTTGCCTTCCCCCTCAATTTGCTCCTCCTCTTCCTTTTCCTCTTTCTTTTCCTTACTCCTCCCACTTTAGCTCCTTCTACATACCTGAGTTTTTTTCATACTGGTTCTGTGCTGAGTGATCTGTTAGCAGATACCCCAATTTGTTTACTCACCCCCACACTGTGTGTTCTGATTTTTTGTGTGTTCAGCCATTTGGAGACGCTCCCTACAGGACTGACTGACCACCATATACCGTGAATCTCCATGTACTGTTCTAGTTTTCACCGGGGTAGTTCAATCCTCTGTCAGCTGCAGGTTTGTTCTTGTAGGCAGCTGACTTTTTGGTTGAAGTTTTACCTAGATGCTCCACCCTTCTTTGTCTAACTCTTATCCATATGCCAAGGTTGTGTGTGCTCATGTTGCAATTTCCTGTGTGCAGCTCATTACTTATGCCTTGTTGACTATAAAAATATGTAAAATGCCATTGGCCAAAATTTACCATCATAATCACTTTTATGTGTGTACCTCATTCTATCTTCATACTGCTGTGCAATGGCTTTGCATAGTTTCTCTTCTTGCACATCCAAAACTGTATCCATTATACTGTGTTTCCCCATTCCCCTACCTCTGGCAATCATGAGTTTGCAGCTTTCTGGCCTTGTGAGTTTGATTATTTTTGCTTCCTCCTATTTATCCTTTGGGGATTGGCTTATTTCAACAGCATAATGTTCTGAAGGTCTCATGTAGTAGCATGAAATAGGATTTCCTTCTTTTTAAAGGCTGAATAATATTTCATTCTTTGTATATCACATTTTGTTTATTTGTGCATACTTCTGTGGATATTTGGATTGCTTCCACATCTTGACTATTTCAGATTGTATTGCTGTGGTCAGGCATTATATAAACATATCTTTATGATTCTTATTTAAATTCTTCGACTTTGTTTTTTTATTTCTGGGATGAATATTCAAAAGTAAGATTGCTAGACTGCCTGGTAGTTCTATTATTAACTTCTTGAGGAGCCAGTATCTTATTTTCTATACTGTCTGTATTAAATTCTTTTGTCCAAACAGTGTATATTGGTTTTAATTTTTCCATATTTCCCTGACCAGTCCAAATAACAAATTAAGAGACTTGTAAATGACAAATGTACACTCTTTCATTGAAGTATACCTGAGCATCCCAGTATTTGATGGTGAACATTATAACTAGATGTAAGGTCATGGCTTTGTATTACTCTAATTAGTTAGCATTTTCAGTCATTGCTATAACAACATATTGCTAGTAATTAGCTTATAAAGAGAAAGTGTCTGTCTCATAGTCTTGCACATATTTGTGCATGGTTAGTTGGCTTCATTACTTTGGGGTGTTGACAATCCAGTGCATACATGGTGGATGTCAAACACAACAGTATGAACTGGGAATGAAGAGAGACAGAGCTGCCCTGTCCTCCATTCCCAGGTAGAGGCATTTGACCAGCCACCCAATCGTCTTCCACTAGGACGACCTTCAAAGGTCCCAATATCTCCTAATAGTACCATCGTGAAGCCTCAACTCAGCTTTCTTTCTTGCTATCTTAGGGACTTAACTCTAGAGTAATATCTTTGATCCAGTGCTCATTTGCTTTATCAGGGAAACATTCAGTGAGAGTCTAATTCTCTTTGACCTCTGAATATCTGTTTTCCCTGTAATGAATTGTTGAAATATCTTCCACTTATTCTTTTGTCAAATGACCTTTGACCATGTATGAGACTTGTGTTTCTGCAATTTGTTCTGTCTCAGTTACATGTATGTCTATCTTCATGACAAGAAACTGTTTTGATTATTATATCTTTACCATGTTTTTTGAAATCCATGTTCTTTGAAACTCTTTCTAGATTTATTGTACTTTCAGAATTATTTTGAGTGTTAGAAATATTTTCTCAAAAAGCAGATTTTGTGTATATTTTATTTGTGTATGTTTTTCTTAGAGTTATTGTGGCTCATAATAGTTACATAGAAAATTCTAGATGAATTAATGTTCTAAGGTATCTTTGTCCTGTTTCCTTTCTGAGAAAAGGTTATGGGAGTATGAAGGACAGTTGAACTTTACAAAGTCTCTCTTACACTTCTGACAAAATATAACTATATAGTGAGAATGAGTATTTTTTAAAAGATAAGCAAGTACCAACCATACACATTTTGCAAGATGAAAAATAGAATTCTTGTGGGTGTTTTTTTTTTTTTTTTTTTGTAAAGATATAAATAAGTTGGCTGAAATAAGAAAATAGAAACCATTCTGGTAGAGTATGTATTTACACTGCTTAGCTGCTTGTTTTAAACACCACCCTTTTTTGGTAGGTACTTTTTGAAAATGTATAATCTTGCTAGGTGATGATGGCACATGCCTTTAATCCCAACACTTGGGAGGTAGAGGCAGGAAGTTGTCTGTGTGTTCAAGACCAGTGCCTTCTACAGAACAAGTTCCAGAACAGCCAAGGCTACACAGAGAGAAACCATATCATAAACAAACAAAAAACCAAACAAACAAGAAGAGGAAGAAGAAGGAGAAGGAAGAAAAGAAGAAGAAGAAGAAGGAGAAGAAAAGAAGACTCATAATTCATAATCTAGCTTTTGAAACTTCAAGGCATTGCATTCAAAAGCCTCCCTACATTTACCAAAGGCTGTTCAGGGCAAGGAAGCATGCACAGTGTGCCACAGGCTTCTCCTCACCGGGGTCTAGCCCTCTAACTAAGGAGGATGTTTCATAATCAAACACACTGTAACATAGGAGTTTCTAATCAGGGAGTTAACTGTGCCCTTGACCTTCAAGGTCTGTGCACATGGTGGATCTCACCAACAGTTTGTCTAAATTCTTTTGTCATGTTCCTGAAACTGCATCAGCACGATTTCTGCTCCATGTTTCCTCTCATGGAGAGAAATAGCTCCATCACAGATCTCCTCATCATAATGCTAGTTCTTGAGTTATGAATTGTTCTCTTGCTTAGGGGATTAGGCAAATTTGTGAGTAAATTTTCTTCTTTGAAAGTTGAGGGCTTGGCAGCTGCTTAGGTCACATCAAGTTGCAGCAGGACCAAGTGTGTACTTTACCACTGAGGCCAGACAAGACAGTCCAGCTAGGGGAAAGGTATCCAAAGGCAGGCAACAGAGCCAGGGACAGCCATTGCTTCAATTGTTAGAGGTCCTACATGAAGACAACTAAGCTGCACATCTGCTACATACGTGTAGGGAGCCTAGATCCAGATTAAGTGTGCTCTTTGGTTGGTGGTTTAGTCTCTGTGAGGCCCTACGAGCTCAGGCTTTTTGCTGGTATATAAAGCTTCTATTCTGTAGTGAGTTTCGCTTATCCAAAGATGTCTGAAGGAGACCTGTGCCCTCTTCTAAGCCATTTCTTACTTCCCCTGATTTGGAGAAGGGTAAATTTTTTGTTTTCCTGAGAAATGGGTACAAAATCTTTATTGTTATACATGTCATATTTGTGATGATTTTCATACTTGATTTTTATATACTAAATATACTATTTTTGTTCTTTGAGATTATGCATTATTTCCTTGTTGGATAAAAGGTTTTGAAAAGATAGCAAATAAATTATTATCTTGCTTTAAAAATACTTATACATATATATCTATATAAACAAACATACATGTGCATGTGCATATATGTGCTACAGTATGCATGAGGAAGTCTGAGACAAGTTGTGGGAGGCAGTTCTCTTTTATTACATGTGGGATCCAGGGTTCAAATTTTGTCAGTCTTGGCACAAGGCCCCTGAACACACTGAACCACGTCTGTGGCCCATATTCTGCTTTTTGAAAGGCATAGCTAGCTTTCTACTTCCCAAGGTGCAGGTTTCTACTTCCCCCTTTACAAGGCTGGATATGTTGTTCAGAATCAAAATTCCTTTCATAGAACAGATTTGCTCAGCACTTATGTCTTCTGTAAGGAAATAAAATTTGTTTATAAACCATGCTTTAGTATTATTTAGGATACTCTATCAATTATACTGCCTGTAACATCATGGTCTCCCTAGGTGACAGGGCCATTTCAATATGTTTTATTGCTTAAGGATGAAGGGGTTAAACTATAGAGGAAGGTTAATAAGCCATCTAGGCTGGAATACGATAGTTATCAATGCATTCATTCCTAATTTTTAAATTATTTATTATTAATTAGTTACTCTGCACCAAGTTGATGCTCTAACTGAAACACACTCTCATTTTAGCACCAGACAGAACTGCCACATAAGGGAGCACCTCAACTTGATTCTCTTGTGGAGTGATGTAACCTATGTTGTGCTGTTCATTAAGATATCTCACTGGTGGTGGTGGTGTGTGTCTTTGTATGTATGTGGGCATAATTTGCTTTACAATGCAGCACCAGAAAAAGTAAACCATCTAATTTCATATAAGCATAAAAATCTAGACCATTTGCTTTTCATGCTACTGAAATTCTTTATGTTGTGAATCAAAAGTCTTTGCTGATTTTGATTAAAGACATTTATATCTGACAAAGTCTTAGGATTAATTTTTAACTACGAAGTGGACTGTAGTTTGTTTTGGAATGATGGGAGTTTTATTTCAATAATGTGGGAGTTGTGTCCTTTGGCAGTTTAATCCAGATAATCCCTTGAAAATTTGATTTTTTTTGCTAGCAATGGAATAAAAAGTGTAAAAAATTTTTAAACCTTATGTTGATGACACAGTTGTCTTGCATTCAGACTTCTTTATTTGGTGTGTCTTCTTGTTTAAATTTTGAAAATATAGAAAAACATGAACTATACAGATACATAGAAAAACATAGTTCTTATTCAGTGAAGATCTAAGTGTTCTTTGTAAATTTTATTAGAAAAGGTATTAATTGAATGTGAATACTCAGAAAGTCCTTAAAAATATAATGCACATATAAACACATACATAAATACACAACCCATATATGCATGTATGCCTATATATAATTTTTCATAAGCAAACTTGGTTAGAAAATTTTGTGGAGAAGGCATAGTTTATACATATACTCACAAATTTGTGCTGTTTTCATTCATATGATACCTCCTATTTAAATCATAAACAAATTGCAAGTTCCCTCAGACTTGGCCTTGCATCTCAGAAGGAGACTTGCTGTGGTGTCCGCTGTGTTGTGTTATATTGATAAAGGATTCTCTTTTATACAGAAGGGGTAGAGAGGGCCTTGCAGGTATATGGTGTGCGTCTGTTTTGCTGTGTGTTCTGCAGATGAATTGGTAAATGACCTGCAAGTCAACAGATTAAAACAAATAGAAACTCAATTTTTTAATCTTTTGTTGACAGGTTGGAGTTCAAGGTACTCATTATATGTGACAGGAAGTCGAGCTTGTTCAATGCCTTGCTGAGAAAGGTAAGGTTGTGGTAATTATTAAAGAGTTCAGAATACTTGATAGGTGGCATTATTGCCTTTTGACATTGACTTTATGGGCTTCTGAAATCAAGAGAAAGATATAATTTACACAACGACTGGCATGTGCGATTGTTCCTATCATTATCTGTAAAAGTACACAAGATAAGGGAAACCGGTGTAAATCATCATGACAGAGTGGATGTGGACTCGTCTTGTAAGGAACAAGAAGTCCATTTCTTTCTCTTGTAATATTGGCTCACACACTTAGTCTGTACCTCAAACATTTACACTCTGACTGATAACCTTTCCTTCTATTGACGACTTCCCTATGATAACATTTTTCAGATTAGTACAAACTAGGTTACGCAATTATTCTTCTTTCAAGCAAATTTATTCCACCATCCTTTTAGGGCTAATGGTTCCAACGACCTTACTGACTTTAGAAGGAAACGTGAAGTGGGTGGCACACACTTCATGTAGAATGTGACGTTACAGTAGGATCTGCTGAGGAGCTGGAGGTGGTAAGGACATGAATTTGAGGCCAGATTTCGCTATATATTCAAAAGGGCTAAAGAGAAGGCTTACTGTTAATTGTGCTTGCTGCTCTTTGAGAGGATTTGGGTTCAATCCCCAGCACCCACATGATATCTCATGACTGCCTATCTCTAGTTCCAGGGAATCTGATTCCTTCTCTGGGTACCAGGCACACATGCAGTTAAAATCCCCACCATAGAAAATAAAATAAGAGAGAATGAAATAAAATTAAATACAATCAACTATCCAAAACATTGCCCCTTGCATTTGTTCTTTTTCTAACAACAGTAGCTCTGGTGGGCAACTCTGCAAGTCATAGCCCTACTAGAGAGAGGAAATAAAAGTCTTGAGAAAGCCACAGACCTAAATCTCATGCTTTTCAACCAATTAGACTACGGGTAAACAAATATCTAAAATGTAATATAATAAAAGAACAGTGCATGTAAACGTGGAGCTTTGTAAAAATCTGGAAGCCAGAGTTTACAAGTCAATTTAGAGAGGGTGCTAGATTCGCTTCCCCCCCCCCCGGGGACAGGATTAGGGAATAAGTGAAATCTAAATATGACACCCCCTCCCCAAGAACCAAATAGAAAAACTCATCTGCTCCAATGAGATTCAACCAGTCTATATTTCATTAAGAGGTATAGAAGCAAGGAAAAAAGATTAGGAACATGCCTGTGACTGAGGCTGTGGGGTGACCTGGTTCACCATAATGAAATAAAAATGCACTTTGTATTTTTTAAATATCTATTACAACAAGAAATGAGCTAGAACAAGAAGAATGAAAACTATGCCTGCTTGCTTGCTTGCTTGCTTGCTTGCTTGCTTGCTTGCTTGCTTGCTTGCTTGCTTGATTTATTTATTTATTTATTTATTAATGAATAAGTCTTTCTCTCTGTAGTTCTGGCAGCCCTGGAATTTGCTCTGTAGAGCAGGCTGACCTCAAACTCAGAGATCTTCCTGCCTCTGCCTCCTGAGTGCTGGAATTAAATGCATGAGCCACCATGCCCAGTGAAATCTATGTATTTTAATGTATTTTTTTCTCATAGGTCTTTCTTAAACCTTTAAATCATCGTAAATAAATCCAGTAATGTTTATTGAGGCATACTTGTACATATTTATGAAAGCTTTTATTTCTTAAAATGACTCCAAGAAATGTTGATTACACACATTCTTAAAATATTCATTTATTAATTCTATTTATGTGTCTAAGTGTATAGGCTTGTGTGTGTTTGTGCGCCGTGTATATGCAGTGTCTGTGGAGTCCCCTAGAAATGCAGTTCTAGGCAGTTGTTAGCTGTCATATGGGTGCTATAAATTAAACTCGGATCTTCTGGAAAAGCAACCAATGCTCTTAGTTGCTAAGCCACCTCTCTAGGCCCCTAGTTTAGAGAGGTTATATACTTTTTAATTCAAATAATTGAATTTTATTTTATGAGTGTTAGTCTACATGTATGCCTGTGCACCACATATATATCTGGTGCCCATGGACCAAGAAGAAGGCATTGAATCTCCTGGAACTGGAGTTAACACGTGGTTGTGATTCTCCATTCAACAAGAGCAATGAGTGATCCTTATAGCTGATTCATCTTTCCAGCTATCTGAGTACATAATTTTAAGGAAGAATATACAAATAATTCAGTTTATATCTTCTACTGTTAGCGTTTTTGGAGCTATAAATGAAATCTAATTTTTATCTCTGGGTTAAGTATTTTGAAATTAAGTTTACTTTTGGTTTTTAAAAATATTTTAAAATAATTAAGTGTGGTATAATAATTACACACATGCAAAATATTATGCTTAGATTGTGGAAGTCAACATACCCATCCTCTTGATCATTGTTTCAGAGTTTAAGTTTTCAAAATGGAACATTTTATTGGGGCCACTATACTATTCAACTCTGCTTATAACCTCACATTGACTTGGTGCTATGGCTGGGTAATTGTGTCCCAAGTACCTCTGTGTGGTAAAAAAAAATTAGTACTTTGTGATGTAGTTGCTATCTCTCCACAGACATGAGCCTTTGGGGATTGAGGAGGAACATCAGAGTTCCCTGCATGAAATGTTTGGAAATGGTTTCATTCATATGGGGGTCATATTTCCAGTTGTTCCTATTGAGGACTTCTACTGCTTATCATACTCCACCATCTTCAGCCGTTTAATAGGACTCCCAGGAGTAGCATTGTAGGGAACGTAGAGATCTTTAGATTTATACTTAAATGATATCATGGGACTGAGTTTCCCACGTCTTGGCCTCTTTGGTGTGTACATGACCATTTGTTAGACCATCCAGCCTGTGGTCATGTGATGAGAACCCAGCATCTCTCCCTTTGGAACTGCATAAGCATTCTATTGGCTCTACTCTTGTGGAGAGCTGTGGCTGAAGCATGGTTTGTAAGTGTGGTCGAGCTCAACTACAAAGGAAAAGAGCCTAGTCAGGAGGGCAGGCTCTAGACTGAGATTTCTGGATATTGAGTTGAGTGAGTAAGTCAGAAAGCAGGGAAAACCTCAGCTTGTAGACTAGACCCCTCAGTTAGAGGCTGCTTATAGGATCCTCCCCCAAGAGATGACACTGAAGGTATTTAGAATACTGGTGTGGATAAGACTACTGACCATGTGTATGCTTTGTGAAGATATGCCACAATGGTGCTCAGCTTCTAAGTCAAAACTGCAACTATATCATTGAACATTGAGATGAAGGAATCTAGAGGCTGTAATGCACATGCTTTATCTAGAAATATCAGTGATCAAAATCATGAAATTTACTTCCCATATTATCTAGCAATACTAATATTTAACAGTACACTTAAAATATTACATTTGATAACAAAAGATAAAACCACTATATCTATGATAGAATTTCCATGTAACTGTGGGAGTTTGTTGTTGTTGTTTTGTTATTTTATTTTGTTGTTGTTTTGAGACAAAATCTTGTTACTCCACTAAGGCTAATCTCAAAATCTGTCTGTAGCTGGGACTGGCCTTAAAAATTGAAGATTTTTACTCTTTAGAATAGAGTACGAAGTTACCTTCTAGAATGCTTATGACATGCATTTGTTTCAAGAGTGTGGATAGAACTGCTTTCCGTGGGTATCGGTGCTATGCAAATCTTTTCTGGTTAGGTTTAGAGTAAGATGTTACGCCACTGTTGGTAAAGTAGTATTCCTTTGCATTGGTGTGCTGCTCCTGGATTCCTTCAGGTGTTTTCTAAGAACATTTCAACAAATTTACTTGAAAGATCTAATCTTCTTTTGATCAGAGATTAGTGAATTAGGCAGCCTGTCTAAAAACTAGAGAGCTGAGAGCCAAAGACAGGAAGTTTTTTTGTGGGCCCCAAAGGAATGAAGACCTTAGAAGCAGAACAGACATGAATTGGCCATTCAGATACTTCCCTCCTGGAGTTAGAACACAGAGTTCATTAGCATGGAGGTGAGGTATATAGGCTCCTCCTCTAATGCTTTCTTTCTTTTCCTATTCAGTTTTGAAAACTAGTCTTCAAAGGTGAACTTGATCATAGAGCATCTAAGATTGGCCAAACCTCCCCTGTTTGATCAGGTCTAGTGTAGTTAATGGCAGAGCTGAGATACTTAGAAAATGGACTTCACAAATTTTGCTTAACTGGCTTTGTTTGTTCGTTTTGTTTTACTTCTAGTATGCTTTCTAAACATTTGTACTTAAAATTAAAATACTTTCCTTCCTCATGGTATGAGTTTCCTACCATATGTTTCTCAGTTTTTTTTTTTTTTACAGCTTTGAGCCTGTTACCACTTTACATGAAGTTCTTACAGAATTGAAACTACCAACTTTTTGGCTGTCAGTTGTATATTTTTATATTTCCTTGTTGCTTTTGTTTTAATGGCCCTTTTTAAAAGTATAGTATAATATTCCACATTATATCTTCAGGTCTAATCCAAGTTTCCTTGTAATTTCTTCTGGATTTTAAAAGCCCTGGTTATGATCTTGACAGTAATTACAGTTAATAGATGCATAATTTGTTTCTGGGTCTATCATGTCATTCACTATTCCTAACACTCTAGGGAGTGGTTGCTGCCCCTAGCTTGTTTTGCAGATGTGGAACCTGCCATACAGGGAAGTTAGGAGGTTTAACTAAAGTATGAGACAATAAGAGCTGGCATTTGAACCATGGGGTCCCATTCCTATGCCATTTGCCACTGTCCCATACTTCCTCAGAGTAGTGCATTTAAAATGTGTCTTAAATATAAAGTTATCAATGGAAAGCATCATGAAAAACACCAGATGCATGCAATGCTTTCTTAAAATTTAGTTTAATCCAATAAATAATATTGATTCCCTCTCTATTATTCAGTGATTATGGTCATCTGATGATGCCTCAGAAGATCTGGAATCAAATTTTTCCATTATTACAGACTTAGGGCAACATTTTGTTATAGTATTTTTGCCTAGCCATACATAGCTGAAAGTGTATTCCAAAGTTTGCACATATGAGCAAAGCTGCATTAAATGGTGTAAAGGTAGTTTTAAATGTAGAGTTTGATAGTCTTGTAGCTATTGTGATCAGGATGGTCCCAGCTAGAGTCTCTATTGCTGTGATAAAACATCATGAGCAAAATCAGCTTGAAGGGGAGGAAAGGGTTTATTTCATCTTACAGTTTGTAGTCCGTCACTCAGGGAATTCAGGGTAGGTACTAAGGCAAGGCCACATGCAGAGGTCCTGGACAAATGCCAGTTACTCTCATGCTCTTATTTCATGTTTATTTTGCTTTCTTTACATACTCAGGCCCACCAGCCTAGGGGTGGCACTGGCCACCATGGGTTGGGCTCTGTTACCTCATTCACTAATTAAGAAAAGGTACTACAGGCTTGCCCACAGGTTCAGCTGCTAAGATCAATTTCTCAGTCCAGGTTCCCTCTTCCCCAATGACTCTAGCCTGTGTCAAGTTGACATAAAACCTGCCAGCACAGGGATTCTTTCAACTTATTGCACTAAGTGTAATAGATTTACTATCTATGGTCTTCATCCAGTGCCTAAGAGAAGTGAATGTAACTGGAAGACAATTATCTTACTAGATGATGTCACAAAACAATGACTATAATTGTGTCAGTGTACGTGGACTTTTGGAGAAACATTTAAATTCTGTTTACATGTATGTACATTCCTCATTTACTCAGACAGAATTTTCTCAGCAGGAAATACACTTCTAAAGTTAGCTGAATATCATATACATTTTATTTATTCAAAGAGCTATCAGAATATATCAGAATACTTTCATCTCTGGGGTGTAAACTCAAAGCAGAACAATTTGGCTCAGAAACAAAGGATTAAAATGACACTGTAGCAAGCTTTTAGAGACAGCAGAATCTCACTTTGGTGATTCTAGGGCTTTTGAACAGAAATAATTTCTCATGAGGATTTGGTCATGAGAACAGTTGGGAGTAGCGTCCAGGTCTAGGCAAGTTTTCGACCCTTTCTTCAGGAGTGAAATGTGGCTGTAGGTGATACCTTGAACACTGGCTTCAGGAGAGCTCAACTCTAAAAGCAAGCTCTGTAAAACAGGCTGATCTATGATGTGGTTTAAGTAAGTGAGAAGAAAATGGATGTCTTACTCTAAAGGATAAGTCAGCGGCTTAAGCCTGGCTGTTCATCTGAGTGAATTTGTAAGGCTTTGAAAAGTATATTTCCTTCTCTAGACTGTGGCTCAGCTCCAGGCTATATTGCCAAGAAGCTGTGTAGTGGATTTAATGGATGTTCAGGTTTGGATACTGGTACGAAAAAAGGCCCTTGCCTTGCTGTCTTCCAGTATAATCTCCACAAGAAAGATTTGGAGAAATAATGTTTTTTTCCATCCATTAAATTTCAAAATGGCTTTGTCTTCTTTTCCATAAAGGAAGATATTTTAAATAGCATGAGTATGGAAACATGGTTGTAATCTGTATCTCCTTTTAACTTTAGGATGTACTAACTGTTCTTTCATCAAATATATTTTAGGTTTCCATATGGAAACAGATATATGCCTGCTTTGTCTTTAACAACAACAACAACAAAAAAATACCGTCTTCATCACAGAATTGACAATAGGAATGAAGGCAGCGCAAATACTTAGCTGGCAAATTGCCCTGCTGGTCCTTTCCATGCTTGTCATTATTGTTGCTTCTTTCTGCAGCCTTGTCAGGTGCTATACTAACCACTCAACCTACTCTTTCCTCAATATTCTTGAAAGCTCTACGGGAGATCTATTTCACAGCTCTGATTTTACAGAGTAGGAAACTGAGAATGTCAGGCTTTTGTATAGCTGGTACAGGGAACTCAGTCTAGAATAGGTAGGTTGGTGATGTGAGCTGGGTCTGTACTGCAGACTCAGAGCATTTTAAAAAGCTACATTTTTGTCCTAGCTAGCTATAGCTATCAATTGATACAGCTTGAAGTCATTTGAGGGACATTAATTGAGGAATTGTCCACATCATATTAGCCTGGCCATGTCTATGAGGAATTGTCTTGATTAACCATTAGTGCAAGAGGACCTAGGTCCTGGGCTGTATATAATGCTAACTGATCAGAGTACCAGATAGAGCCAGTAAGTAACATTCCTCTGGTGCTTTCTGCATTAGTTCTCTGGAACTTGAGTGTTTGGCTTCTCTTGAAGACAGACTAAAACCTGTAAGCTAAAATAAAACTTTATCTCCCTAGTAATTTTTTTGTCATGATGTATATTATGACAACAGAAAATAAAGCTAGCACAAACATGTATAAACTGTCACATGGGATTCTACAGCTCCCCTGTACAGGCTTGAGGGAGAGGTGAAGCCATCCAATTGAAGATAATATTTTATTTTCAAAATTATACTTATTGGTATTCAAAAGCATTGAAGTGGTTCTTCATCCCCAACAACTTCCAGCTACTAGTTGTTGTTGGAAATTATAGAAATTAAATACTTTTCTAGTCTGAATTGTCTTAAGTATCATAGTGAGGGAAGGCAGTATATGTTTGTTTTTAAATAGAGATAACATTTATAATTTGGGAATGAGCCTGAAAGCAGTTTCATAGCATTTGAAGGGATTATTCGATATATATACATATATATATATATGTATATATATTATACATTATATATCATAATATTGTAATATTGTAATTATATATTAATAATAACAACAATATATATATATATATATATATATATATATATATATATAAAAGAACACAGCTTAGATTTTTGACCTTATGTAGAATGAATTGTAGAAATGTTTTCTCGAGTTGAAAACATAAAATGTAAAAGGTTAAATTAATATTAAATGTAATTTTAAATGTATTACTGAGCTGAAAAGATACCAAGGGAAATATTTAGAGGTCAAATATAAAAATATGAGCAGTCCAGAGAAAAAGTCAGAGAATTTTGTATTGAGTGAGCTTTCCTGACACAACTCTGGAAATGCTCTCAAAGTGAAAGGTTGTAAGGAAACAATGCTTCCCCCTACAGAGGAACCTAAGTAAAGCTTAAGGAACAGACCACAGATCAAGACACTGTAAATGGGCATAAATATACCCATGATCACAATAAGCCACAATGTAGTGTGATTTTGGTTCAAAGACAAAGATTGTTACACTGAATAAAGAAAAATCGCCATTATATGATGCTCACGAGTTCAGCGCCTAAAACGTAAGTCTTCAAGTGGTTAAAAGAAAAAAGAGAAAAACAATTACTAGCCTCTTTGTCAAAGATGAAAAAACATTTCTAGAGACTTACAAAAGGTCAATGCCATTTGGAAAGGTATTTAAATATTCAACGAGGTACAAAAATTCTACATTTTATGTGCTCCAAATCCTAGTTTAAAAATTTTAGAATAAAGTTAAAGTGAATTGAATTAGAAAATGAAAGGTAACAAATGAAACTCATAGTGCATTTGAAGGTGATTGTCTTTCTCTTTGATTCACAGTATCAGACAGTGTGCTGAAGATTTGAGCCCCAGCCAGTAGATGTATCAACTTTGTGCTACATTGTACAACTCTATTGTTGACTACAGAAAGTCTTGAATATTATTTTTAAAAACTAGGTACACACTTTCCACATAGATAATCCCGATGCTGCATTTGTACCAAGAATTTTTTTTTAAAAAAATGATATGCTAGAAAATTACATTGAAAAAAATTTAGTTTTAAGCCTCTCTTACCATCATGAGAGACCCAGAATACCTTTATTACAATACCCGTAGCCCCTTTGTCCTCTCCAGTCATCCTTACAAGAGTGTTACAGTGAAGAACACAGACAAGAGAAATGGTGGGGAGGAGAGACACGTGAGAATATAAAGAACCACTGTAGTAATCCCAACCCAGGTCATGTGTTGCAAACTCAGAAAACACTGAGAAGGAAACTGGGGAGATGGGGGTCAGACTAGGAGGAAAGATTCCAAGGTATGATTAAACCAGACCAACAATTGACTCTATTAGCCTTGCAAATGTAAACCTTCCCATGAGAGGACATAGAGAGAGAAGGAAGAGAAAGAGAATTCTTGGCACTTGGATAGTGTTAATCCAGAATGTTCTCTAACAGCCCATGAGTTAAAGGCCTCCTGCCCAGATTGGTGGTATGTGGAGAAGCAGGGCCTAGTGGGAGGTCTTGGGTACTGTCCTAAAAAGGGAACTGTAGGACCTGAGCCTCTCCTTCTCTCTACTTTTTTGCCTTTTGAGTGCCAGGAGGTGTGGACAGCTTGTTCTGTACATACTTTACAAATGAACTTCCCCGTCCAAAAGCAATAGAGTCTTCAGGCCACGGGGGAAACCACTCAACAGTGAACCCAAACTTTCCCCTCTGTTCAGTGAATTAGCTCAGATATCTGTAATAGTATCAGAGACCTGACTAACAGACAGCAAATGAGAAAAGGGTGGAGCTAAGTTTAAGATTTTGTAAGACAAAAGACAGCCACAACTTTTCTTGCAGCTAAGCAGTAGACCTGAACATCCACCCACCTCTTTACATTTCCTAGATGGACAGAAATGTGGGCTTTAAACTATACATGTGTCAAATACTCAGCATCACAAACTGAACAAGAGTAGCACCTTATAGATCTAGTCATTGTAATACAGTCATGAAGTTTCATACAAATCAGTGAGAATAATACCATACCTTGAAAAGCAGTCAGAAAGTATGAAAAAACAGTGTCTACACTCTAAACAAAATTAAATACACTCAAACACTTGAGGATGGGAAAAGAACTCTTTAATCAGGAACCTGGTATTTAAATGAGAATTCGGAGGGGAAAAAATGGAAAGGGTGAAAGAAATCATGTGTAGACCTCAGTAAATTATTGAGAAAAAATACGAAATCATTTTGGCAATGAGGATTTATGGTGGACACTAGAGGAATGGACTCAAATTGAAAAAGAGTTATTGAGGAATCAGAACCCTGCTGCACATCACAAATTACAGGCACATAATAAGTCAGAAACTAAAAACAGGGATGAAAGCCTAATATTTGTATTGTTTGACTCTGAAGAAGAAAAAAACAGTTATGGAATTAGTATTTGAAACTATAACCTTCTCAAACACCCTAGAAGTAGAAAAACTAACCCCCACATTTTGCATGAAAAATTAGTCTGCTACTATCAATTCACATATTTAGCCCATTTTAATGATAAATCCTCAAGGACAATCTAGTTTATGATCAAGTCTTCTTTGCAGGCATAACTGAGAATAGGATCCTGTTAACCCATATTTGAAGCAAGAACGAATCTGTGATCATCATTTTCAGGGAAAGATAAGATGTAGTATTCAAGCCAATTGCCAAATATAAGGCCTTAAAAAGCAGCGTTTAGCAGACAAGAGTCTGGTGCATATCATGGCTGTTTTTGATTATTCCACCCAGTAGTGAGCTAAATTCACTCGATGCCTGGAGAAATTTAAGTTAAGGGATTAAAACATAAATGAATATGCTGTGATTCAAAGGTAGGATGAAGTATCCCAACTAAAAATGTCAGACAAGAGACAAGAGGAAAGTAGGGAAAACTCTTATAGAGCTAATAGAAATAAACGAGGCCAAAGCACTCAATGACTGTTCACGACAACAGCATGAGTAATGATTCTAAGCATTTCTGTGTGCCAGGCACTGTTCAGAGCACCTCAGAAAGTGCTTACGTTTTTTTCAATTGTGGGATGCAAATGCTGTTACTAATCATGTTACAGAGAAGAGACTGGACTTCAGAGAAATGGCATAGTAACAGCCTGATGTTGGCAGGAGGTGGGAGGGGAGAAGAGGAAGGAGGTCTGTAAATATTTGCTTGTACCCATAAATCACGGAGCCCAGTGACCAAAATGTCCTAGGATTGTCCTGACTCCAAATATTTTGTTGTAAGTCTATTTACATGGAACTAAATTATCTTACTGGGTTTTTATCTTGACATGCAATAATGATCCGTCCTATTAAAAGGAAACAGTATTCCAAGAGAAAAAATAGTTTCTTAAACCAAAAATACAGGATGTTTTGTTAGTATTAAAGCATTTAATATTGTGTACCTGTACAACTTGAAATAGGAGTAGTTTTAATATTTCTTTTTTTTGTGTGTGAGTGTGTGTGTGTGTGTGTGTGTGTATGTGTGTGTATGTGAGCGTGAACATACGTAGCTATGTTTGCAAGCAAGCATGCTGTACTGTGTGTGCAGAAGCCAGGGGACAATGTGTACAGTTAGTTCTCTCTTTTCTCCTCTCTGGTTTTTGGGGGATCAAAGTCAGGTGTCAGGTCCTTACAGTGTCTCACTGAACTGTACCGCTATGCTACTCTTAAACCTCTTTAGATTTACTTTTTTCTTCTTTGGGGGTGGGGGGAGAAGGGTGGAGAAAATAGCTTTTAAAGAGAATAAGATGTAGGATTTTGGAGTGGTTTTTTTTTTTTTTCTGTTGTAGTTACATACAGATCTTTGGGAAAGTTATGAAATATTATTCTTTTAGATATGCCAGTACTAGAAATCTCTTGAATGGGATCTGAGAGAAATAGCATAAGACATCTTCGCTGGAAATTAGCACAGTGGTGGTGTTCAAAATGTATTATGCTAAAGAAACCCAGTAGAGTTTTAATAGAGATATGTTCCCCCATTCCTTTTAAATTTATTGTAATTTACTTGTGATTAAAATATTCTTTATCTAGGTCAGCATATCATAATCTAAGATTTCCAAATCTTAGATTAATGATCTTGTACTTTCTCAAGGTATTTCCCAGACAAAGAATAGAGTTTCTAAGTAGCCAAATAAACAGGAGATTGAAACTGAGTTTTTGGGCAACATCAAGCCACGCCCCCTGCCCCCCAACAGGGCTATTGTTCTGATTATTTTCACTAACTGTGATCACTGAAACAACTAGAAGGTTTGATTCTTTGCTGCCGCATGAAAAGAGGAAGCACTCATTAATTGTGCGCAGAGATGGTTTCCCACACAGTCACCATAATGTACCACAGCCTTCACGTTCCAAAGCTGGAAACCTGAGAAGGAGCCATAGTCCTCCCGCCAGCAACAGATGGTTACTGTTTAGATGAGGGTAACCGCTGCCTCTCATCTGTGAAGTGACTTTAGGTGGGGGTGAGGGAATGGGTCTGGAGGGTTAGAGCCAGAGAATGAGCTAGTAGCAAGACCGAAGCCTAGGGGAAGGCATAAGCCAAGGGTCTTGCTTTGTTTGTTCTTGTGCGATCCTTAATCACACTCACATGGCAGGTTGTATTTTTCTGTCTCCTTCTTCACCTCACGGGGAGGGGGAGGGGGATGAATGGAGGAGGGCAAGGCACACTGTTGAAATGTGTTGTGCGTTGGCATCCGCAAGTGCATTTTGCTGTGGGAGAAGTTTGTGGCTTGTTTTCTGCTTGCTTGAATAGAGCCTTTCCAAGTTTGCCAAGCCTGCAGTTAATGTGGTCAAGGGATTTATTATGAAATGTACTAAGTCTTGGCATGGAGCTAATTGCATATAACAAGAAGCGTGTTAGAGGCCTGGGCCTGAGAAGCAACACATGCAGGAAGCATTCTCTTTCTGATGCTGATGAAAGAGGTTTTGTGTGGGGGAATGTCGGCATGTCTGCACTTATTGCTAATGAGGTTGCCCCCAACTCAAAGTGCATTTCTGAGTTACTTGTTAGAATAATTGTGGTGTGTTTTTTTTTCTCTTTCTCTTTTGTATTTTTTGTCAATGACTGGCAGTTGAACAATGATGAATATAAACCAACTATTTCTCACCCTCTATATCATAAATACATTTATGGTACACACACACACACACACACACACACACACACACACACGATCAAATTATATTCTGATCTAGAATGATTTCTTATAGAAAGAGAAAGGCAACAACCGCAGAAGTTGTATTGTTTGTCTTGGGTTGCTATAATAAAATAGATTAGGTAGTTTAAAGAAGAGAAATTTATTTTCTCACAGTTCTGGAAGCAGAAATGCCAAGATCAGGATGCAACCCAGCTGGGTTGTTGTGAGGGGTGCCTTTGTGTTTGTAGACGGCCATCCTATCCCTGTGGACTCACATAGTAGAAAGAGACAGAGGATGGTCATAGTGGTTACTCTTAGAAGGGTGCTTACTGATTCTGTCCTATGGCCCCACTCTCAGGATCTCACCTAAACCAAAGCACCTGTAAAAGGCTCCTTCTGTAAGTGCCATCCCCTAATGGGCAGGACTCTAGTTCCTGTTAAAGCAGAGGTATTTAAAGGGCCATGTTGTATCTTCTTAAACCCAGAGCATGCTCTTAAACCTTTTCATTCATTTCACAATTAATTTGGTTGAATAATTGATGATTTTTCCTGGACTGGTATTCTCTTGTCTGAGTTTTCCTAAGTTTGTTAGCGTATTCAATATATACATTGTAGTTTGGAGGTGCTTAGTGCTCAGGCTGTTCATCAACCATGTTTTGAATGTTTGGTACCCAGAATGCTTTCAGTACCTTTCAAGTCTACAGACAACTTATAGCCTATCACTCCTGAGTATAGAGTAAAACAGAAGGGCCTGGTTTAATGCAAACCTACATGCTTGTTTGGAATTCAATTTCTGATGATAGCATGCTTGGATTCTGGTAACAATAGCTCATTAACCAGGTCCATTAAGTAAATAAATGCAAAGTTTCAACAATGTCTTCTCAGTTCAGTAATTTTCCTGTGTACAGAGAGCGAAATTTTCTATGTACTTAAATAGTAACCAGGGAAGGAGAGTTATTAAAGTGACTTCCATCACTTGGTTAACATGAGTATTTCTGTTACTCATGGTTTTGCAATAACAATCACCCTGTACTTAAGACTGAAAAGTAGTGGCCACAAATTCCAGTTCTGGCACAGCACAAAGGAAACGTTGGAATGAAAGGATGCAAAATTTCAGGGGAGCAAGAGTGGCTAAGAGGTCATTTGTGTGCCCTCTACACCTCACGGCAGATTCATGAACATGCCAGACTTTCCACATCAGGTAGCACTGTCATCAGAAGCCAGGGATTGGCACTGAGCAGGGTGGGAAGTAACCTAATGTTTTTCAGAAGAAGCATTTGCTTGCTTGCTCCTTCCTTCTCTCTTTGTTTACTTCAGTTTTCCTGTGATGGGGGCACTGTGACATATATCATGAAAGAGAGAAAGGGGGAGGGGAGGGGGTAAGGAGGGAGGGAAAAAGAGCAAAGGGGAGGGGGCAGGAGGTGGGGATGGTAAATTGTTATAGTCACTACTTAATTTTTGATTTACTCAATATTAAAATGAGTCCTCCCCTACATTTCTTGCCCCTTAGGAATGAAGATACTAACCTGACAATAGTCTTCATTTAAATCAATGCTAATGTGGGGAAAAGTCACATAAACACATAAGTGCTCTTACGTACCAAGTGTACAGATCTGAATGAGGATTAATATACAAGGAACACATAAATTTCTAAACAGTCAGAAGAGTTTTCACGTCCTTGTAAGGTGTCACTGCCAGAGTAAAGGCGGTCAGGATCCAGTGCCCATGTACTAAGAGTCTGTTTCTACCCCAGCACAACTGAATCTAAGTTTATGAGAGTTTTACATAATTTCAATATACGTTGAAGTTGGGGAGACTTAAATACCAGGCTTGACTTGTATTTCGAGTTGTATAGTGTGGGGCTTTGCATTTTCTCATAGCATTTACTGAGCATAAGGATTTATCATTTATATACCAGGGATTCTCCTGGATGCTGAAGATAAAGCAGCATAATGAAAGTCACAAGTAATATTTGAGCAAATCCCACAACCCAGGGAAGCAGAATTTGTATCAGTGGGAAAAGAAGACATTAGCTTTCAACCACTCCATGAAAGGCTTGCAAGTGTTTAATCAGAGGCATTGGCAGGAAATAACTAATTATTTTCTCAGTCTGTCAACTTTTGAATAGATAAATTACTAGACATAGGCCATTGAAGGCACAAATGATTCAGTAAATCCCTTAAAAAGATGTGGATGCTTTGGTTTGTTCTGTTGTCGGTATGTAAGTATTCTTTGTCCTAAGTATTGAGTTCAGTATGTGTGATTTCCTGTTCTAAACCTTGGTTTCTTCATCTGAAAAATGGGGAATATTAGTCATGCAAAGTAAGATGAACGTGAACACTAAAGCCAGAGTTATGATGTCCAAAAAGTTTATCATTAGTGATTACAAGAACAAATTAATTTTTCTTGATTTGTTATTGCTAATTTAATAAAAGAAAAAATATAGCAATGGGATTCATGCTTAAAACAAAAAATCTCTCTCTCTAACGAGTCCAAAGCACGAAGGGCTAGAAAGAAAAAGTAATGTCATCATGTCCAGACTGAAAAAATATTTTCCCTTTCTTAAAAGAGGAAAATTTGCAAATGGATCATTCTTTTGGCTCCAGACTTTGCCCTGAGTTTACATCAACCCGAAGACAGGCCCTCTCTGTCTGTAGTAATGGGCCATTTTAGTCTTTCATGAGGCTTCAGCCCAATACCCTTTAAATGGAGGAGCAGGAAACTTAGGACATCTAGAGTCTTACCACACTGTGTATGAACTTCCTACCAAAAAATCAGTGCACTTGCTACTTGAGAAAACATGGCGTCCTATTTCTGTTGTACTGTTATTTCCTAAATTCAAGAACCATCATTTCAGTATGCCACTAAGAAAGAGTGTCGAGTCTTCTATAAACAGAAATTAAAATTGGATTTCTCTAATCAGAGAAAAAGAAATGTGCTTTATTCAGGCCTCAGGAAATTGGTTCACTTGTTTTATAGCTGGAGTCTCACTTCAGGAAAAATTCCTTGGTGCCTTTCCATTCTTGTAAAATGGTGCTCTGAGAAGCAGTGGCAGCAGAAGGAAGGCGCAGGGTACATGGGAGGCGGCGCTACAGGAAGCAGCATGGTGGGGAGAGCCCACCACCGTGTAGCCGTCAGAGCTGGGTGACAGAAATGTGCCACTCAAGGCAAGCAGTTCACATTTGTTATCCTTGGCCATTCCCGAGCACCTCATGATAATGTAGTTATTGAAACTGAATTTGGAAATGGTAATGTTGTTCTCGTATTTCATCTAAAATCTCTGCTGCCAGGTCCCACCTAGGAGGGATCGCAGACGTTCATAAGCAGGGCACTGCTAATATTTTCGGAACCCCATAAGAAGGACCATGAAATGAAATCGTGTAACAGCAAAGCTAAGCCAAAACAATCCAGTCTGCATTTTCTTTCCTGATTCTCAATGAGAAGTGTTATGTAAAAAATAACCCTCGCCCTCTCATTCTCCTTACCAATACTTAGGTGGTATTCTTTCTGTGTGTGTGTGGCATCACCCTGGTCTCTGTGACCTTGGCAACTCACCAGGGGTTAACAGTTTCACATAGATCAACCGCTGTGTGCTGTGAAACAATTTTCCAATGTACTGGCACAGACCAGCTTTTTTTTTTTTTTAATTTCAATAGTAAGTAAGCGTTTATAACCTGTTCCTCCACTCTGTTTCCCTCAACAAACAACCATTACGGCAAACAATACTGTGAGGAGTTGGGGGAGGGAAGTGAGAGAGCCCTGTTAGGATTCTATGTCGGAATTTCCATAGTCTCAGGAAATGTGGTTCTGGTCAACTCAAGCATTTGTTTTTTAAGTACTGATTCTCCTAAGAGTTTCCTTTTGACAATACTTGTTTTACATATTGGCCCTAGTGAAACAGTTTTAAAGTCTTCATAAAAATAAGCAGGCATTTCTAAAACTTTTAAATCCTTATTCTAATGCTTAACTACATGGAAGTCGTGCTCATCAGCTTCTGAATCAATTCCTCTGCACCAAGGTTGTTTATGTTTTCCTCTCTATATCTGCACACCCTTAAAGAAGCCGTGTAAACAAAGTATGCCCCTTTGATAAATATTGGAACTTTTTTTTTTTTTTTTAAATTCATGATGAAACTAATTTCCTCCTGCAATGTCTCCAAGTGTTAGTCAGAAAACTTTTTCTCCAGGCACCATGATACAGAGTAATAACAGCAGAAAAGAAAACAGTTAGAATGAATATCTCAAGTTCTCGAAGGCACCTTCTCTTCTCTTTCGAAAAGCTTGGTAATATCACGTTCAACATTTAACATAAACTTGTGTCACAAGAGTCCCCTTTTCTGCTAGGTTTTACAGTTGTACATCTAGTCTGAAGTTGAAAATGTCTTTGTTCTTGAAAGAAAAATACCCTGCATTGCTTAGATTGATGGTACTTTAAGACATGTTTATTCAAAGATGGCAGCTGAGGGGTGAGTAGGCTCAATGCTTCACGATAGAGACCATTGTGTCTATACAACAGAGGCCGGCAGTGAGCTGTTTATGAGCTGCCATCGATTTTCTTTGATTTATAATCTATGAGAGAATTTAAATGCATGGTCTGTAGTTTTTAAACAAATATGAAGAGTTTAGACAAACACTCATTCTCAAAAACCAATTCATGAAGAAGGTTTAGTTTATTACAAGTCAGCTCTGTTATGGAATTATAGGTTCGGATTCTTTCAGGAATTGACCCATGGGGATATTGGTTCAAGTGAAATTGTTGACATCTTAGACACAATCCATTGGATGAATCTGGATATGCCCTGCTTCAAAGCCATCTTTAAGCCATCCTGTGAGTATTCTTAAATATATAAAATTGACTGTACCATCTGTTTTATTGCTAAAATGCTATACCAAAACAGAAAACTTATAAGGTAAGGGAACGATCTGTGGCTATTTGTTGAATGTTCATAAGAAGCTACTGATTGACACTTGAATTACATCTTTTGATGACCCCAATATATATTCAAAAAAAAATTTTTTTTTGACCAGGCTCACCAGATGGCTTCTCAGATGGGAGGAATTAGCAATCCTCTAGCAAGGATAACTGTTACAGCCTTTCTTCATCTAGAAGTCTCCTTTACATTCAATCATGCAGTCATAGGTAACAGCTCTTTGGGGATTTATAAAAATATCTGTTATTTCTAACTTGGTGGATAAAAATGAATGGTACCTTTTTCTTGGTGTTTATAACGTGTTTATAAATGTTAAATCTCTTATTGCTTTGTTGAAGATGATGTAATTTATTAAATTACTCAGACAAAATTGTGCATGTGTAGCCCATGAGTTCTCACTGTTTTTTGGCAATTAAATCAAGGCTTGGCAATCAGAGTATCTGGTGTGGAAGATCTGTTCTTCTCCAGACGGGATTTTTTGAAAATGGAGATTTTAAATCTCACACTTGAAAGATGATTTTGTGCACCTAATGCCTTGATGTCCCAAATTTGTCCTGTTCAAATGTGAAAGCTGAAAATTAGCTCTGATTTGACCACGACTTTTCTTCAAGAAAAGTCTTGTGTGCTTTCCTCGACTACATTCTTACACTAGAAACGTCTCAAGTTCAAAATTGCCTTGTGAGTTAAATGTTCAAGTGCAGGCTGCTTAGGAATGAATGCTCTAATCCTGAGTGAAAAAATATTTCAAAACAACTGTGATAATACATCTTTCTGTGGATTTTAAAGTGCTAGATCTTTACAAGAGGTGGTCTTTCCCTTTTTCCTTATAAGGGAAATTAGAGCCTAAGCCCATTTGCAGAAAATGGCTGACTTTTAGATCATTAGATTATTCTAAGAAACAATTAGTTGGCCAAACTAAAACCATATTGTGATGTGTCAGTTGTATGCTGAATGAAGCAAAGTGAGGTACATACGGTGCGTTGATTTTTAAGATGACGTAGGAAAGTGCAGTTTCACACACTTAGTGTGACAGAAGCTCAGGTTCTGAGTCACAATCGAAGCGTCATCAAAACTGTGTGCCTTCCATGTTCCATGAGGCAGTTCATCCCTCACCTCTTCTGGCTTCCAGTGGCTGCTAGCACTCCTTGCGTTGACGACTCAGTACGCAACTTTCTCCTCACGTCTCAGTCTCATTTTCCCTTTCAGTTCTGAGTATTCAATCTTTCCCCTCTCCTCCATTTCAATAGACATGTGGATGGCATTTAGGGTCCACCTAGAAAAACCTACAAATAATATGTCTGTTGCTACATCCTTAACCTATTCACACCAGTAAATATAGCTTTAAAAATAAGGTTAAACGTTTAGAATCCAGGATCAGGGTCTTTATAGGTAAGAT
>JANHMN010000001.1:16629527-16713212 GCA_030674055.1 Rhabdomys pumilio
ACACACACACACACACACACACACACACACACACACACACACACACAAAAAAAAAAAACCAAAAAAACCACACACACACACACACACACACACACACACACACACACACGTCTATTATGGGTCATCTCTGAAAGAGAAGCTAAAGCAATGTTTTATATGACACATTTTACTCTAAGTTTAAAATAGTTTATTTTTAATAGCTTTCAGCTTTAAAGGCTTTGGAATTTTTATTTCATATTTTGGCAGAGACCACGTGAATTATTTCGGATAAATGATGTTAGAATGGATTTCTTCACTGAGTCGTGCTCTGCTTGTGAATCACTTTACACACATTGTTCAAAGATGGTGACATTTTCTTTAAGGTGATCATATCTGTCACCATCAATTCCTCATCTGAGGAAAATCACAGGCAAGATCACTTTTTTATTCTTTATTAAATGGCAGATCATTTTTCCTTTTCCATTTTACTGCTTTGGACAGATATGGAGTGCTTAGTTGTAATTGTATTTAGGATCTGTAGACTTGCTGCTACTTCTGTGGTAAAGTGATTACTAATGTACAATGAGTTAAGATAGCTTCAAAAGTAGTCATAGTTAAGTTGTAGTCTACATTTTGTGCTAACTGTCCATATTATTATACACTTAATTAGCAAACACCTCTTTCTGTTATCTTGAGTTTTCTGAATATGCCTGTTTTTGACCAGTCAGATCCTCCCCTTATTTATCTTTCCTTGAGTTTCCTCTCTTCACTCATATGTTACCCTAAAGGCAGTCACTGGTAAGTTGGGGATTCTGTAGTCCTATGCCTAGCAGGTTCTATGCTAAGGGCTGTCTTATAGAAGTCCAGGAATCCTGCCCCAATGGCCATCTTTCCTTACTGTTCATTGACTCATCTCTAGCAGGCTGAGCCAGTCCCATCTTATGTCTCTTTGATTTTGCCCCATCTTGGTTTTAAATTTGGTTATATTTGCTAAGAGGATCATGATCTGTTTTACCATTTACATAGATTTTAGTCTACTTTTTTAGTATTAATGACAGATGTTTATTTGGCTTTGAAGGAGGTCTGAACGACAAAGGGATACTCAATAAAGATAAGGAACATGATGCTGATGGGTCTCAAAGAAGTGCTTCACAGTCGAGGTTTGTTCCTGTCTAGGATACTCAGTCTCTGTGCAGCCAAGATTTTTCTCTGTTGAATAGTGCTTGGATAGACTTCACATCCTTTCTAGTGACTCCACTTTTTCCTGGCTGAGAGAATCAAATAATTCCTTAGATTGATATTTTCTTTGTGTAGCCGTTTTGATAAATCTATCCCTTTATGGTCAAGTCTGGTTGACTTAAGAGCCAAATGCCTTGTAAAAACAAGGCCTTGACAATACCCTTGAAGAGCAAATTAAAATGAAAGCCTTTGTCTTGTTTGGTATTTGTTAAATAAAACAGGCCATTCCAAATACTGATAAATTTTAGACCAAACATTTGTCTATGTCTTTATGGGCAGAATTCACATAAACATTTATACTTCAGAGGCAACAAACCCATATAAGAGGATTTCATGATTCCTGACCACACACACCCAATACTTTTTCTAATAGTAATTGTCTCTGGCCAGATAATTACTGTGTAGTACCCAGAGCAATCATAGAGCCTTCATGGTTTCCTCGGTTACCAAAGACTGTTGGTTTTGTTTGCTGTAACCTGGTCAGTTTGGTGGTTTTACAGAGCAGTTCTTGGATGTTTTCATCTCTGCCAGGCTTGTCCAGCGCCTCTCCACGTGTACAGCTCTGACTGTTTCACAGCTGTCAACCTTTGAGGACCTCTTAGAGCAGGGCTTGTACCTCAGCTGTTCATCATTGGCTCTGGGGTGTGGAGTCTGTCACACAGGGAGAATTTTCCTGAATGCACATGGCCGTGCTTCTGTCTAAATAGCCTATTTGAGAACTGAGAGGTGTGAGCAGGCTGAGCCTGGCAAAGCTCTTCAGTATCTTTTGACATATAGCTGTGGGGTACACACACTGACTATACCTCCTGAGCGTATCATAAGGGGAAAGTTGCTGTTGACTGTACATCTATTCTAAATTAGAGATGACTCTTGAAGCGTACCATAAGCCAGCAGTTGTCATTGGCAGTGACAGGAAAGCCTCTTTGATGGTTTCTGACCGTGAATAGCATTGCATGGGGTGGCATTGAATGGAATTGCACCATGTTAACAGAAAATAAAATTACTTAGTTTTTATCCACTCACTTCCTCAGGAGGATGCCAGTTGTGTCAGGCCACTTGCCTGTGCATATGCTCAGTCCCTTCTCTCTCTTCCACTCCTTCTTTCCCTTACATCTTCTAACATGTAAATCAGATAGCACCCTAGAACTAGCTCAAAGTAGTGCTTACTTCAATTTGCACTCTGGCATGCATAGCTTATTGCATCATCTGTGTGTCTACATGTGGGATGTACTGTCCAGTTATGATGGCTTTCTCACTTATCTCTCTATTCTTGAAACTCAGAGAAGAGCAGATGTTTTGCCGCCTAAGCTGGGGTAACCTATTTTATCTACATCACCTGCGCAGAGCTGACTTTCTGTCTGATTATGCTTCATGGGGATATACATTTCAGCCGTTACAAGTTAAAAGGTAAACAGGTTTGTGGAACTCTCCTCTTGAAGAAGTGACAGAAATTTCAGTCCTGTAGCAGGAAGCAAGGTGCCCTTTGTAATAATTACATTCTCTCCATTGAAGTCATCTGTCAAAATCCACTAGAATAAAGTTACCATTTCTCAGTGTGTGAATGATATTTCACGCTGCATTTGAACCCCCCTACCAAGCCCTTTGCTGAGCATTGGTGAATCTGACCTGCTTTGCTTAGCTGCTGGGGGGTTTCTTCTCCTCTATTTAGCTGACATCCAGCCCCTCCCTCCTTTGTGCACCCCTCACCCCTGTGGTAGAGCTCCTTAAGATTTTCTTCAGATCAACGATGCCTCTTTCTCTGTACTGTTATCTTTACAATCTTCACTCTCACCCAGGGCCTCTGTACCATCCGCAAGTCACAGACTCCAACATTTTCATCTCCAGCTCCTGTCTTGATTATCAGTGGTGATTCATCTCAAAAGCTTGGTCATGAGGAGAGGTGACTGATGGGTCCCTGTAGCTGAATGTAGGACTTTTCATCACTCTCTGTGGTGCCTCATTAATACATTCCTGTTTGGGATCTCTAAAAATACCATGAAAGCCCCATATTCTTTTCTTTATCAGCTGAGCCCTGCTCATAGCTCTTATCTGATCTTTGTGGCCTTACTCAGTATTAGTCATATGACTTCAGTATGAACTTACCCCAAAACATGGGGGCTTAAGACAGATACTTTTTACAGTTTCAAAGCCTGGAAGTCTACGGCCCAGGCATCATCAGGGTCACCTTTCCTGTAAACACCCCAGGACAGATACCTTCTTGCCTTTCCTACCTTTGGTGGCTCTTGTTTGTCCCTGGTTCTTCCTACATTGTGCCTGATGCACCCAGTCTCTGCCTCTGTGTTCTCTTTTCTTCTCAGAAGATGTAAGGTTCACACAATGCAGTATGACCTCATCTGAGCTAACTGTATCTACAGACACCATATTTCCATTGTCCCATGTGGATATGACCTTGGAGAAAGGCATTAAATCTACTTTATAAGTTACTGCTTGCCAAAACGCCCTCCACGTGAGGCAGCCATAGTGGATAACTAGTGTAAAATGGGGAAGAAACAACTACTAAATTCTATTTTGAGTGTGTGTGTGTGTGTGTGTGTGTGTGTGTGTGTGTGTGTGTAGTCTTGGGTGAATTACTAATCACTCTATACTGCAGCTTTAGATAACAATGCCCAGCTATTGAAATCAGTGTGAGGATGAAAGAAATTTCATGTATGTTGTGTAAATAGCATGGTGCCAGCCATAGCTATCATAAGCATTATGTTTGTCTACTATGCTCATGGGAATGATTGAAAACTTTGTCCATATTCATTTCTTCCTGTTCAGCTTCTTGACTTTATATATTTGGTTCCTTGTTTTTCTTACTGTGATCATTGGTGAGAGCTGCAGGGAGCATGGAGTGGTCGAGCAGATGGCTTGTATATACTGTCAGGTTTCGTACAAATCCACTCAGGAGCTTTCTATAATGGAATGGCTATAGAGTGCAGGCCTCTCGTGACCCCTGATGATTGTGGGTACCTGCGAACCTTGCAATCTTAATTAACTTTCATATTTAGGTCCTCAAGTTTGTATCCTCATTCTTTAGTGCCCCATATTTAAAACTTCCTTGCAGTATTTAGAAGCATTTACAAAGCTGTCAGTGTCCATAAACCTTTTCTTACAATCAGCCTCTGGGTGCTAGCATTGAAGCTTTTGTTTACTTTTTTACACTAAATCTTTTGGAAATTGCTTTTAGGCTGTATGTTTTGCAATAAACACTAAGGTAGGTCTAATTCAGGGAAGCCTGAGGTAAGCAAGAACACAGAGTTGTATATCCTCTGAGTGTCTTCTGGCTTCATTAAAAGTTACTTTGCCTCAAAGTATGTCTCATTTTATATTATTATCTGAAGTGTTTACCCCTATGGTAAAACTAGACTATGTATCTCAGGTGATAGTAGCATTCAGCGCTTATTTTGGCACTTCAGATGCATCCGTGAAGGAACAGAAATCTTTGTGCTTTCCTGTTCTCTAGTAACCCCTCCTGGTCTTGGATTTGTGGTATTCTTCCTGTCTCAGTCTTGCAAGTGCTGGGACTATAAGTATGCACCACAACTCCCGGCTGTTCTATTCGATTTAATTGAATCTGAATAGCTATTTCTACTTGGTGGAAATCTTATGGGGTAATGGAGATCTTGTGGGAAAATAATCACATTACAGAAGTGTAAAGATTCAAGTGTTATGAAGGGCTTGAATATGACATTTTGAGAATCTGTAGGGGCTTATTTGGTTTTATGGGTAAGGCATCATTAAAAACCTGGAATGATGGAGATGGAGATAAATTGATGTTTAGAGGATAAATAAGCATTAAAATGACATAGCAGTCATTAAAAGTAAGGTGGGTGTAGGGGTCTGAGAACTCAGAAAAAGAACCAGGCTTGCAGGTAGACTTAAGTCTTATCACATTGGTTTGGAAAGTACAGGCCCCAATGCTCTGAAGATATATCTTGGCTAGACATTGACTTTAGGTAACCAGAGCTGTTAGAAATGTATGTTTACTTAGCTTTAGTTTTGCAGGAGGCTCAGTAATGAACTAAGAAATGTGAGTGCTTAGTGTTGGGTAAGTCCACAGGGGAGGATGATGATTATGGATGCAGTGAGAGTCCAGGTTGCAGTACAAGCAATGAATAAGCTTAGAGGAGACCTTTCAATGAGCGGGTTGTGATGGGAGGAGATAGTGGTTTTCTAATATATTTGAATAAGAAACATAAATTTTTTTTTGTCTCATGCAAGTGATGAGACATTGGGGTTGCTGACAAGATTTAGGTCTGATGATGAGAATGGGTGTGAAAACACAAGATAATTAAAGTGAAAATATAGTTAATCCTATTTTTAGAAAAAAAAAGTAATTGAAAAATGCCTATATGTCCTGTTAGAATTATAAAGTATTAAATGCCTTTCATAGTACACATATATGCATTTGATAATACATTGTGTGAAACTCTTTATGGTACATAGTAAAATCCACGATCACATGATATGTCTTTAGGAAGATTTTGATCACTCAGAACCCGAAGGTTTGCTGCAGAAAGTCATTTAAAAATGACTATAAACCCTTATATCTAAGGATGTATGTGATCTCGTTACTTTGACAGGTTTCCATAGTGAAATGTTCTGACATTTGCATTTATAGCTTCAAAGGTGTCATTAGAAATTAAGTCACTTGCCATGCTTTGAAATCTTTAAAAAACTATGTATTTGAACCTTTGAAACATTATTTGATTATGCATCCTTCACAGTCATCAACTTTTTCTAGTTGCTAGTATCCCTTTTTTATAATTAACTAAAACCATAACCTTGAAAGGACATGAATTATTTGACTCTTGTACTGAAGAAGCCACTGAGAATTTAATACCTGCCTGGAAAATAGATATTTACCACAATCATATTCAGTCACTGTTAGCTAATTATTCTCCTTTCCTTTGTGGTGCTTGAAAGTATACCTAGATCGACCTTTGATGTTTAAGACAAGTTTCAAAATTTCTTCTAAAATTGAATAGAGTTATTTGATTTTAGACAGTTTGACAAATGTTATTATATCCTCTCCTTCAAGACTAGGCCACTTGTAAAATCATGCCATTTCCTTGACAATATGAATATACTTGAAAGAATGATATAAATTAAAAAACCCAGTTCTCAGTTTTGATTGATTAGAAACTCTAATATATCATTGTTGCCACTTAGAGTTTGTGTCTCTGTCTCATTGCAGTGGATTATTCTCTCACTAACCCACAGACAGCAGTAGCAAAAGGACATTTCTAATCAGATTATTGTGGATTGTCAGTTTCTGTCCTCTGGCTTTGATGCCTTGAAGCAGTTTTATCAAAATTGTAGAAATATACTTGCATCACAATAGCAGTTAGAAATCAAGCATACAGACTCATCTTAAATGGCTAATGTCATGAGAGTGGTTTCATTTTTTATTTGACTGAGACATCTGTATTAATGAATTTAAGCATCTGTCCAGCTTAATAACTTAACAATGTTGAATAACTAGTTATTAAACCAATATCTTTACTGGTTAGGTGTCTTAATCTTTTTAGGATTATGCCATCTTTGTTTAGCTAAGTTTCTTTGGTGCAAAATGCACATAAGACTCTCTCTTAGTGTCTCTCATGGCAGCTCGGGCTCTGACATCTATGCCTGTCAAAGTGAAATTCTATGTTGACAAGCCCTTCCATTGTTCTTTCCTTTATGGTTCCTTGCTTTTGGGAGCCTGGCTTAGTGGGAGCTTAGCTATGTCTGCTGAAAAGTGACTGGTCTTTTCTGGTCTTTGGAGTCATCATAAAGGGACATAATATTGAAGTTCATGATGTTACTTCTTTGTGTTTAGTTTTGAAAACCTTAAAAAAAGTGGAGCTACCCTTCTGGCTCGTGGGCCTCTGCGACCTGGCAGCTTGCTCATGGTTTGATATTCTCGGAGACCACAGGAGATATTCTAAATCCTTTTAAGCCACACCCAAGTCACACCTACAGATACACTGTGTAGGATACTTTGTTACTCTGTCTTCCAAGAAAACTGAGCATTTTCTGTCCTATAGGGAAGGAATTAATCTGATATTCAGTCCTTTCTTAGGACAATTATTTTCAGAGACGATTATAATTTATAATAGACACTCCCAGTTCCAACACAATATGGTGGCCTTGTACACAACATAATAGAAATAAATTATTCTCAGACTCATCCTTGCTACTTTGATATACCTTTATATTTTCTATTCTAATGATTTGGAAAAAAAGCTAGATAGTTTTACAGAGACAGTCTTCTAGTTACCACAAAGGCACGGCTTTGGAAGGAGGGCTTTGTGTGTGTAGGATCACTTAAATTTGATCTCTTCTGTCTGTGGTACTTCCCCATGGCTACCTTCCTTCTTGCATATCTAGCCTTCCGTTCTCCACAAGGACGAGCAGTGTTTAGCATAACATCTTTGCTCTCAATAAATTATGTGATGCAAGCATCAAGCATCGTGCAAGGGTAGTTATGACTTTATTATTTTCTAGAAATGCTACCCAACAAAGATTAAGATTGTATTACTATACTATGGTTTCCTAACTAATTTTTTCAACTCTGCAAAAGGTAGCCAATAAAAGTAGAGACAATGTTGTTATTTGTCTGTTTGATTCTCTGACACTTATAGTCTTTTGTTCTAAGATACTAAAACAGTTTCAGCCATCTTGAAGTACTGTTGTGGATTATGACTCCCCTAGTGGAGAAAGTATGCACTTCCATGTTTTCACTGTTCATTGGCAGATTATGCAATCTTTGTTTAATACGGAGTTTAAAACAGATGTAATGGATGTTAAGAAAAGAGAAGCATTTTTCTATGTGACAGGTATGATATTTTGACATATCTAAATAGAGGCAAAACAAACTTCTTTTGTATATAAGAAAACTCCCAATTTTCAATGACTCTATTCAGTGTCTTTTACAAACATAAGCATATTGTCCAGAGTTTTTGAGGGTTTTATTGCCTTTTGATTATTTTAAAGTGCTTATTGTCCCTCATTAACTACCTACAGTAATTGTCAAACTGGTGCATGTTTCCTCAGCCTTTTCCAGAAGTCGTGAGTTTCCATTAAAGTGTTTTACAGGGGCTCCCCACATGTCAAATTTCACACAGTGCGCTATGCTGTTCTATAAAGATCTTTGAATGCAGTGCCAAGGCCTCCTACTCATTGTTTTATGGGCTCCGTGTGAGATCAGCATCCCCGGCTAGGGAAGCCCGATGTCAGAGGCTGGGGAGTGAGGGTATGTCAAATACTGAGAGAAAGTTCCAAAGAATCCCAGGGAGCTCTAGAGTTGTTGCCAAGGAGTGAAAGCAGAGCCACAAAACTAGCCAGATGCCACCTGATTTTAAACAGTGACACCACTTTCAGAGAAGACTCCCTGGACAACAATTCTGGGAGATACTCAAATCTGAAACCACTCTATAATTTGTACTCAGGACTGGCAGGTTATTGTATTCCACATGGTCAAAAAAAATACAACTATTTTTATGTGTTCCCTCAGTGTGGTTATCTGTGAACATTTAGTCCTGGAACAATGTGTTTAAATTCCTGTGCTTCCCTTATCTGGGTCCTCAGAGGAGGTTAAGGAAGCATAATTTTTTTTTGCATGTGTTCTCATTACCCATCCATTATACAATCACTCCAAAAATAGTTTTCTTGAACTTTTAAGGTACAGTTGCAGTGGTCAGTTTGAAACGGGTGCTCCTGAACTCAGCCCAACACCGCTTTTCTTCAGAGTATCATGGCACCTACTTGGCATTTTGAACCATCCCATGCTCTGTGAACTCAGAACAGGTGTTCTCAAGGTGGAAATCGATGGCACAGAGTGCCTTTGGCTTGGTTATTGTTGAAATGTGACCAGATTTTGAGCACTGAACCACAGTAGACCTGTGATAGTGATATTACATCCTCAGAGTGGAAAGAATACATACAGTCTCCTTATAGGATGCTAGAATTCAAACTAAATTACATCTTGGTTCTTTTCGCAAAGTTTGGTGTATTGATATGAGGCAGTTGGTAAAGGAGAAAAGTACTGTTTTTAAAGTAGCTGATAACTGACTGGTCTTTACAAAATGCTAATATTTCAAATAAATATTGGATTAGTATATATTTATAAAAAATACTTATAACTGACATTTTGTTGCCATCTCTCTTACACATGTAAACAACAGATTCTCCTTGGGGGATATGTGCAGTGTCGGTTATTTTCCTGTCTACTGTTCTATTATACAGCAAAAACAATAGAATTAAGTGATGTGTAAAGCCAACTATAAGTAAAATATGTATGTGAAGGGCTACATTAGTTTGAGTCTTCAGACCATAGAACAGATTTAAATGGTTGGTTAATGTTTTCTTAGCCTAAGTATTATTTTTGTCCTTCTGAACTTGGTTATAAGATTTCAGGATCTGATCTAGGGAGAGAGCTATGACAGTAATTTATGCATCTCTGTGCCCGAAGGACACTTTCAGCTCAGTTACAGTATGTAGCATAACCTCTGCTGTTTACAGAGTACAGTCTTCTTCATTGTATATATAGCAAATGAGTTTGAGAAGCCAAGGCTTTATCTTTGGGTGGTACCTTGATATATGTATTTGAATAAGAACTAACTTCATAGTCCAGCCCACACAATGAAATTTAATAGTCTTTATTAGGATAAAAATTAAGCTACCTTTCTGAACTTAAATTGGTAAATACTCAAACGTAACTTACACTGTCTTTTTTGCATCATCAGTCTGTCTTCTTTAGGCTGTGCTAAAAACTTTCCCCTTTATGTTGGATATTGGAGGACATTTTAACAACTACTCAATGCTGTACCTCTGCTGCTTTTGGGCATATATGTATGTGTGTTTTTGTGTGTGTGTGTGTGTGTGTGTGTGTGTGTGTATGCACATACACACACACACACATACATATGTATATATATATACATATATATATACACATACACACTCATATTATACACATACATACATACATACATACATACATACATACATACATATCCATCCCAATGAGGTCAAATCAGAATTGCTGTGTCATTGATTCATTTCCCACCATGCATCTCTAGAGTACTATAGTCATGCAAGTTAGCTTTCTGTATAACCAATCTTTATTTACTTTGATTTATAATTAATGACTAGATTTCTGTGCATTGTATGAACATGAGGTGAAATTTTTGAGATGAAGTCAAAATTTCATATCCTCAGTGTCTGAATGCGTCAACATCTTCAATTAATTACTACCAATTCAATTAAAACTACCAATTAGAAGATATACAAATGTCTGTACATATAATAACATCAAGCATTTATTTTATATACTGCCATCTCTATTAATACTGTATAGGTAGCATATGCGATTCCTATTTGCTAATAAAAAATCTGAGTCTTGAGAGAGTTGGATACTTATGTTACAATCGTATGTCAAGTCAGGGAAGTCAGCATCTCTTAATTGCTGGGCCAACTCTCCAGCCTGATAAAAAGTATTTAAACTGCAGACATTATTTAGATACTGAGCTTGCTGACAGTTGGTGTCTTCAGAGCCCACTCCAGGTGGTGCCTCCTAATACTAGGTAGTCAATAATTGTTGAATGAACTACAAGGCCTTGATATCAAGTTATTAAGTTCCACTGGATGAATGTGCCTTCTTGGACTCATTTTCCAATTGAATAATCATGAGTCTAATTATTCTTTTAGTCTGAAAGTTGTTCAGATAAAGTCATTTGCAGAATCTATGCATACATAGATAACATCAGATGTGTTCTCCTTGGAGCTGGGATAGTGGGAGAGTGTGTTCTTAGCTGCCACCCTTAGGCACAGTTTGACGTGTACTCGATTAGATTGTCAGTCAACTCAAAGATAATTGTATGTTCTAGATTCTTAGTAATCTTTAAAGTTCTGGCTTCTGCTCAGACTTGGCCTACAGAAAATCTATAGTGTAGAAGTTAATATCATTATGAGTAAGCTACTCTGGAGGGTTGCCTTTGGCACTGGGTCACTGCCAGTTATGGGATCCAGTTTAAGATTGTTATGTCTTGACTGGCATTATGTTGTTTTGGGATTCTGGTATTTGCTTTCAGTTTTGGAAGACGTCCCTTGCCTTTCCGAGAATGGATTTTCTGTTTCTCTCTGCCCTAAGGCACGGAAAACATTTACTTGACATGTATGGATCATTCCTATTTGGAAACTCTAATTGTTTTATTTTAGTTTTCATGGGACCCACAAGGTAAAATTAGAACTTTGACTGACCTGTGCCTTATATAGTGACTTCTTCCACCTAGAATTCTGGGCAGAACTGACTTTTGTATGGGAGAAAACCAGTCTGAATAACAGTTGGTGTCTACCTTTTCCTTTTTCCTTTACTCCAGAAGTACAATTGATGTGTTATTGTGTGTGTACGCATGTGCATGGGCCACAAATGTGTGAGGGCTTGCTTACTCACATGGTCACATGTTGAGGTCTGAGGTTGATAACTGGGATGTTGTCTTTGGTTGGCTTCTCCACTCTGCCTTTGGAGATAGGGCCTCTCACTGAACTATCGACTGCCATTTTAGCTAGACAGAATGGCTGTAGAGCTATGAGGTCAGCCTGCCTCTACCCCTATAGTCTTGGGATTACAGGTACATGTTATATTACACCCTGCTTGTATATGAGTATTATGAACTGAACACAGGTTCACATGCTTATGTATCAAGTGAACCATCTGCCCAGTCCTGAGATATATGGTTTTTAATGATGGGCATTTTGAAAAAAAATTAAAAGATGAGGGAAAGAAGTGAAGCGTAATCATTTTCTCATTGACCTGCAACAAGAAACGAGTTACAAACATAAATGCTATTGAAAATAAGTGTTTATCTTGGTGAACACACTCCCACAGTTTTCTTTTACATTTATTTTTGTGTTCAGGCATGGACTAGCCAGGACTTACATGTAGAGGTTAGAGGACAACTCTGTGTTTCCACCATGTGAGTTCCAGAGAGCAAACTCAGGTCAGGCAGCAGGTGTCTTTCTGGCTGAGCCATTTTGCTAGACCTCACTCCTGTTTCTATTGACCTTATACTGGTTTCCTAACATTGGTCAGCCATATTCCTTGCTTCATACTTAACAATATTATTTGAACACAGTTCCAAAGACCAACCCAAAATTTCACCCAGTGTTAGAACAAGTCAGAGGGATGCTTTAAAAATTCTAAGCACATATCAAATTCCAATGTCAAGAAAAATCACTGAAGGGCTTTGCAATGTGGTCACGACACCAGTGTTGCCTTAATGAGAGTTGAGGTATTTATAAGGACGCTATCCGTCTTTTCACAAAGATAACAACAAAACAAACAAAACAAAACAAAACAAAAAACAAAACAAAAAAAAACCCAACCAACAACTACTCAAGATTTTAAAAGGTGATTGTGAGAGTGATGGATGTTGGTGGAAAATAGCTTTTCTTGGTTGTTCCAGGTGTTGATTGGCAGTATTCAGAACTACATAATAATTCAGTGAATGCTGCCAGGGGCGGTTTGATTTCATGCGGCAGAGATTGCCCTTTAGGCACAAATTCCTCCTTCCTCCCATCTGTGTTTCTGAAAATTACATCTGTGATAAGTATGAATCTGTGACAAATGCTTAGGATGTTCTATTGATGAAAGATAAGTGGGCTCCTTCAGGTACGTCACGTGGTCTGGTAACTTCTCATTTACATAGATCTTTCATAGGCCTGCAAACTTTTATCACAGTGATTGTACGTTCATATCTAGGCATTAAATTTTTCTGATTTTTTTTCCTTTTATGCTTGATGCTGGCATTATGAGAAGTAGTTTTCTACATCCTAGAGTACGACTTAAATAAGATATTTAAATGTTACAATTTTTGTTTGGTGCCAAGCACAATATTAGCCTAGAGGAGTCTGCCCTTGAGTTCAGATACGTCTGCCATCTTGAATGGATGCTCCAGGGACCTGTCTTATTTTGTTTCTCTCAGGAACACCTTGTTAAACTTGGTGATCATGTCCAAAGTCAGCAGTCCATGCTGAGTTTTGTGAGCTCTTTGGCTATATATTAGGCTGCATATTTTAAAGCTGTCACTGTTTTCATTGAATCTTTTGGTGTTATATTGATTTATTGTGTTTCTCTGTTTATGTATGCATGTGAATTATAAATGGCTACCTTTGCTTTTTGCAGTTTTATAAACAGAGTGAAAACAGTACTTTAAATGCTGTGCCTAGGTGAAAATCCAGTAGATAACTCAAGGAAGAAAGATTATCTCTAATTAACTTATGTTCTGGCTCTTTTTAATTTATTTTTAAAAAATACAATCTAAGCCATTTCATGTTGCTTTGGAAGCTTAAGGCTATTTTTGCCTTTGTTAGTATTGCAAAGGTTGCTTTTTACAAACTCTGTTTCTTTTCTCAAGATCACCAGTTATTTATGTATAGTCCATTTTTCCAGAATTCTTAAATTACATTGACAATAATTTGTGAACACATATGATCTGGACACAGTACATACCCACAGGCTTTGAATACAGAGAAGACAGTTACAGCTATGGTGGGCAAACCAGTTTGTTCATTCCTAGTGGGTCACTGATGAATTGATTTGGCTGTAAACCTGCAGGAACACACTAACATTTTACTTAAATTCAACAAACACTCAGTATTTGCCATGATCAAATCCTGGGCACCTCTAGATGAGAAATAACTGTGGCACACTTTTCTCTCGGTGGAGCCAACAGCTTACTAATGCATAAGGCAATAGCAAAAATAAACTATATTCAAGACATAACACAGGAACCATATAAAGTACAGTCTGTGTGAGGATTCACAGATGTGCAGAGCCCGAGGTCAAAAAAGAAAAATAAAATCATGAAGGAATCAGTGTCTGAGATTATGAAGGAAACCAAGTTTGACATTATTGTTGAGAGATAGGTAATCCAAAGGTGAGAAGGGTCTGAGAAAGGATAGAGATGGCCTGTATGCTCTTACGATGGTCCGAGGATGGGAGGTGATAGAGATAAGCTCTAGAATATCAGGCCTTGTATTTATACATGAAGAAAATGTCATTTAACCAGTCTTAAACAGCTGGCCTGGGGGCTGGGTACCACTTTAATTTATCAGAAGTTACTTGGTACTGACTTTTGCAGAGAGCATTTGGTACTATGCTTCGGCTTACCTGGGATGAATAGAGTATGAAGCACAGATGTCTCAAAAGAAAAGGAGCACACCAGCTCATGGGATATGGAGGATAAGGAGGCTGGAGTTCAAAGATAATTTCTGGATTTGGAGGATAAATGTCTGGAATTTTAACAGAAATTAAAAAACCAGGGAAGGTAGCTGTTTTGGAAAGGATTATGTAGCAATTCAGTGAAAAAGGCATCCCAGGTGCTATCTTACCCACAGCTCTAGTAAGCACAAGTCTCATTTGATGACTAAACATGTGCTCAGTACTAGAGTCCGCAAGACTTACTAGTGAATATAGGGTGTTCACAGATTTCTAAGAGTTCTTACAGCACTTATGAAGACAAACTCATGCAGTGAGTTCTGCAGCTCCACATTCGGGGTTACTGTGTGTGTAAATGTATTTTCTTCTTTTCCATCAGATCTCCTTCCCTTCTCGTGTTGCATGATGGGTAACATGTAATGGTGTTTTGTTATTTTCCATGATGCCTGAACAGGAGCCTAGGCCTACCCAGAAATCTTTCATTACTTTCTGTCCCCTCACTGGGGATTTGAGTCCTTCATGTTCCATCTCCTCGGTCTTTCTCAAGTGTGTTCACCGTGTTCTCTCTTGGTTCTCAGCCAAGGTCGTGTAGGACTCCGTCATCCTCACTGGGATCACCGGAATGATTTCCTAGCAGTGGTTTTTTGTTGTTCCAGTTTACTGCTACTGTTTCCTAGTTAAAATGAGCATTCCAAACTTTGTTTTGGAGTAGTTACTCAGAACACAGCATCCTCTCTGGAGTGTATGTGACTGTCAAACCACTATGATCTGCTGTATGTCGTATCCTATAGTCCACTGTTAAACCCAAGCATTGTCAGATGCTAGCTGAAGCTTCCACGGTAGAAGGAAGCATTGCCTGCTAGTGTGGGTGAGCCAGTTCCCAGTTCTCTGACTGTTCTAGTGAACTCTTAAGACCCTCTATTTTAATAGTTTGCCTTCTTGTTCCTGTAATGCATCTTTTTTTATGATTAGGGACTGTGGCCTTTTCATTATATTTACTTAATTATGAGTATTTAACATGAAGCTACTTATTCTATAGGAATGATGAGTGAATTAATGGGTAAACAAAGATCAAAAAAAAGCCTAGATTTTATTCTCAGACAAGCTCATTGCAAGTAACAAGTAACCTTAAATTTAAAAAGCCATCAATAGATAATTGTAATATAGTGTGGTATAAGCCATTAAAACTTACATTCCAGCAGGAAGTTATGGAAGGCTGGTTAATATTTCAAAGCCTGTCTTTTGACTTTTTAAAATTGAACCCATTTTTTTTTTAATTTTTTATAGGAACCTAAAAGTCAGGTAGCATGCATTGTGTTTCTGAACATCCATTTATCAGGTTATGAAATTTGGGGACTTTGTTAATTTTTTTTTTTTAGTTATGCAATTCTTGAAACAGCTTCTGTGTCTAATAGTTCTAACTAATTTTTACCACTTTATCCTCTCTTTTATAACTAATTCACCAAAAACTAATCACAAAAAATGTATTTTCTTTAACTTTTAAAACAATTTAGGAGGAAAACATCGTTTTAAGAACTTGAGCCTATAACTTTATGGACTCTCAGCTATTAAACACCATTGCAGGATAATTTTCTTCATAATCTAGAATCAAAACAATGTTGAAAATAATAGTGACTCCTGATACTAAAGTTACAATTTACAGTGGGATATAGCTTTCATAGACACCATTGAGCATTCACCCTGACTCAAGGACAGCCCCTATTTAACTAATTGCAATATTTCTCCCTTCCCTGTCCTTCTTCCAAACATATATATATATATCCCACTTTTTTTAAATGCATGATCTTTTTTTTTATTTTTATTGTGCATGCATGCTCTCTCTCTCTCTCTCTCTCTCTCTCTCTCTCTTTCTCTCTCTCTCTCACACACACACACACACACACACACACACACACACACACACACTTCTCCAAATCAACTTTTAGTCTATACAAAGTTACTTGTATGTGTGTTCTCAGGCCTGATGGTTGTGTCCCTCAGGGTACTAGGGAGCTTTGCTGGGAAGTTCAGGAGCAGGTAGATAGCCTCTTGATGAAGCAGTGGGCATATCTGCTACTCTGTTCCAACCTAGGGGAGACACTAAAATATTTTTCCTATTACAGGAATGATTTTGGAAACTGTTGGTTTACTTGATGCAAATATTCAAGCAAGTTACCTTGTAGGCAATGAAGAAAACCTGTGAAAACAAAAGTGTGTATCTCTTTTGTCATGTCTACTCTTCTTAAATCCACATCATCCTTAAAGACACATGTGAGCTAAGACTCCATGCGTTTGGCGGGCTACATGTCCTTTGCTCCATCCCATTTGTTTTCCATCAAGCCCTCAGTCGGCACAGGATGGTACCCTTGTAGGAACAGAATCATGAACCAGAACTGTTCAGGGGAGTGCGAGGGAGTGACTTGGGGGCTGGTAAGAGCAGAAATTTCACACTTGTTAGTGTCAGAGGGAGGTTGGGGGTGTTGCCAGTGTCATGGGGTTCACCTCACAGTGCCAATGACTGACATGCCAAGAAGTCTGAGTCAGGTCAGGGTTTTATAGATTTTGGCCAGAAGACTGTTTCAATTGAAAAATAAATGTTTAAAGGTACTGACCATTGCCCTGACATCCTCTTGCATTCTTTAGGGCCTGACTTTCTCTCCCACCTTTAAGTAGGCTTATCCCAGGGGCAAAATTCAGGTCACTACCATAGTAACCACAGAAATGGAGCACAAAGAAGAGCTGTTTGCCCTGATTTCCTTAAGATAGAAGGGAAATGGGAGCACAGGTAACAGACAGGACAATGTAGAAGCCTATCGCTGGGAGACAGGCAGCGTGGCCTTGGCTCAAGAAGCAGTTTGTTTCTTAAAGGCAGACTAAAGGCAGACATAACAAAGCTTCTTGATCCATGGACTTTGATGCATCTTTGAAACAGTTTAAAAAGTTGGTGGTGTTGATTCAAAACTCTATTTTAAAACCGAGTTTCAAGATGACATTTTTTTAGGGCAACCATAACTGTCAATTTGAAGGATGGGATTCTGTTCAAAAGAGCTAGTAAAAATTCCCTTAGCCATATGTGAAACAGGGTTAGTGCAATCTGTCATAAATAAATGAGTTTGTCAAACACTACACCACACACACACACACACACACACACACACACACACACACACAATTTATTTATTTATTTATTTATTTATTTATTTATTTATTTTTGCCTCAGAGGAGGAAATATCCAGATTCTTAGATAATGAAATATTGGCATTTTTAATAGCATGTTTTATATATAAGAAGATGATGCATTAATATTTTTGTTAATAAGAAACTATACTTTAAAAAGAGACATTACTTATACCTGGAGGGAGAAATGTTTATTTTCCTGGGGGTTATCAAGACTTAGGTAAGGTTAGGAGTCTTAGAAAGCAGTTGGTGTGAAAGTGTTCTATTTTCTGTCACTGAGAACATAAGAAACTGTTTTCCATGATGGCAGTCTTACTTCATTTATACCTGTGCAGAAGCTGGGTTTATAATAGAAATAGCTACTGCTTTAATTGTATTTAGTTTAGGTAACATTTGCAGCCACTTGGAATAGTTTCTCTCTTTTTGTCTGATTGTATTATATACAAAAGTTTTCTATATTTTATATATATGTTAAAGCTGGAATGTGCATAGTTTGTAAACAATATTTTCATTTTTTTCCATTTAACTGTTTTTTGTGCATCTGGCATAATCTAGAGATTTTTAAATGTCTCTTTTAAGTATTTCTCAAAAACAGAATCATGGACTAGAATATTAAATAATTAAATGATACGCTTTTGAGAAATATTTGTGAGTTTATCTACTTGGCATTTGATGTTCCTTTTTCTTTTCTTTTTACTTTATTTTATTTTTTATTAAAACAAAGTTTCTCTGTGTATGTAGCCCTGACTGGCTGTCCTGAAACTCTCTCTAGACCAGGCTGGTCTCAAACTCACTGCTCTGCCTTCCTCTGCCTCCAGAGTGCTGGATTAAAGGTGTGTGCCTCTATGGCCTGGCTCTGTTCCTCTTCTTAGATGCTATGCCTGCCACTTCCCTTGTTTCCCTGGCAAAGACTTCATTATTGTTTTTCTTCATAATTCAGTTTATAAGCACTTGCCTCTTCCTCTGTAATATTGTCCCTTAGGTACTTCCTCTGTCTTCCCATAATTCCTGTAATATAGTCCCACTTTCTCAATAAATGCCTTAATGTATTTGCTGCATTGCTCTCTTGCAGTGATTTCCAGACCTTTCATGGACAGACACTGCCTTCTGTTTTTCTCTCTATCCCTGTCTCTCAGCAGAGTAACTCACAGACAGTGAATCGTGATTGAATGAATGAAATGTCTTCTCTTATGTTTTGCCTTAGGCCATTTATATCATGAGACAACAATTAGAAAAAAGTATGAGTTTCCATTTTTGTGGCACTTCTAGTGTTGAATGTCTTTGAAATTCTCTTTTTTTTATTTTTGTGTCTCCAATGGCTTTAACAAAAACCTCAATAAAGTATGTTTTAATGATCTTCCAGATAATGGACCTAAATTGGAGGAACATTAGATACATTCAAGCTTTTGAACCCCCAGATAGGTGGTTCAGGAGACAGCTTGAGTTGTAATTTTTGTAACGGCCTTTTCACAGCCTTGCAGGTTAGGTGTGCAGTCCTGCGTGATTGGACAGATTTCAGGTCGGATGACTTTATTGTGCCTCTTACATTGTATGATGACTCTAGTATGCGACAGAAATTCGTTGTGAGAGAGATGGTGCCATTGTAAACCAAGTTACGGTCTATTCTGTTATTTCTTTCTCCTTGCTGCTTTTAGAGGCATCTGAGAACCTTTGAGTCCTTGGTTTTCTGTGTAAACTGGCTTTAGGCACCTGATCTTTTGTGTACCTCTGGGTCAGTGATACATGGAAAACATTTCACTGTACCATAACCTTACTCAATGAAAGAGAATGGAAGAATTAAAGAGTAAATAAAATGCCTGCTGATGCAACGGTGTTGCGTGGCGTGATAGTCAGTAAACATTGAACTATGTATGGTATGTGGTTCTTTTTAGATACACCCCACAGTAGCTAGTGGTGGGTAAGAGAGACGTGATAACCGAGTTCCCTTCCTCTCTGATTTTTTTTTGGGGTGGGGTGGGGTGGGATGAGGGTATGAGTGTGGGCATGTAGGTATATGTGTATATAGGTGTTTTGTAACCATATGATTTGGTTCATTTTAGTCAAGTGTAACATCCACAAATATTTCAGTCAAGTGTGTAATCTTCCCTCGTAATGCTTCAGAGTTTGCTAAATGAAATCATGCATTCCTTTTAGTGCTAATTCACAGCAAATTATATCATCCTTTTCAGGTTGACTTCATAGAGTGTTAAGTGCTACTTAAATCGTTGGTAGATACGAAGCCATTTATTTTGCCCTAATCACTTAAAATAGCATGAGCTTATCAAGAGGAGTTTTTCTCTATTTCATGTGTACAGCAGCCTGTTCTTGACTCACAGGCATGCTTCTGACTTTAGGTCAGCGGGTGCTTGGCCCAGCCATGCTTTCTTTTTCCTGTTCATTCCTAATTTCTCTCAGGAACAAATGGCAGCACAGTTAAGCATTAGAAACTTGTAGCTGAAGGTGCTAACCTAAACATCAGTGCCAGGATATGAACGAGACTTAATAGACTAATTAATTTGTCTACTGCACCCTGACCTGGGAATTACACACAACTGACTGTACTTATGGAACCCAGAGCCTGGGATCCGGAGTAGGGAAAAGGCAGCTTTTGTGTGCTTTCTCTACCAACACACAATGAATACTGGGCTCCTTTTAGAAAATAGGTATTGAAAGTGGAGCCTTATTCCACTGCATGCCTTAGAAAGTACGATGCTGTATGGTTTTCGTTGTTACTTCAGTTCTATTATTTTACTGGTTATGGTTTTAACAAATAAAACCTTCACATTTCTGATCCTAATATGGATAAGGTACTGACCTCTAAGAGGCCACAATCATTACCATAACACCATGGTATTATTCTGTATTATCCATTCTTATATGGCATGTTCTCCTAAAATCACTGTAACTCAGAAAAAAAAAAGTGAATATGAAGCTTGATTGACACTTCAAAAAGTGTTTATGTTATGCTTTTCTCACTATGAAATCTCAGAATTCACAATTCTCTCAGCAAGAGGATTGGTTTTGTTTCCTCTTATGTTCTTTACCTCATTTCTCCATCATAGAAATGTTTCTAAAAAATATAGATCAAGACAGTTAACATTTGAGTGCCATAGAATTCATGCCCCTGGATGAAGCGGATGAAGTGAACAAGTCTATTCGTATCAGCCTGCCATCTTATGGAATCTTCCTGTATTGACTAAATCCATTTCTGTTTGAATTTTATTTAGAAGAGCGCCTTAATGTTTCAGTAGCTTTGGGTATTGAAGATGCTCATTAAACCACAGATGTTTCTTGAGCTAGGCACTCTTCCAGGTATGGTTGATATGGCAGTGAAGACTGGCATTTCCTGATTCTGCTGTGGTTTGCATAGTGGACACCACATACAAGGGAGACACGTAATTAGGATGCATAAGACAAGGATGTGAAGGAAGTCGTACTATAGAGTAACTGGTGTGGGGGTGCTAGAGGAGACAAGCTAGGTCAAGTATATCTGAGGTCTTAGTCACGAGATGATAGCCTCTGGGTACATGTTGATCTCATGCAGTTGTTGGCAGTACCTTTATTTGAAGAAATATGGAAGGATTTATATTCTTCTCACTATAGGATGGACATAGTAGATAAATGTGGGTATCTGACTTAAAGAGAAAACACCATACCTTTATGAAGGTTCTATCTTGCGCCCAGAAGTTACCAACAGGTACAGGCTTCATGTATACCTCTTTCTGTTGTAGGGATAACATCTGACTTCCCTCTTTTCCAGGGTAGAATTTATTTAACTTATAGGACTCAAAGTGTATTTGAGTATGGTTTGTTCCTGATGTCGCTGTCACTTAAACAAATTAAGAAAAGAGCAAAGATTGTTTTTTATCACAGTGCATTATGCTGCAAGTAATCAGAGTACTTATCTGGCTGATTGTCTAAATCATTGATACGAGACTATACCTCGAAGATGTTGAATCATTGACATTAATAGAAAGCCGTAAAGCCACTTTGCGTGTGAAGTTAGCTGCGGCAATTTGCTCATAAAAGCTAGGTAGGGCATTAGAACAGCAATTTGAATGCACTCTGGGGTCAAGGAATTCCAAGAGTAGGTAAGCAGTTTAAATGTCACAGAAACTCAATGACTGAGTTAGATTTTCTTTTTCTACTTTCAGATGAAATTTTTTTTCTTTTTTTTTTTCAAAGAAAGTGTGATGAGCAGATGTGTGTTTGTACTTTTTTGCTTGGATTGGATTTTGAAGGGATAGGGAGTGAGGGATCAGAAGATGGAATTTGCATGTGTCAAAATATGTTTGAAAGACATTCCAAGATCCCTAAGTAGGTAAATGGTTTCCAGGCTCGGCCTTAAAATGTTAGTTTTGTCCTCTTTCTTCTTGTTAAGAATGGGTTTGACTTCCCATGGCGATTCCTGCTAGAAGCTGTTCATGGTGTTCTCATCCTTTGCATCTCAGACCCTTTATGCACAGATACCGCCTTCTCTTTTTCTCTTCACCTCTAGCTCTCAGCACACTGGTGGTGGTGTATTAATTCTTGTGCATTGAATAAATAAACTCTGTGCTGTATAAGTTCAACACCCCCTAATTCATAGTGTGAGAGACAATTATAAAAATATGAATTAGTTCCTATTCTTAGATTGGCACATGAAATAACTTAGGGCCCCAGAATATGCACAGTATATACAAGTAAGTTGTTTGAACTTGAACAGTTATGTGGACACCTATACAGAAAAATACCATACTTAATGTGGGTAGGGAATGACAAATAGACCTTGTGGAGCATGTAGTGTTTCTGTGCGAGTTGGGAGGACTAAGTCAATAGTGCTGCTGTAGACTGAGGTGTGAGCAGAGTCAGTGCTATGTGTTAGAAAGAGATTAACTTACCATGATAAATGGCTCAGTGCTGAAGAAAAAGTCTAAACAGGAAAGGGAATAGGTGGCCATTACAAGAACTTTATGTGACATCCAGACTTCCTTTTGACTGCTTTCCAAACAATAGCTGTGAGCAATATTGATTGAGATCAGAAATGCCAGGGCTAGCACATCATTTACTCCCTGGAGAGAGTGGAGAGACAAGCAGATGTAAGGTTAGCAGACTCCAGCAGGATCTGTGCAGTGTCTGAGGTGCTGTTAGGAACAGCCTCCACGAAGTTCAGCCTTGAGGCAAAGCCATCTCTTTGGAGAATCCTATTTTTATTATACAGTTTTTAATTTTTAATTTTTACATATACTTAAACATTCAAAATTAGAAAAAGACATTTTGAAAGAATTATAGGTTGTTTGGGCAATACAACAAATAAAAAGAAAGGTAGCCTTTTTATGGCACTTTTTAAACTTTAAATATTTTAATTACAATCATCCCCCCTTCTCTTTCCTCCCTCTTACCTCTTCCAGGTCACTTTTATCCCCTGCTATCTATTAAATTTATGGCCTCTCCTTATTTAATCTTTAATTGCTGATATATATATGATATATATATATATATATATCATATATATATGTGTGTGTGTGTATGTGTGTGTGTATTACACATATATGAATCTGTATCTGTTTGTATTCTTAATAACACATACATATGATACATCTGTATCTGTTTGTGTTCTTTCTTTTTTTTTTCTTTTTTTCGGTTTTTCAAGACAGGGTTTCTCTGTGTAGCCCTGGCTGTCCTGGAACTCATTCTGTAAATCAGGCTGGCCTCGAACTCAGAAATCCACCTGCCTCTGCCTCCCAAGTGCTGGGATTAAAGGCGTGTGACACCACTGCCCGGCCTGTTTGTGTTCTTAATAACACATACGTATGAAATATCTGTCTGTATAGTGTTACTTGTACGTATATGTTTTCAGAGCTGACCACTGGTATTGGATAACCAATTAGTGTACTCTTCCCCAGGGGAGACTCTTTCTCCTTCTCTCTGCATTCATTAGTTCTTGTAATTCTTTGACTAGGGACAAGGCTTAGCAAGCTGTCCTCTGACTATTGGTATTCTATATTAGCCTGACTATTGTTGTCTTATGGGAGTTTTTATTTTTATTTTTAATGAGTGTGATTATTGGGTAATGATTTGTTTCTAAGGTCTTTTATTTTTAAAGGTTTATGTATTTTTTTGTTTGAGTGCTTTGTCTACATGAATGTCTGCACACTAGAGGAGGGCATCAGATCCTATTATAGATGGTTGTAAGTTGCTATGCAGTTGCTGGGAATTGAACTCAGTCCCTCTAGAAGAACAGAGAGCCAGTGCCCTTAACTGCTAGCCACCTCTCCAGTCCCTCAGGTCTTAACTTTTATTGGATGGTTTTGTGCTTTAGAAAAGAAAAATAAAATGCATATCTAATTCTAATTTATTTTAATTAGTTATTCAAATAGGTTTTTTACTACTGGGAAACACTGAAAGTTGCATTGACATTTGCTTCTAGAGTTTTGTGTCATAATCATCACACTTGTGTATAACGGGTGTCTTGCCAACACTGTCCAAATGATTTCAATGGTTTGGAGTCTTTTTTCCAATGGTTGTGGTGTCTTTACTGTGGTTGTTTATGGCAGGATGTCTCTGATCACATAGTTCTTAAGCACAAGGCAAAACCCATGGGCAGATGACTGAACACAATTTGAGCTTTTTCCTGAGCATTTTTGATGCTTCTGTAGAAATGTAGAGATGACTTTGTAGGCAGCGCCACTCCTGATAAATGTTTTTTAAAAAGAATTGCATATTCTGGCAGGAGTGTTTATGCTGTGTCTAGGAATAATTTAAATGGAGTCAGAATAATTTTATTGTCACAGCAACATGAAGATACAATGAAAGACAGCTTGAGCTGTCAGAAATGTTCCAAGTATATGGTTTATTAAAATGGAATAAAGATTTCTTCTGCTTTCAATCTTTGATGAAACAAACACACAGTGCATTTTCTGTCTGCAAAGTTATATGACTTATAATCATAAATGATTGGGAGGAAGTAAGAAAGTTTACCAGTGTATCATTCTTTTGCCGCAGTTTTAAAGCAGACATCAGAGCTTCTGGATATTTATGTTTCATGCTACCAAGATAAAACTTTGTTGTTTGCTTGTAACTAATCAACAAAGGAATTCTCTGCAGGAACCAAACAAAAGTTATTTCTCATTCTGGTAAAAAGGGCTTTCCTTCAGCTGTAAATAAGCATACTTGAAACATTTCATTTTTGAGTTGTAGTTACATAGCTGAACAGGGTGAGAGCTGCCACGTTTAAATATCATCTTACTGTGAGTTGACTGTCGATGTCACTGGTGCCATACATTAAGCAGAATTCTGATCTGAGAATTCTAAATGATATCGCACATTAAACAATATTGTGCTAGAGTTACATGTAAAAGCTAGAGTTTAGCCAGTCAGATAATTAGGATCTGATTAGAAAGCTGCAGAGATATCTGCACATTTGGACAGAATACAACAGGTTAGGATGCAGAAAACTGTCTTAAATCTTCTTTCTCTCTCTCTCTCTCTCTCTCTCTCTTTTTATGTGTGTGTGTGTGTGTGTGTGTGTGTGTGTGTGTGTGTGTGTGTAGTGTGTATCTATTTCTGTAAAATTGCTAGTGGTCCCAAGGTACTACATCATCCTCAACAGGCAAGCTTTCACTATTATATTTAGTGCTTTACTCTAAAGTGGAAAGTTAAGGCAAACATTTTTCTCCATTCCAATAACAGCTTCAGCGTATTCATCCTTAGTATGAAAATCTAAATCCTGAACATTTTTTTTGTGGCTCTAGGGCTGAGCCCAGTGCTTTGAACATCAGCCGATTGCAAATCTGTGGTCTGCTGAAGAGGCACTTCCCTTGTTTCTAAACCTGATAGCTTTTGAATACCATCAACTGGTAAAATCGACGCAAATATTCCAAACTCTGAAAATCTCCAAGAATAGAATCCATTCTGATCCCATGCCTTTTGGGGATGTATGTAGCTGGCATGTGTACCATCTAGTATAGTGTCAGCTTAGTAGGTCTTGGAACTAGCCAGCTACTTGTGACATCTTATTTTGCTTTCTACTTGTGTGGCATTGGGAGAACTCCAGCTCTGAGCCAGGGAATTGGTTTGCTTGAAAGTGAAATGGATTTGTATGTTTCTCCTGCTTAAAGCATTGTCTTATTTTGGCGAAATGAAGCTTAGGTATGAGCATCCTTCCTATAGTCCCAATACTTCCAATATTTTCAATACTTCCATACTGGAACCACCAGGTATTCAATTACAATTACCCTGATGGGACAGTAGGCATCTATAACTTCTAAAAAATGCTCTTCATTGAAGTTAAATGGAAATGAGTATTCTATAATTAATCTGCTCTTCATTCTCAATATGACCAAGTAATTTGTATCAAATTTGATTTTAAAATTTAGCTCCTTTTAATTCTATATTAGATTTTTATTACAATAATACCACAATAGTTCTGACAGTTGTAATTTACATATTTGGCTGTTAAGTTTTCTTTCTTATTTGTACACCTAAAACTCTTCAAATTTGTATGTAATAAAATAATTAGGGGATACAGATGGCTCATTTGTTAAGAGTATATACTGCAGAGACCCCAAGTGTGGTTCCCAGCACTCATATCAGGCTTACAACTGTCTGCCATTCCAGAATCAAGGGATTCTTTTCATTCCATCCTCTTGTCTCCATGGTCATGGGCACTCATGTACACATATCTACTCACATATATACAAATACATATAAGTAAAATTAATTAAATCTTTAAGAAATGAATAGTTGTATTTGACAAAGCCATTTAGGATCTCAGACAATAGTTTGTTATAGAAGAATATAGAATTAGGAAACTAGATTCTTCTTCTACATCAGTATGTGTTCCAGGATAGTCCTTTTTAAAAACTAGTAATGTGTAGATATAAGTTCATGAAATTAATAGTGTATGAGTGCCTTATACTTCTTTGGAGATCATAGTTTACTTCATTATTTTCATGTAGATTTAATAAAATAAAGAGTTCCATTTATCCAGATGGCTATAAACATTCATGTTTCAATAGCTAAGGATTTATATAGTGGTTTCGTGTGTTTCTGGTCATAGTAGGTTATGAGAAGTGATGTTTTTACTTTGAGGCATTAGCTATGTCCAGGGAACCTTCTAAAGGCAGAGCTACTGAGTGAACCAATTACTTGCCCACAGTGATTTTTTTTTTTTGGAATGAACTTATTAACTTATTGTATTGCTACCATAATGTTTATGGTGCAACTTATAGACTTCCACTGACTGGAGCATTGAACGGCCTAACTGTCAGGACATATAGTAGACGGGAGCCTTTTTCCATGACATCATTATTATAACAGGCAGCTGGCACTTGTGTGCATTTTACAGTTTGAACTATAGCAACTTCTCTGCTAAATATAAGTTGTAGGATATCTTGATGCTTAACAAATGAAGCCAGATTCTGAGTTATGGAAATGTTAACACATCTAGTCATGATATGGTCCTGTGAATGGAACATATCACAGTGCACCAATGGAAGCGGGCAATTCTCATTTATCACATCGACTCACAGGTTTTTCTTTCTCTCTTGTTCAATGTGCCTTCCTGAAAGAATAACAGATTACAATTTGTGCCCATGTCTTAATACACATGTCTGAATGAGGTATATATCTTCAGCTGAAATTTATTTGGAAAGTTTGACCAGGTATTCTACATATCAGTGCTCATTTTCCTTCCATTAAGCAGAATAACAAGAATTGTGCCTCGTCCTATGTTGATGGAGGCATATCTATTCTTACTGTAAATGTAATAATATATTCTGGTGATAGAGGAATAATCTTTTGGTTCAACATCTATGGATTATTTAGATATGTAAGAAGAGACATACTTGTTCCTGTTTTTGTATGATATTAAAGCAAATATAAATATTTTAATCAAGAAATTTGTTTAGCTGTTATAGACCTGCCTAGAAAGTTCTTTACATACTAGGCTTGTCTCATCAAGCTTTTAGAATAAAAGTGTGATTTGTGGTATGAACTATATACCATCCATGTGGAAAAAAGTCTAGTAACAGTTTTGTATTAATGTTTTTTTTCCTGGGGCATTTAAAATTATACTGAATATTTTAAACAGATCAAAATTCCTAAGATGGAAAAATTTTTAGAGGAATACATTTTTGTAATTCCCAATTGAAATATAAATCTAGACTCTTGGAATAAAAGTGATCTCAGCAATCTTTATGTGAGTCTTTGATGAAGGTGGTGTGTGTTACTCTGGAATGTTAGCTGAGTTCATCTGTTGCCTCCAGTGAATCTATCAGAGTGAACTCTGATTGACTCTTGTCGCTGCTTTTGTTCTGTGAGGATTACGTCTTATTTGATAACACTCAAGAATGTAAAATACTCAGTTTTCTTCTTTAGATTTCCATGGAAAATAAAAGGAAAATTGTAACTTATAAAAGCATTAAATTTTAGGCAAAGCCATATAGTGCCCTTGGGAAGTGGAGGCAGGAGGACCATAAGGTTGAGGCCAGGATATCTGAAGCTTGTAAGAGAAGAGCATGTCTAAACTTCTGTTAGTTCTTCATCATTTTTGTATGTCATTTGATTTGAAGTAGGGATATTAATTATAGATGAGACATCTAAAAAAGAGGAAAAATATTCCAGAAAAAAAATGTAGTATAAAAATAATGTCTTACAGAAGGCATTAGGGCATATTTTAAATAAGCCATGCAGAATTCAGTTTTAAACATTTAGCTTAAATTTGTAAATTCAGTTTTATAATTTTCATCTTCAGTTACTAATGGTTAATTCAATCAAGTAAATGCCAACACCAATGCTCATCTTCAAATAACTTATTGTGAAATTAGAAATTACAGTTTTGCCATTATACTCAAAGAGGGAAATTCAGAGAAAAGTACTAACATTAGTCAGCAAGATATGAAGTCATAATTTAAGTGCCTGTGAAATTAAAATTTAGGTGATCATCAATAAAAATTAGAGATTTCATGATACATGTACCGAGTAAATCTGGAGGTAAATTCCAAACACAACAGATGGGTGACTTCTTTTAATTTCCGATTTTCTTGATGCCCTTTTCAGGCTTCTCCTGACAGTGGTAACTAGGAAGCTTGTTAAGGGGATGATAAGGATGTACTGTTCTTAAGAAGATTGTGTGGAACAAATATTCTCAAAAAATCAGTCAGTGCCCACCTCTCAGATACCAGCTCCTGTAAGCCTTTCTGTGGTTGTCATTTATATCCTAATCTTCTCTACTGAAGGGTTCTGAAGGCTTGATTTCCTTTTGTATTCATTACCTTCCGAGATTACGTCTTACTATGTTAATTGAATAACACGTTTGTTGAGTAGCCAGGGTTTTAGACTAGTTGTGTACCTTTGTTTGACAGGAACCATTGGAGTATCCAGGGATGGTACAGTAAGATTCAATCACTGCAGTTGTCTGTGGGCTCTGGTCCTTCAAGTTTCATTCATTCTTTCAGTTCGTTCAGTGATGCTAGTTGTATGTCAATCAGGTATTAGACACAATCATGTTACTTCTCAAACAAAAATCACTTGATCTCCTTGAGCAACTGTTTTAGATGGAATAATTGAAACAGACCATTTTGAATCACGCAAAAGCAAATAGGTGCTGATTTTCTGTGTCTCTCCACTTTTCTTATCTCCTGATTTCCCAGGATGTTGCTGAACTTGTCCAGTGTGGTGTACTCTGCAGGGACTGGCTACTTTCAGTGATTTGAGTTTGATATCTACAAGACTAGAGTGTGTAGAGTCATAGTTTCTGCTTCTAAGACTTCATAACTTGCTTGCTTGTTTCAGATTAACATACAGAATAGGTGCCATCCAAAAGAGCCATCCTGGGATGTGTGGGCAGACTTTCAGGAGGCAGGAGCTGGTCTCACTGTGTCTAAGAGCTAAGGTGATGACCTTCAGTGGTCTTAAGTGCACATGACATTTTGTATGAGAAGATGGAGGGGAACTGTCTTCAGACAGGCTGGTAATGTCAGTATATATGTTAATTTAAATAGATCACATGCTAACAGAAAGGATATGGTGCTGGATAATGATCTTGGCATTTTCCATCTATTAACACACTTGATTCTCATAATAAGTCTGAGGTGGTAATTACTGTTCTCTCCCTACTAATTGAACTATGGCTGACCTGTCTAATAGATCTGAGTTATACTTATGACTACACATCTTTCCTAAGTTCACAATGATATGAAAACCTTTTAAGTTCTTGAGATCAATTAACTTGTGTTCTAATATATTTTAACCAATAATACCTTAAAATTTTCAGATTTAGTTTTTAGACAGTCTTAAAGTTTCATTTTAAAATAAAATTTTAATGCTAAGCTTCTTCCTATAAATGTATAATGTAATGATTATCTAACACTAAAACATAAAAGGCTCACATGGTCTGTAATATGGGATTGTTTTCTCTTTTGTATAACCTAGGTCAGTGTGTTAGATTTTAATGGTTTCTTGTTTGTATGATTAAAGACAACTAATAACTCATCTCCAGATTAATTAGGATAAAACAGTGATTTTGCAAATGTTTATATGATAGAATTATAGAATCCTTTTATATTTTTTTGGGCACCAGTAACAGATCTGAGTTTGCTTTGTAATGATATAAATTGAAGATAAGCAAAGTGTATTGTATACTTGTGTGAGCTGTGATAAAGAAGCCCATTTTCTTAAATCAGATTTGCTACTAAAAGGAAAAATGCAAAAGAATTATAAAATGTTTAACATGTGAGTTTTAAACTCTTCAAAGAGGCTATGACACTTTCAATTGGATTTATATAAAGGGAGATTTTTTTATTTCAGGTACAATGGTATTTTTGCCTCCAGGTATGTCTCTGTGAGGGTGTTGGATCTCTGGAACTGAAATTTCACAGTTGTGAGCTGCCACATGGGTGCTGAGAATCGAACCTGGGTCCCTTGGAAGAGCAGCCAGAGCTCTACACTACTGAGCCTTCACTCTAGCCCCTGGGAAATCTTTTTCTCATGAGATATAAGCTGTACTTTTAGTGGAATCAAAGAAAATCACTGTTTCTGATATAAATAAAAATTACTTAGTAATTATTAAATAACTAAAGATACACATTGACTTTCATAATTGAAGTTGATAGGCTTCTAAGTAATGGGTTTCTGTGTTCCTACACACTACAGTCTCTGATTTTTACTATAGTATTCATTTCACAACACACCAAATGTGAGTTCTCTAACTGAGGTCTTACTGCATGTGGGTATTTGCTATCATTTTTCCTCGCTCATTCACAGATCTTTCTGTGGATTAGTGTTAACAATCTTGTATTTGAGTGCGGCTGTGAAACGCGATGCCTCGCCTAGGAGGCCCGCCCTCCATGGCGGTATATGAGGTGTGACCATGAAGTGTGAGACTGATTCACTTTATGGACACACTGTATGAAGTCTGTCTCCGGTGTGGCGCGATCTCAATTTCACCGTTCACAGGCGAGAGTGTGTAGAAAACTCCTTGTGCTTCTCTCTTTTTGCTTTTCCTCTTAGAGGACTTTGGGATCTAGCTTCTCACTGAGAATGCACTTTCCCTTGGGCCCCTGATTTGGTTTTGCTTTTTAGTTTTTCTGTGTCTTGGTCGCCTAAGCCATGTTCTTTCACCTATCACATGGACGGTTTATTGATGAACTTGGAATCACCTATGTGTACTTAAATCTACAAGGGAGCACGGAACTTTGGTGAATTCAATTATTATTAACTCTAATGAAGATGTCTTACAATTTTCCAAATATCATAGCCTGTGTTACTAATTCTAAGATACCTCTTTTTAAAAGATGTATAAAACTGAAGATTTTTGCATTGGTAACTTATGGTAACTTAAACTTAACTAGATTCTGAGTACTGTGTAATCATAATAAGATTTGAAATGAATTACAAAGTATACTTAATATATATATATAGGACCAAGACCAACACACGTATGTTAATATCCACTAGTATTTTGTTATATAAGTACTACCTATGTCTTTAAAAAATATTTCTTTTATTTTTGAGACTATAATGTAATTAGAGCATTTCCCCACTTCCCTTTTCTCCCTCCTTTTCCTGACATATACCCCTCCTTGCTCTTTTTCATAGCCACTTTTCACAGTAACCGTTGTAACATAGTATATGCACACACACATGCATGCACATTCCTAGGTACACAAATACAGTCTGCTCAGTGTGTATGTTTCTCGTATATATGTTGTCTTGGCTGACCATTTCCATCCATCGCACTTGTCCCTGGGGAAGACTATTTCTCCCACTGTTAGCATTCTTTAGTTGCCTGCAAGGTAAGAAGGGTTGAGGCCTCCTGGGCTTTCCCAAGTTGACATTAGCATAGCTAATGTTGTTCTACTGTCCTTGCTCAGCTCCTCTTTAAACAGCCATGTTGGTGAGACTGTGAGTATAGCTTCTGACAGACAGAGTCTCACACAAGCTTCCATTCCTCTGCCACTTACAGTCTTCTCACCCAGCTTCTGCAATGCTCCATGAGCCTTAGGTACAGGAGCTGTCTTGTAGATGTATCCCTTGGAACTAGACTCAACAACTCTGTATTTTAATTGGTTGTGGTTTTCTCTCATGGTCTTTGCCTTTTGCAAAGAGAACTATCCTGTATATGGCTACCCATGTTCTTAAAAACAGTTAAATGAAAAAAGATAGAAAATATTTGAAATTTTAGTCAATTATTACTCAGTAGTCTCCTAAAAGAGCAGTGTCGATAAAAGCATTAAGAATTTTCTATTTGGGTCAATTGCATGTATTAAGTTTAATGTAACCTAGATTGAGATTTACTTATGAGATCTTGAACAAAGTAGATAAGTTATTTCATTTTCCTCATCCTGCAATAACCATGCCACTCACAGAACAATGTTGGAGATCAAATCATTCTAATATAAGAAAGAAGGCTTGGTTTCTAACTGTGACAGAGTGACTTGCTTATCATATATGTGATCCTGGGTTTGATCCACAGTATCACACAGATACCTCTGTGCAGACACATGCACACATATACACACACATAAATTCTATACATGCTTAGACAAACATATGCCATATATCTATACCTGTCTATTTTTGCTTTTCTTTCTTTCTTTCTTTCTTTCTTTCTTTCTTTCTTTCTTTCTTTCTTCTTTCTTTTTCTTCCCTTGTTTCTTTGTTTCTCTTTCCTTTCTTTGAATATCTCTGTGTGTATGAATATATGGTAGGTGGTGGTGGTGGTGGTGGTGGTGATGTGTGTGTGAGAGAGGGGGGGAGAGACAGAGAGAGAGAAAGAGAGAGAGAGAGAGAGAGAGAGAGAGAGAGAGAGAGAGAGAGAAAATATGAGAATATTATGGTGGTGTGTATATTAGTTTATTTTGTCTGCTGTATTGCCATAAGGAAATGCTACAGATGTCAACTGGAGAGAGCTTCTTGGTTAGGGAAGGAAGGCCATGTCCACTTCCCCCTCTCCGACTGAGACACTGTCTGACTTGAGACAGTGAAGGCCCTGTGCTTGCTACCATAGTCTCTGTGAGCTCATATATATGTCCGTCCTCTTGTGTCTGGAAGACACTGTTTTCTTAGAGCCCTCCATCTCCTCTGGCTCTTAAAATCTCTTTCTGCTTCCTCTTGTTCATAGCTCGCTGAGATGAAGACCTTTAGGACTCAGTCATTCAGGCCTGAGTGTTTCACACTCTGCACACTGTTCAGCTGTGGGTGGTTGGATTGGGAGGTAGGGAGGGTCTAGGGAAGGTGGCTGGTGGGAGGATGTGAAGCCATGATCAGAGTAGGTGGTATGAAAAAAAATAAAAATAATAGCTGTAATTAAAAAAAAAATAAAACCGTACAGAACATGTAGCTTTAAGAATGATTTTTTTTCACATTTGTGGAGGCTGAGTAATAATCCAGTAGCATGACATCAGTAGGGACATATTCTTATTGCTCCCTCTTCAGATGAGGTCCTCTATGAGCTTTGCATGTGTGTCACCCTAGCATCTCTGCTGAAGTCCTTTCTTTATAAAGACACCAGTAATGTTAATGCAGGCTATTGGTCCTCATCTTAGTTAATTGCCTTTGAAACATTCTTCCTCTAAACCCAACTACATTCTGAGGTAGTGAGGATTTCAATATAAGAATTTTAAAGAAATTGAGCGCATAACACCAGATTCACAATGTTAGTACTCTTTAAAAAGTGTTTGTTGCTTGACTACCATTTCTGGAAAAAAAAAAAAGATTGGGGGGTGCTGGGCTTCAGGCTCACATGTCAACATTAGAAGAAGTCACTTGTGATGGAAGTCACATGAATTAAGCAGTGGAGTATGGGTTAAGAATATAAAGTGTTTCCAGTAACCTGGGGGAGAAACTGGGCTGGGTGAAAAATGTGAGAGCTAATTTGGCTGGAAAGAAGCTTCAAGTTTTTATATCTGGAGAGACTAAGCACCTATGAGATAAATGACATGTATTCTAGAATGTTTCATAATTTGAGCTGGGCTTTTCTGACCCCATAAAGGACCTGTTAGAGATTATTAAATTATTCAAAAACTTAAGGAAGTCACAGTTCCTTCCTCCACAGGCTTCTGTGTGGTTGACATACCCAGTGCTACGTTCATGAGTTATTCTGTGCAGCATTGCATGGTGACTATGCCACCCAGCTGACTACATACGGTTCACGGACGCTTATAAATCCTGTCATCTAGCACCTCAGTAACCCAGAGAGAGCCTACAAACATGTTCCAGAACCTCCCGAGACTGTTACTTGGTGTATTAAAATATTTCTTACTTCTCACGTTTCTCTTAAATGCTGTTGTCATTATTGTCCGAGCCACATTGGCTATCTTTATAAGGACAACATTCTTCCTTGAAATGGAATATAAAATTTCTTTAGAAAATATGCAGTTGGGTTCCATTTTCATAAAGTTAATTTACTTCCCAGAGTTCTGGAAATGTTTCGGCCAGTGAAGTTTTTGATCTTTGATTAAAATGTCAGGTAATAAAAATATTATGTGAGTTGGGCCTATCTGAAATAAAATCTAGACGACAGAGTATGGTTTTAGTTGCAGCTTGGAAAAGTTTTGTGAACTTATTATTTTTAAAGTACTTCTTAAACTGAAAAAAAAAAAGGCCAAAATGAGAGATAATTTGAAAATTAATTTTCAAAGATTTAAATGTTAATTGAATTGACTATGCATTCCCCATCAAAAGCTTAATAGTCTTTGAAGTATTCCTAACTTCAGGGTTAATGTCTACATGTTGAATTATTACATGGTTATAAAACCCAATAACCTCTTTTACCTCATTAAAATGGTCTGGAATGCTAAATTTGTATATTCTTTTGCAAATATGAAGGGGTAGAAATGAGGCAAATTGTTAAGATATCAGTTTTAGACTGGGCAGTGTGGTGAGTGCCTTTGTGAGGCTGAGGGGAAGAAGGGCGGGTATCATGAAGTCAAGAACTGGGTTACATAGAGAGACCCTAATTCAAATACGGTACAATCTCATCCAACCCAACACAGCAACAAAAACAAACTCAGATGGCACTTTTAGTCAGTATTAAGTTTTATTATTATTATTATTATTATTACTAGTAGTAGTAATAGTTGTAGTAGTAGCATTGCGTGTCTCTGTATGAGAGTATATGCGTATGTATGGCAGTGTGCATATCTGTGTGTGCGTGCATAAAGAGGTCAGAAGAGGCTTTCAGGTATGTTCCTTTTTTATCCTCTGGCTTCATTTTGGGGCAAGATTTCTTCCTGATCCTGGTACTTGTGGGATTTTTCTTCCTTTGGCTTCACTGAAGCTAACAACTACCAGTAGTCCACAGGGACTACAGAGATATACTGGGCTTGTTTTATAGATGCTAAGGTGTGAAGTCTCGAGTGTTCCTGATGACATGGCATATTCTCTCTCTCTCCCTCTGTGTCATTTTTGTTTTTGAAAGTCAAATTATGGCTCATTAGAAGTTAACGTTATGTGGCTATTTAGTAGTTCTAAGTGAAACATCTCATAGCTGAAGTGTGTTAACTCTTGCTTCAGTATACATCATTATGTAGCATATGTATAACCTGTGGCCTGGACTGTAGTTTTAAAAGTCTTTTATCAAGGGGCATAGTGTCATGTCTCACTTCTTAAATCAAAGAACCATTTCTCAGGACAGCTTGGAGATGGTGCAGTGAGTGCCCTCCACAGCTTCACATTTCTGTAACATGAGATAGTCATGTTAAAGTATAATAAGAGAAAAAAATTGACATTTTGAGACAAATTAGGCTTTAGGGTATGCTCTAGCTTTAACAAAAACAAAAGCTATACTGTTCGTAGCCAGAAAACCACATATCTTGGAGTTAAACGTGGAAAATGTTTATAGTGTTGTATAGTTTTATTACTACAGACAGAAGGAAATACTTTATGAAGTACCTTCCAGCCAGAGAGAAACTTTATACAAGCCAACAATAAAGAGGCATATGAAAATATTTCTTTCTTTAGTGAGAATGGGTGATAAAACCTTGAGATACTGAGACATTCACCTTTTAACAAATGGGGTCTTTTTCTGGGTTTTATGTGGAAGGCGACAGCTGGGCAAGTGGGAAGGCTTTTGTGAGTTAGGGTTGTCCTTGATGAGAGGGCTGGCTTTATTCCTTAACGACCTCCCTTGCTTGCTGCAAGGCTAAGATACCTGGAGCTCAGGTCGACACCCTGCCACAGTGGTCAGCAGTCACACAAACCAGCAGTCTTTGGGGGATGAGGGAATGACCTAGCAAACCTGTGTGTTCCCTGTGGCTTTGGGTTAGCAGGAGAGAGAACTGACCCTCTCCCTGCCACCACTACAGACTTATGCAAAACTTTTCCTAGTCCTGCGGTGGTCAACTGAGAGATCTCAGTTATTTTCCTTGAAAGTGTTTCTTCTTTATTTGTACTGTTTTCTTTCGCAGGCAACTTTTTTTTTCATGTCATACTTAAACTACTTCTACTGCCTTATTAAAAACTTTTGGGTGATATTCGTAATATTATCACTATTGATTTGAAAAACTATAGCATGTTAAACTTGCTCAAGCAGGGCTCACAGAATGTCACTGTTCAAGTAAAAATGAAGTGACTTCTGTTTCCTCTACCACTAGGACATGGTATATATATATATACATACACACACACACACACACACACACACACATATATATATATATACACATACATATATATGTGTGTATATGTATATGTATGTATATGTATATGATGTATATGTATATGTATATATGTATATGTGTATGTATATATATATATATATATATATATATATATATAGCTTCTGTGATTTTCAGTAATTTGAATATTTTTTAAAATTAACACTATTGAGCAATCATTGTGTGTTCTTGGTGTGTGTGTGTGTGTGTGTGTGCGCATGCGTGCGCACACACAAACACCCATGTGCATGCCTAGTATAGCCTATGGACAACTTTGTGAACTTGGGTTTTTTCTACCTTCCTTTGGCTTCAAGGCACTGAAATCAAGTCACTAGGCTTTCATGGCAAATGCCTTTATTGCTGAGCTGGCTAATTCAAAAACTCTTATGAGTATTTCTGTCTTACACTAGCATACCAGTGTGATTTCCTCTTAGTCGTATAAGCTTATTTAATGCTTTTTTAAATCCCAGTAGGCATTAGAAAATATTACGCTTTTGTCTGAAAACCAGTAACTTCAGCCTGGTCATTGTTCGACCCATCTTTCCATCACTGATCTCTGAAGAGTCTGTCATGCCACTTTTGACGAAGCCTTCAGCGACTCCCTGTCCTTAACCCTACATGTCATATGGATTAATTCCACCTTATTGGCACACAATACAAGCTGGTGTGTGATGTGGTAAACTCCTGTGACACTATTTCTTTTGTGAGCCAGTCATGTTTTATTCTGTCCTTGAACAGATCTCACCATTTCTGGAATTTTGACCCAGCATTTTTCCTTTTGCTGATATTTCTTAGCTGAAATAGCCTACTCTTTTATCAGCACCTCCTCTACCACTATAATGTGTCTTAAGGCCTTCCTGGATAAATACAAATGCCTCTTTCACTGTGAGACAACTCTGCTTCCTCTCACTTAGTTCTTCAAAGGCTCTGCTGTGTAGCCTCCATGGTGTTGTTGGGCATTTACATTCCTCGTTAGTCTTGGGTTTTGCTTCATGCAGTCACTATCCATCTACTAGACTCAACTCTTCACAACATATTTTTGTGGTCTTGAAACTGTTTCTTATACCATTCAGTGTGTGTGTGTGTGTGTATTATATGTGGTATGTGTAAGAATATGTGTGTGTGTGTGTGTGTGTATGGTATGTGTATGTCGTATGTGTGTGGTATGTGTGTCTTATGTTTTGTGTGTGAGTATGCTGTGGTATGTGTGTGTATATGTGTGTGCTATGTTATATGTGTGTCATGTATGGTGTGGTACATATGTTGTGTGGTATGGTGTGTATGATATGTATGCTGTGTGTGTATGTGATGTTTGTGTGGTATATATGGTATGTGTATATGGTATATATGGTATATGTGTGTATGTGTGTGGTATGTATGTGGTATATAGTGTGTGTGTGGTATGTTATATGTGTGGTATATGTGGTGTATGTGGTGTATGTGTGTGGTATGTTATATGTGTGGTGTATGTAGTGTATGTGTTGTGGTATGTATGTGCGGTGTGTGTCTTGTGATGTGTGTTGTTTGATGTGGTGTGTGTGTTGTGTGATATGTGTGTTGTATGTGTTGTGGTATGTATATGTGGTGTATGTGTGTGGTGTGTGCTGTTGTGTGTGTGATGTATGTGATATGTGTGTTGTATGTGTGTGTTGTGTGTTGGTGTGTGTGTTGTGTGTATGGTGTGTGTGTGGTGTATGTGTGTATTGTGTGTTGGTGTGTGTTGTGTGTTGGTGTGTGTGTGATGTGTATGGTGTGTGTGTGATGTGTTGGTGTGTGTGGTGTATGTGTGGTGTGCTGGTGTGTGTGATATGTATGGTGTGTATGGTGCATGTGTATTAATAGTTGATTAATGACTTTCTACTTTCTAGTTTGCCTCCATCTAACCCTAGAACAGGCTTGCATATTTTATTCATCCAATATACATGTGGGTTTTTAGCGTATACTGTTTATACTGAACATCTGTTACTTGATAGTTGAATTAATTAATTCATTTGTTGAGGGCTTTCATCTTTTTCTGTTATGTCAGTAATTTTGATTATAATTAATGTAGCCAAGAAGAGTGTTTATTTTTTAATGTGGAAATATTCTTTACTTTAAAAAGTGTCATCAGAGGTTGATTGTATAAAGTGACTGAGCAGAAATGTCATATCTGACATCTATAGCCTGGCCTCCCATAATGTTCCAAAGATGACTACTGACTTGTAGAGCTCCTAAACACTGCTGTCTATGAGGGAATGGAAAATTACAGTGTAAATAGGATTGGCTGCAATGGCAGGAGCCACATGCCCTGCTCTTGATTTTTCTATCTTTGGGAAGTGATATTCATTCCACACATTTCTTCCTAGTTATATAAGTATACATAATATTTCAAATTTATCTGGGCTTTGTTAATTGAAGCAAGGCTACCCTAAAATTTTATCAGCAGCATGCTCTTGCCTCTGCTTCTTCTAATACTAAAATATCCCCTAAGACGAGTCTAATTTCCACCTCAGAAGTCTTTTGGGCCTCTCTTTATCCTTCTCTGCATGCATGGTCATTGTCCTCAGGACATCAATTCTACTCTGCTGCACAGAGCTCCTCACATCCTTCCACAGTGCACACCCCATTAAGCAACATGGCAGACCTCCTCGCCTACATTTAAATGCTGTAAGCTCCCAAGGTCATTTCAAAATATTGAGGTATGCTGTCATTTATAAACTTACCTTCTGAAAATTATTTGTGTTTTATTGTACTCCCATGGTATGGTTTTTTTATTGATGGTTTTGATTAGCTTTATCTGCTTAACTGTAAGGAGCTCATCCTATATTCATTCCTAAGTACATTCTATCATTGACTGTCTATTCATTCATTGACTAGCTGAAAGCTAAATACCATTTTAGTTGCTCAAGTTATAAAAAGGAGAGGAAACTGTGTTTTCAACTTTTACTATAAGATTGCAGTTCAAACCAGTTTATGCAAGGCAGGCAATCCATGAGACTTTTCTTTGCTCACTCTTGGTTAGAGCAGAAGAGAGAAGAGAGGCAGGTATTTGGAATTAGATATCTGAATGTAAAACTGACTGAGAAGGAGGCCTGCATGGTTTTAGCCTGATTCTTCTCCCCCCACCCCCCACCACCACACACACTTTTTTTCTAACAGGGTTTGCTGTGTAACCCAGGTTCACGTTTGTGTCTAGGGTTACATGTGTGAACCAATTTAAACTCCGTATTTTTGTTGTTGTTATTTATGTATTTATTTATTTTTCAGGAAATATATTGCTTGTAATTTTGGCTAGTTTTTAGCTTGATTCTTCTGCTTTAGTCTCCTAAGGAAATCTTTGTTTTACAATGGAGATGGGCACCTTTTCTCAGAATCACTGTAAAGATTGCTTAAGCTAACATATATCAGATGCCTGGCTTATTCTATGAACTTCATCAAGATTACTTGTTTTAATGCTATTTCGTAAAACACAAGAACTCTTGGGTGCACTCCCTAAAATTGAATATTGATGGGGACTATTGGGAATATAAATGTTTAGAGTCTATCCATTTATTTTCTGAGCTGAGTTATGTAAGATATTTTGAATTGAATTTACAAAAGTTACAGAATATTTTTCTCCAATCCTACAAAATTTCTCCCAGCTCCAAGCACCAAAAGACATTGAAAAAAGAAAGAAAGAAAGAAAGGAAGAAAGAAAGAAAGAAAGAAAGAAAGAAAGAAAGAGCAAACAAAGAAATAGTATCTTTGGTTAAAGCCGCTCCAGTTCTGTGAGGCTGACTTTTCTGGGTTTATCTGGTGGCACACTGGAGAAGTGTTCTTGTTGAATGAGTTTCAAAGAAAACATATTCTGATTTAGCCTTTAGACTGAGAGAACAAATTGTGCGTGTCTGTTTTCATGTTTATACATAAGCACACTGAAGTCTTGATACGGTAAACACCTGTTTTGGCACTCATCAACTCTGCCGAGTACACAAGGAACAGCTCTGTGGTTCAACAATGGGACATTTGTGGAGCCAGGGAACACAGGAACATTGGGAAGCAAGTTCCTTGGCACAGATGGAGAGTCAGGAGAGTGCTCAGAGACCAGACCTGCAACTATACACAGCTGCAGGAGAAACAGAAAACAACAAACAAACAAACAAACAAACCCGAATCTCTCAACACAAAATCTTGGCTTTTTGTTTTTTTGGGGTTTTTTTTAGTTTAAATATTGATGTTGAAACAGGATGAAATTTGATCTGTGCAAAGTTGCAATATCTTTCTCACCACATGTGGTAACACAACCCAACCTTTTGGGATCACTAATATCTGTTTTTCTGTTTTCCTGGTAACTTTTCATGTTTGGGGCATACATTGCATATGACACATGTTGGAGCTAAAAATCAGCTTCCAACTTACCCAATACGTCTGATATTTCTGACTTTATAAATGTTTGGATTTTAAAATTGTATTTAAATGTATAAATTTGTCCATTTTTTCTTTTCAGAAAAATTGCAATCATAGACAAAAATAAGATCAGAAGTAATTGCAACACACATCAGTTAAGTTTTTAAGAAAATGCAATACTCATAAAACAAACACACATGTGCACACACATATGCACACATATATATATACACACATATACTATATACACGTACACACACATGTACATAGGCACAGTAGACACACACAGCATGAAAACCTATGTTATCATATTTAAATTGTAGAGAAATAGTCAGTTTTAAGTTAGTCATAATAATATGTTTTCAATGGAAAATCATTCTTTATGCAGTGGGTATTCTTTGGGTAATGAACTACACAGAATGATGTGGAAATCTCCTAGGACCTAGGTAATTTCAGAACCTTTACTTGCTATGTATATGAGGCAAAGGTGTCTTCAGTAGGATTTATGACTTGACTTTCATGCATGAAAAGCACTACATTTTATTAGTTAAATTTAAAGTGGACATAAAAGTTGAAACCTAAATGTTTGACGACTAACTTTGCTATTTCTAGTTGCTGCAAATACTTGAAGTGGCAGATTTATACTGGAAAATGTTTGTGAACTGAGTCAGCTGTTCCCAAAGAGATAGTATAGAGGAGTTAAAGAGCTGATTGTTGAAGTCCCATGAAGGGAGAGAGGGACTTTGGAGGAGCATTAGTTGGCTTGTAATAGAAAGATTATATATCTGGGAAGGTGACAAGACAAGGCAGGAAGGCTTGAGTGTCTGTGCTATAGTTTTGTTTCTATACTGTGGGGACCCAAGGATCCATGATGAAGTAGCTCAGAGTTGTCTAATATGCAAAGCTTCAGGGGGAAACCACATCAGCTATTAAAGAACGGTCTCTACTTACATTTTTCACCAAGGCTAATTAAATCTTTTAGGACATATGTGTTATTCAACTCTGTTAAATAGAGAATCCCTGTGAACATCATCTTGTCTTGGAGTACCAAGGACAAACATTTATATAGAGATGACTTCAGAGAACAGTATGGGAAGCAGAGACTGCTGCAATCCAAGCTCTCTTGCTACACTTGACAGATATCAGTCCTAGTTGCATAGAGTTCGAAATTGCCTTGCAGTTTTGTTAGCATAGCAAAGAAAAATTTCTGCTAAATAGTTGTTAAATCAAGATGTATATGCTGCTGTATGTACAGCTTAGAGAACATGAAAGCACACATATTCTTAAACAATCATTGTTTTCTTTGTGCCACTGGAAGGTACCAACAAACAGGTTGTGTTAATAGCATGCTGGTGTTTTGTTTTTATATATTATCACTAGTAGTTACTCATGTATAATCCACTCATGTAGCCTTTTGCTCTGGAATTTTTCTTTTAGGAAACCTGTCACTCACTTAATCATATTTCCATAGTTTATCTTGTTTTATTTGCTCAGAAAACACAAAAACTGACAGCAGAAGCAATTAGCAGTTACTGGCAATGGCGCTCACACATGATTCCAGGTCCCTCTTCCTCACCTTGGTGAATGAGACTGAGTTTCCACCTGGAGGAAGATGGGCAGACCCTGCCTCATGGTCTAGAAAGGAGTGTTTTTAAAAAAACAATGAAATGCTAAGTCAACTGAAGACAGCAACAGTGTACTCGCATATATACAATAAATGAATATCCTTTTTTGAAAAATAACAATAATATCTTGAGTTTGGGTCAATTTTTTTTTGTTGTCATTTAAAATTGGGCACTCTCCTTCATCAGGCATGTGAGTTCCAGTGAGAAAATGTATACACTTTTTTTTACACTAAACTATTAGCATGGGGCAATGACATGCCTTTCTCCCTCTCCCTTTCCTGATAGCTGGTGCTGAAACTAGGCAGCAGGTCATGGAGTCCGTCGTTGGTTGATACAGCACATTGGCTGCTAGTGATTGGGATCCCAGTCCATCATGGACTAAGTCAATGAAAGTGCACAAAATCAACCTATTATTCATTGCAGGCAGTGGTATTATCCTACCTGTTTTTCTCCTGGTCTCACTGAGCATAGTGTCACATGAATCAGATCCAGGGACATTTCTGGCTTATTATAGCACATTTATTACTTTCAACCTTTAATGCTTTTAAAATACTACTAATTGTCCAGTAAAACAATTCAAAACCTTAAAGCCTCTGATATCTTTATGTACTTTACTGATGGGTTTTAAAATAGGGTCTCATTCTGTATCCCATGTTATCCAGGAATGCTTACATAAACATACAGTTAATAATAAGAATAGAAACATTGGACAAGGCAGAAACATTGGAGACAGAGCTCCACAGGGTTCCAATCTAGGCGTATTTTTTAAAGGATTTACTAGTTTATAATACTCTATTTAAAAAATAGAGAAGATGCTTACTTTGAAGTATTAAGGAAGCAGTTAGAGATCTCTCTCTCTTTTCCTTTTGTTTGTGCTGCAGTTAGAGAGGGCATTCTCACCTCTAGTGACCTCTACTAACTAGATAATTCCTTATAAACATTGTCTCATGTTAAGTTGATACTCTGTATCAACCACCACAATAATGTTAGTCTAATGTTTTGTCTCCTAAAACTTGCTATGAGAATATCTATTTTAGCAATTTATGTGGCATTTCTCATATGCACCCGAAGCTGTAGGTTCTGTCTCACTTTGTTTTTCTATTATGTTGCTTTGTAACAGATCATAGCAATTCCTAGTAACAAAGAATTCTAGCTGTTTGGTGGTCTCACAGTTTCTGTGGGTTAAGAATTGGTGGAGAGTTTGGCTGTCTGCATCTGGTCAGGGTTTTGCACGCACTTGGTCCACTGAAATGGAGCAGATGAGGCAGGGGCTAGTTCGAAATCTGTCTCTTCATAAAAACTTGGCCTTGTCCAATGTGCTAATTGAATTTGCTAATTTGAGTTTCTTCATAGTTTAGGAGTCAGCAGTTAGTGTAGTAGCTGAGTGTTTCAGAGAGGGCACTGCAGTGAATAAGGAGAAAACTCTCTGCCTTTTATGTTGGGTTTATGGAATCAGAGAGCTTCGCCTATACTATGGTCAAGAACTCTAGGCTGGGCAGTGCGTATGGCAGGAGTGCAGTACATTATAAGACAGGGATGTTACTGTGGTCATTTTTGGAAACTATAGTCTTCCCTTCTTGGATCATAGCCGCTTTCAGTACTGCAGACAAAGCACTGATGTTGTTGCTTTCAAATTCCCAGTCTCATTCCACCATGAGATACATTTGCTATCCATTGTCTTGAGTTTAAGGCACATACAGGGCAGGCAAGAAGTAAATGTACTGAAAAACTAAGCCAAAGGGTCTTGTGAGCACCTTTGAACCAACAAAACAAGCTTCCTGCTTTCCCGAAAGACACTCATAGTCAATGTTGGACAACTGTGAGAAATCCCAATTGCTCTTTCTGCTCACAGGAGAAATGAAGCCAGAGCAATAATCTGATGGCTATGTAGCCATTTATTTAATGAGGCTCTGTCCTTCCAGACAGTTGTTCGTGGTAACTCTTGGCTCTTGCCTTCATGCCCTGGATTCATCCCTTGGGTCATCCATCTTTCTCCAGGTGTGTCCTGCATTTGCCACTGATGACTCCATTTCTTTCTATGCTTAAACATCTGGACATCCAAAGGGAACTTTTATTTTAACTTTTTTTTCTTTTAGTTCTAAATAATATTACCCCCTAACAGTCTCTTGGGTTTCTTATGTATCAATTTATAAGTTCCTATATTAGCAATATGCTCTATTAGCAAAAAGTGACATGCCCACAATTTAGAGATAATTACTTCTTTATCAGAAATTGTTCAGTGTGAGGGTGCTGAAGCAACAGCACTGTAGGATTCTGAGTAGCCCCTTTTAGTACAGAAAGTCAGCTCTTGTGTCTTTAAGAGCCATAGGAGACCTTTTAACTGCATTACAGCACCTGAGTCCCGACTCTCACATTCCGAAGTGTAATAAACACTGAGTTACTATCTCCCCTCTATTTGTCTTCTGTCGATGCCTAGCTCCATCTAGTCTGATGCTCTCTGTCATTTTCAGTCAGTTTTGTTTCTGGTGAGATAGAGGGTACAGAAAAGTTTTATTTTTTTAACCCAGCAAACCTGGTCTTTATTTTAATTAGTCCTTCTATGTTTTGCTGAAAACTATACAGCTTTTTTTTTTTTTTTTTTTAACTTACTCAGCTCTATCCATGACTTAGCGAACTAAAAGGAGCCAGATGTTTTTCTCAGATTCTGTTTCAACATCTTTTTAGCTGGATACCTAAAGCCCATTAGGTACATATTCTGTCTCAAATGTTACTGGGCTGAACTTATTTCTAAATTTTCTTCTACTCTAAAAGATGCCTCACCTTCTAGTGTCATTGTTTGGAGGCAGAACCAGGAGGGGGTGAAGCAGTAAGGAGCTGTCCAGGCATCCTGTGACTCATGGTAGATGCTGGTTTCTGTACCTTGGTAGATTGGTCTTTGTAATATCATAGTATCCTCTGGAGGGGAAGGCGGAGGCTGTTCACATGGTAGCTAAAACTTTCCAGAGCAGTGTTCTGTTGAGTAAGGTGTGACATGAATCAAATTTTTATGATCTAGTCTTGGAACTCATAGAATGTCACATTTGCCATGGTCATAAATTCCAAGATTGAATGAGAAGGGACTGGCAAGCCCCCTCTGTGGGAGGAGACTTCAAGGCACACTGTAGCTGTAAAAATGTTCTGGGTTGGAGAGATTGTTTTTTCCTACCTTTAAAAATCCTGCCATTGAGAAGGGCTTAAAAAATTAAGGATTCAAATTTGCGAGAGTATGGAAGTGCGACTTGGTCTGCCAGGAGCTAGGGGAAGGGAGTAGATATGATCAAATACATTAAATAAAATTCACAGGTAATAAGAATGTTTCAAAATATTTGCCACCTTTCTTTTGTTTTTCCGACTTTACAAATAAACTAAAGTTGGTATAATGTTGATGTACTTAATTTTGTGTTAGAAGAAAAACCTCTTACAGTTTTGCTTTTCACAATCAAATTTTGTTTTAAACATTCAGTCAGCTTCTATTTATATCATCTAATGGTATCCTGGCTTTTATATTTTTCTCTTGCAAAAGCCCAAATAATGATTGTGGGTGGCACATCTTTTAAGTTATATTAAGGTCTTAGTCACACAGAATTTATGAATGGTAATAGTTTTGTTTGGCTAGCTACTGGAAAAATTTAATAAAAGAGAAAAACCATCACTTTAAGAATTACATTTCTTCCTAAAATTTACCTATGCGTGACTATCTTGTGAAGAACTCAGTGATTCTTAAAATTAGTCTGGTAAAGTATCAATAGGCATATGGGTGAGTCTCATGAATGTTAGACATGAAAACTCCATTTAGCTCATGAGGCTGTAACTGTGTGCTTTTCTTTACTCTGGGCCACACCAGCCTAGCTGATCTTCTATTCCTAGGGCTATGTGGGCCACATGTGCTTTGGCAAATTTGGGGCTATTTTGAATGTTTAGTCTGCACAGGCTGGACCCTTTCATTGCATCTTATTGCCTTGGATTCTTCTTCTTCGCAATAGCCTCATCCAGCTTGCTTTTGAGAGACTGCCAGAATATAGCAACATTTATGATCTAAGATCCAGAAAAGGGCTATGCGTGTGAAAGATGTACCCAAGTTCTATGAGCTTTCAAAGGAAAAATGCTGTTTCCTTTGTTCTGTGCAGCCCTCTGAAATGATTCACAGGTGACAGGAATGAATAGAGAAGCAGGTAAATCATCTTAACTCACAAGGATTGTTGTACCTAAGAAGTCACATGTCTTGGCTACTGGTGTGGCTCCCAACAATGAAAAATCCAGCCATCCCAGAAATGAAGCAGTGTCTCCAGGGAAACCAAGGTTGTCAGCTATAGTTATAATACATTCTAAAGCCGGAGTGTTGTGTAATCTAGTGCAGCAAGTTAGGATGTGACTTAATTGTTTAGTCCAGGTCATGCTCTGTGACGTAATGAGAATCCTAGAAATTAGTGAATGTAATATGAATGCTAGGAAAGTTGTTGGTGTGGTCTTGTTTATTAATTAGTAACTGACTTTTAAGACTTTTGAATTATCTTCAGGCTTATAGGCAATTTGAGTAAAATGTGTTTTGGGTGGATGACTAAAAGATTATCATTGACTTATCTTGTATTGACTGGGTGAAATTTTAATTAAGTTTCCTCAAGTAGTTACATATTTTACCATGATAATAGGAGATCTAAGAACCGCTGTACTGGGAACTTGCAATAGTGAAAGCAGCTTTTAGTTGATAGCTCTGTTCCTTGAGATGTGACTTGTATTTGATAAATTTAATCTACAGTGGCAGATTTACTCTAATCAGTTATGTATGAACACTCAAAAGGAACAATTTTGTATAGTGTCATGTGCAACCATGACTCTGGATATTTGAGAAGTTGATACTGTAGGATTGTTTGAGCCTAGGAGATCAGGGCTAGCCTGGGCAACATAACGTCATAGTAAGGAAAATGTATCTTCTATTTTTGTGTGTGTACTCTTTTCAAACAGAAAGCTATTTGCAAGTTATAGGCCAGTATATTCTAGAACTCTACAGAAAGACTCCATAAAAGCCACGAGTCATTCCGTTAAGCATTCCAAAGGAATCAGTTTTCACTTAAATTATTTCATTATCTTTCAATGGACAGTTATGTCATTGGACTAAAATTTGATTTTCTTATACTGGCATAAATTAGTCTGTCTCAGCTGGACCATATATCTGGATCCCCTGGAGAGCTTCAGAGAATGCTCACATCTGGGATCACTGCATTGATTCTGAGCCTGCTCGTTTATGGATATGACTCATATCTGCAGTTGTGAAAACCTTCCAGGTGGTTTTAATGCACTGCATATTTAGGAGCCACTAGCTGGCAACAACATCATCTTTCAGCCTCGTGCACTGGACTCCTTCCTGTGCTCTTCCACTTGACATCTCAACGGGGAAGATCACGTCCTGAGTAAACTGTCCATGGGCAGTTGCTTCTGTTTGGAATGTTCTTTCTTGATATCTTTACATAGCTGACACCTTCTTGTGCCACCATAGGTTCAGATTGAGGTGAAGCTTTCAAAACACAGTATTGTGATTTGCTTTTACTGTTTTATGTTTTGCTCTGAGATATTATCATATTATTTGAATTTTTCTTCCTCCTGTAATATGAACTCAATGAGACATTGCAGCTGAACATTATTTTCTGAAATCTTTAAGCACTTAGAACGAAGGTGTCAATAAAGACATCTGGATAGATGAATATGATTTCTGATACAGAGCTGGGTGATAGTGGCACACACCTTTAGTCCCAGCACTTGGGAGGCAGGGGCAAATTAAATCTTCGTGTTTGAGGCCAGTCTGATTTACAAAGAGATTTATTCTGATAGCCAGAGCTGCACAGAGAAACCCTGTCTTGAAAAACAAAACAAAACAAAACAAAACAAAAAGACTGAGACATAAACAATAGTGCTAGCATGTATAATTATACTTTTCATTCCTCTAAAACATGATACTTGACCATACTTTAAATGCTATAAATGTAGAATGAAATGAGTAGAAATGTGAATAGTCAGAGAACAATAAAACCTAGAAAACATGGATAATCTATTGTTGGATACCTGAGAGCAGTGGCCATGACCCTGATTAGTTACTGCCTCTGTAGTTCTCTCTCCAGTGACTACACTTTGAATCTTCCCATCACTTACAACATGCTTAACATTTGAATGAATGTTTTTCTGGCTTTCTCGTTAACTAATGATGCTTTCAGAGCCTACAGAACCACATTTCCTTCAAGAATGTAACTTTGAGCTCTATCTCCAGTAATTTGATCTTTAGTGTGCTACACCTTTGCTTGTAATGTTTGAAATATGCTGGCTGTTGGGATCAGCTCCCTGTCTGTCTCCCTTACTGAACTCATTGGAATCAAAAGAATGTATCTGTATGGCCAGCCCCATCACAGGTACTTAGGAGTTTTAACTAAATGAAAGCACGAAATAAATACAAACTTTTCCTTAAGAACCATAGTTGACTATACTCCACTTCTTTCCAAGAATATATGCTTAGCACACGTTATCCTTGATGACTGTTAAGAAAAATAAAAGAGGACACAAAGTTGGGGGTTGGTGGGTCTCAGAGGAGTTGGGGGAGTGCAGTTATGATTAAAATACGATGTAAGAAATTGTCAGAGAACTAATAAAAAATTTAAAAAAGAAGCATTAGAAGTGGTGATTAAGATTGCAGAAATGTGCTTGTCGGGAGTGTCAGTCAGTCAAAGTAGTTTTTAATAGGATAGTGCAATAAACAGGGTTTCCCAAGCCAAGGAATGAAGTGTAATGTGTGTACTCTTAGGAGATTAAGGAAAACAGTACTGGAGTCAATGAGTCTGCATCCTGGCTGCCAACTGATGGGCAGCTCGTCATCTGCATAATGGTTTTACCACTCACTTGGGGCTTTTTATATATTATTTACTATTTTTGATAAACCTTTCAATGACTGCCATTTGGTCAGATGCATTTTCCAGTAACACCTGACATAGGTTTTTAAATGCAGCTTTCCATTGGTATTGATTGCTCAAAAACCGCATGAGGACGTTCAACCCTATATTTGAACTTTGTTGTTCTTCCTCACCACTCAAAGGCAGCACTATCTGCACACATAAATACTTAAACCTCTCTATAAAGATGCTCTGATAGTTACATGGGTATAGTTTTCATGTTTGGGGCATTTGAGTCCATTTTAATATCACCATGCAGTTGAATTTGTGCTTTCAAATCTCAGAAGCATGGCATGCATAATTCAAAGATTGGCATCTGGTTGAAACGGCCATATTTTTATTGCCTCGCTTTTTATATACTAGGTCCCAGGAAGTCATTCCAACAGGTACAGCATTGTGAGTACTTTACTGTCGCGAGCTTGCGAGATGTATGAATTTCCATTTTTTTTCTTTTGTTTTTTTTTTTTTTTCAGGAGGAAATATACTAGGTCAAGTCAAGCAATTTGCCACACTCCTCAGAGGAAAGCAAGAGACTTTGGTAAGCTGTCAGAGTATCCAGGAAATTTTTTTTTTTTTAAATTTGCATCGGCACTAACAGTTTTGGATCTAGTCTTGTTCTAAGTTAAAACACAGCCCCTAAGAATGGAGATAAAGTAGGATGAGTCCCAGAAGTGTGGAGGTGCTGTACATAGCATTTCAACTGAATGTCTGGTGTGAAGTATTACAGTGTAGCATGGGATCTTGTCATGGGCACCGGGAAATGAAGCTGAATGCTTAGGACTCATTTGTGACCAGGGAGAGGCCTATATTCCATGCCGAGGTACTTGAACCTCTTGTCATCAAGACGGTACTTAGTGACAGAGTAGAAGGTTGATGATGAAGAGAAAGGAAAGCATTGGTGGAGGGAACATCCTGGGGTCATTTCAGTTGTTAAGATTATGTGAAAGTGAGTGTTAGAAATAGAAATGAGAGAAAGGTGGGCAAACTCCAGGTAGCTTTTAACCCTTGAGTTTTGACTGTTTGGTCGGAATCAAGCTTAATAGACTCCAAGTTGAAAGTGTTTGTTTTGTTCCCCAAGAATTAATATTACGCCATAGGAAAAATATTTCTACTGAGATATTTCCTTTCACCAGAAGAGGACGAGGGGCTGTGTGTTTTGTGAGATTACCTGCGTTGAGATTCTTTCAATCTTTGACACCATGGATTGTTAGGTTGCCTTCTTTGAACTTCAGTTTCTCTCTGTATGAAGCAGAGATCCATGCAACTATGCTCGTTTTGAACATAAAACGAGATAATATTGGACATTACTCCTCTTAAACACATAGAGAGCTGTGTAACTGTGTTACTCGAATTTTACATACCACTTGGAGTTAACCAACAAATAAAAAAGTGTTATTCATTAACCTAAGATCACATTGAGTTTTCTGTACTTAGAGGCATTCTCTCATTTTTTGTCTCCTGGTATTTTTAAAGTGGCAAGCATGAATAGCACTTGTTTGCTTTCCTAAATGCAAACATTTATCTAAAATAATTATTTTATTCAGTTATGGAATACAAAGGGCCTGTAAAACAAAGTGTGAACAAGCTAGTTAATAATACAATGGGCTATTTATTAACGTGATTTTTTTTGTCTTTTGTTGGATGGTGGAAAAATTAGTATTCATTCTTACATGTGGCACTTCAGCCACCTGCCTTCAGCCAAGTGTCAACACTGTTCTTGACTGTGGCTGAAACTCACAATGAAACCAAGCAGAGGAAGGGAAGGACCAGAGCACTTTTCTCCATCTCACACGTCTGTTCCCATGGCATCTTATGAACACGTCCAGGTAGTCTTAAATGCCTTGAACACTCAAGAGATCAGTTCCCTTCACCTTACCTCTCACCCTAATTAGTGCTTGCAAGTATACCATACACAACAGTATTCAGCTCTAATGAAGCATAGGCCTATAAGACAGTCTCTCCATGTTTACTCCTTTCATTATCCATTGGCCATTTTTGACTACACATAAGACACTTTCAGCTTTTGTCCATCAGGAGAGCTAATTTTAAGAAAGTACATTTCTATCTCAACCAAGGACAGTAAGTAAAAGATGGCTCATTCATTTTTTTTTTTAACTAAAATTGGTTTTCTCTGTTGTTTGGAGGGTGTTGTTACTTCCTCTTCCTTCTCTGGGATATAGTTTGAAGAGAGAACACTGGCCTTGAATGATGATGGGTCTCAGGCTTGCAGTTTCAGTCCTCTCAAATGAAAGCATGCTTATTATGAAGTAGTAAAATAAACGAGTGTTGTTTTTGTTTTATTTTCGCTCATGAATTATTAGACTTAATTTATGTTGCTATTTTCACTGCCTAGTTGAATTTAATCATCCAGTGATATTTTTATGAGGTACTGCCAGATGATTAATAAATATTTTTTTTAAAGTGAGCATACATTGGGTAGACGACCTTTACCTGAAGAAGTGGTGTTATTAATCCTTCTGGGCTGGAGGAGGAAGGGCCAGCTTGGCTTAAGGAAGGCCTCATTGTTTTTTCTCCTTGAGCTGATACAGATCTTTTTCTGTGGGTGGTTTCAGGATGCCCTCAGTGACCTTTCTGCTGTTGAAAGGGACACCTGTGGTTCTCCTGAGGTTGATTCCATTTCCTTCTAAAATGCAGATTTTTTTCTAAAAGTAAATATTTTGTTAAGTTAATGGATGTTAGGGAGGAAAAAGACCTGGGTGGAGATGGGGCGGGGACAATATGATCAAAATATATTACCTATTTTTTAGATTAAAAATTAAAAAGATTAATGGTCTGTTTCTAATGATGGTACGTATATATACATAAAAATATCTTCAAATGAGTCAATTTTAAAGAAACAGATATCAAGACTGGAAGGATTACTCAGTAGTTAAGAATGCATACTGCTTTTGTAGAGGACCTGAGTTCAGTTCCCTGCACACATGTCAGGCAACTCAGAAATACCTATAACTCAAACTATGGAATTTGATTCCTCTGGTCTCCACTGGTACCTGGACTCATATACACAGTCTCTCTCTCTCTCTCTCTCTCTCTCTCTCTCTCTCTCTCTCTTACACACACACACACACACACACACTTCCACATAATTAAAAATAATACAAACAAGTCTTTAATAAGATATCAGAGTTGACCTGTAACTTTATGATAAAAAGCAATGCTTCTCTACAGGCCAGGTCACAGTCACTATCTGGATACTAAAACTCTTCCTAGAGCCTTTTTGACACATGGACCTAATTTCTATTTTGCAGTGGAAGTAGACAATATTGAATTAGTTGGAATAATTTTAATAACTTGTTACAAAATGTCTACTTTAGGTAATATTATTTTAACAAATTTTTAAATTAGGAAATGCTTGAAACTATATTGCAGATAAGTGTTTGCTATGTTTAACAACACATTTAAAGACCGTCCTTCATGTTAGTACCATTTTATTCTATAAATTCATATATTATATCAGAAAATTATATCATCTTGAAACTAGGGTGTGGTTAATAAACAAGAAGAGATGTTAGGAGTATATAGGAGTAGCAGCAACTATGATGGTGACAATGACAATGTCCTTGATGCTCTTTGCTGCTGCAGACTTGCTAACCTAAGTACAGTTGAGCACACGTTTTGTTCTCTCTACAGTGGAGTTCAGAACATTTTCTATTTGTTAATGGTAAGGTGCTTTATTTTGATTTGGCATCAGTTTGTTGTGCTGTCAAGAAAGTTGAAAAGGGCACACTTTCTTTGCTATGGCTCACTTATTTAGAATATTCTTTCTTCTGCATTTACGTATGACATTGTTCCAGTTGAGAAGAACACATGGCCTACTTCCAAACTGAGCAGTCAATATTTCTAAAATTTATAATGGATTGGTACACAAATCAAGGGCAACAGTAAAGGTTAGTAGACTTATGTGTGATTTTCCTGTGGGGTCCTGGGAACACAAAGTACTTATTACTTGAGAACAAAGAACCTTACAGTGAAAGGTAAGTCACCATGTCTATGATACGACTAATAACAGGTCCCCAAAGGAAAGAAAAGGGAGAAAACACGTCCATAGCTGTTCTTAACTAGGTGTATTGTGCGTTTTCTTCTTCCTGTCATTTATATTAAAAGTCAAACACTCTCTCAGCTGTAAAATAAGCAGAACCTTAGATTATTTATGTTCTGCCTGTAGCCGCTTGCCCCTGAGATATGTTTCATTCCTTTATAGGGTAGAAAAATTTGTATTGTTCATATCCAATTAAGTTTGTCAACAATAGTTCAAAGTTATTCATTGCTTAGCTATTTTTTTGTTTTTTTTCTTTTTCTTTTTCTTTCTTTCTTTCTTTTTTTTTTGCCTCTAGCTTCAAGGATGCATCAAATTTATGCATTAGCATAGGCAGAGTGTAATACCTGCTTCCTAACATTATCTTCTAGGGTATTAGTAAACCAAATGGATCCTTGTAGTTGGTTATAGTCCTAGAGAGGCAATTAACTAATTTTCTCCATATTTTTTTTCTTTTTCATAGCCCTTAAATTTTCCACACACTTTATTATAAAAAAAAAAAAAAGACTTGCAAGTAAATAAAAACCACATCTTTGTCAAGGCGTTTTCTAGTAAATTTTCTTCACAAATTTTTATTAGCATGTAAGTATGAGAGTTTTGAACATGACTAGAGACGTTTTTATTTCTTTTACAGAATAGTCTATTGAATCTGTGGATAAATATAAATTTAGTTGTAAACCTGCACAATGATACATACATAACAATTCTAATCTAATCATTGATTTGTCTACAAGCTTACTTATCAAGTGAGTGTTGATGTCTGTGCAAAGTCAGCTTTACAAGACAAAAGTAGACTTGTTTGGTCTGTATTTCCTGAAATATGTAGTGCATATCTATTCTAGTATATAAAAAGATCCTCAATTATTATTAGCCACTGTAGAAATGACAATGAGATTGAACTTCAAATTTGCTAGTTTCACTATGTAAAAAGAGAGATAATTACAGATCTTTTAAGGATATAAAAAAACCCAAACCTTTATATGTTTGCTGAACATGCTGTGAAATGATTCAGCCTATTTTGAAAACAATTTAACGTATTTTTAAAATATTGCTACACAAAATTTGAGTTTATCCCCAAGCAATTTCACTCATTGATGTTCACTGAATATTAATGAAGATAGAAGTTCAAGAAAAACATGGATGTGAGTGTTTATAACATCCTTATTTATAATGGTCCCCAATTCAAATGGAATCCAAATCAAAAGTCCACCAGCTATGTGAATGGGTAGAACTCTGCCATGTATGCACAATGGAGTGCTATTCTATAGCAAAATGATCTCAAAGACATGGTGTTAATCTCAGTTGAATAATGATGAAGCGAAGGCATAGGCACAACTCACCATCAGTCCACCTTGAGAACTGAGCGCAGGCTTGACGCCTTCCCCGCGGTAAGTTCTGTTTCTGTTGCTATGTTTGCTTGCTGCTTTAGAACATCAACCGTCCTTCTCTCTCTTTGATGTGGGCAAGGCTTTCAAAAGGATCATGCTGCCGTTGTCTGGGTTTGCACGCTGACCTCTCATCCCTGGGGAGACAGCTTAGGCAACAATACTCTCTCTCTGATAACTCCTTCACGAAGGACAATTCACGTAGTATGCTCATACTTTTTACAATGCACACGCTAGTGGCCATACTGCCTCGAACCTCTCTGCTTCCTGTGTTGAGCTCTCTACAGTTCCTGCCATGCTGAATTCTTCTGAAGCACTTGTTGCTGATCTCTCCCTCCCTCTTTAATAGTCCAACTCATGAGCTGTTCTTATTCTCCTTGGATTTTCAGTGTGTGTGGGCATCTCTTCCTTGGCAGATCCTTAAGATACTGAGTTTGGCTGACTTCTCACTGAGAGAGCTCTTGATTGTGTTAGTACACAGCTGGCCACTGTCTTTTTGAGCCATGTATCCAACAATGTCTGTGCTCACTTTGGGCACTTGAAACCAACACTGTTACTGGGCTTGTTTTCTATTGAGCAGAGAACAAAGTTTACCATTTGAGGGAGCATCGCAGCAATGGGCTTTGCTGAGAAGGCTCCTATAGGAAAGGCACTCAAAAAGGTGAATGCAAGTAGACGTTTATGGAGGGAAGCTTTACCAAGGGAAGGGTATATAAGGAATGTCCAGAGGGTAAATGAGTTGTTGCAGTTGAGACAGAGAGGGGATTGTAGTGACTACTATGTAAGGCACACTGCTGGGTAAGATCAATGGATTTCAAACCATTGCTTCTACTAAGATGGGAAGACAGTACAGATGTTTACGAGGAGATGAATACAATCTGGGTAGTGTTTTAAGTAAATTCTATGGCTTCTCTCGGAAGATTGTATGATGATGGTGTTTGAGTAGCAAAAGAACAGTTGTTTTTCTGAATCATGGAGTAGAATATTTTAACTTCTACTGAACATGTTCTAGGATTCAGCACATACCAAGTTCATTACATCTAAACTACCCTCTCTTCTCAGGGCCCTGACATGGAGTTACTCCTTTTCCTATAACTCAGCTTGACAAAGCCCAGGCTGTCTGAAGAAGAGCCAGTTAGACTTTTCAGAGGCTTTTTACCTATTTGTTTGCCAAGTTGAAGAGAAGGCATTTTATTTAGTCCTTTTGTGACCCCCCCACCCCAATCTGCTAGTCCCTTCTTTTGTACGACCTTTTCGTAGTCAATATCAACATTCTCTTCATTCTCTGAGAGTAGTTTACAAGACTCATTTGGTCGTGCCTGGCATGTCCCCTGTTCTTCCTGGTCTGGGTAGTATTTGCTCTTAGTTAAACAAGTGATACTAAGGTGGTGTGTGGTACTGTAGTCCAATCACAGACTGTGGTTTGTTGTCAGTTTTATGACTGATTAGTTACATCACTTCTGTCAAGTCACCTAATAACTTAGCTTTATTTTTTTCTTCTGATAAAAACAGCAAAAATCATTTAGGGCTAATTTTAGTGCTATAATATTTCTAAATCTCTTGTTAGACAAACATTGCTCAATAAACAATGTCACCTCCGGGCCATACACTTCAACAAGACATGTGAGAGGCTTCACACTGTTTATAGTTTACATGGGAGTTCATTCTTTTATGTTCAAAGATTACATGTATGTATGTGCCTTTATTTGTTTCAGGTGTGTATATATGTGAGCATGCAAATACTCTTGGAGGCCAGGAATGTCAGTTCCTGGAGTTAGAGCTTGATAAGAGGTGATTATATGCACCAGAAATGGGTTTTATAAGGTAAAGTCTAATCATCTGCAAGAATAACAAGGGCTTAGCCATCTCTCCAGTCCACGGCCTTAATCTTTGTATTGTATAATTCTCTTCATTTGTCACATGCATGACATCATGCTGTAATTACAGCTTTCTAAGTGGTTGTGCTTCTAGGAGAATCCTCCTTGATGCCCTTTGTCCCCCTACCCCCAAAACCTGTAACCCAGGGAACTGTTTCCCATTCCCAGATGCCATGCAGCTGGAATCACATTTGATGGCTCCTTTTAACACAAGTTAAATGGATAGTTTTACTGGAGTGTCTGCCTTCTCAATATCTACTGGTCTTCTGTTATTATTGATCTTGCTCAGAGAATGCTTTATTAATGGCAGCATTTCTCTTGCAAAAGCAACCACCCACCCTCAACCATCCTAAATCATGCTATGCTGTTATGGCATGTTCACCACGGTCCTGGAATATTTAGTGACTAAAAAATCAATGCATTTAATTTTATTGAAGAGACATATGAAACATGAAAGAACAATTAAAAACTTTTTATTATGTGTATTTCACAAAAATTCTCTGAATAAATGAGGTGGGTAAAAGGTGAATAAAATAAGACAATTTTCAGCTGTTAAATGGACATCTATATTTCTAAAAAAGTAATGGTTCTTTTAAATTACAATGGTTTGTGCCTTGTCACTGACTTTTATTTTTAAAATGTCATAATTTATAAAACAGTAAAACAGTTTTTTGCATGTACTCATGCTATTATTGTTTAAAATTATGGATATAAGCTTGGCAATTGTGTGATGATTACAGAATTTCCCAAATTGTTTTTTTTTTTTTCTTTTGTGAAAAGTAGCTGAAGCCTGGTGGCCTACATTAAAGAGAAATCCCAGGCTTGCTTATATGACTTTATTAGAGTCTAAACCTCTTTCTCTTCTGCCTAAATGCTTTGTCATACCTGTTTGGAACCCAACCAGAAAGAGCTGATTGCAGGTGCAGGTGCGTGCTGTTCCTTTCCGGTCCTTCCTTACCTTGGTGTCCGGTTTGTGTGCCTCAGTAACCTTGTGTGGAGTCTCACATGACAAGCTGTGTGTTGTAGTACATGCTGACTGGGCTTCTGCTTGTTCCTGTTCCTCACTGCCCCCCTCTCCTCTTCCTTCGCTAATGAATGCACTGCCTGACAATTAACCACTCCTCCAACTTATATGATAAGGTCCTTGAGAGTAGGAATGTTGCGCCTTCAGTATCTAGCTGCAAGTCTCTCCCAGCAATGAGCTAGCTTAGTGAAAATGCTAATTGCTGAGTCAAGCATGGGAGATTTGGTTCCAGTTGTCTGAAACCCAATTGTATCCAACGATTTTAGGCATTTTACTTGTAACGAATTTTCTCTTTCACATTAATTTTTTGCCTGTGAATTTTTGTTTTGATTTGTGTTCTTGAGACAGGGTCTCACTAGGTAGTTCTCTGGCTGGCCTGAAACTCACTGTGTAGTTCAGGTTAGATTTAAATTCAGAGAGATTTGCCTTTCTCTGCCTCCTAAGTACTGGGATTAAAGGTGTGTGTGTGTATTAGTGTATATTCCTATGGGTAAGGCAAGTTTGCACATAAAGATGAAGCCAAAGATGAGTTTAAGAATCACTGTCTAAGTGACCATTGTCCATCCTGAGTGGTAAGGAAGGCTGGTGGTTTGGAATTTGGCTCTGCTACAACAATGTCACATGACGCTGAGTAAACAAACAGCCTAGCTAAGGGTGGCTCTCTAAACGCCGGCAGCAGATTATTTTCAAAAATACTTCATCTGATTTAATCAAGAAATACAATTTAATAAAGTGAGCAAGTAATTATCACTGGCAAAAGCATGAAAAAAAACAGAATAATATATATCTTCTAAGCATTTCTAATATAAATATTATATAATATAGATAATGGGAAATGTATGTTGTCTACAATCTACATATTGGGATGGCTTAGTTTATCTTTAATGTAAGAGCCAAAAGTAAAATAATTCAAATTGTCAAGATTGTAAATCTACAAGTTAGTATACCATGTTGATTCACATAATGTTTAGATTACATTTTAGTTTCTTTCACCAAATACATAATTTATCTGTTTAATATTATACATTCCAATGCATTTCTATCATTCTACAAGTAAATATAGAAAAAAAACGAACCTCTTTGTGGCCAATTACTCATTCCCTGCAGCATTTTCAAAATAAGAAGCAATATTAAAACAATTATAAGACTGCTTTTCTATGATTTAGGTCATTCATAATATATATAACCAAGTTTTGCAAAGCTTAATGGATTGGCATTTAGGTAGGAATTTTATAAAGGTTTGAGACATCATCGTTTGGACAAAACAAAGGCAGTATTTCCTCTCTTGCCTTCCCCTCCTCCTAGCCTAGTTCTCTCCACCTGCTTGAGGAAAGTTGTATTTCTTCAGACAAGCCTCATAATTGCCCCTCTGTGCCTGATTTGGGGCTCAGGAAAGGCCCATAGCATCTGTAAAGCTGGCAGCGAAATGGTATTTCCAGGCAAGCACAGGGTTGCTGGGTAGTGAGCCAATCCACTGCTTTGTCCGAGCAGCTGAGAACCTCGCCGGAGTATTACCACGGTGTTCAGTAACACAGACCTGTGCCATGAGCAAGAGAGCTCTGAGCAAGTGTGAGGGTCAATATTTATAGACCACTACGTAGCTGCCTTGCAGAGACACACAGAGAAACACGCGGACACCAAGAGCCAGGCAAGGAAGAAAACAGTGGCGAGAACTTTAATCTTGAGTGTTTGTTCTAAAGAAGAAATTTCTTTCTGTCAGGTTCAAACTTCGGCTGAATCACAACTATTTGGCGCTGAGCTATGACAAGAGAGCAAACAAAAAGTTAAAGGAGCAACCCGGCCATAAGTGAAGAGGTAAGAGATTAACCAGTTCAGGCTGGCTTTTACTTGTAAAGCCCACCTCCCTCCTGGTTGGCTGCTCTGCATCAGTGGGCAGAGGGCTGTGGGACTTGGTACAGCTGTAAGGAGGGGCTGCCTGCTCCTATGAATGTTCTTGGAGGCGGTGGAGGTTTATGTACTCCTGTTTAGAATGCCTGGACCTTCTTAGTGCCCGGAGTGTGGGTGGGTGGCAGCCGCGCTCACACATTGATTTCACGCTCTCTCGTCTATCAGACTGAAGCCTGCCTGTTGGTAACTTCCTATTTAACTTGATATAAATAGTAAGGCATTAGTGTTAGTTAATTTTGTGATCTAAAGATAGAATGTAGAACGTTCACATCAACTTGTAGAGATGTACTTACTAGACAATATCAGAACGTGGGAACAGGGAATATGGACAAAATAGGGTCTTTCTGAAGAAACAAAAGTTCAGTGGGCAGTACGCTGAAATAGTTACTACTACGTTGGAAAGAGATACGGCTGGAGTAACAAGAACAGTTTTCTCTGTACAAAGTACCAAAGACAGAATTTAGGAGGCAGCCCTTATGCTGGTCCAGATGACTAGCAGTTGGGTTTTTATGAACTATCTCCCTTTTCTTAATATTAAATCCAAGTCAGCATCTCTGGCTGTGCATTACCTTGGTGTTTTCCTGTCACTGCAGACAGCAAGTCAAAGGTTTCTCTGTGTGCATGTACTGCTGTGCTATGCTCAAATATGCTTATCTCTGATCATCCTGAGTGCAATAACCCTGAAGGACACAGAAACCACTCTCTTCTCTGTGTGCATTCTTGTTTAGAACACTCCCGAAACGTATATACTTTTATTATTTATGTCTACTGTATGTGGTTTAGGAAGTCAGTATTTTTGCTTCACTAGAACTATGGTATTAAGTACGTGGAAATTGCCTAGCAAAATAATGAAGGTTTACTTGTTTGATTCTTAGATTGTGGAACTACAAACTATGACTGCATGATACTTAAACATTTTAGGTCATGTTATAGATGATGGTTTGAGTCCCAGTTAGTTTTCTGGACGACTACTATACGTATTTAAGTTGAAAACAAAACTTATTCTGCTGTGGAATTTAAATGATGGTCCAGTAGAGATACAAGGGAGAGCTAATATGTGGCACAGGTTTATACAGGGTTATAATACAGAAAGGAACTAGTTTTGAAATATGATGGGCCATATCAAAATTGCAGCTGGACTAGCTCTAAATGAAAGGTAAACCTGTTTGAACAAGGACACAACTTAGAATTACTGAAATTGATTGATGTATAATTTTGGGGGTGCTGGTATTATTGATACTGGGTCTTTTTATGTAGTCATGACTGATCTGGTACTTGGTGTTCATGCTACACTAATCTGCACCTCAGCTTCCTGGCATGAAGTGTCAGTGACCATACCCAAAGTGCATGCATTATTTTGGTAGGGGCACCTAGATAGGGCTTCTCTGTGTCACCCTGGGTGTCCTGGAACTGGCTCTGTAGACTAGGCTGAACTTGAACTCAGAGATCTGCCTGCCTCTGCCTTCCAGAGTGCTGGGATTAAAGGCGTTCTCCACCACTGCCTGGCTGTATGCATAATTTTAAAGAGGTTTCAAAATTATCAGTTGTAGGATATATAGGCTGTTTCCATATTCTGTCTGTTGTGAGAAAGCATTCCTGAACATGGATTAACAGATGCCTCTGTAGTAGGATACAGGGTCTCTTGGGAATATGTCCAGGGGTTGAAGGCCTGGATCATGTGACAAGAGTCTTCCTTGCATTTTGAGCAATCTCAACACTGATTTCTATGGAGGCTGTACCAGTTGGCATCACCACCAACAGTGGACAGGTGTTTCCTTTTTCCATGTTCACTTCAGCATTTTTTTTTAAGCTTAGCCATTCTGAATGGAGAAAGAGGAAATCTCCAAGTAGTTTTAATTTACATTTCCCTGATTGGTTAGGATGATGACTATTCAAAACATTCCTTAGCTATTTATATTTCTTCTTTTGAGAACTCTCTATAAAGTTCCAAGCCTGATATTTTAATTGGGTGGTTTGTCTTTGTGGTATTTAGGTTTTTTTTTTTGTTGTTGTTGTTGTTGTTGTTGTATTTTTTTTGGAAGGCTTGTTTGTTTGTTTAGTTTTGGGGGTTTGTTTGTTCATTCATTTGGTACCAGCTGGTAACAATTTTCCTGTTCTTGAGGCTGCCTCTTCACTTGAATTATGTCCTTTGCTCTACAGAAACTTGTTAGTTTCATGAGGTTCTTATTTGTCAGTTATTGGTCTTAATGCCTGTACTTACAGAGCCCTGCTGAGTAGTCCTTTATTAATTTAAAGGCTGAGCTAATTCACATCTCTTCTTAAAGTTTATGTTAACATTTGATGCTTGTTTTGTCCTCAAAATTAGTGGGTTTTTCTTTTATTGGTTTGAGAATTTTCCTTTGAGTTTGAGAATACTTTTTATTTATGTTTCATAACATTGTTTATTTTGAAAATGTATCATGGTTGATCTATGTAGACTGGAGAAATGGAAACTGACAAGTCTATTAATGAATTTTTCTTTGCTACATGGTGAAGAATGTAATTTCTTCCGCATTAAGTATCCTGTTTTTGTTTGTTTCTTTGTTTGTTGTTGTTGAATACATCATTTGTGTTGTGCCCTTTTTACAAGTTTTCTTTTTATTCATCCTTATAACTTTGTTTCTGAAGTTCCATGTTGACTCATTGCAAATAAGTGATTACAGAAAATAAGTCAGAGACAGATTTCCCTTCAAGTTTAGGAGTAAAGAATAGAAATTTTCCTGGTTGATATTGCCTAAAATGGGCTATATTGAGTTGAAGACTAAATCTTGAGATAGTTTCTCAGTATTATTTTCGGCATTTGAAAGCCCTGCTATTGGTTGCTAAATCACATTTCTAAATACCATCTTTATTAGGAATATTACAAAAATTAAGAAACGTGGAGCCTTTTGCATTATGCATCTACTGAAGCAATAATGGATTAAACCATAAATATGAATAGACACTTCTTAATGGCCCCACTTCCCCAGTTGTGTTTTTTATACCGCATATCACCTACCACAGCATGCTTGGTGGGGCCGTTCACACTCTGATAAACATCGAATTCCTTTCACAACTCCTCCCACCTGGCCTTTCAGTGTCCCATGAAAGGCCATGGTTTGTGGAGCCTCTGTGTTTTTCTGATCATGTTAGCTCTTTGTTCTATACTCACCTTCGGCCGTTCCTTCTGGAATGTTCCCTATATCTGTCCTGCCAACCTAAGAGAATATTCCTCTTTTTCTGTTCTTGTTTAAGCAATAACTCTTGCATTTATTACCCTTGTCCACCCTATGATGTTTCTGTCATGAGTTGCTTAGGCTGCCGCTCTCTTGTGGAGGCACTCTCCCAGGTTTTAGTCTCATTGGTGACCTACCCTTCCAGGAATCTCATGGGTTGCCTTAGCCTTGCATCAACCTTTGTCACAGTACTTGAGGAACCTCAAGTGACAATGTTTGCCTTTAATGAGACTAAAGAAGTCATGGCTAAGATTTAAAATTTAATATAACAAATATTCCACAATAAGAGAAAAGTAAAATGTACTTACTTTACAAATACATTTTTTAAATCGCTCTCTTACATTAACACTTTTTAAAGCATTGATCACTGTGATAGACAGAAAAAGTTCTTCAAGAAGGAATAAGTACGTTAAGGGTAGTAACAGTATCATAAAAAATATCTTGTTTATTTTGCTAGTATCAATTACATGTGTGTGGGACAGATATGGAAGAGAGAAAGTAATCATATATGATCACATATAGGGAACATATCCAGGCAAGTATGTATTTGTGTAGAAGCACAAAATAACCATGCCTAGCAAATATCAATCCAGAATATAGAGACCCCAAGTGTTTTCTCAATCATGATCAAATCTGATAAATTGTTCCTGCAGTGCTGAATGCTGTGATTTAGTAAAGGATTTCCTTGGTGAAGAGTAGTAACCTTCCCCAGGGCCGAGTGCTTCAGGGGAGAATAGCGTTGTCTTGTGTTTGGGAAAACTAAAATTGTAGGATTGACTTGCTTTCAGTGATCCAAGGAAAGGCATTCCTTCAGTTGTATTTACTCTTGCAGAGATAGCTAGGGACTTAAGGAAATAACACAAAAGCACTGCTGAAGAATTCTCAAACACGAAAGGTGATACTGCAGTTAAGTCAGAGGAAGAATTTACTTCTCAAAATAGAAATGTTGAAAGAAAAGGAAGTCAGTGTTTAAAAATGTTGAGAAATAACAGCTGTTCCTTTCAGCTCTGAAATTCAATAAAAATAAAAATTACTTTGTTTTTAACCGTGTTTTGTTCACCCAGAATGCATAAGGTACTTGTCTGAGCTTCTTCATGTATACCACTGACAAACATCAATCCTCATGGACAATTAGAACAATTGAGTTTTCCCAGTTCCGAGGGTTTGTGCAGCTTGGTGCTCTCAGCAATTGTTTTCCCTACGATTTTAGCCTTAAAATCCTCTTGCAGACATTGAATATGACTCTTGTTTGCTTAACCTTGACATGTATCTGTCTGAGGAATGAAAACAGTATCGATATTTTCAAAGGAAAATGTAGTGACTTTTTAATTGCTTAAAATAGAACATAGTCGGTTGCAATTTCTTTTCAGATAGATTTTTTTTTCCTCCTAACTGTCCTGTGGGAAGGTTGGCTTGGAACAAGTGCCATTTCTAAAAGTTTACTTGTATAAGTTTTATAGCTCAGTCTGCCATATCAAATGATAGGAGAAGACTGGGAGAAAGTCTTGGATCACAGGTGTTGACATGTACTTGCCTCTCATTATTCAGTGAAGACAGAAACACAAGTTCACCTCAGTAAAATCTTAAAGACTATAGCAAGATCAAATCACTAAACTCCTCCACTGCCACTGAGTAAAGGTCAAATGTGGTTGACCTTTTTTTTGTGTGTGTGTGGTTGAAATGTTGCAGAGAGGTTTATTTTTCTCCCCAAAATCAGCATTAGCTTATTTTACTTACATTAGTAGTTTGTGTTACCAATCAATATTTTCTATAATTATGCATAGTATACAATTCATGAAATATAAGACAAGTAGAATATATTAACTTTCAAATTGGAAACTTTTTATGATAAAAATAGGCAAATGGATGAGAAACTTTGTCAACCTTGTCAAACATCATTTTAACGTATATAATTACAATGTAAACCACAAAGGAAAGAAATCCCTAAATTTAAAGAGAATATACAATGTTTTGGTCTGATTATATTTTTTCTATATTTATTGTACATATTTTATTAAAACTTAATTTGTTTAATTCTATGTTTTGAACTGTATTAAACTTTGTATTCTTTCTTATTTCTGAAAGTTAGATCTTATAATTTCTGTTCTCAGATGAGCTAAAGTACTTTTCCACTCATAACTATACTTAAAATATTTTTGAATGGCATTTTCTTCTTTTCTCTCCTGGTTTTCCCATTTTTCTTGGTAGTACATACCACAAACATTTTTCTTGGTCCAAGAAAATATGGCAATTTCATGAAAAACAAAAGTAATAAAATGAAAAATTTGTATTTTTATTGTAGCTTAGGAAATCTAATAGGGAGTGAATAGCTGTATCATTTATAACTGCTTTGAAGTTGATTTATTTCTTGAATTTTGGGGAAGTGAAAATTTTGAATAAGATTAAAAACCATGTTTCAAGAATAAAATGAATTTTATCTATAATTTAAAAGAAAATATTTTTTTTCTAAATTTAGGCTTCATTAATGAATTAGATAGCATTCCTTTTCAATTTTATGGAATAGTTAAGAATTATTGATATTAATATTTCAAGGGAGTGGTAGAATCAAAAGTGAACCTATTTGGGCCTTTTACTTTTAGCTAAGACATTTTGAAATAAAACTACTCAAATCTAATTGATGGTTATAGATCTTTTTAAATTTTCATACCTTGACTTAATTTGGTGAGGTCATATACATCTAGAAATTCACCTATTTCTTTTTGGATTTCAAAATTTGTGAACAGTTTGAACAGTATGTCCTTAAGATTTTCTAAATTGTTTTGTTATCTATTGAAATTCCATATTAAGTTTTAATTTTATTATTTTGTGTGGACTTTTTTTTTTATTAGTTTGGCTCAGGGTTTGTCAACTCTGTTTATCTTTAAAAAAACCAACTTTTTTAAAATTGATTTTTATAAATTCTATGTTTGTTTTTTTATGTTACATTAATTTCTGTCTTGATGTTAATTATTTCATTCTGGTCTACTGATTTGGATTTAGAGTTTTTCCAAGACTCTAAGGTATTGTGTTATATGATTTATTTGAGATATCTCTGATATTTTAATTTAGGCAGTGGAATCTATAAACTTCCTTCTTAGATTGCTATAGTTTTAAGGATATTAGAGGAGGTCAAAGCCTTTTCAGCATTTACTAGCATTTTCTTGCAATCTTTCTTTGAGTTCACTCATGTTAAGTATTATGTTTACTGATTCATTTGTGATGAACCATGGCTGCATTTTTGGCAGGTTTTGGATATGTTAATTTTCCTCTGTTTTCAGGATTTCTATGTTTTAAATTTTTTCTTCTTTCTCTCTTTGATGATGTACTCACAATTCAATGGTGTGTTGTTCAATCTCCCTCATACCAAAACCAGATAAGATAGAAAAGCAACAATAACAGGAAAGAAACTTATATGTCCATCTCTATTATGAACATAAATGGAAAATCTCATTAAAATAATTGAAAACAGAATTCAGGAATACATGAAAACATATTATTAAGCATGGTTGTGTTGGCTTCCTTTCCCAAATGTTGGGATGGTTTAACATACGTAATTCTTCACATACGTGAACTATTGCTAGCACATGATTGTTTCAGTAAATGTTAGACAGTCTTTTAACCACTCCAGTATCTTTTCATGATTGAAAAACCCTGAAGTGAATAAAAGGAACACATTTCAACATATTGGAGGCCATATATTGCAAACCTATAGCCAACATTATCCTAAATTGGAAAAAACTCAAAGCATTTTCATTAATGTCAGATACAAGGAAAGGTATTTAGTTTGTCATTTATTATTCAACTTAAAGCTTTGGAGTCATCTCAGAATACTAACATAGAAAAGATAAAGACAGGGAAAGAAGTCAGCATAGTCTTATCTGCAGTTGATACAGTTCGACTTCTCAGTTCTGATGAACACCTTCAGTAAAAGATGCCAAGACAGAAAATGAACTCACTAAAATCAGTGTCATCCCTGTAAAGTGATAACATGCTGAGAAATAAATCAGAAAAGCAATATCATGCATAGTTGCCTCAAAATAAAATAGAATTACATAGAATAAACCTAACCAAAGATGTAAAAGTCCTGTACAACGAAAACTCTAGAACACCGAAGAAAAAATGTGAAGAGACTAGAAGATGGAAAGGCCTCACATAAACTAGGATGGGAAGAGTCAGTACTATGAAAATAACTGTTTTTCCAAAGTAATTTATAGAATCAATGGAATCTCCACCAAAATATCGCTGATATTCTTCACACAAACAGAAAAACAAAGGAAAAAAACCCAACCAAACAAGCAGCAACCACCTTAAGTTTTTGGCCCAAGATCTATTGGCTTATGGTCAGCACTGATTGAGCTCTACTACTTGGAGATGATGATGACAACAATGACCACGATGATTATGATGATGATGGAGACTCTGTCTACGACTACTACTACCACTAAAAGGTTACATGAAGTTTACGTGTATCTCAGAGGGTATCAGAGGGAGGTAGTAGGAGGTAGATGTTATTAAAAAAAATTAAAAGTATCAAAATTGATTGAACTTTTTTTATTAGTTCATTGAGAGTTTTATTCAATATGTTTTAATCATATTTACCTGCTTCCCGACATTTTCTTCAAGTGGCACCCCTTCACTACTCGTCCATCCTTGTATCTTTTAACGACCACTGTGGTCTTCCAATATTCTCACATATGCAATGTTTTGCTGGAGAATGCTTTGACTTACCAGGGGCTACACTTGTCAGAAACTCTTAGCTCCCTTTCCCAGCAGCTAATAACTGCCAATAGCTGGCAAATTTGAGGTGGGATTCTATGCTCAGCTCTTGTCTCCGTGCTACGATTTGGTCTAGCTTGGGCTTGCACATATTTTGTGCATGATATCAAAATTTCTATGAGTTCATATGTGCACTTGACCTACTGTGTCCAGAAAATACTATTTCTTGATAATCATCCACGACTTCAGGCTCTTCCACTCTTTGCACTTTCTCTGCTTCAATGATTCCTGAGTCTTGAGGCTTATATATTCTTTAAGGGCTGAGCTTTCTGTAGTCACTCAGTCTTTATACATTGGCTAGTTGTGAGTCACTATGTGAATCACCTTCTACTGTAAATAGAAGCTTCTCAGATGAGGGATAAGTGATTCACTAATCTATGGATATAACAATAAGTCATTGCAAGTTTTGCATGTTTTTCTCACTACTATGACCTGTCAAGCCATAGAATTTTAGTCTAATATTGGTGCCAGGTGTGACTCTTATCCTGCATGGTAGAACTGGAGTCCAGTCAGAAAATGGTTGCTTACTGACACAATGTTCATCTTACTGTTGCATAAGTCAGCATATCCTGCTAGGTCAGTGAGTGGTTCAGCTTGCAGGGTTCAAGATTGCTAGTTACTTTCTTCTTCTACTAGCTGCATAACCCTTTCAAAGCACAGTGCAAGCTAACTATTAGAGCTTTCAGATTTTTCACAGCTTGAGTTCATTATGTTCTATGGGGTCGTCAGTAACTGGGTCATACTATCAGGGGTTTCCCCATGTATCCAGGACCTTGACACTGCTATTATCCTACCTCCGTCCCACAGGTGCTGGTATCACAATTCAGCTTTGCCATACTCGCCCATGGAAAAGTTCTTTCATGAATAACTGAATGTTGAGCCCAACCTCAGCCTGTGAGTGTGTGTTCTGCTGTTGCCTTTTCTTTACCAGAATCAAAGTGACCTCCTTCCTGTACCTTTCAGATTACTAAACAAAAATTTCATGACCTTTGAGTAAGCACACATTTCGTTGGATTGCTGCCTTTTGCTCTGGGTTTAAATGAATCACTTTTAAATTTTTTCCTGAAGGTACTTATAATTCTTTTAAAAATCTGTACTAATAAAAGTCATATTTATTTTGATTTTTATCTTCATTACTGTTGAACTAGAATTTGAGGGGATTATTAGTAATGGCAGGTTTTTTTCTTATGTATCTCTTTATGCTTTTTGCAGAGGTTGTATTTCTCTCTTTTGTTTATAGTAGTACTCTTTAAAAGATGAAATCAAATAATCCGGAGTCTACTCTTTGGAGTCTCTTAGCAACGGCATTCATGTGCTCTTCATTATTTTAAAAATTCAGTTTCTCTGTTTTGAAATCAAAACACATCCTGGAATAACTTTATTTTCAGAAGTAATTAGAATTTTCTTCATCTCCACTGGAGCATGGAGAGCTCTTTTACACTCAGAAATAGTAAAGTTGAATTTAATCATAGCCACTATGGTCCTCAAAGACTTTATTAATCGAGTTTCTTTTTTGTACCTCTGTGGAATCATTACCCATTTCCACATTCTGTGTGAGGCCATCTTTGCTTCAAGATCCTAAAGTCCAGTTTTAAATCTCTGTGCTACCTTTCAATTTGTATTGCATTTACACTTTTATAAGCATGAGCTAAAAAATATGTTTCTTGTTAAATGACACTTAAGCGTTGGAACTTGTTACAGTAGTTGCATTGGCATGGTTTTTGAAAAGACTGTAGGCCAGAGAATATGCATAATGCTTACGTTAAAGAAGACTTTTTCAGAAATATTATCTTTCTGAGAAATTATGCACAAAAAATATCCACTATTAAGTGTCTCCCTGTAAGCCCAGTGTTGGAGGAGAGACAATGGAGATCAGTACATGCAAGCCTTTGGAATTGTTTCTGGAAGACATAGTTATTTAGAATACCTTTCTTTCTGCTGCAGTCCTTTGTGTCAGACTCCTTGTAAGGTTCACATGTGTAGAACCAACTGCCTCTGTGGCACATGAGCTGCTTACAGAATGTTCATTTGAAAATGGAATATTGACAGTGACATGATTTCAGTTTCTTAAAACTACAAGCATTTGTCAAGATAGTAAGTCAATTAAAAGTTTGGTGAGGTTTTAATCAATTACTTCCGTGAGTCATTTTCCTTTTTGGTAACTGTGTTACTGGTGGTAATTGATGCCAATAGCCAGAAAGCTGGTATGAGATCAAAAACTGATTCACAAATACTTTTGGATGCATGTAGAACACACAGGTGGTAAACTGTACATTTCCTGTTCTTGCTATAATACTGATATAATTCTTGTGCTTGGACATTTCTTTAGACACTTTTATTTGGGATAAGTGGTGACCAGCTCTGAATCATGTACCAGCTGAACAGTGCATGCTGTCAGTCCCTGCTGTTGTCTTGTAGGTTTAATAATAATGGTCTGAAACTTGTGATGTTCCTGCCTTTATTTCCTGTATACAGGGAGTACAAGCATGTACTGCCATAATGGTTGATATTATGTTGAAATTAGAACTCAAAGTTTGGTGCATGCCAGGCAAGCAGTCTACTTAGACACATCCCTAGTTCCCTAATAAAGTTTAGCTGTTTCTATATCTTTCATCTTCCATCCCCTCCCTCCTTATATCATAAATCTGTTCTTTTATGCAATTTGAAGAAAATCTTTTTTATTTCAACACTGGATATTAAATATCTGAAAGGCAGAAAACCTTTTCTCATAGGATTAAGTACAATTACTATATTTTACAATACATGTGAAGTCATCTACTCTTTTATAGTGAATAGCTTCTTGATCAACATTATGCCATAGATATTTCTATATAAGAATAATAGTTTCATTTAACACTTATATGTACATATTAATTGTATGGGAAAGTCTTTGTAAGCTCTTTTTTGAAGATGAATAACTAGAAATTCAAGAAGGCAAAACAACAGTGCTTACATTATGCAGCTTGGAAAGTTTGCATATGCAGTAAAAATGAAGTTGGGTTCTTTCTGACTCCAGACACCATGTCATTTGGTGTGTTACTTTATTTTGAAATAACTATTTGAATTTTCTACTCTTGCACATGCCTAAAATTTTGAGACATCAAGCAGCAGTACAGAGGCTTTCAAATGAGGCACCTTCTCAAACTAGACATTCCAGCCCTGTTCTCTCCAAGGACTAAGCCCTGTCTTTAGTCACCACAGAAAGAATGAATGTTAATTTGGGTAGAATAGTCTAATTTTGTTCAATATTTTCTACTTTTGTTAGTTTTTAACTGTTTGTATAGACAGAAAAACCTCTCCAGAAAGCATGCTCTTGGAGACAAGTCCGCAGTTTGGGGATAGTTCAAACCCTCATCTATACAGAGATTTTTGCTTTCAAAAATTTTCATTTAGACTCTATTAGTCTTTTACATTAATGCATTCTCACTAATTGCTTCAATTTTTACAATTGATTGCTATACAATAGATGCATTTGATTATTCAGATCTGAGGTTTCCTGTGTGTAGCTTAACCTTTACCTTGTTCTGCTCTCCAGGAACTATTTTTGAAATAATGTGAAGCAGGAATGACATTACAAATGAACTTTATTTCTATATTCAGTTCAATAACCACTTTCCCGGAAAATGAGTTAGATATGGAAGAAATAAAAATAAATATTATAATAAAGAAATGCTCTGTTGATTTTTACCATGGTTGTTTTGGTCCTTAAGATAAAATAACCTAAGATGATTATAATTGGTAGCTTCTTTGGAAGGTTTGTTATTGTCAAATCATTTTTACACTATTTCTCTTCATTGTGTTGACCCAAATGCTTTGAAGTGTGTCTGCACTTCACTCCAGAGAAAGCTTCAGTACAACTGGTGAAGTAGAGTCTTAAAAATTTCCATGTGCTTTGGCCTGACTAAAGTTAGTTGAAAAAGTTTGTCATCTTCTTCACTGATATATGAAACTGTAAGTAAGTAAATATTCAGTTACATTAAGGCATACCAGGAAAAACAATTGAGTAGCCAGTGCACATCAGCAAAATATTCTGAGAATATTACCTACCATTGTTTCTGCAAACTGAGAAAATAATGTCCTGATTTTAGTGGGAGAACACTTGTACGACACATGGAGAATTGGTGCAAATCTACTTGGAGAGCCACAGAGTTATCACACAGAGATTTTAACTAGAATGTTAAGGTAGAACTAATACTTTCTTATATATTTGCATAAGATGTGTTAGTATGTAAGCAAAGAGTCTGGAAGGAATACAGGGCCATTCTAATCAAACTCAGGGGGCAGGATAAAGTACTGATAGTGAGATGTGTAAATTTATATGAACTCTCTCAAACTCCTGATTCGCTTCAGTTCTCCTTAGTTCATCCATCTGCTATATTATGCTGTCTGCTTAACCTGTAATGCCTCCATGAAGTCCTATGAGCCTTGAATGCAAATAGAAGACAAGATGTTTTAACTCTGTCTTTTTTCAAAACCCAACATTTCAAGCTAAGTTTTATCAATATGCTCCTAGTTTTTGTGTGTGTTTATAAGGTGGATTCTTGGAGTTCATGTGTAGCTTGGCCCCTTTGTCAGCTGTCTCTAAGATCCATTTGTATTTTATTAATTAGTATTGATATCTTAGCACGCCCTGGCTTTGTTCTTGTAGTAGTGTGATAAGACTGCCTTTGACTTCTAGCCTTTGATTCTTCATGGACTCAGATTTCTTGAGCTATTCACCTCTCAATGAATCCAGATGCACAACACTTCAGTCTGCCTTTTCTTATTTCTTTCTGCCTACACTGTTTCTAGAAATACTCCAAGGGCTTCCCACCTCCCCATCTCAGATGTAGCCAGGCCACCCCTGTGAGCCAGCACCAAGGCTCCTTTTGTTCACAGTGCTTCCATGCTGTGGTTCTATAGATCCCCACATCCTTAGAGCTTTCCTGCTTCCAGGCAGGTTCCTTACACTGAAAACTGAAAAGACATGGAATCATTGCAGTTAACCAATATGGTCAAGTTTTTACTGCTGCTGTTGATAACCTTGTGAGCTAGAAGCCATGGGAGTTTTGTCCAGTACCCATCATTATTGAATTATATGTGTGCCCTGACAGTGCACAGTTCTACAAAGTGAAAGGGGACACATGTTTTCCCACCTGCCTTCACTTATGACTTACTTTTGTTTTGAGACTCTCCAGTATAATAGAATCCTGTCTTTTAGTTGTAACTCTTCTCTGGAGTCCTATCTGCCAGCAAGGTTGATAGATCAGGGAAGGAGTGGGGGCTACCTGGATATTTATCAAGTTTTAATGAGAAATTTCAATGTCTAAGTCTCTAGTCCTGTTGCCAGGTGCAACTTGCCAACTCTGTCTCCTTCCTCAAGAGCACATTTTTTTTTTTATAAAGCTCTTTTTTTTTCTACCCTGAAAAATGAGCTTTAAAAGTCTGTGCAATTCATTTGCAGCTTCAGCCCATAAGACAATAGTTATTATTCAGAGACTCTCAAGATTATCCTGTCTAGTTCTTTCCTCTTTCTTCTATCCTTCCCTTTCTTTCCCTTCTTTTCTTTCTTTCTCTCTCCCTTTCTTTCTTTCTATCTTTCTTTCTTTCTTTCTTTCTTTCTTTCTTTCTTTCTTTCTTTTCTTTTTCCTTAACCATGAAAACTTTATTCTTTTTTTTTTATGTGAAAATCTTTATTGGATATTTTATTTACATTTCAGATGCCATCCCCTTTCCCCATTTCCCCTCCTAGAAAACCCCTATCCTACCCCCACTTCTCCTTTTTGCTTTTATACTATTTTGTAAATGTTAATCAAAGGCTTTATAAGTTTGGTAATGTTCAATATCAATCAGAACTGTAACCCAATACCCAACCTAGATATATCAACTATTTTTGACTGGCGGGGACATGCAAACATCCACCTCAGTGTCCCTCCCTCTTGTCACCTAGCTCCTCTTCTCCTTCTCCTCCTCTCCTTACTCCTTATCTTCCTCTCCTTACTCCTCCCACCTTAGCTCCTCCTACATATCACCATTCCTGTTAAGATAAAACTTTTCTCTTAGAATACAACTAGAGCATAACTATACCAACTTGTATCAGTAAGGTACAAGATAGACCTAATACCCAGTCCATCATTTTGTTGACTAAACAGAACCTCTGTTGTTCCTCCTAACTAAAAGACTTAATTCTGAACCTGGCTTTTTTTCTTGGCTTTAGAATGAATGTCAGTTGAAAACCATCCTCTCAAACGTTTTCTCTCAAATTAAATAGCCGGGATTTCCTATGAGACTATAAGTCTTCAACCCCATCAGAAATCCAGAATGAGTGACTTAACTGAAATTATGGGAAGCACCAAGCATAGCTTCTAAAACTTAGCCAAATTATAGAGACCATTGAGCACCTGGACAGTCCCTATACTATAAAACGCTGGAACATTTGATCTTCATCCGTCTAGCCCAGGATCATCTGACAGACCAAATGATGCAGAATTATTAAGGGATGATTACTCTATCTTGGCAGATATAATCAGTCGACTATTCTGCAAGTGTGTCTTTTTCTGGGCAGTGATTTGTCTGTAAATGAAAAGAGGCAATTCTTGTCTAGTGGCTGTCTCACCACAACTGGAGTAACTCCAAAGATGCTCAATTTCTTCTTAGAAACCAAGACAGGAAGCTGTCAGGAGCAGACAGGTCTTTAATCAAAATGGACATTAATACAGAAATGTTTGTAACGTCAATTCTGTGGACTTCTGACGTTTTGAAAACCAACTATCCATGTAAGGCAATCTGGACTATTGTTTGTTAACTCCTCTCAGCTAAATAAAATATAGAAAATACCCTAACAATAAACTCAGAGCCATGAATTTGCTATAGGCCCTTAACTCACAGGCTAACCATCTCAAATCAGTTTAAAAAGTTAAAGAAGGACTGAGTCTAAGCCTTGTATTCCTAAATGTGTTATATAGGCACAATGCCTATGAGAGTAACAATATTAATCTCACTTTATATCAATAATAAGCTCGTACCAATGAAAACCTTCAATTAGAAATCAAAGTAAATTTTGTACCATTTAAGAAATTATACCTTCATCTTAATAACAATTATACATATTTCTACGAATAGGTTATGGCTATGCAACAAATCTTAGCTAATCCTCCCTGTTTCAACAAAACCACTAGTTTTCTGTAGAAAGACAGCCCAATATTAACCACCTCAGTCCCCAAGCCCAGGGAATAGGGGCGCCGACTCTTCATTAACTTCTTCAAGCTGATTATGGGTGTTGAGATATTAGAAGAGGGGCAGGGGGAAGAGTAAATTGATAAGCCTCTGACATCTGTGTCTTCACTGCATCCAGCTGCAATTCCAGGACATCAGAGGTTCGAGCAAATCTGCTCAGCTCACTTGATGAGTAGATACACCGAGGCTATGTATTCTGCAATATACAATTTTCAAAACAAATTTTAGTATCATGATAATTTTTTGTTTAAATTCTGGAAACTAGTCTTCTAGCGGCCTGCCTCTGTCATGTCTAATCCATATTATTCTGGGAGTTTCTATGAGGGTGTACTCCCACCATCCTCCCATTTTCACCTCCCTGCTCTCAAATTCCCCAACACTAGGGAATTCCAACTTTTAGGAACCAAGGACCTCTACTTCCACTGATGCCTAACCTCTTACCCCATCCCCCCACCCCTCCAATTACTATGAGGGTGTGCTCCCACCATCCTCTCATTTACACCTCTCTGCTCTTGAAATTCCCCAACACTAGGGAATTTGAACTTTCAGATATATAGGCTGTCCACTTCCACTGATGCCTGGCAAGGCCACCCTCAACTACCTATACAGGTGGAGCCATGAGTACTTCCCTTTGTGTTCTTGGGCTGGAGATTTTAGAATGGCTACTCCAGTTTGTTTCTTAGGGCCATTTGCTTGAAAATTGTTTTCCAACCTTTTACTCTAAGGTAGAGTCTGTCTTTGTCACTGAGGCGGGTTTCTTTTATGTAGCAAAGTGTTGGGCCTTGTTTATGTATCCAGTCCATTAGCCTATGTGTTTAAATTGGGGAACTGATTCCATTGATGTTAAGAGATGTTAAGGAACAGTGATTGTTACTTCTTGTTATTTTTGTTATTAAAGGTGAAATTATCTTTGTGTGGCTATCTTCTTTTAGATTTGTTGGAGAAGAATTACTGTTTTGTTCTTTCTAGGGTATAATTTCCCTCCTTGTATTAAAGCTTTCCTGCTATTATACTTTGTAATGCTGGGTTTGTGGAAAGATATTTTGTAAATTTGGTTTTGTCATGGAATATCTTGGTTTCTTCATCTATAATAATTGAGAGTTTTGCTGGGTATAGTAGCCTGGGCTGGCATTTGTGTTCTCTTAGGGTCTGTATGACATCTGTCCAGCATCTTCTAGCTTTTATAGTATCTGGCGAGAAGTCTGGTGTAATTCTGATAGATCTGCCTTTATTTGTTACTTGGCCTTTTTCTCTTACTGCATTTAATATTCTTTCTTTGTTTTGTGCACTTGGTGTTTTGATTATTATGTGATGGGAGGTATTCCTTTTCTGGTCTAGTCTATTTGGCATTCTATAGGCTTCTTGTATGTTTATGGGCATCTCATTCTTTAGATTAGGGAAGTTTTCTTCTATAATTTTGTTGAAGAGATGTATTGACCCTTTAAGTTGGGAATCTTTACTCTTATCTATAACTATTATCCTTAGGTTTGGTCTCCTGAATTTCCTGGATATTTTGGGTTAAGAACTTTTTGCATTTGCATTTCTTTGAAAGTTGTGTCAGTATTTTCTATGATATCTTCTGCAACTGAGATTCTCTTTCTATCTCTTGTATTCTGTTGGTGATGCTTGTGTCTATTACTACTGATTTCTGTCCTAGGTTTTCTATCTCCAGGGTAGTCTCCCTTTGTGATTTCTTGATTGTTTCTACTTCCATTTTTATGTCTTGAATGGTTTTGTTCAATTTCTTCACCTGTTTGGTTGTGTTCTCTTGTAATTCTTTAAGGGATTTTTGTGTTTCCACTTAAGGGCTTCTACCTGTCTACCTGTGTTCTCCCCAAATTCTTTGAGAGTGTTATTTATGTCCTTCTTAAAGTCCTCTATCATCATTAGAAGTGATTTTAAATCTGAATCTTGCTTTTCTAGTACTATGGGGAATTCAGGACTTTCTTGTGTGGGAGAACTAGGTTCTAATGATGCCAAGTAACCTGGGTTGCTGATGGTTATGTTCTTGCGCTTGCCTTTTGCCATCTGGAGTTAATGCTACCTGCCCTGACTCTGACTGGAGCCTGTCTTTCCTATTATCTTAGTTTTATCAAAACTGTGTGGGGTGGGTGTTGCTACTGGGGTAAGAGCTGAGGCCCAAAATCTGCTCAGGCCAGGAGTGACTTCCTGGGTCCTAGTGGCTTTCAGTTACTCCTTGTTTGGGGCAAGCCTTGCTGTCTGCTTACCTAAGATAATGCCAAGGTTAGAGCACTTGGGAGCCTTGCTTCCTCTGGATTCTTAGAGATTGGGAGCAGAGCTGCCACCTGGGATCTGCTCAGTGCTCAGGCCCAGACCTCTTTTTCTTTCTTTCTTTCTTTCTTTCTTTCTTTTTTTCTTTCTTCCTTTCTTTCTTTCTTTCTTTCTTTCTTTCTTTCTTTCTTTCTTTCTTTCTTTTTCTTATATGCATATATGCCATACATTATAAATTTTTACATGGTTGGTAATACTATAGTTAAGAACTGTTACATGGATCAGTTGTGAGTTATTTTTAGATGACTCCTCTACACTTAAATAAGTCTGATTGTTCACTAGTCAGACAGGGTGCAGTGTTAATGTGTGGACCTCCCAAGTGATGATATTGTTGATATAAATACTGTGGCTGGCTTGCTTTTCCAGACAGTGGCCAGAACAGTTATTACGTCTTCAAAAATGTGAGTTTGTGCTAGACGTGGATGCCATGATGATCACAAGCTCACTTTGTTAAGTGTTGTTAAATTGATAAAACACAGTTTCTGTCTCAGCAAGTGGGCTACATTTGTGGTCATTTAATGATGGAGTGTGGTCTCAGAAGTTCTTTAGATGGGTGACTTGCCACTCTGCCAACCTGATAGAGTACATCTGCAGTGTCACCATCCTCTGTGCCTCCCATCATTGATAATTTTGTTTCATGTGAGTGTGTAACTGATTACACACTGTCTAGATTTCTATTTTAAAAATGTGTTTATTCATATGTAATAATGTAACAGGTATGTACCCAAGTGTCCACAAACAGTCTGGTTTGGGTTCCTTTTCACTTTCTTTAATGTTTTGATATTCTTTGTATCCAGAAACATTCATATTGATTAAAAATAAGTAAGTAAGTAAGTAAGTAAGTAAGTAAGTAAGTAAAATGCCTAGTTCGGTTGAACTTCAAAGCAAGTAGAGTTAAGTGCCTCTGCTCCTGGGGAAGTGGCTTGGTTCATATAAAGTTTTGTTTGTCTTCTTTCTTAGAATGGCTCTTTAAGCTTCAGGTTTGAGAAGAATATTGTTAGAAAATCAGAGTTCAGGCACCCTTTAGAGGACTGGTATAATTTACCTGGATTTTATTTTAAAGAAGTTTACTCAGTGTTCAATAATAGCTAAGAAAGACTTGGTCTAAGAGCCGTACCTCCACATATGTCCACAGAGATCAAATGATTTAACAGATTCCTTCATTAGATATTGTTTAGAGTACTCTCACGGAACATGAGGACATAGTGTAGGTGCTTGACTTTTTGTATCATGCAAATACACATGTTGTTGTGTAGGAATTTACATTTAGCTGGGAGTAGCACAACGTGGACATATCATAGAAATAGGTAAAATAGGAGCTTGTTTCATTCAAAGAGACAAGTGTAGAGGAGAGGAATTACACGACTGTTCCACAGACATCAGAGATCTGCTCTCTTTCTGTCATTCCTCTCAGTAGCCTAACAACAGTGTGATGTTTCTGATCTCTCCTTCCAATTCATTGGCCAGCTTTTAAGCAATTGGCAACATTATGATTATGTTGTTTTTTTAATTCAGCTTAAAAACATCATTTATTTTATTTCATATGCAATGGTATTTTGCCCGCATGTATGTCTATGTGACGGTGTCAGATTCCCTAGAACTGGAGTTACAGACATTTGCGATCTGTCTGTCATGTGAGTGGTGGGAATTGAACCCAGGTTCTCTTGAAGAGCCTCCAGTTCTCTTAAGCACTGACCCATATCTCCAGCACACATGATCTTAACTGAAGTTATTGCTACCATGAAAAGATCAGATTAAAATGGGCAAGGAGAAGAGATGATTGGTCACCACTTTGCTGCACTGTCTCGTTCTTTCTGCTTAGGATAGTGATGGAAATATTACATTGATAAGTCAGAAAAATGAGCAACATATTGAGCAGTGAGTGCTGTGTGATTCTCAATCGTAATCCTCATAGAATCCAGTCTAGTAACTGTTTAAGGATATCTTTTAAGTCATTGCTGTTTTTTCTTCTTCTAATACATAGAGTTAGTATATGTAGTTATGACATGGTTTTGATATCTGTTTCCCTGAATATCATTGACAATTGAACTAAGCAATCAATGAAAGAAGTCTATGTCTGCATGCACAAAAATGCTTCAGACCTGAGGATTGCCAGAGAGGCAAATGTCTTAAACAAACTGAGACAGTGAGGTGTGGGTATTTGTCCAAGTTCACAGGTGAATATATTGTGAAATGTATCAGTAAGTCACAATGTGACTAACTCAGGAGAGAATGACTTGGCATGTATTTGAATGAGTCAGATCTCCCCTTAAGCTTGCTTACTTCACCTCTATGAACTTTGATATAACTGTACCTATGCTGCTTATAATTACTATTGATTTGGAATTAATATTGGCAGAGTGACAGTTATTTTTGGTACATTGCCAGCTGTGTAAATACCCTTATTGCATAAATCAACTGAATTTAATCACAAAATTTATAGCCTAGCAGTATTTACAACTTCATTGTGAACCCAATGTTTTAAACATCTGTCTTTCATTTACTATTTCTTAAATATAGACTTTTATAACTCAGACAGGGTTGTAAGTATTTATACAAAATGCTGTAATGAAATACTACTTGGAGGAAGGAATAAAATCACGGAGAAGAGTTCTTAATAATTAACATGGTTTCTGTTAGTAACCCTTTCTCCCATGGAAAGAACTAGGTGCTTATCAGATAGCAGAAGAAAGCAGTTTTGACAGAGCTCTTGGGAGGAAAATTTTAAAATTATAAGGATCTCAAAAGTAATGTTTTAGTATATTCAAAATTATTGATGTTTTAAAATGTCTTTGTCTTGTGCTAAGGTATTTTAAGTGAGTTAGGAGGGCATACAAGGTGGAGAAACTGAGTTAATAACTCTGAATTTCAAAGGCCATTTTTCCCTAAATAGTTATTGTTATATTCAATTTAATTATGTAAAAGAAGTTTTTTTTTGTTTTTATAGTTAAACTTTAAGCCGTAAGAGGCCAATTTCCAGTGTATTTCCTCCAGCTGATTTTATTTTGGATAAAATAATTTTTATCTGATTTTCCTTTGAGAAAACATAGCCTTTTGCTTCCTTGGCTGACTTACAGGTACGGGTGAGTACTGAGAGACCCACATGAATCAGCTTCACAGATGAGAGCCCACCCCATGCAGAGAAGCCTTCCAGGCCAGCTCTGTGCTATTCAAAGGCTAAGTTGCATGAGGAAACAGGTACTGAGACTGCCCTGGTTCTCAGGTCGCACACAGTCTTTAAAGGGGCACACTGTGTTCTTGGAGATGGTAGGGAGAGATTAGAGTATGCTTGTGTCTAGAGTAGTACAGTTGGCATTTGAAATGGAAGAAACAGAAAGGACAAAAAAAGTATTGAGGTAGAAGATTCTGTTTAGAGTTTTCAGTGTGCATCTGAGTCAAGCTGTGTGTTGCATTTGTCTTAGGTTGTTATATTAACATATCTTGTACTCATTGCTTTGTGTATGTGGTTAGAGTTCTGCCTTTGTAGAAACTGTCTTTGTCTCTAACATTGAATATCACATCAGACACTTTCTAAGCCTCAGTTGGAGATGTTCACCAGACCTAAAGGACATAGCTGATAAATAATGGCTTATTGCTATAGTGTTTTGGGAATTCTGCTGCTACATTTGTATTGTAGAAAAACTATGGTTACAGATAAGGCAGGTACTAGCTTTATTTTTACAGTATGTATGATCCTCAAAGTGATATCTGGCAAACTGTGAATACTAAATAATTTGTTGTTAGAAGAATGAATAAATTATTCTGCAACAATTGAAAATACAAGCAAGTATCAAGCATGTGAGCCATCACATTTCTATGTCAATATAATAGTCCCTCATATCTTTAAATTCTGTAATTAGTGTATTTGTTGATTCATTAAATATTAACCCATTTCCAGGTTCAGAAGCTAGACTATCATAGCTAAATTTTACCAATACATTTAGAGTCAAATCTATTAAGGAATAATAATCTCTTTGAGAAGCAGATTTTTTTTTCTGGAATTCAGTCACTATTGTTTAAAAAAACAATTTTTAAAAATCACTTATTGATGAATTAATTCCAATTTTATTATGACAAACTAACAAAGAAGTCAGAATTTCTTTTCAATTTACATTGCAGGATATACAATGTAATAAGAGTCCGGCTAGTAAGTTTGGGGGATGATTGAGCTGTCTGTTTCATGTAGGGATATGCTATGAAATTTTGCCATTAGAATTCAAAAGGAGTCATACCTTCATTTTTCTGTTTGTCATAAGGAAGATTAGTTCTAACAAGTGAACTTAGATTTGTAAATTATTATTGCCAGGTATAGTATAATACTGAGTTACTGATTTCAGTGCTGGTACATGTGAAATGTTATTATTTCTCTATTGTGTTTGATGTGAGGAAGATTAATTCTTAGAAATAAATTTAGATTGGTAGATTGTTATCACAGGGTCACAGGGATAGTTTGCCACCAGATTTCTGATTTTAATGCTGGTACTTTTGGAATGACATCATTTCTGGGTTGTCTTCCCGTCAAACACTGCAGAAGATGTCCTACTAAGAGTAAGGTGATTGCATATTGTACAGGGGTATCCATTTTTTTCCCTGAGATCCTCAGCATCTGATGGGTAAGGTACCTAAAGAGAAAGTACTGGAAGTGTGGCTCATGTACTTGTAAGAGGTGTCTCAGAATATTTTAGGGATTTTTCTTTTTAACTTGAAGACTTTTATTTAAAAAAAAATTCTCAGTGCTATTTAATTTCTCATTCTGTTAACACTTGCTTCAGTCCGAAGTACTGAAAGTAGTACTAAGCTGCAGTACTGATATCACAGCACTGACCAAAGCCATGGCATCAAACTACACTTTATGCTATGGTATTCTGCAGCTTAAAATAATAAAAACAGATAAAAATATTAGAGAATAAACTTTGTAATCTTAAATGTATTTGATAAAATTATAAATGTCTAATTTATTGTCATATGTCTTTCCAGTGTTCTGTGAACTGAAGTAGAAATAGGCTTTCTTTTTTTGTTACTCACTGAATAACAATGCTTTTACTCAGAAAAGTTTTGCTAAACTAGTTCCTTCTCAATAGGACATTTTAAGTTGAAAACATGACTTGACAGACTATAACAATGTGTACTTTGATGCTGTGTAGATGTTTTCTGAAAATAAGCCTGACGAGGTACTCCTCATGAAAAAGTAAGTGGGGAACATCTGTGCTACTAAAAACAATGTGAGGCTTAAAGTAAAATCCAAGTAAATTTTTGAATGTGAACACTTGCTATAAGGACCTAAGAAAGTTAAAAAACTTTGATTTTTTTTTTGTTGTTGTTCTTGTTTTTGTTTTTTGAGACAAGTTTTCTCTTTGTAGCCCTACCTGTCCTGGAATTTACTATGGAGTCCTGGCTTAACTCAGAGCTCCACCTGCCTTTGCCACCCAAGTGCTGGGATTAGAGGCATTCACCACTACTGCCTGGCTTAAAATTGCTTTTTAAAAAATTGGATATTTTATTTATTTACATTTCAAATGTTAACTCCTTTTCCAGTTTCCCCTCTGCAAATCCCCTATACCCCTATATTGCATTGATACTGCCATTACCTGATGTGGCTTTTTTGTTGTTGTTTTTGCATAAGGAAATACATTTCTGCTTGGAAGCTCTTGACTCAGTAGCTGATATTTTCCAGATGATCAAGCCATGACATTACAGCAGTAGTCACGGATCACAGATCCATTCAAAGTTTAAGATAGTTAAAGGGATTATGATGTAACAGATTATAAGTAGTCTGATATGCTTTAGATCCTACATCATAAGTAGACTTTAAAAACTAGCACTTGTGGAATTGTGGAGTAGTATTAGAAGAAAATACTCATGCTATCTGACCTGCTCTTAAAATACTGTCCCCCTTACAACTGTCTCTCTGTGGGACTGGAGATTTCTTCATTACCTAAACCCACACAGTGTCACACAACATCCTGAAGGTACAGGTAGAATAGACCACAAAGTCTAAGCATTCTTGAAGGTAGAATAGACTCTGTTTGCTAAAATGCTAGATATTTCTGAGATGCTTTTCTGCAGAGTAAATGAATTTTCTTTGTTATTTTCCACTTCTGCCACTCGCCAGAGATTGGCACATATTTGAGCCAATCTAACATTTTTCACACCTGTTCTTTTTGAATGATGAAGGGGAGGTGAGCTAAGTAGATATACATGAAAAATTTTAAATGTGTACAGTTAAACACACACACACACACACACACACACACACACACACACACACACACA
>JANHMN010000001.1:16713222-16737037 GCA_030674055.1 Rhabdomys pumilio
ACACACACACACACACACACACACACACACACACACACACACACACAAGAAAGTAGCATGCTTTTTCAAAGAAGTTTTTTATGTGTCCTTGTTCTTAACTTTTTCAAGTCTGCAGCAAGAATACAATGGAGGATTATAGATGATATTTAAAACATTTAAGAAGTATACCAATTAAACTACTGTAGTATCAAAATGCTAAACAAAATATTTATCTTCTTTTGACCACAAGTATACAGCCTTGATCACAACAGAAAACCACATGTAAAACACATTCTGGTGAATAAATGATGATAGCATAGATCAAAATGATTTTATTTTCCACTGAAGACTATGGTTTATTCTTGTGAATTTTACTGGTTTTGGTGAGACAGAAAATGAGTTAGAAAAAGGATTTACTTTCCATTTTGCTTTTTCAGCTTCTTCTTCAAATCGTTTCATAAATCTATTGAAAGTACTTCTCACTTATGTCCTATATCAGGTTGGTCTTTGTTTTACACCTACAAAATTTAGCTGCTCATCTCTGTGAATATGCTAGTGTTAAACCCAGAGCTTTGTGCATGGTAAGCATGTCGTCTACCACCAAGCTACACTTCAGCCGTGACTTGAACTACAATGAGAAAGTCCAGTGATTCATATGGCTACTTTTAATTTTTAAAGTGTTAAAAAAAATGTTCACTATTGCCAGGGAGAAGAAATGCATGCCCTGATAAAAACTGAAGAGAACTGAAGAGAATGCTTGTATATTCCTTCATTCCTTCTCTCTCTCTCTCTCTCTCTCTCTCTCTCTTTCTCTCTCTCTCTCTCTCTCTCTCTCTGTGTGTGTGTATGTATGTATGTATGTAGCTTGGGAAAGGACACAGAGACTTTTAATGACTTCATCTATTCACTTAAGGGTTATAGGACTATTTAAACAGTTCATTTGATCTTGATTTAACTTAGCTAAGTGCTACCTATCTAGAAAATCATCCATTTTGTTTAGATTTTCCAATTTTGTGGAATACAGACTTCTGAAGTAAGACCAAATGATTTTTTTAAATTTCCTCAGTGTCTCCCTTTTTGTTTCTGATTTTGTTAATTTGGATATTGTCTTTCTGTCTTTTAGCTAGTCTATCTAAGAATTTTTGTATGTTGTTGATTTTTCTCAAAGAGCTAGCTCTTGGTTTTGTTGATTGTTTATATTGTTGTCTTTGTTTCTAATTGATTGATTTCAGCCCTGAGTTTGGTTATTTTCTGCCTTCTCCTACTCCTCTGTATGTTTCCTTCTTTTTCTCTCTACAGATTTTAGGGATTCTTTATCTTTATGAAGGCACTTAGTGCTATAAACTTTCTCATTAGGACTACTTTCATTTTATCCTGTAAGTTTGGGATGTTGTACCTTCATTCTTACTGAATGCTAGAAATCCTTTTTTTTTTTTTTAATTTCTCCTTTTACCTAGTAGTCATTGAGGACAGAGAGTTGTTCACTGGCTTTCTGTTGTTTCTGTTGTTGTTGAAATCCAGCTTTAATTCCTGGTGATCTGATTACATGCAAGGGGTTATTTCCATCTTTTGTATCTGTTCAGTTTTTCTTTGTGACCCAGTACATGATCATTATTGGAAAAGGTTCTATGAGGTGCTGAGAAGAAGGTAGATTCTTTTGTGTTTTGGTGAAATATTCTGTAGATCTCTCATAGATCTGCTGATTCATAACTTCTGTTAGTTTCATTATTTCTTTGTTTAGATTCTGTCTCAATGACATAGACATAGGTAACAGTGTTGAAGTTTCCCACTATTAATGAGTGGAATTTGATTTATTATAAGCTTTAGTTATGTTTATTTTATGAATGTGGGTGCCATTGCATTTGGGGTACAGTTTTTTTTTGGAATTGAGATGTCATCTTGGTAGATTTTTCCTTTGATAAGTATCATGTCCTTCCCTGTCTTTTTGAATTACTTTTAGTTGAAAATCTATTTTATTAGTTAATAGAATGGCTACTCCAGGTTGTTTCTTGGGTCTGTTTGCTTGAAAAATCTTTTTCCAGCTCTGTACTCTGTGGTAGTGTCTATCTTCATTGCTGTGGTGTGTTTCTTAAATGCAGCAGAATGATGGATCCTGTTTAGGCATCTACTCTGTTAGTCTGTGTCATTTTATTGGTGAATTGAGTCCATTGATGATGAGAGTGATTAATGGCCAACAATTGTTTATGATATTGTTGTTGTTGTTGTTGGTGGTGGTGGTGTTGGTGGTGGTGGTGTGTGTGTATTTCTCTTCTTTTGGTTTTGCTGTGAAATTACTAATTTCTTGTGTTTTCTTGGGTATAGTTTCCTTTGTGTTGAAGTTTTCCTTCTAGTACCATCTGTAGGGCTGGATTAGAAGAAAGATGTTGTTTAGATTTGGTTTTGTCATAGAATATCTTGGTTTCTCTATCTATGGTGATTCAAAGTTTTGCTGGAAATAGTAGTCTGGGCTGACATCCGTGATCTCTTAGCATCTACAAGACATCTGTCCAGGCCCTTCTGTCTTTTAGAGTCTCTGTTGATCAGTTAGGTATAATTCTGATAGGTATGCCTTCATGTTACTTGGCCTTGCAGTTTTTATTATTCTTTCTTTATTCTGTACATTTAGTGTTTCGATTATTACGTGGCAGGAACATTTTTTATTTTTTTTTGGTCCAATCTGTTTGGTGTTCTGTAAGCTCTTTTTACATTTATAGCCATTTCTTTCTTTAGGATAGGAAAGTTTTCTTATATGATTTTATCGAAATTATTTTTCTGGGCCTGCAATCTGGGAATCTTCTCCTTCCATTTCTACTATTCTTAGGTTTGGTTATAGCATTGTTTCCCAAATTTTCTGGATGTTTTGTGTTAGAAATTTTTTAGATTAGCATTTTCTTTGACCAATGTATTAATTTCTTCTACACCTCAGATTTTCTCTTCCATCTCTTGTATTCTGTTGGTGATCTTTGCATCTGTAGTTGCTGTTCTCTTCCCTAGGTTTCCATCTTCAGGGTTGCCTCCATTTCTGTTTTCCTTATTGCTTCTGTTTCCATTTTTAGGACTTGGGCAGTTTTATTCATTTTCTTCACCCGATTAATTACATTTGGTTGTATTTGTTTACGTCTATTAATTTTGCCCTTTAAATTCCTCTACCCGATTTATTGTATTTTCCTTTATTTCTTTAATGGTTTTATTTATTTACTCTTTAAAGGCCCCTATCATCTTCACAAGATGCAATTTAAGGTCATCGTCTTGCTCTTCAAGTGTGTTAGGATATCCAGGGCTTGCTGTAGTCGTAGAGCTGGATTGTGATGGTGCCATATTGTCATGACTTTTGTTGATTCTGTTCTTGCAGTCGCTGTTAGCCATCTGGTTATCTCTGGTTTTATCTGCCCTAGTAGTAGCAGGGCTCTTGGACTATAGGCAGAGATGGTAGTCTTTACCAGCAGGAGGCCTCTGGTTGTCTTGGATGGCAGCAGGCCTCCAGGGAGGAAGGCTGAGTGTGGTCCAGGGAGTGTAGTATAGATCTAGAGTTGTAGGTAGAGGTGTGGGCCTGAAGATGGAGTACTGAGGACATAGGGTGGACTTCAAGGCTGCTGAGCTTGCTGGTGTCCCACCAGGCTGCAGGAATAAGCTGTGAGTATCTCACCTGGTTGTCCAGGGTGACAGCAGGCCTCGCAGGAGATGGGTTAAAGTGTGTCCTTAGGAGTGGAATGCAATCTAGATCTGAGATTGCAGGCAGAGATCTGCCCACATAACTTTTTTTAAATGTATGTATCAGTGGCATTAAGTACATTTGCGATATTGGATACCATCACTGCTGTCTATCTTTAGAACTGTTTTTCTAGGAACAATTCTGTGTCCATTAAACTCTGACTCATTTTCTCCTCTCTGCCCTTGGTAAAGGCTCTTCCTTCTATGGCCTTGATTGTTATAAGTACCCCATATAGGTAATCATATATTTGACCTTTGGGGTCCCACTTACAACATTTAACACTTTTTTCTTTTACCTTACTCTCAACCTCAAAATTCTGTGCAGTTATGGGAATCAAACTCCAGGGTCTTACACACACAGGGCAAGTACTGAACCAATGAACTCTAGCCCAGCCTTAGCAGAAGCATTCAAGTTACAACACATATTAGAGTTTTGTTTCTTTTAAAGGCTATGTATGTACATACATGCTATCTTCAACTAATTTTAGATAATTTTTGTTTGATTTTTTTACCTTTCATTTGTTCTTTGTGAGTTTCACATAATGTACCCGAGTCCCATTCATCTCCCCATTCCCTCAAATCCATGCATTGCCCTTGCGACGCCCCCTCAATAGAACACAAAACAGAGAACAACAACAAAAACAAAGCATAAAAAACATCTTACCATGGAAGCTGTAGTGTTGTCAGTATGTTCCACAGTTTATTTATTCCTCTGTCCACACATCTTCATTTGCAAGTGTTCATTGCAATGAGTCATTGGTTTGGTTTGAGATCTCTGGATTCTGTGACTCCATCAATATTGGATCCTCATCAGGACTTCTCCCAGTTATCATGTTGTTGCCCGGTGTCATGGAGACCTTGCATCTTTGGAATAACAGGACTGACCCTTTTATATGTCCAAACTATTTGTAGATGATACAGATTTGGGGGCTGTAACTCAGAGCTCTGGATCTGGGACTCGGTGGTACCTGAGTTGATCTGCTTACTGTCTTTTCCTTATCTAGGATGAGCTCTCCAGAACTGCTTAGGCTAGGCTACTTAATAACACATTCTGTAGGAAACAGAGTTAGTTCTCTTGCTCTCATGCCCTTGTGGCCTGCTCACCTGAACTCAAGCCTCCAGAGCCAGCCCAATTGTGCCATCTAGTCAAAGTTCAGGCCCACTTTCCCAAGTATGGCAGCTGATGAGGGGCTGGGCCCACTTTCTCACTCTTGCACACTCTGTGCTGGTTCACCCATGCCTTTGTCATTAGGGACAGCTTGATTGTATTACCCACATGAGATGACGGGCTCTCTCTCCTGAGTGCTGCATCTAGCAAGGGGCAGGGCCAACTCTTATGCTCGCATGAGTCCAGTGTCAGCTTCTCCGATTGCCAGACGTGGTGAGGGGCAAGTGGCAATGTGAACTTTTAAGTGTTAAGTGTCTTAAAGGAGAGTGATGTTTAAAGGACATGTGCCACTTAGACTGAAATGGATGCTAGGAGAAGTAATTACTGGTGATTCTAGATAGATGATCTCACTATGGTCCAGTGGCCTGTGTCTTTTTTCCTACTGTTTTGTTACCGAACCTTGTTGCAGTCCGAGCTGCCCCACGTTGGGCACCAAAATTGTTGAGAGCCGCACTATCCCATGTTTCAGGGCCAAAATGTTAGCCTGCACTGCCCGAAGCTGCTCCAGTCTTCAGGTTGGGATTCAACAAGAGAGAGAGTGAGGATGGACTCAAGTAATGGAGACCAGACAGAGTGTGATTTAATCCTGTTTTATTCTTCAGTCTGTCTTCCTAGTCCAAGTCCCAAGTCTTGAGTTCCTAATCCCTAGTTTCTAGTCCCTAGTGCCTCCAAGTTCTAAGTTTCCAGTTCCAAGATCTTTCTCTAAGTGCTAAGTGCCTAATACCTAATGTCTAATAATCTGTTGCTTTCTTCTGTCTGCCTCTTGCCTTTTGTATGTCTCACTTCTAAGGCACACCTTTAAGTTACGCCCTTAAGTCATGCCCTTAGGTCTTGTCTCTAAATCTGATCTCTAAGTCATGCCCTTAAGTCACACACCTTTAAGTCTCACACACCCAAGGGAAAGATCCTGAGTATCTAAAACAAGATGTTATCAGAGTGTGCTCAACTGTTGTAGGCTATTGTAATCAAGTCTCTTGTCAGGGTATATGGCTCAAGATGGCTGCAAGGATGATAGCTGCCTTCTGTTGTCTCCCCACAGAACCTCAAGAATTTCTTTTTTGCATTGATGTAGACATGTTTTTTTTTTCCTCAGATGGCCATTAGTAAGTTTACCTCAATATATTTGGAGCTGTGGTTATATGCTTTGGTTCTTAGGTGAGAGAATTCGTGGCTTTCAGGCCAATATAGAGTCTTTGAAAGGAAAAATGGTAGTCTAGAGGGGTACAGTTCATGATTCCATGGACCTGGTACCTTGTTGGTCATTCAAAGAGGATTAGAATCATTATCCCCCAAATTCATACCTCAACACTGAGATTTTGACTATAGCTAAGGCTAGTATTGATGTAGATGAAATATAATCTGTGCTCATCAACTGTAATTTTTAGGAATTTAAGTTCTTGGGATCCCTTGTCCCCACGATTGTTGCCTAGAGTCCATTAGCAGGTGGATTTTCTCCTTATCATCTAAATTAATATATCCTTAAAAATATAATTGAAACCAATTATTTATTCATTGAGCTTGTTAGTTCCAGTTTCTAGATCTCATGCTATAACTTTTGTTGTGAACGGTACTCTTGAGATGGCCCTATGATAATTTTTTTGAAAGGTCAAATTTCTATATCATAAGCATCAAGACATTCACACAGGGTTGCTGTGGGCCATACAGTTTGGGAGCACTGTGGACTGCATGCCTGGAGTGCACTTATATTGACATAAAGATACTTTCCTGAAGGGCATGAACAAACACAGATGCTACCTTTTGTAAAGGGAAAATATCTTTAAATTTTGCTTAAAATGCCTTTTAAAAATAAAGTTAATTTCAATTATGTAGATTAAATGTTATTTTGTAAATTAAACTTACTGACACAATAATTACTAAAGAATACAAGAAAGTTTTGTGCACATAATAATGTTTGTCATGTCATATTGTGGTTATCTAATAGTTTACATTTTTAGTGTTTTTTTTTTAAAGAACATCTCATCTGAGTCTAGACATATTACTGTAACAGATTCAGTGGATCAAACAAGTGATAGCAGAGCAGTACTTATATTGTTTTCAAAATTAATTTTTAAAAAGAATAAATGATCAGATTTAAAAATGACTAACAATAGTTACAAGAAACAAGTAATTACTCACTTTAATGTGGGTTCCTAAATTCTGTCCAGCAGCTAGCTATCAATAACTACACAGTACTCCCGTTATTCCCTAGAGTTCATATTAACCACAGTCAATTTTAATTTATAATGCAAAAATATTTTCTACAGCCAAAAGGCCTTCATAAATGTGCAGAACTTCTATTTATCAAAGCTGCCAAACAGGGTTCCACAGAAATCAAGGCAGTGTAGATTAAAAATGTGTCGGAACTGGAAGAGTTAATCTTCAGTTTGAACTGATGTCCTGTTTGCTGATGTTTTCTGTGGATGATTGTTAATTGGCACCTCGGACTCTGCACTAATTAATGGAATAGCAAGGGCAGGTGGCACCATTCTATTCTGATAATCCTCATCAGCAAGACCTGGATAACCTTCTTGTTTAATTATGATGAAATGTGCAGTTACGGTGGATGAACTGTCTTGAGCTCTTTCACTGGGAGTTCTCTAGGCAGGGACAGTTTCACAACTGTCAGACATGGCTACACATTTCTTTTTTAATTAATTTTTTTTTGCCATCACAAATACTATCTCATAGATTAGCAAGTGGCTCATGGATGAAATTTGTGCTTGTTTAAAAGAAATAGACAATAACATCTCGATGATTGAACCATACTTGCTACCATGTGCTTTTTTTTTTTTTTTTTTTTTTTTTTTTGCGAAAGAGAGAAAGAGAGAGAGAATGAGAAATTTTATTTAAATAGAGACATTAAACTTAAGAGTCCTTAATGGATGAAAATATTAAGAGTAATGTTTCCTCTGGAAGGAAGCATCTAGGCAGGAAGTCAAAATAAATGGAACTATTTTACTTAAGAATTTGCAGGATTGAGCTGTGAGTAAGTAGATAAGCAGTTCTTATGGAGTGAGGTACCTACCTGAAGGGGTATATTCTTCTGATTTCTACTTTAAAGAGATTATTATGTTTCCAAGTGTAGGTATAGAGTTAGGTGACATAAATTCATGTTATTTAATAGTTGTGAGATTTGGTAAGTAGTTTTAAAATTGCCACCTAAACAATGCATAATTTATGTGTAGAGAATAAGAGAAAAGGGCGAGGAATTAAGAAAAACAACAAACCCTTCTTGGCTGTTAATACCTTGAAATTGAGTAGAAAGGAAATAACACTCAATTTATAAGGATTCCAATGTAAACAAACAGGAGCTGTGATAGGAACCAGCATGAGGCCTCATTCATAAGACTTGGTCAATGTTCACTTTTCAGATAAAACCCCCTGTGCTTTTTGAGCTAGACTGAACCCAAAACGAATCTTTTATAAACAGGAAAGAACAATGTTTTAATTGGATATTATTTTTTGTTAATCAGAAATAGTTACTTCTGCTTGTGGTACTTGAGTAATTTTTTTTAAAAATGATAAAGAAAAGTATGTAAATTTAGGTGCTATGCACTTTGCAATTTATCACGTGGTAATGGAACACAATGTTGTGGGTAATTAAGCAAAGATTCTCGATAGGTATTGATTTACATTTATAATTAAAATGCAAATCCATTACCCTAAGTCTGTGGTTTCAGGTCCAGGAACAGTTTTCCATCCAGGGGATGCTTGGCATTGTCTGAAGATATGCTTTCTTATTACTCTTGTGAGGGAGCTTTGCTGGATTGTGCTGAAGGAAAGGTGCTCCTAACATCATCTGCTTTCCAAAAATTATCCAGTGTTCCTGGGATGACAGGATCTCTTTAAGGGATGCTGCCCTTTGATAAAATACTTGATCACTGGGTTGTAAACGGCTCCCTGAAGACATGCTGTCCATGAAAAGAGTGTCATGTGTGAGCACATGTTGGGCCCTGTGGAGTCATTCACAAGAACACATTCCAAATCCTTTTTTTGGTTTTTATTCTTGTGAGCTGTAGGGAAAAAAAAGCAGTTCATGGAGAGGAGAATTCTCAGATATCATGGAAATAGCAGTTACAGGTTCTTTATAGGGATTTTTTTTCCTTTCCCACTGCATTCATATGCATGATGGGAGGAAGCACCATGAGGGCTTGGGCTTGATGGAGTGGAGGGGAGTAGTAGTCTAAATACAGTGATGTGTCCTCTTGCAGGCCCTTGTGGTTCATGGAAAAGTAACTATATGCTAGGATCTTTTAAGAGGAGTTGAAACCTGGCAACTAATAAAATGGACAGAAATGCTATGAAAGTGATGGTGAAAAAAACAAGGTGCATAGTATTTTATGCATTATATGTATCATGTCTATTAGAGATTATAAAAAATTTCTGAGTCTATATTCAATATGTGAGATTTTAGAATTATCCCCATTCCTACTGTGAGTCTGGGCTGAAAAGTCAGAGGTGTTTGCATCTGCCTGGGTCACTTCTTTGGTGCTTTTGGCAAAGCACGCTATTTTTAAGGACTTGTATGAGTGATGGGAAGGGTTTCTCTCACATACATGTTTCTGAAAATACCTTGTGAGGTAGTTAAGAATAACGTGTCAGAAAACAGCTTAGTGTGTTTGCATGTTTTATCCCTGGGAGAGAAGAAGTCAGACATGTGCCTGGCTTGGGGAGCCCCTGAGAACTGAGATGGCAAGAAGCTTTGTTCCCCTAAACACGGAGCCTCATTCAGCTCTGTGGCTGTGGGTACATTTTATAAGGAAACCCATGTCTAAAAATAGATGCAGATTGAAACTTCTTTTAGAGCACAGGGCCATATGTTTTTTAAAAGGACCACTTTGTTTAATGGGAAAGAAAATATGAAAACTCCCCTTTTGGATGCAAGGCTTAGTATTAAATTTTAGAAAATGTCTTTAAGGCACCATAACTAGGTGAATTTTCCAAATCAGGAGTTTTCTAAACATAGTAGATAAGTAACTACTTGAATCTATTAATAATTCTTATAATACTTCTAGAGCATGCTTCTCTGATTGTGGAGAGGGTTTGTAATCATTTGGCACAGAGGTATTTTTTTCACTGTGGTTTTTGAAAGATGTTCAGTTTGAGATGTAAGATGTGAAATTGAAGCATATTGTGAAAGTCGAAGTGACTTTGCTGTTTATATATTAATTCTTCTTTGAAGATTTGTCCTTAATTTTGCGTATGCCTATGTGCCTGTGTGGCTTGTTCACATGTGTATTGTGCTTGTAGAGGCCAGAGATGGGGGTTGGATAGGCAGTTGTGAGCATCCAAAAGTGGATGCTGAGATGCCAGCGTGGGTTCTCTATAAGGCAGTATTTGTTTAACGACGGAGCTTCTCTCCAGTCCTGCAGGTTACTTCTTTTAAAAGTTCACTTAATATGGTTTGTCTATAATTTTAATTTTATGTTGCATGCATAATTCTAGTTATATTTCTATTACATTAAAAAAAAAACCTCAGGAACTAAGAGTTCACTCCATTAATATGGTTTCTGAAATTTGTGTTTAGAATAATACTATTGTAATTAATTTTTAAATTAAGACTTTACTAAAGTGATGTTAAAATAGTATATGTCTTGCAACTTCTGTTAGTTTACGAGACTGAGAATGATGTATTATAAAGAAAGCATCCTGCATTTTTTGGTTGCAAGGAAGACAGTGTTATAGACTCAGGCTTTTTAAACTGGGTCTTATACACATAAATGATCATGTAACTGAATGTAGGGGTCATGAAAATTGGAAATGGAAAATGATTTATGAGTATACAATGATCAAAATAAATTCAATATCAAACATGTGATGAATTCAAGGTATTTCTTGCAGAGGCTACCCTTATTGCTTCTTGTAACTTCGTTGAAGCTGAAACAGACCACATGCCTGCAGCACTACACGTGCTGTGCTGTCATGACAGTGCAATAAATACACCTTTCCTACAGCATGACTCAGACTGAAGACTTCCATGTACTAGGAATGGCGAGAGTTTTCATATACATGCAAAATTTTTTCTCCTGTAGAAATTAATTTTAATTAACACATGTTTTAGTATTTTCTGATGTCACTAAGCATCAGATGAATTTAATTAATCCAACTATGTATCAAAGCAACAATTTCTGAGTCAACTCAAAGTGTGTTTCTGCCACCCAGTGCTATTTGTTTCTACAAAAGTGGCCTTTTCGGCATCAACAATTATACAATTAAAATACTGACCAACTCTGAAAAGCATTGAAAACGCTCCTTCTCTACCCTGCAATATCAACTATTCAACCAGGATTTAATTCATTATGCAAATATATTCAAGCACGTTTATGTCATTAGTGTTCAGATTTGCTTTAAATTTTAACAGATGGTAAATTTATATATACCAAAGAATTGTTTCAAAGTAAAACTCTTTATGATTTGTCATCACTAAATATTCATTTTGTGTACCTGTTTTATATTACTCTCTATATACATGGGTCATGTAATAATTTCTCCAGCGTATAGGGATGGCAAATGGGAAAAATTTGGAAAGCTTTGTTATATATTACCAACCATTTATGAAAAATCACGTTAGATATGAGATATGAAAACTTCCCTGTCATCAGGGCTATGTGCTAAAGTTACAAATGCTTGTTTTATTTTTTTTTAAATTCAGAGAAGGTTGACTGTTTCTTATCCCAGTGCACATGACTAGGTTATATTTCAGATTTCCTTTGGATTTTAGAATACCTGCATATAGAAAATGACATATCTTGAGTGTGAGAATCACGCCCCAACATGAAAGTTTAATTATGTTTCATGTACACCTCATACACATAGCCTGAAGGTAATTTTATACTGTATTTATTGCACACCTGCATTTTGACTGGAGCTTATCATAGGAGTTCATGTGTGGAATTTTTCACTTGTATTGTCATGTCAGAGCTAAAAAAATGTTCAATGATGTAACATTTCGGGTTTGGGGTTTTCATCTGACAACCTTAAAGTGCAGCCTGTAAGTCTCATGATTACATATATGCTTCATGTTGAAAATTTCCCCAATTTAATTCTTCTTAACATGAGAGTATTTCCCACTGGTAACATGAAACTCATAGGTCTCTAAAATAAGCATCACCAAGCAGCTTTCTAGTTTCAACATGCATCCAGTCCAAAGACTTTTCCGCCTATTTTTCTTCCCTTTCCTCAGAGACTTCAGCCTTCTGAAAGCACGTGCCTGCCAAAAAACCTTCTAGTGTGGTGAAATGTTTTACATCTGTATATTCTTTCCAACTCTTATGTCAGAAAGCCTTGAACTAAACTCTGATCTAGAAGCAATGCTGGCAAAGCTTCAAGACTCACTTCTTTTTCTTAATGTGTTTATATACATGGTGCAATATATTTATAGGACGTGGCTTTGAAGCATATACTCACTAATGAAATTTCTCACACCAACTGTATTTTAATATATGCAAATTTATACACACTTGTGAGTAAGTGTGTAAATTTAACATGTGGACTTCAATTTTGTGCAACATCTAACAAAATACAAGTTTGATAACTAAGTTATCCACTGTGGAGGTATATTGAAGCATGAGAGGGGTTTGGTTTTATGGCAAGAATTGATGCTAAGGGAGGAGTAAATGGCCTACTCACAATTTCAGTGGAATTTGGTTCTATGATCGTAAATCAAGGGCATTTTCCATTAGACACTATCATATATATATATATATATATATATATATATATATATATATATATATATATTAACCCAGTAGATAATACCCCTTAATAATAGTTTTGTTGAATTTAGAAATATTGATTCTATAACTATCTCCAAGGACCAAACATTTAACTACTTATATAGCAATAATTTTAGTACCTAACATATTAGAATCTATATTTACACACTGCATATTCTCATATTAAAGGTTCAGACAACTTTGTCTCTTTTGCTTTGAGAAAACACATTGGACTTTATGATGACTTGGTCTAGGGATTTGTACTATTAAGTACAGAATTCATTTTGGATATAGTGCTAGTGGGTCTTGATGCCTTAGCTTGGTTATGATATCCAAGGAAAATATAAGTAGTCAAGAAGCCCTAATAGACTTTTGACAGGAAAACATCCCTTGTTTATAATATATATTGAGTTATGAGCAATTACAGTATCACTATGTTTAAGCACCAGTCAGGAGAATGTTTAGAGTTAATATTTATATTTTACACTGATTTTTCAAACACAATACTGTCTTCATTACAGGTAGAGCTGTCACTTTTGAAAAAGTGTTTGTGATAGAGCATTGATCAATCTCAGTTCACGGTGATGTGTTTTTGATTGTCTATATATCACAAAATACTTTATCAAGATAAAGAACATGGCTTATAATTTTACTCTGATTTTCAAAGATTTGATATGATTTTAATAATGCTAAGAGGTAAGATATTTAGTTCATTTCAAATTTGCTTACTTTTCCTATTAGTTAGCACAGGTTTGTAGTCCATTTATGTGCTACAAGAAAACTTGTCATCCTGCCAGAATGCTTCTGTAATCCATGTGCACAACGTGTCTTTGTTCATTGTATAGAACTTGGAACACAGCTTTAGTGTTTTGTATGGAAGATTATAATAGCTTAACATATTAATTTATCACATTAAGTCATATATATGATTCATATGATTCAATCATAGATTACAGCATTCATATTAATCCTCCAATTATAGAAAGCTGAAGCCTCATAATACATTTGCAAATCTCTTCCTCTTTCAAAACACCTTTGTGTCCTTACAGATTGCTCACATTAAATATGAGTCTTACTGTTTACTACCATTTGGTGTCCTGTGTTCTCAATATTATTACTAGTATATTTTATTTTCCTGAGAAAACCTTTTTCTTAATATTAATAAATTTTAAGATGACCAGTTTTTTTTCATCAAGTTTGCATTGTTTTGGCTCCAAGTTGGTAATTATGAAAATTATCTCTAATTTTTTTTAAAAAAAATTTGTCAAATATGCTGTAGTTATTTTTAAGTTTATACTTTTTTAATAAAATGAATGTTAGGTTTTTCCAAACTATGTTAATCATTTGTGTTTACCCAACAGAAACAATTTGGGAGGAATTGTGTATTTGGTTCATGGCTTCAAAGGTATCAGTCTACTATGATGGGGAAATTAAATAGCAGAACACTTCACATTTGCAGCCTAGAGACAGAAAGGAAGGTATAGGGAACAAGATACCCTCAAGGACCCAGACCTAGTAAACTACTTCCTCTGTCTATGTCCCAATTCTAAGGTATCCTCAGACATGTAATACCAGCTGAGGAAAAGGCCTTTGACCCATATTCATAGGTATATTTCATTTATAAAGTTATTATTAATAATTTTTGAGACTACTAGCATTTAAACCATATCATTAACATTCAGAGTTACCTATTTTCTCTCCCTACCCTTTAAGAAATTATACTCCTTTCAGATCAGAAAGTATAGAACATAATGAAAAGAATTATTTACAAACCTAGGATAATCTGTTTTCTAATCTGCTTTAGTGTTTTTGTTATTAAAATCAAAAGAAGATGGGATTAGAACCCTGATACTATAAAGGAAAAATGAAAGTGGGCAGAGGTTGCTTTAACTGGGGAAAGGTTGTGGAGGGATAAATAACATTAAGGATGGTTGAAAAAAATCTATGTGAAAACAAAATTTTATATGCTTAAAATTATCTATCTATCTATCTATCTATCTATCTATCTATCTATCTATGCATTGGTTTTATATAACATGGGGGTCTAATGCTGCCCCATAAGAGCCCTGAACTAACAAACAAACAAAAAAACAAAAAAACCCAAAAGCCTCCCAAACATTTCAAGTCAGTTGCTGTTCAAGACCCGACTGCTGAAGAAATCACAAACTTTAGACATAGGATTATTGGAGGAACAGACCCCAAACTAACCTGAATGGATTTTCCTTTGATTAGCTTTCATGGTATCAGAAGGTGCTATTCATGCTGCCAAGAGAAATCAGACATCAATATAACTATCTAGATGTAAAGCCTATACGCCAAACCATTGATTGGCCTAGCAAGATACCCTTAACATTGCAATAGTGGCAATTTTATCTCGAGGTAACCAACAACTGTCTGATTGGACCTAAGATCCAATAAATAGGAGGGAAGTCATGCCTGGTACTATCAATATAGTCAACTACCATTGGCTGGAGAGGTCATAAGATCTTAGAGGAGAAGCATTACTGCCATTTCCTGTTGTGTGTGTGTGTGTGTGTGTGTGTGTGTGACAATTTTGAAATTCTTGTTGTTGTTCCCATAGTTAGTGTAGCTTTCATTACTCATCAAAGAAGCTTCTTTATATAGTAAATGGAGACTCTTAACAAAGACACTCCCCTCAACTTATCAAAATACAGAGACTAAGTGATCATAGGATTTCCAACCCCAACTGACACATCTATAATGTAACCCCTACACCTAAGATCCCAGAAAATTTGCAGAAAGGAAAATGGGATGATTTTAAAATCTAGATCACCAGGATGCCTGCAAGTAGATAGTATCTTCTAGTCATGATAGGGTAACCATACCCATGAAATCTCAACAATATGACTGCCTAAAAAAAACAAAATAAAACAAAACAAAACAAAAACCCAAAACTATATAATTATGACATCAGTTGACATGCTTACTTGGCTGTGGAAATTTCCTAAGGTCTCATCCCTAAATGAAGAATTACAGTTAATTAATGGCTACTAAGAGGAACAATCTATTTTCTCCAAGGATAAGCTTCCTGATAGGTTATCTAATATCATGTGGTCAACCCTAAACATATATACATATGAGGCATAATAAATGGGCCCAGCATGTTTATATGTTTATATTTGTATATATCAATAATAAAAAGTTATGAATATGAGATAGAGGAACATGTGAGGTATTGTAGGGAGGAAAATAGGTATGAAAAGTATGCCAATACAGAGTTCTAATGTGTGAAATTATCAAAAATATTTAAGTAAATTCCATTCTAAAGAAATCAAAATTTGGTGATATGTAGAAATATGAATTATTTTTACCAGTTAGTTTCTTGGAGTTTGGAATGTTAAATTCACTACCAGATTAAGATGATGGGGAAAATGGAAGTTTTTTTTTATTTTCTTACCACTGCATGCTGAATGCTTTTCTCTAGGGTATGATATTAAGAGGAGAATTCTGCTTGCTTTAATGTTCATTTTTCTTTCTGAAATGGATGCTAAACATTGAACCTTCCTGAGAAACTTATCCCTAAAAAATGCCCATAGTATAATCAACTCTTTGTGTTGAAAACAGTACAGGGTGACTCTTTATATTGCAATAACCCTGAGTCCAGTTGTCACACATACCCAGTGTCCCTGGCACTTGAATTCTCATTAATTTATAGACTTGGAAAAGTGAGACAAAATTAATATCTTATTTAGTATATAATCCTTTTGCTGTCTGTCTTGTGCTTTAATGCTCAGACCCACAGACTATTAAGCTGGTGAAGTGAATGTCTGTTTATGGATATACACATATAACATCTTTTGTAATCTATACTTTTTCTTGGTGTTAGTGTTCGTGATCTTTGATCTGTCCATTACTGTTTAGTTGATAACATTAAGCCATAGATTGTGATAAAGGTACCTTGGTCCCAGCATTAAAGAAAGCAGGCTATTATTGAAATGATTTTTCTTAATGAAGATCTTCTTTTCAGGGCAGAGGCAACAGTAGGTCCAGGACATTTCCCTGGGAGGCCAAACAGGATAGTGGGAGACATTCCTAAAGACAATGCAGAGGTGACATTCTCCTAAGAGCGAGGCCCTTCCCCTCTGAGAGCACATGCTAGAATTAACTGGTGTCATTTTGAAGGAGTGGTCTGCTAATTGGCATCTCCCAATTGTATATAACGTCAACACCTTTCTCTATTCATTCTTTCCCATGTGCATTGCTGCTCAAGGGGAAACTTCTTGAAAACATATACACGTCTCAGAGGAACTGTTGCAATTTCATTAACTTCCAAAAGCTCTGTGAAGTTTAACAGTTGGTTGGTGTTATTTGTAGATATTTTTTAAGCTTGGAAGCATTATGTTCATGTATTGTGGCAATAGCCTGCTGGGTAATTGCAAGGTTCATTATACCACCAAGACTGTCAAGAGGTATTTATGGATATTCATGTGCAGTGAACCATTGAACTTGAACTGGTCATTTGTGTCTCCTGTGACTGGAATTGTGTTTATGCTAAATAGCAGGAGAACCCTTAATTATGAACAGGAAAGAAGCAATGTTATTGAAGTTTAAAGTGGTAGGTGGACTAAAGACAGGAGCTTCTACATTTTCACCCTCTAGTATCAAATTATTGCTAATCTTCATTATAAAAACTTGACTAATTCTTTTGCCTTTTAAAATGTTTTTTTTTGGTTTTTTTTTTTTTTTTCAAAAATTGCAGTTGAAAGTGACAGAAAACAACCACTGTAGAAAAGAAAATTAATTCAAAGAATATTTGCTAAGTCATAGAATACTCAGAAAGATAAAAGAACCAAGATTCAGAGAGACAAAGCCAAGAAGAGTAATGAAAGTTCTTTCCCCTAAGTATTCCATAGTTTCTAGAACTTTTCCTGGGCATTCTAGTTGATGTTGCTTATGTCAAGCTTATGTCACTTAATGCTTATGTCATGCTCAGAACTAGTGTTTGTGTTCTCTCTGGACACTGAATGTGGACACTTCTTCCACATTCAGCAGTCAGAATGAAGACATTGGCATCCTTGTTAGTGTGTTCCAAAGCCTGGCCAAATGTACATTACTCATAGATCTTTAGTCCTGTTTCTGTGTCCTAGACATAGAAGTGAGGACAATGAGTGCTCGGCATGGTTAGCCTTTGAGTTTTCAAAGTTGTGCCTCGACTGAATAAGATGGGTCTAGCATTCAGAAAGCTGCTGTAAGGGATGACAATAACTACTTTCTGGCAGAGGTTGGCTTTGAACTACTGTAGGAAAAAATAGGGATATTTAGATCCACAACTGTAGTTGGAAATAGGAAGTATTCTTTTAGGAAAGATTTAGCTCATCCTTCTCTTCCACTGAGGCCGCGAGGAGAGGTATTGCAAATGATACAAATACCATAATAAACAAATTATGTAGTGGTTAGAAGATGCTTTATGCTATGGAAAACGACAGCAAAGCAGGCTTAACATTTGGTTAGAGTATGTTTATAGTGACCCATGGTTGTAGAAAGGTAGGCTTTATTGAGAAGGCCATATTGAAGCCAAGATTTGTCTGAGATGAGAAAAAAGCTAGAGGATCTGGAAGCAGAGTTTTCGAGTGAGGATGGAGACGTCACAGAGCTGTGAGCTAAAACATGAGGGATGCATTTGCTGAAAGAGAATGAAGTGAAGCTTTCCTGGAGAGCAGCTCTAACAGGAATGTGGCAGCATCCAGAGGACTATACAGGGTATCAGAGTAAGCTGTGGTAGCACTCTGATATTTTCTGTAGCTCCACATGAAGATAACTCAAACACACAATTCAGAAAGGCTTCAAGTTTTATTTTCCTCTCTTGTTTCTGGAATGTGATAGGGTGGAGATCAACACAGAGATGGTGCTATAAGATAGTAGGAAGCATGGCCAGGGCCTGTGGCCTGTGTCCATGGAGCAAAGCAGACAGTTTTGTTCTGTTCGGTTTCTGCTCTCGACACTTAACTTCTATGAAAAGGAACTAGTTTTAAAGCAGCTAGAACTTCTTTGTGCTGCTGTGCTTGCTTCTTTACACACCTGGTGGGGGCGCTAATGAGACTTTCTTAGCACTTTGAGGAGATTGAGGAGTTGCTGAGCTCCACAAACCGCTGAGAGACTCCAGAGTGGAAGTAATGGTGATAGGTTAGATCACGTGGCTGTCTTAATAGGCCTTAAGTCACCCGGATAAATGTAAGTTTTACTCATTTTGTTTAAGATTGAGTTTGAATGTTTCATTTGGAATATTCCTTGGGCTAACTCACTGCTTGTCTACATTTTCACTGTCTGGCTGGGTGTTTGGCCTTTGCAGTCTTAACCACATCAAGTACTGACCGCAATGAAAGACAGAACAAGCTGATCTGATAACGGAATGGCCATGAAGCAGTGTGTTTATGAGACAGGAATGTGACCTCAGTTTCTTGTCTTCCCCCAGGACTACTAGAGATTGGATTTGGGGTCAACATATTCCTAGTTGCATCTGATGTCATTATCACTAGAATTCCTTTCCCTTAGTTCTATAATATAAACATTTTGCTTCTACCATTTTGTGCATGTTGGGTATCTTCTGATGTTTCTGTAATGCCACTGATAGAATGAATTTCTGCATTTTAAGTCAGTGCTTAGTTGTATGAAGGTCTAAGTCTGGTATTCCCCTCTATTGTAATAATCTGTGTGGAATAAAATTTATTCAACAAAACAAAAACACAACACCACCTTTCTTGGTAGATACCACACCAAACCTCAATCTTCTAAAACTTCTAAACTCTTGTGTGGAATCTGGTAGAAAGGCATTAATGAGGTTATCAAGAATTGTTACTTTTTATACAGACAATAATTCGATGTCGTATAAAGCTATGCTTTGAATCTGGAGACAGGTGAAGGGGAGCTAAGGGAGGGGGTGTGTCAGCATGACATACACATGCACACCTGCTAAAGAGATAGACACCATATGTTTGCAGGCGTCATTTAGCTGTCAGCCATCTGCTATGAGGAAAATAGTTTAATATAAGCAATCAGCTGTGGGAAGATTAAGAAATTTAGCATGTTATAAATCTAAACCAAAATTATGACATTATTGCTGCCTTTACATGAGAACATTTTTATGTGTATTGAGTTTCAACATAATTTTCAATAAAAATTGGCTTTCTCAAACCCTTATATTTTTCTTAGCATTAATTTTTGGAGACGATTTTGAGCTGAGTCTACCGATAAATGTACAACTTGTATATTTCATGATTTAATAATGCACAGTCAACGTTATCTGTAGATAGGCTAGTGCATGCTAAACAAGAACAAAATTTTATCACTAATAATGTCTTCAATTCTACCTTACAAACTTCTTATGTTTAGTTATATTTCAAATTGTGGAAACCAAGTTTTCTAGGTGATATCTTCCTATGGCATATGTATAAGACAACCTGAGTACCTCCATTGAGATGTTTAATCAAGAGTTGTACTATACTAGTCTGCTAGATGCCCCTTCCCAAAGCCCACTCAAAGGCAATTAATGGCAGGGAATGAAAATGATAAAACAGAATTCTTTTGATAATGTCATCCCGATTTAAATTTTATTTTAGCTTTCTTCTTTGGGGCACGTTGGATTCCCATGAGTTTCATGCATATCTGACTGTAGGTTTAGGGAGAAACGGTAATCTTAAGAGACTTTGTTCATCTTCTTCATCATCGACTAGCATGGTCTTATAAGTTTGGCTTGTGAAGATGGTGAATTTCTGTCCAAGGATGCTGTGGCACAAATTTTGTAAGAAAGATGGGGGGCCTTGGAAACCCTTTAAAATAGAGCTCTTAAAAAGGTGATTTATCACGGGACTTGGGGTTATCAGTGAGAGCCTTTGCCAGAGTGCAGGTGCCACAGTACTGCATGTTACAGTGCATCTTATGCCTTTTAAACAGACAGGCATTGAGACAACAGCATACAGGCAACAGCAAATAGTTATTTACCAGTTAGTTTTCTATAAGTGAAGCAAAGTATAGCTGATCCTAAACAAGAGAAAGTACCACTTCCCTAGGTCTGGAGACTCAGTCTTGTATCTTCCCTCAAGCCTACAATGCTGCCTTACCATCTCCCAATACACAGATGTGCTCAAGGGAAAGAAAAAAATAGTAAGTCTTCTCAATCACAAGGCACCTTATTCTTCTTTGAAAACTGTGGTTGATTGGACAGTTACAGAGAACGTGGTCAAGAATGTTTATAGAACACATCATCTAGTTAAGATCATGTTACTATTTTATTACAATTATTCTTATAAATGATTCACATGCTGTCGAGAGGAGTTCTAGCTCTGAATGAATCTGCCCCATGTGACCTGTTGTTTCACCACGGTGGATTCCTGAGGTGTGAGTGTCAACCATCTCTCTGCTCATTCAGCCATCTAACCTTCCTCATCTCCAGCTGTTAGTTATGCTTCATGCTGGCATCTCACCAACCTGTAAGAAGATCTGAGGTCCCCAGTTACCAAAGGGACTATGTCTGCCTCAAATATTTTTACAGAATATAAGCATAGTGGTCCTCACCTATGAAGCACAGGTGTCTGAATCTATTACCCATAACTCATTTGAAGGCCACATTTGCTGGCTCATAGTGGTCTCATCTGTATATGGAGGTGTATATAACTACCACAGAGGGTGAGGACTAGATGTGGAAGTATAATAGGGATATAATATGGAGCTTACAAGGGCTCCCCATAAAGCACACCCCACAGCCACCACACCCAATGTTCTCATTGCTCTACATTCATTGGGAAATTGTAAACTCATCTTTCCTGGGTTCTTTGCCTCTAAGCTCTTGTCAACATTCCTTCCTCCCATTCAATTTCACTTTCATATTTGGTAGATGATCATTTTACCCTAAGTGATTAGTGTCAGGGTAATCTCAGATATTATCTTAGATATGATTAGAGTGCAAATTTGCCATTATACTCTGTCTATAGAGTAACACTGGAAAGAAAGGATAGATGGATACTCATATGTGGACAGTGCATGGTGGAGACATTCGGAGGCTTGGCTGTTGCTTCTTCTTAATGATTAGTTGAATTAATTGTATTTGGAAGTTTCATCATCTTAGCTGCTTTTAATTTTCTTCACATTTTTCAAATGTTCATTGCTTTGTTTACTCATATGAAGCTGTTTAAACCATTGCGTGTGTGTGCATGAGAGACTGAAAGGCAGAGACAGAGACAAAGAGAGACAGAGAGAGACAGAAAGAGAGACAGAGAGGCGAGGAGGAAGAGAGAGATGCATAGGCCATGCATATTCGTAGCATGGTTCTCAGGTAAATGTCTATTTATTTGAGATACCATTGTATAAACGACTTATTTGAAGCATCTTGCTGTGATTGCTTGGTACATTTGCTTGTGATGCTGCTGCTTGAATTTTTCACTCCCAGTTTCTATACATTATGCCATTATATCACACAATCTAGGGCTCATTTGTTCTTTTCAAAAGTTACCTTAAATTATGTTTGTATTCTTTCTCTCTCTCTCTCTCTCTCTCTCTCTCTCTCTCTCTCTCCCTCCCTCCCTCCCTCTCTCCCCCTCTCCCCCCACCCCTTGTGTGTGTGTGTGAGCACACACACATTTGTAATATAATGGTAGAAGAACAACATTACAGCCTCTGTCAGAATATATGATATCTACTTCATAATACTAGAGATATTATATACTAAAACAGTGTGTATGTTAAACAGAAAACAATTCAGACTGCTGGTCCAGTTTATAATAAGACATTCAATGTGTTTCCTATAAGTGTGGATTTCCCTATTACCTATGTGAATGTCTCAGATAAGTTTTACTTATAGTTGTATTATATGAAAATTTACATAATTAGTTTATGAAATACATCCTTAGTAAATGTCTTCAGGGGTTGGGGGAAGCCATCTGCTAAGACTGTTAAGACTTGGTTTACAGTAAAAGTTTTGAGATCTTTAAAGAAAGTACAAAGTCTGGTTGTTTATATTTGTGTGAGGAGTTTTCGTGTTGCTAGTGGTAACTACAGAGAATTATTTTAAACAGTACCCTTTTAATAACAATGGTTTTCCCAAATGTAGTGTGGCATAGCTTTAAACTTTATTAAGTCTGCCTTGTCCCCCTTCTTCTCCCTGAGTAAATGGAAGAAAAGTTTCCAGGCTCCATGCTGTGAGTTTGATTGATGTCCAGAACATCTGAAGGACTTTTGTGTCCTGCCTGCTCTCCATGAGTTCATAATGTGTGAATACGGAAAGAAGGTCAACCCTTATCACATGTAATCGAGGCCTGAAAGCAGATCGGCACTGACAGTCAGATCCTGTAAATAAGGGCACAAATCATTGCCTGCACGGCCTAGACAAGTTGTGGGATCTTTGCTCTTTCCTTTTACCCCTTCCCACTCAGGGGGACCTTGGCAGAGAAAATGAAAGCCCAGTGAAGACGTGCTCAGAATAATGTGTCACTCTTGCGAGGGAGGAAGGGATTGTGTATTTGTCATGATGTGACGGTCTTTCATTGAACAGCTGAAGGCAGCTCTGGGTTGTTAGTGTCTAGTGGTGTGGAATGCTGCAAATTAGGACAGGGTAGGGAGGCGGGGAGGCCTGAGAAACAGCCGAAGAAGTGGTCTTTCCTGACTCCAAAGTCAGAAAAAATGTTTTTGTACCCTGAGTTGCTTTCCACTTTCCTCTTAGGAGAGAATATTAACAGTTCCTTTTTAATTGTGAATTAAGTGTTTATTTAAAAATCAGAATAGTGTCATGGGTTATCAGCACTGTCCTGCAGGCAACAACATGTGTGAGCTTAAAAAATATTGTAGCCCTAAACTCCATGGAGTTTATATCATCCTAGTGAGCCTGTTCACTGGAACTGATACTTAAGTAAATCATATTGCAAACATCATTAGTAGAAATGTTAGGATAATAATTACAGTAGCGCTGACCTTATAGTTCTTTCTAAGAATAATGAAAGATTCTGTTACATTCTTATAGGTACAGAAGACAGCATTATTCATATTATTTTAACATCTTTAGTGGTTTGCTTCAAAAGATAAGCTAAAAGATGTAATCCTTGATCTATGTTTGTGCAATAGAAAAATGAAAAGTGAGCCATACAGATTCCTGTGGGTATGAAAGCATTCCTTTCCAAACATATAGGATGAAATCAAAGCTTCTATTTAGGATACAAGACCCTTCCGGGCTTCTAATTTTGTTCCTAGTCTCCTGGAAATTTCTGTTCCCCACTCCAAATCTCTGGATCTTGGG
>JANHMN010000001.1:16737047-16750246 GCA_030674055.1 Rhabdomys pumilio
ACACACACACACACACACACACACACACACACACACACACACACACAAGTCCCCAGGAAAATGTGAGGTATCACATTATATCATAAATGTAAAAATCAGGAAGATGGAATTTCTGGGTGAAAATAAATCACAGATTGAAATTGGGAACAAGGTAATCTAAGTTTAGAAATACTCTTCTGCTTCATGAACATATGATGCATTCGGCCAAGATAAATGCATTCAAAGAGACCCCTTTCCAGGCATAATTGGGATTATTTTAAAACCTGCTGTTTAAATGATAACGTTACTTGTCACCGGAGTAGTGTGGCCAGTACAACTTTGTGTCCTGTCATTAAAGGAGGGGAGTGAAGGTTCTCATGTCAGCAGGCAGGAGAGTGATTATCAAGAGCTGTCAGCTCCTCTCTGATGTCTGCCTGCACTCACAATGGACCCCAGAAGGCACTAATTCACTTGCTCACTGCACGTCACAGTCATCCCAGCTGAGCTGCCTGTTCACCATGGCTGAGTGTTTAAGCAGTGTCTCTGTGCTGTACAGGTAACAGTCACACTATGATTCTGCAAGGATGCAGGATGTTTACTGCTTGCCCCTCTGCACCAGAATCCAGCAGAGGTGTAGGATGATAGACCCTCATGTTGGCAGTGCTGTTCACATGCTTCTCCTTGACCTTCTCTGAGGTGCCCAGTGGCAAAATGAGACCTTTTAAAAAAGATCTTCCCTTCTGCAGCATTTAGCAAAACCTCAGTGTGTAATTTGACTGCAGAGTAAAGTCACGTATGTTCAGTAGAAACTGAAGAACATCTAAGATGTAAATCATGGCTGTTCTCTTTTCTGCTATTTCTTATAGATTTCTTAGAGGACCTTTGGAAAAAAATTACCTTTGTAAAGCTGAAATAAAAGCTGTGAATAAAAGCAGTTAACTGTGACAGCTTCATAAGAAAGTATGTAAAGAAGTCATCATCTGAGTACTGCCTTTTGGCTGTCAGCACCACCGTTAGGGAGGAGAGTGCACCAGGGTTCAGCCATGAAGAGACTGGTGTAGAAAGACTTAATTAGATTGGACTTTGGAAACTAAAATGTGAACTCCGGGGAAATGACATACGTTAGGGAGAATGGGTTAAACTATATAAAAAATCTGGAGGTTTTCTGAGCCTGATTTCTTTAGAAGCATGGGTATTTCATTAGACTTTTCTTTGAGTCCAGTAACCTAGGACCTGATTGTGTATTTTTAAATGTGTTGTTGGCACACAACACATGTAGAATGTACCAATTCATCAGTGTGGTGTGAGGTTTTTGTTTGTTTGTTTGTTTTTGTTTTTTGATATTTTAAAGTGAAATCCATATTAGGAGGATCTTGATTAAATACAAACTTCACATTTTAAATTTAGTAATTTCTCCCCAAATAGTTAGAAATTGAGGGTGTTCGACATCCAGAGTTCTAACATTGATATTCTATGCATCAGTCTAGTCAATTGCTCAAAAGCCTTTAATCTATAGACTCAACTTTGTAACCTGCATTCAGAGTCCTGCACACTCTGGTTCCACTCAGTCTGGTTTTCCCTCCAACCCCTTTGAATAGAAAGTGCCTGTTCCCGGAAGGCTTGTTCCCATGCTGCTTCACGAATAAAATATTATTCTTAACTTGAGCCCCGCTCATTTGATTTCTCCCTCTCCCGTTCCTCTTCCTCTACACACAGCCTGCTCACTCATCAGGGTCTAGCTCACTGAACTTCAGCCCATGCTAATCCATGATTCATCTATGACTGTCATTTGGCGGGAGTGTCTTAAAATGCTTCACTCTCCCCATTAATTGGTTATCATAGATCTTGTTTTCCTGAGGTGTTAAGTGCTTTGTTAGTGCGCCTACTTCGGCTAGCATTTGGTTAAAAAAAAAAAAAAATCAGAACTAGCTGCTTGTATCAGTAGGTTTTAACTTAAAAGTGGGATTCTGGAGAAGTGTGTATGCTCTGAAGAAGTCCTCTCTGCCCTTTTCGGGGCATGTGACAGTGGAGCTGCCCCACATTTCAGCCATTCAGTCATTGCCCAAAGCTTAGGCTAAACTCCAAACTGGCAGCAGACCCACAGGGCAGCATGGCTCTGAGCCCAGCAGAGAAGGTTTGAACACATTCCATGTTTGATTTTTTTTTGTCTGCTTTCTCCCTGTTTCCTGATTGTCTTCATTAATTTGCATGTCTATTCTACACACATGTGCTATATTGAGGTTATTCTCATCCTCTATTGCCCTTTAGGACCCCCTTCCTTTTCCCACAAACCCCTTCTTCCCACCTAGCCTTCCAGTAGCCATATAATTAGAGAAAATGACACCTCTCTTCCAGCAAGTTGTTAGTTCTCAGGATGAGATGGGGAAGATGGCGGAAATTTTTTTCTAAAAAATTTTTTTATTAAATATCAAACAAATGTATCGTGGTGATATATTAAACCAACTGGATGAAATGCACCCACTTTCATAGATCTTTGGTGTGTGTGGAGGCTTGAGGATGATGTCATCACTGATGATGTCAGCTGTCTTCCTCACTCCTCACCTTCCTCCTTTAGCAGGGATTCATTCTCACCAAACTGGAAGTCTGCCAGCTTGCTTGGCAAGAGAACAGCAGGGATCTGATCTCTTTGCCCTGTCTCTGCCTACAATGATGGACTTCAGATACCTGTGCCCATACCTGGCTTTTCCTTGAGTTGAGGAAATTTGAACTCAGGTCTTCTTACTTACAGTAGTCACTCTTATCCACTGAGCCATCCCCCAGCTCTTCTCAAACATCTTGATCAGGTAAAGTTTAGTAAGTACTCTGCTGTACCTATATAAAATAATACTGTAGTCTCCTTAGGCACTGACAATTCTTGGTAATCTCAAAACAAGACTCTCTCTCTCTTTGATTACCTCTTTGTGGGAAGAGTTTATTCAATCTCCTGGGAAAATGAATATAAAAATATAATGTTCTGCAGTTAAAGTGAAAGAGTTACCAGATTTTTTTTGTACATAAGCTTGGTAATATTAAAAGCACTTTTTGCTTTCTGTACAGGCAATGAAACTATAGTCATTTAGAAAAATAAATGACAAACGGAGGAGGTAGTGGGAGTGTGGTGTCTTGCAGCACTGGCTAAGATATTTTCAGTAAGGGACTCCAACCTATCTGTGGGTTGGAGCCAGTCATTTGCTCTGTTATTTAAATGTTGATGCAGTGTGAGAGTGCCCAGGGAAAGTGTCGCTTTGATGTGTTCAACTATCTCTGTGATTTCATCCAAGACAAGAACATCATTAGTTCTCCTTGTTCTCACTTTTTTTTTTCAAAGTGACAATTCTTAAAAAAAAAATAAGTCTGGCAGAAAAAGTAAAGTGTTTTCTGACAGCCAAATGCTGGTGTGGTCTCTCACTGCTGCAGGAGACAGGAGACTTGGGTGCTGCTGAGGCAGAGTGGAGCCTCTTGTGAACTGGCCCTGTGTGGGCGTCTAGGTCAAACTCCTTTCTTTAGAAAACAATCGGGGAGGGGTCCTTTCCGCCTTTGTTGTCCTTTCCAGGAGGTTATGCTGAAAGACTGTGGTGACAAAACCAGTGTGTAATAGCCTTGTCTTTGGGTCTCCTCTCAGGCTCGCTGGCCAGCCTGCAGGGGAAATCCTAGCTTCTGTAGAGGAGGCCAGGCAAGAAACTGCAGGCAGAGCTGGCTGGTCCTGGTCGCAGCGGCTGCTCTTCTGCAGTGGGCTGGCTCCCAGAACTAGAGGAACAGCTTCTCAGTTCCTTGATCATTCTTCTGCTTTTGCACAGGAGGGTAAGATCGGTGGCACACACCACAGTGCTGACAGGGGCCGAGTTCATGTGTGATTTGGGGGATTTTATCACACGGAAGTGCAGAAGTTCAATGGCCAAAACTTCCCACCTCATCTCCATCCTCCAACTGCTGGGGTTTTTCTGCTTTCTCTCTCTGGCGTAACTCTCTAGGTAATTTATTAGGATAATTGTAAAGTGATTTAAAATTTCTCGTTTTTTTTTTTCTAACGAGTTAATTTCAGTCCAGTTTGAAAGTTTCAGTATAGACTTTAATTTTCAGCAAAGTGAAAGTCTGTATGTAAAGAAGACCATGACAAAGTTCATAAACTTTGTTTTGACTAGTATAATTTGAATTCTATTAGAATCTGTAGGTTGCTTAGTAAACTTTGTAGGTCAGGGTAATTTTTGTGTGGATACATTAAGCAAATGTCTGACTTTACAATTTCAATAGTTAAGAGTGTGTGAATGTGTGAAATACTTTCTGCCTTTAAAAGCTGTGGTTTGATGCGTAATAGATAATTCAACCAGAACTATTCTTAGGTCAAGGTGACTAAAATATAGTAATTTTTAAATTGTTTTAATTGTTCAGATAAAAGAATAATAATTTCAAGTATGGATAAGCTACTTTTTTAAGGTATAAGGGAGGCAACTAAATGAACATGAGAAACTTCTTGTGGTAATGAGTTGAAGTGGTGGATTTATGGTGTTGGAAATGAGGAAATACTGGCTTTGTAAAATTAAACCAAAAGAAAAAGGAATTATGAATGAGACTGAAATGCATCTGAAGTTCAACTTTACTACTGACTAGACTGGTTTTTATAGGATGAATTTGGCTATATTGTTTATGATTCAAGTTTCTCTTATCGATTATCTTGTATCTTTAATAGGCATATACAAGATTACTACTTTTAAAATCTCCAAGTTTTCATGTGTGTTAAAATATTCAGTGACTTGGCTTTAAAGAAAAATACTCTGAAACAAAATAATTACATGATATAAGTCAAAACAGTCATTGTTATAAAGACATATTAGGTATATATCTACCTAGGTGGTTAGCTCATTCTCCGAGAGCTGTTATAATCTGGTGTCTCCTAGAAGAGAACATGAAATTTTAAGGAAACACAATGCTTATGGCAAGTTTGGAAAGATCTGAGCATGGTGCCTAGAAGGCAGAACTCTTATTTCTTTATTAAAATGAGGACTATTTCCAGCCTAAAGCTAATTTTTAATTTTCTTTTAATATTTTCCCTCTAATTATAAATACTAGAATGTTATATCAAATTATGCCAATAAAAGCATGTAATATACACAGAATCTATGAACCAGAAACTAATATTCAGAGTATAACTTAATGTATAAAAATTCTTTCTTATGGGGAGATAGAATCCCAGAGAAGGTCCTTGTTGCCTTCCCAGTCAGACAGCCTTTTCTATTCAGGATTCTTCTTGCTTGCACATGTGTGCATGTGCCTGTGACGTGCCTTTATCCATGTGTGTTTCACAAGTATGTGTGTATAACCATGTATCTGTGGACATGTGTATTTGTGCTTCTATTCATTTTAGCGCAATAATTGAGGACCCTGTGTCTAGCATGCCTGGTTTCGAATATTAGCTCTGCCACAGTCTAGGTATGCCTACTCAAATAGCTAAGTCTGATTTCTCAATTTTCTCTACTACAAAGTTGAGGTAATGATTATATTTTCCACAAGATTGATTTAATTATTGAATGAGTGTGTATAATGATTTAGAGTAATGATGTGTAATACTACCAGAAGTTTTATAATTACCAAATTCATCATTGGTAATTAGTTCATACAAGAATCAGAAGTTAATACGTTGGAAATGTATAGAGGCTGAACTGTGAAGAGCCCTGGTGTGGGTTACGTGCCAAATCCTGACTGATGTTTCCAGATTAGTCATCAATGAACATTAACTTCTTATGATGAAATTTCTGTTAATAATATTGTATAGAATAAGCTTCATATACTAATGGTTTTGTCTTGATAAATACAGACTGAGGTGAGGGCTATGAGTTTAACCATTGAGCAACTACCAAATGTTGACTGCCAAATTTCAAGTTATTGACAACTCACATGCTTTATAGTAATTCTGCAGTAGTTTGGCGAAAAAGGCATTCTCTTAGGCAAACTGATGTGAGCACAGGTCAGCGAAGTGGTCCTCACTCTGAAGGCAGCAATGGAATGAAAGTATGCAGAGATCTGAAGTCCTTACTTAAATAGTTGTTTACAAATAATAACAAGTGATACATGAAGAGCGTAAATAAGTAAAAGTTGTGTATAGCCTTGCTGGTCTACCCACGGTGCTACTGGTCATGTGACATCAGAGTGAGCAAAAATAGGGCTCATTTTTATTTGGGACAGTGGTGTGTGGGTGGCCTGTGTGTAGGGCAACTGACTAGCTTAAATCTTTCCACCACCTACATCTTATCTCAAACATTTCTCTAGAGTAGACACAGGCTTAGAAAACGTGAAGCAAGAATAGACCTTGGTGGAGATTTTGAACTCCATTGCTTTTACACTGGGACACTGTGACGGTCTCAGAAGTGAAGTTTTGAAAGGTAGAAGGTCCTTTAATGTGATATTGCCTTCCTAACAGTGAAAATATGCCCCTTAATGGGGAAAATCTATAGTGCTCATTAATTCTTCAAAGAGATTTAGAGTGTCAAACAGATTTAGAGTGGGAGATTCACACACACACACACACACACACACACACACACACACACCACACACACACATTTTGACCTTTGTTGTCAAAACATACTAGAGAGCTATCCATACTCTAAGGCATGGTGCAGTGTAGTGTATAAACAGTATTAAAATACAGTTTTGATCTCTGCCTCTCTAAAAGTTATTCTGAAGGGACTTAAGTGATGTTAGAAAAGTGTTAGATTCACTGACCTAAAATCCTACCATGGACTCTTGATTATCTTCACTCATGGAGGGAAAAAAAATGCACCGTACCTAACAAATACAGGGCTCTCATTTTAACATTTAGCCAGGTAATGGGTTCAGAGCCCTGTTTAGTGGATATAAAAGAATCCTGACAGTTTCCGTCTATATAAAACCATGGTGTGGTTATATATCAGTGAAATTAAGCTAAAAATGGATATTTACATCTTATTGAAGTGACTTATGGAGAAAAATAGAGGCAAGATATGAAGTAGGAATTGCTTTTTTCCCCCCTAAATGCAAAATATTCTCAAACTCAATGAGCAAAAATAGATCTTGGTCTCCAGGGTCCCTATAACTTTATGTAACCCAGATTTTACATCCTGTCTCTTCACTGGCAGGCATTATTATGCTGTTTTTCTAGTATAAAATATTTATATCTGACCTGGTTGACACTGGTATATAGTCTGAAAATCTTTTATGAAACATTTAAGCAAAATTGGGGGAAATTGAATGTCTGATAGTGGAAAGGCTAGAAGATGGCTGTGTACATGTGGTCTCAAACCAGGGCACGATACTGTTGAGCACCTAGTTTTGGTAATATTTTTAAGTGAAAAATGATCTCTGTTACCATATGGCAAAATATAGTGCAAAATCCGAACTGTTAGACCGACACAGCTGTCGAATGCATACATGTGTTTAAAATGTTCTCTACTGGAGCTATTATGCGGCCTTTCCAGAGATTAATCTTGGGCTATTAATCGGCAGTAACTGCAAGTTGTGGTGAGCATCACAGATGGAAGTAATGTGATCTGTGTGGTAATTTACCTGGGAGGAGAGGGATCAAACTAGAGTTTGCAACTTAGACTCTACAGAGTAGATTGCTTAATATCTACTAGATAGAGATTCAAAATATTTAGTTCCATCTTTTCAGGAGAAGCTACAGAATTTTAAAAGTCCTGGTAATCATTCATGTTTTATATGTGTATGCATGTATAGCATATATAATCTTAAATTTTTAATTACAATGATGTGAGGGCCTTGGGAGACTAATATTGTTAGGAACATCAGCATACCATCTAATTAACTCCTGTCCTCTGTAAGCCAGGGAGTAGAAAGTGACATTTTAAAAATCTTTTATTTGTTGAGAACTCTCAGGAATGAGTCTGTGGAGATACTTTTCCTTAATTTCTAAATAAAATATTTATCTTAAAATTTCATACAAGGACTAGAAAAAATCTTCAATAAATAACAGCAATAATAGCTAACTATATGAAGATTGTCTTAATTTTCTGTTGGTCTGAGTTTCTTCCTCTGAAGCCCAGGTAAACTCTTAATCCTCTATTGTTTGCATCTCTAAGTAGTGAGTGTGAAACCTTAATGGATATTTCCCTTTGAAAATTTTGTGTTAGTAAACATAAAATGATTTCATAGTTCTGTACTAAGAATAGCTCTGTTCATGTTTTTAACTCCTCTTCCAGTCTATTAACTTTGAAAAAAAGATATGGTTTGGGAAGAACTAATTTTATACTGATGCTATCTTCAGTCCATTCTTAACTCTTCATAGAACATTACATTATTGGGCTGGAGAGATAGTTTACTAGGTCAAGAGCTTGCTGAGTGAGCTTAAGGTTCTGAACAGGTTACAACCCCAGAACCCATGTAAAAAGCTGAACACAGTGGCACAGTTTAGTGACCACAGCATGGGGGAAGGAAGGGAAGGTAGGTCATGGGGCTGGCGGCCAACCAGACTAGCCTACTGAGTTCCAAGATAGTGATACAGTTGTCTCAAAAGACAGAGTACATGGTCTCAGTGGGAAACACCTGAGATTGGCCTCTGCCCTCTGCATGTAAATATGCACATGTACACACATCTGCACCCACATGCCCACTTAAACACACACACACACACACACACACACACACACACACACACACACACACTTGCCCCGCCCCCATTGTTTGTGTTGATGTTTTGGGTATGAAGAACAGACATTTTAGTAGAGAAGGAAAGTTAAATGTAGATGAGGCAAAGAACTGAAGGGAGCTCACAGGTCCTCAGGGAGACCATAGGTCCACACTTCATCCCATACTCTGCAGCTGTTTTCACTGGCATGGAGACTTACATGGCCTACCTGTTCCCCCAATACTGAAAATCCAAACGGCTTTCTTCTCTGAGGCATTTCTGATATGCTGTTTCCATGACCTGGATCTCTCCCCCTTTGCTGATCTGGCTATCCATATCTGCTTAAATGTCATTAAGTTAAACATTTCCTTAATAGTCCAAATTAAATGAGTCCCTTGATATCATCCCTCACACTCGGTTCTCATTTTCCTTTATAGTACATATGATTTATCACTACATACACCACTCCCATGGTGGAAGCTTACATCTCAGAGGAAAGAAAAGCTGTGCTCTGTGTTCATAGGTGTCTCCTGAGTACATAGTGTCTGCATGTTGTGTAGAGGCATCTGTCCTACTGGGTTACCTCTTTTCTCATGTGGTTTACATTGTTGAGAGATACTGGTATTGCAAGCATTGTTTGTTTGTTTATGTGTTTATTTGTGACTTGAATCAATGGCTCTGCATTATTAACTGATAAATATTTCATTATCTTTTTTTCTTAACTTCTGGAGAGAGAATTTGTTTAGCTACTTACCTTACAATAGTCAAATGAACCCAGCTCAAATGTTTATTCAGCCAATACCTAGATGTGTCGGCAGTAACTGGCATTGTGGGTAGGTGCAGTTGTGAAGGAAATGTCCCTTTTCAGTTAGAACCAGAGACATTTAGAGCACAGAATATGGCTCAGTAGGAGCTCTTGTGCCTAGTAGCTCTAAGTCTTCGCTCTATCTCCAGCATGACAAACAATAATGGTTTCTGTAAGTGCTGTTGGCACTTACAGCACCGTGAATATCCTCAGAGCCTTCTGGTTTATGATGAATTGCTGTTACCTACTAAATAGTGTGTTTATTAGATAAATTCTTAAATATCATTAATTCTTACTTGAACTCAATTATCAAGACATGGTGATTACCATAATTATTGCTATCACAATTCAGTGGTTTCTATAAAACTATCTTAACACAAGTATAGTATGTTGATGTTGTTGTTGTTGTTGTTGTTGTTGTTGTTGAAGGTGACTGTGAGAAACAGTGGATATGCCAGGTTGTCTAAATCTAAATTTCACTTCTTGGTTATAGTACTAGGTACATACTTGGTATCTCATGAAACTTGTTATATACTTGGCATTTATAATCTCAGAACAGTCTTTGACTTTGAGGCTGGCCTTATACATACCTCATTTGAATGGACACTAGGAGCAGAGTGTCTGAAACTGCTTCTCATATCCCTTCTAATTCAGTTGAAAATTAACATATGTGTCTAATACACTTATTAAGTATAGTATTATGTGTTAAGTATGTATTGAAATGGCTTTTGTACACATTAATTTCTCATTTCCAGTATTTGTCCCACACAATATATGCACAATTATCCTGATTATTTTTAAAATTTTAAGTCCAATTTTATGTATGTTGATATCACAACTTAGACTACCCTACAATTAACCATGAAACCTCAAAAATATGAGAGGATCAGTAGGAACCATTACCCACAAGTAAGACAACAAAGCATGACAGAATTAGATAAATTCATTTCTATTTCTGTTGACTCTAAATTATAAAGAAAAAAAGATTTCGCAAAGTCAAAAAATTGCCTTTCTCTTCATAGGACTATTCAATTATAAAATTGAATAATATAAGATATTATATTCTCCCTAGTAATAACATTTGGCCTCTCTCTACCAGATTACCTTTTTATACAAAATGAAAAATAGATTAATACTTTAAATAAATACTCTCATCAGGTCTAAAGGTTAAAAAGTTGCTGATTTGTGGTTATGTTTCATTTTAGCAATTAGTCATTTTTGTGGGTCAATCTCAACAGCATATTTGCTTTGGTTAAAGCTTAATATGTTAAGATTATTAATCTATTATAAAGCAACAGTATCATGTGTCTATTTTGAAAAAGAAAAATTGCCCCCAAAGTTGATGTTTCATGTTAAGTGTAACACACTCTATGTACCCATGAAACATTAGGGGATGTTTTGGCAGACATTTGTAGGAATATTTTGTGGCTCTGGATATAAGTTTTCTATTCAAATCAGGTGATCAGTGACCTGGAGAGCAGCCTGAAAGGACCTTCGGTTTGACAGTCACAGAAGAAAGGCAGATGGCAGTTTGTTGAGGTTTCTAACATAATACCTTCTAACATCATAATATCCGTTAACATCGCACTCTTTGTTCAGTGAACTACACATATCCACACATGTGTTTCTTATACATGTGTTTTTATAGGACTGCTGGAGTGTACTGAAATCAGACAATACCAGTAAATGTTTTCTACTTAATTTCCTGAGTGAAAACATGTTATGAGGCCTGGATATAAAGAAATAAGAGCATAAATCACATACATGATCTCTTCACAGACATATCACATTCCTTCAATTTTGGCTTGGCTATTATGAGTCTATATCAAGCAGTTGATTCCTAGCACAAGCAATTTACTTGCAATTATGTGTGTTGTTAATCTATACTACTTAGCCTTTCCAGTGAAAAATGTAATTTTCTGTGTTTTTTTAAAAATAGACTTAATGACAAACATCTTGCAAATTAGATTTTCATATATTTCATCTCTCTCTTATGCTCAATTTAATCTATCAAAGCCACACATTGTTGAAGACATCTGGTATTGAGCTTAAGCAGCTGGATTTCATTTGTAAAGGTTTTAAGCAAATTTTGGTACTTGCCAACAATAATACAGCAGCTGGCCAATGTGTTTTCTCTGTGGCAGCTTTGTGCAAAGTGGCAGAGGAGCCCTGAGTTCAGAAGCAGGTGATTTTCTGCCTCTTTCTGTCCTGACTAGAGGGAGGTGAAGGTTTTCTTAGGTGATTCTGTATTTCTTCAGAAGCTATGCACATAAGTATTGAACATAGACAAATCCAAGTGTATGTGTGTGTGTGTGTGTGTCTGCGTATGTATGTATGTATGTATGTATGTATGTATGTATGTATGTATGTATGTATGTTAAAATAGTTTAGAGAAGGGACACTAAATGCCTGGGATTGTCTTCTTCCATTGTCTGCTGGCTATGGCTTGCAATACTGGCTGTGGAGAGGGAATCAGTGCAGACCCATGGGCAGCAAGATAAATAACTCTAGGAGCACAGAGTGTGGGCTTTCCCAGAAAGATTATGTATTTCTTGCCCTAGAATTACCAGAGATCATTAAGATATAGATGTCAATACTCCATCACACATCTATGAAGCAAATATCTGAGACATAATTCCAGAGGGCTCCAATGTAATAGTCTCTTTCAGGGGCGGCTTTATACATACTGTCATGAATCACGAGATTCTATTCATTCTTTCCTGCAGAGACCATCTCTAGATTGCCCTACAGAAGATAAGAAACTGTTTTGTTTACATGTATTTAACAGGAATACTCATTTTAGTGACTAATAAAAATAATTTATTTGAAAAGCAGCTTATGTACCCAGGTTACAGTGTTTTTTTTTTTGTGTGTGTGTGTGTGTGTAAAACATAAGCATGACCCATTATTTGGTAAAAGCAACTGTTCCCATATCATGGAAATATCCGCAATGATGAAGAAGGTGTAGGTGGCGAGCCTTCGTTTCTCTGAATCAGTTCATTATGATGTGAGGGTTGTCTGAAGTAGTTAAATCAAATGGGAATCCTAGATTTCTTGCCTTTTTATACACATACATACACACACACACACACACACACACACACACACAGAGACATATACACACACATAGACACACACACACACAGTTTAGGACTATGGCTGAGGCAGAACAGAAATAAGTATTAGCCTATATGGAAAGCCATTTTTATATAATATGTGTGTATTTATATGTATGTGTATATACATATAAATATAATATAAATATAATAATGGATAATAGGATATATATTTCTTTATACATTATGTATACATATGTATGTATGTAAAGTCATAGGTGCATGTATGTATGTATAAAGAAAATCACATGTATATAAATATGTAAATTAGTTTTTGTCTGCTGGTAACCATTAAACACCTGTTTGACTCTGGGAACTTACTTCCAAGTTTACCGTGTTCCATGAGCTACCCTCAGAAAGGGCCATGTCCATGACTGCCTCCAGTTCTGTGCTCACCCCTAGTCACATTAAACATGTTCCCAATGAAACTAATTTATGTGTTTGTCACTGTCTAGCAGTGTGGAGAACTGTTCTGGGAAGAAACCAAGTCATAACTCTCTTCTACTGGAAAAGTTCTGGGCCAGAATTCTTACTACCTTACTTTAGTATTGTTTTGTTCTTTCTGAGTCGAGAGTTGAGTTTTCCAGACAAACACCTCTGAGTTCCAGGGAAATATGGAAACACACCCAAGAAGAGTGTGTGTGTGTGTGTGTGTGTGTGTGTGTGTGTGTGTGTGTGTGTG
>JANHMN010000001.1:16750256-16762739 GCA_030674055.1 Rhabdomys pumilio
TGTGTGTGTGTGTGTGTGTGTGTGTGTGTGTGTGTGTGTGTGTGTGTAGTTTGTCTCTTTGAAGCTAATAGGTGGTGAATGTTGTTACAATGTAATTAACTGCAAATGTGCCCCTTCAGCCTTATCTTGTTTCATAAATTAGCATTCATAAATTCAGGCATTTAGGGGAGATTCTGTTCCTTGATCCATGCCTACAGCCCTTACTGTACTCAGACAAACATAGACTATATATATCAAATTCAAACAGGGAAGAGACGGGGCAGTGAATGCTTGGGCAGTACTGTCTCATTCCATGATCCAGGTCATGCTTGAGCCACATCTGCAGCTTTCTGAAGTTTCTACAGGAAGCTGAGCAATGCAGCTGTCTCTAATGTACTGTGAACCTTGAAAGGAATTTCCTTTTAAGTAAGAACGGAAGTAGTTTGTGTGTGGGATGATGGAGTGGAGGGTTTTATTTAACAAAAAATAAAGGGCAATTATGTGTGTAAAACAGCCACACATCCTAAAAAAATCCTAGTAGGAAGGTATATTAGAGGTACTGATGGGCATAATTGGAAGAGTCTTGTAAACGTTTCATAATCTGCTTCTATTTGCTGGGCTTTGGTAGAGGCAAATGGTTTGTATGTTGTTGGTGACTGTAAAGGTCTCACTGTTGGTCTTAGAGGTAGTAGACCAGAAGCTGGAATCTCAGAATGTTAGTGCTAGTTTTTCAGAATTTACATCTTCAGGTTAAGACTATGGCCAAAGCAGAAGAGAAATAAGTAACAGCCTAGACAGAAAGCCATAGAAGGGAAAGCTCATAAATTGCAATAAGGATGCTGAAGTGGAGCTCTCCACAACAGATGATTTCTGCCATGGATGGGGAAGGACTCAGGTTTTTTTTTTAAGGATCTGGCAACTGGGAGTTTGACCATACTCCAGTGTATATATGGGTGACACAAATTGGACAACTTTCTTCCTCTTCCTCTTGCTCCCCCTCCTCCTTCTCTTCTTGTTCCTCCTCTTCTTCCTCCTCCTTCTTCTCATTGGGAGGGGGGTTTTACAAGGGGAGGGGTTCATCCCTGGGAAAACTGTGAAGTAAGTATGATGGGGGTTCATGATATAAAATTCCCAAATAATCAAAACTAATTTTTTAAAAAAGAAAGAAAGCTGAAGCAAGAGTTTGCTACATGCACATATATCAACAAATTACCATAAAAAATTTGCCACCTCACAGGGTTGATTTGAATGTCTGAATGAAATAGAGCCAGGGACATTGGTTGTGCCTTTTTCTTTATTCTGTTATATTCTACTTTATTAAAAGCATTTAAGTCTTAGGAGGAAAAAAAAATCACACACCACCTGGAAGAATAGAGCAGCTTTCCCTTTTCTCCTTGAAATACTTATCTCATGAGGTAACTTGAAAAGTATCTCAAATAGCTCTGCCTGCAAAGAAGACATCTGATCTCTGGCTTTACTCCTGCAGAGTGAGTTTTAACACCTCTACAGATTCATTTCTTAATGCTAAAATTATGTGGTCATTGTTCCTTGCCATTGCCGGACATCCCTCGTACAGTGTCCCTATAAATTTGCACACTGAGTTTTACAGCATTGGGTAGCTGAAGGTTTGGAGAAAATTGATCTGCTGGTTTTTGTAGGAGAAGTTGCTGTAGTACTTATCCTATTTTTCTACCTCTCCATTGATTATTTATCCAGTGAGTGTAAGTGTAGACGCTGGTTTGAAAGCTGTACGAGAACACTTGTCCTTTGTCTGTGGCTTGTTTTGATTCTTACATCTGCTCCAGAAAGGGCTTTAAAGGTCCATTGAAGATGCCATATCATCTGTTTTTTATTTTATAAGACACATGGGCAAAATTATGCCCTAGAAGTTCTATAGTGTCTTACTTTTTAGTCTGTAAATTGTTTTCTTATTCTTGTGCCTAAATGAATCATTAAAGCATACTTATGGATTTATTAAATATTAGTAATATAATAAGAAAAACTGATATAATTTATTATTTTTTAAAACATAAAGATACCCGTGTCAATATTTTTTAATATTACAATGCTTGTCATTTTAGATGGTAAGCATAAAGAAAGCTGATAATACTTCATTTTGAGATGTAATAACACACTAATTTTGTCTTTTATAGCTTTACTAATTAACATAATTTGATTATGGCTTAAGATAAAACATTGGTGTTTTATTATCTCATTGTGTAAATCATGAAGCAGGCTCAAAGGAGTTAAGTTACAGCTTGAGTCATAAAGTTAACATAAGGTAGTACCTAGATTAAGATAATCTGGCTCCTGTGTTGCTTTTGTTATCTACCCTGTAAATATCTGTTAAGGGGAAATATTTATATGGTTTCAACTTAAAAGAACCTTTAAAAATGTAATGCATAAATTTTTAGAATCTTACAATGGCAAACTTAATACTTCAGGGACAAAAACCACAAAAAAGCAGGATAGACCATATTTTTGGAAAATGTGATTCATGGCTCAGGAAAGAGAGTTAATGTCAGCTGACTGTATCTTCAGAAAAGACAGAAATGGAAAGCTAAATGATATAAACATCAAAAATAATGAACATGCTATTTACAGGAGACAGATATAGATATGACAAGCAGATAAGTAAGAGAATTATATGCTCAAGTAATAGGAAATACCAAGCTCCAGTAAGGCATCTGACAAAGTAATTAACAGTTTGGAATTACTGAGGTTTGGCAAGTTAGGAAGAAATAGAAACTTTTATCTGCTGTTAGTTATAAACTTTCTTCTAAGTTTGAATAGTGACCAACAATTCACAGATACTGAAATTGTGTAGAATAGCCATAGGCCAAGTAAGGAATCTTAAGCCATGACATTTAAAAGTAGAAGCAACAATAAGAATTGGATAAATGGAATCCACCAATTAAAATTAGGTTCTGTACTTGAGAGCATATCACCAAGAAGAGAAAATATAGTCCACAGAATAAAAAAAAGAGTTGCAAACCATACATTGAATAATAGACATTGATTCAAGTTAAGTGAAGAAAACAACAAAGATTTTTCCATGCAAAATTAGACAAGTATCTAAACAGACATTTATATAGTTGCCAAGAAACAAATGGATGATCAGCACTGTTATTTATTATAGACTTTCAAATCAAACCAGAGTGATACTGCTTTACATCTACTACATATTGCTATTGAATAAAAACTATAGTTAATAGGTGATCAAGTGGTTTGCTGAAAAAGAATGTATATTCAGACATGTACTTCAATGTTTACACTGGCATTATTTAAAATAACTATGAAGTGTAGACAACCTAAATATCTATCAAGTTGTGAGCAGATTAAATAATTATAGGAATTTCATTATTCCACATTTGTATAATTTCATATACTAGAAAGAATCAGAAATGAAATCAAATATGTATGTCTCCTACTCCTTGTTGGCTAGAAAATGTGTTTTTTTTTCCCCTCTATTTTTTTTTTTGACTGAAGGCTTGGTTCTAGCAACTGCTGTCTATAATTAAAATACCAATTTAGGGTTCATACCTTGACTATTGTTTGCTTTTCATTATGTCAATGATAATACTTTATATTTAAAATGTGATCTTTAGTGAGGTAGTGTGTCACTTTATTACTTTACTTAGAATTAAAAACCATTTATGATTAAATTATGTTAGGCTTGCTTCATGTTGGGCTTATTTTCCTTTGCTAACATAGCAAGAGTAGTCCACCTGCAACTGTCCTTTTTTTTTTGCTCAGGTCAAGGGAAACAGTATCTGTCCAGACAGCTGCTATATGTAACTGAGAATCTGCTCCCGTTAACTTGCACATCGTCCTTTAACATTGCTTCTGCCCACACACATTGAAACAGTTCTCTGAAGAAAGGCTCATTCCTAAAAGCAAGTGTTCACTTCTTTTCTGGTGGTGACATCGATGGATTTCATTTCCTACACATGGCGTAGTGTAGGAACCCATCTACAAAGACATGTCTGTCTGCAATAGGAGGATCTCATAGTCATAACAAAAGCATATTTTTCTAGAATATTATTTTTTATCTTTTACCAGTTCAGGGCCATGGCCATTGATAGGGATGGAAATAAGCCTTGGGCTTTCACGTTTGTGCATCAGAGAATTTATATCAACCATGGGAGTGGTCTCACTACGACTTCTAATACTAGTGTGGCAGCATTCAGACACAGAAATGTAGTTTACATTTTGTATGTACCCTGCACCGTGTGCATAGAGAAAAGGGCACTCCTTCTAGCTGCAGCACCTTTAGACAGTATTTGGAATGAAAGAACCATGGTTGAGCAGTGAGAGATTGAGGAGCTGAGGTTTGTATGGTGAAGGGAACTGGAAACATCAATGCCAGATGGAGAAAAGACCAGACTTCTCAAATCACATCCTGCAGTGAGCCTTACATGGAAACTTGTTGAGTTGACAAAAGAAATCCTGCTGTCCTAACCCACATCTATTGAGTCTCAAAACTCTCAGAAGTGCATTTTTAATAGACTGGCAGGTGATTTGGTCATGTAGTAATGTTTGAGAAGCACCTGCCTAGATATTGTTGGAATCTCAGTGTCAGGTACAGAGATGAATTCCCACAGGCACTAGGAATTCAGGGAACATTTGTGAGTTGCTATAGGATGCTTCATGGGGTTTACTATAGGGTCTAAGAGTCTTTTGATTAAATGATACTTGTATGATCATATGAGAATTTGGAAGTTTCAAGAGAGTAATTTTATTGGTTATTAATTAAAGGTACGTTGTGTGCTGTTTTGTTTATTAAATGTAAATCATTTTATGTAAATTTTTTCAGACCTAGTCATGCTTTTAAAACATCAAGATATACTAATAAGTTTAGAAAATGGCTAAGGACATTCCTTAGGTCATTTCAGTGTGTAAAATTCTTCCCAGGTATGTTTTGTATTTTAGATATTTTCATTTCTCTGATAATCTTATTATGTATCACGAACACATGACCTGTTGGCATCTTCTGGAATAACACATTTGTTCCAAATGCAAATGGCTAGACTCAGAAAAATTAGTCATCCAAGAAGTTTACCCAACAGAAACCTATGCTGAATCAAAAACTCATCATCACAGTTTTCATCTGACTGAATGTCTTCTATTTGTTCTTCCATACCAAGTGCACAGCATTAAGTAAATATTACCATAATACGTAATTTATCCTTGTAGATAAGAAACATTGTGATGGAATTGTTTCTTTTGGGGGAGTCCTAGCATATTTTCCAGCTTGGTCTTAAACTTACATGCTCAAATAGCCATCAAACAGCCTCTGGAGCAGCTAATATGGCAGGACATGCATCGTCACACATACAGGAAAACAAGAGGTCTTTCACCTGTAGATCTGAAATGGGAGTGGCCATACAAAAATATGATTATTCAACTCCCCCTTTCAAAGCTGTTTTGATCACAATTGGAATACATTCAGAAAGCCACACTTTTATGTTTCAGTAGGAAGTGAGTATTAAGAGACAGTAGGCAGTTTTCTTCTTAATTCACCTAATCTTACAAAATGCCCAAGAGTGTACTACACCTAGCTCTTGTCTAAGAGCTGTCTGTTTGGGAAAAAGTAGTGTGTGTGTGTGTGTGTGTGTGTGTGTGTGTGTGTGTGTGTGTGTCTGTGTGTGTGTGTGTCTGTGTGTTTTATGGTATAAAACTTGGATTTTATTTTTGCCCTTTGGTACTACATACTTATATGTATGTTAAAATCTGTTAAAATCTCTTACTAGTTGAAATAAAAATGCCGAAATGTTTCCTATGAAAAGCTAGTTGTGGGCAGTATTACTACATCTTTAAAACACAGGAAGCATTTTCCTTTATTTATCACACCATTACAACACAGACTACTTTCAAATGATGTTATATGTTCTATACATTCAAGGAAGATAGCTATAGCCCCAGGTGGGAACACGTTGTGGAGATGAGACGATATCAATAAGAAGAATAGTTTGAGAAAAGAGTGCTGTAAATGACTGAAATAAAAAGTATCAACCCAGTTGAGAACTGAAGGCTACAAGGGCAGTATCTTGGAAAAGAACAGAATTAAATTTTTGGAGGTGGGGAGACTCACACAAGCAGCATCTTGAGAACTTACAGTTCTGACGAGGGCAGAACTGAGTGAATGCAGAAAATGTACTCAGGGTTCCCCAAAAGAAACAATCACACACTGTTTCTAAGTGAGAAGGCTAAATGACAATATTCCAGTAATATTTACTTAGTGCTGTGCACTTGGTATAGACTAGCAAGCATACGACATTCAGTCAGATGAAAACTCTGACTATGAGTTTAAGAATAGGTTTCTGTTGGGTAAGTCAGTTGAGTGTCAGAGCCATGGGGGGCAGGGAACTTGTGGTTGAAAGAAAATGGTGAGCAGGCGTGTGATGACCCAGTTTAGGAAGCAAATGCTTTTCCTGTGGATCACGTAGATCCCTGAAATAAGCTATAGGCAAAATAACGTGATTATAGCTCCCATTGTCTTCCTCTTTAATTTAGTGGCAGTCCCACCTGTAAATTGATTTAACCCTTGACATCATTTTAACTTTTCTTTTTCTCGTAAGTGCTAAATATAATTCATTCGAACATCATTTTAATAGTATTCAGATTGGGTCGTCAGATAGTATTTTTGCAGCCCCCACTCTGCAGCAGGTGATCCTGGGAAGGTAATGGCCAGCTTTGCGAAGGGTAGACTGGACTGTCTTCCCTCTTGCCCTTCAACATGCTTCCCTTTTGAAAGGGAAGCTTCCTGGACAACTCATGCAGAAACCATACCATGTCCATATATCTCCTGTAGGAAGTGACAGAAAATTGTCCTGGGATTGTTTAATTAATGAGAGTAAGAGGAGGTGAGAGGCAGTCATGGCTGGAGGTGCTGAGGCATTTGATGGTACGATTAGTTAGAGATGAACTAGGTAGTCACCCCTAATTACTACTTTTTTCCCCTGTTTCATACTCTAGTCGTTCATACCCCATCCTGGGATGGCATTCACAAATAGGCTTCCCCTGTGCAAGCACTTAACTTTGGTTTCACTCTTTTTGGAAAGTAAGGTTATGGCAGTGGCTTCAAAGTGTGTTCTTGATAGAATCACTTCTCCTCATCTCTTGAATTACCCCCTACATATGTGTTTGCCTGCTTTAATGATTGCAGTAGTCTCCTGGCTGCCTTTCGTTTGCTTTTGCTCTCTGTAGTCTTATCGTAGCAGGCAGAGGAATGTTTCCAACAGGCCTTCTCCTATCAGGTCTCCATTTCTGATTTTGTACCTGTTCTTGCCAGACATTCTGGACTCAGCCATTCCCTTATAACACAGGTGTGTCTAGGGCTTCTGCTTGTTATTCCTTCTCTCCAAAACATTTTTCACTCTCTTCCTTATCTTTCTTTGCAAAAATGACTTAATAGTGAGAAAATTCTATGTATTCTCAGGAGTAACAATTCCAGCATGCCTTGTCTGCTTTTCCACTTTGCACCACACTTAGAAAGATTTACGTGTGTTCATGCTATGTTGTCTTCCTTCTCTTTTTTCCTTGCAGTGACAGAAAGGGGTGTGTTGGCAGAGAATTGTATTGAATAGAACTAGGACAGAGTGTAGTCAGAGCCTGGTATCTGGAAAGTGCTCAGTAAATAATCACCTAGGATTAAAGGAAAGCATACTTTAATAAATGTAATTCTAACTGAAGTGTAAAGATGGTTTAGGCAAGGTAGAGCTAAGGAAGAGACACTGAAATGCTAGTGATGACCAACAGAGCACAAATCAGCAGGACCTCCTTGAGCATCTTTCAGTGGAGTCAACAAGAGGTGAGGAAGGACAAACATATATAGAGGATTATGATGAAATTATTATATTCTAGCCAGTTTAATGAAAATGACAAGGGATTTTTCTATGACTATAAAAGTTTAGGGCTTTGCCAGCTGATGAATGATGATTAGAGAAAACTAAAGAAAGCAGATTAAGTGGAGTATGGTAGTATGTGCCTATAATCTCAGTATTTGCAGTGCTGATGTTGGAGTATTGTAATTTGACAGTAGTGTGGATATCTTAGACAGACTCTCATTTTTTTTTTTTAGAAAAATAGATTCAGAAAGAGAAGGGGGAGAGAGATTTCTCAGGAAGGATGAGGAATGGTTTCAGATATACCATTAATATTGATGTATAACTGAGTATTGAGTGTTAAATGATCAATTGAATATATAACATTGAGACCAGGAATACTGTCAGATAACCTAATAGTGATTAGGCAGCAGTCTTGCATAAGCCAGTAGACCCATTGTCTATTTTCCTATGCACAAGAGTTCCCAGTCATTAGCATATTCACATATGCTTACTCTGTATTTTAAAAATTAATATAAAAGAGAAAACAAATTTCTGTATTTCTGTTAATACTTTCTCATTGCTTAGTCTTTCCTGCTACAGTGTGGAAATATGAAAAAGCAGCATGTAAAGATGTTGCTTTGGCTTGTCTGGCTAGCCTTAAATCCCATGTTTTGTTTTTTATAACCATCGTCTTTTATTGAAAAAAAAATGTTGGAGTGTATTTTTCCTTTAGTCACTAGAAATGAGTAACTTCTTTAGCAAAACATTTGGAATACATGAAATTTTTAAAAGGTTAAAATGTGTTCAAGTTGGGTTCTTGGCATGTATGTATGTTAACAATACCCAGTTATTAATAGATGTATCCTTCCCAAACCCACTTTTATGTATTTTGAGGCTGAGATTTTGCTAATATCTTTTATAACTCGAGTGATTTTTGTTACCTTATTTAGTAGAGGAGAGTGAAGCATCTTTAAGTGGTCTTCAGTCTAGAAATTTATTAAGTGATTTGATTTTTCAAAGGGACCATGTTATTGGAAAGGTTACTTGATACAGCTTGCTGAGCCCGACTAGCAACAGAAAAGTTTCTGGAAATTTTTAGAAATGAAGACATTACCCAGTCTAATCAATGATCGTCCCGTAGTTGGCAAGAGCAGCGACACTGAGTGTAATCCTTGACCCACCTGCCTGCAATCTTGCTCTTATCTCATGTCCTCGGTTTGCAGTGAGCTCTGTTGTTAAGGATTTCTTACTGCTCCTCTCATTGGAGACTCCTCTCATAGAAGTCTTGGAGACTAGTTTGGATAAGTATCAGAAGAGCCTGATTCTGGATATACATGACCTGCATTTGGTGAAAGCACAGTTATTGCTTTCTTGTTGGAAGGAATTGTGAGAACCATAATTCAAATATCCAACATAGCTCAGATTTATTAAACTCCAAACACCTGGCTATTTAACACACTTTATAAACTTAGAATAATTGTGGGTTTTTTTTGTTACTTCTCAGATATGTGGACAATGGCATGTGTGGGCATCTATATCAAGAGATTGTAAGGAATTGTGGCACATGAAAAGAGGCTAATAAATCCCAGTCACTGTGAATGGCAAATGGGAGACCCAGAAAGCCTGATTTTGTAGCCAGTAGACTCTAGTGCAGGAACACTAAGGGTTCAAGTTTGACTTTTTAAAAAATTATTTTTAATTATTTTATTAGTTATTATTATTAATGTATGTAAGAGAGATTGGAGGGGGTATGCATGTGGGTGTAAATATCACAGACTGTATATGGAAGTCACAGGACAAATCTTTGGAGTTGGCACTCCCTTTATACCTTTACCTGGGTTCTAGTGGTCAAACTCAGATTACCCAGGTGTGGCAAATGCCTTCAACTTCTCAAAGCCCTTTAGTTTGATTTTGAAAGCTGCCATTCTGAGGATACCTGATTCCTTAAAGATATAGACATCAGTTCTAATTATTCAAATATTAACAGCCTCAGAGAGCACGTGTAAAATGGCTGATTGTGTACAGTGTTTGGTGCTTATGCAATGAAGATGTGAGATAAGACCCCAGCACATTAGTAAATGCTAGTGCCTGCCTATAATAGCCTCACTGCTGGTGTGAGGATGTACAGACAGCAAAGCAGATCCTAGAGGCTTGGTCTCCAGATAACAGAGCCAAACTGGTGAGTTCCCGGTTCAATGAGCAACCCTGTCTTATACAGTAGTTCGAAGAGCAATTTTAGAAGACAATCTTTGGAAGAGATGTTCATCTCCTTCTTTGCACCAGTTGCAGAAGACAAACACACAGACAGTAATAACCTATGGAAATACTCAGAGTTCCTGTGCCCTTAGATAAATTTGTCTTAACGTGTTTCAAAAAAACAGTGACAGATTTTTAATCAAGTTGCTTCCTTTATGAAGTACTGATTGAAAAAAAATTAAAAATTGCCCTATAAATGGCCCCAAAGTATTTTCCTTTCAGACCTTACGGTGCATTGTTATCATTAGTCTGGGGTGTCAGGTGTTAGTAATAATGCTTATCTTTTAGTCTTTTGAGCTTTCTGGGTCAGCCTGGTGACCTTGCAATTCTTGGCAGTCCTTTGTCTACTACTCAGTGATAACCTTAGCCATCTAGAAGAGGATAGTTAGAGAAAAATCTCAACACACTGACACAGAGATACTGATGCGAGCAGCATTACAGGGTGCAAGAATTTGGGGCCAACCCCAGCTTCTTCCTAGCATACCCAATAGTGTTTTAGTCTACATCAGAAAACTTCCATCAGTAAGCTATCTGACAGTCCAGTGCAAAGGCAGCACCAGCACCAATTTGGCCTGGATTGTTCAGAATAATTTGAACACTGAAGCTGCTTACGTTCATGAGTCAGTTTGGAAAGACTTGTTCTTAGCATTGAAGCCCACATAGTTCCCAAGCAGAGTTTGATCCATATTTTATGGTACATTGCAGTCAACGTTTAATTTATGATATTGAGTAGAGCCAGGTGACCACCATATTGTGTTGGAGAACTCTGGCTTCTACTCAGACCACAAAGGCCAGTACCAGTACCATCAATTTGGTAGATACCCTCAAGGGAAATACACAGGAGTTTATCAGTTGAGTAAAATGAGTGCTGACCACAACCCAGATGTTCACACAGTGTGATTCTACTGTCATCACAATATTTATGTGTCTTCTATTATCTGAGCTACTGATGGTAACATGCGCGGATGCATCATGCCACTACAATTCCAACCCAAGCCTGCTGTAGGCTCAGCTGTGTTGGATATTTACCAATTTTAATGTATGTAGTAAATTTCATGATATCCCTCAGGTTAAAGCGTGAATCAATAGAAGTCATTTTGTTAATGTGAACAATTAGATTTTTCTATGCCCGACTTATAAACCAGACAGACGTGGTTCAAGTGGGCTTAGTTGTTGTACTTTACATCATAAATTCCAACAGCAACAATCAGGACTCCACAGACAGCCTGGGATGTGTTTACGCTAAATTTTTTTTGATAAAGTCTATGTACCCTCAGGAATCAAGTATAACATGATACTATCTAGTCTCCAATTTCAATAAGGAACTAGCAATGGAAATACCACTCACATCCTTCCTTGGCTTTCATCTGGTACTGAGGTATGCCTGAAGGAGCTTGTCTCCACCAGCAGCCTTCTTGTCAAACACTTCAAGCCTTCTTTCATTGATTCTGTGGCACTTTTAGATCATTTGATGAGTAGCAGTAGACATGTGTGAACTACTTCCCACTTCTGACTGGTGATTTTTAGGGCATGTGTTCTGGTATCAACCTTGGTAAGAAGCCATAATAGTTCTTAAGGTCTCCTTTTGCACTTCTGTCCCCAGTCAGGTTGACCCATAAAATTAATTTTCAAAATAACCTATTTTAATATTTTAACTTATCACATTTATTTGGTACCTGGGTGTACCCTGAGAGATCTGAGGACAACTTGAGGCCATGAGTTATTTTCTAATACTATGTGGTTTTAAGGGATTTAATTCAAGTCATCAGGCTTGGCAAAAGCATTTTTTTTATGCACTGAGCTATCATGCGGACCCTAAATAATCTATTTAAAATCATTCAAATTCATACAGGAAGAAAATGTTCTGGGAAGGAATGTCTAGATTCAGCAGAGATATAGAACACGTCAGATGTTCTAAAGAAACAGACATGGCTAGGAGATGATTTAGTCATATTCGTCATTTAAGTAGGAATACAGAAGTGTGGATCCCTAGTACCTAAGTGAAAGCAATATGTGAGAACATACATTTGTGACCCAGATTAGCTAATTTGGCAAACTCTAGGTTCAATGAGAAACCCTGTTTTAAAAATAATATAGAGGGTTAGGGAGATGACTCAGGCTTGAGTGCTAGTGGGGCAAGCTAGAGAATAAGAGTTTAAATCCCCAGAATGTTGTGGCTGTGGCCACCTGCCTATGAGTCCAGACTTGTAATACAGATGGAACCAACGGAGCAAGCTCGCTTAAGAAGAATTGCAATGTTGCCAAGCATTGCATTTGGTTGAGAGATCCTGCTTCAACAGAATAAGGTAGGGGAGATGGAGTTTTCAACGTCAATCTTGGGCCTCCACATGCACGTGTGCAAAGACACCTGTACACACACACACACACACACACACACACACACACACACACACACACA
>JANHMN010000001.1:16762749-16830874 GCA_030674055.1 Rhabdomys pumilio
ACACACACACACACACACACACACACACACACACACACACACACACATATAGAATAGAATAGAAAATATAAGTTGGGTAACAACTAAGGAAGAAGCTTGATAATGGCCTTTAGCCTCTAGACACAGACATACCCAACTGCATACACATGTGCATGCTTGTGCACACACACACACACATACACACACACACACACACACACACACACACACAGACATGCATGCACACACCAAACATGTTTATGTATATACAAAGAATTAGAACACAAATGTCAGATATCCCTTAATAGAGATATTTCCATTAAAAGAAAAAAAGATGTATATGACTGTATGAAGACTTTATCACATGCATATGTTTCTTAATTTTATATAAATTATATCCTAAGTCCATTATAAATTGAAAATGCAAAAGAAAAAAAGAGCCAGGAAGTGGTGATACACACCTTTAATCCCAGAACTTGGGAGGCAGAGACAGGTAGATTTTTGAGTTAGAGGCCAGCCTGGTCTACAAAGTGAGTTCCAGGACAGCCAGGGCTACACAGAGAAACCCTGTCTCAAAAAACAAAAACAAAAGCAAAAACAAAAATAAAAACACAAAAAAAAAGAAGGAAAGAAAAGAAAATGCACTACATCTACCAAATATCTCAACTTAGTTTGGCCTACCTACAGCATGCTTGGAGCCTCACATCAGGCAAAGTCAACCCACATAAAATCCCACCGAGACTGACTCTCTCATAATCTATTTAATACTGTACTAAAAACGAAGAATGCAAAGGTTGTATGGCTATATTGCCACATCACTGAAGAGCAAAAATAATCATAAAGGTGTAGAAGGTCACTGTATAGAGAAGGTTAATTTCTGGCATCAAAATTATGTTTAATCTGAACTTTAAACTATTAGATAGCCAATATGAAAGTATATACTTTACAAACCACCTTGGTTTGTTTATGTAGCAGAAAATATCAATATTAACACAACGGGCCCTTAAAGCCTCCTCTCATTCCTCCCTTCCTTTCTTCCTTCCAAGACAGGGCACACGATGGTCTTGAACAAGCTATGTAGCAGATTATCTTGAACTTCTCATCTTCTTATCCCTACCTCTAGGGTTTAGTGCATGTTATACCATGTTTGCAGGTCTCTGTTTTTATTTTCTGAATATTCAGAAAATGATAAATCACAATAAAATGATTTTATTGACTGGTTGTGTTTGATTTTATATTTTATTTGGAATTATGGGTTGTAAATGTTAGAGCATTCCTGTAGCACTGGCATTGTGGAGTCTGGGGTAATAGATTTTACATGGGAGAAAGAAAGAAAAAGACAGGGAAAGGAAGGGAAGGGAACAGAAGAAAAGGGAAGAGAGAAAAGGGACTGGAGGAAGGGAAGGAAGGAAGAAGGGAAGGATAGCACTGAGGAAAACCCTTGTGAATGTAATGACTTAATCTTACTAAATTATCATTACTGGCATGCTTCTGCTTCTTATTCTGGTGCTGCAATTCCATCCAAACTTACAGGTGTGAAAAATAGAAGGACAGCAAAATGTGAAGTATATTTGGTTGATTCTAATCATTTTAGAGTAAGAGACAAATTAAAAATTATTTGGGTAACAACTTTATTTAAATGAATATCCAAAGCCATAACAGATTAAAGTAATCTGCATTTGGTTATAATGGGAATTATTATATGAATGTGGGAATCCATTTAAAACAGCACGGTCACTCTCAATTTACTGTTGAAAAATCTCAAATCTCACATCCAGAACTCACTGGATATCTTCATCTTCCTAGTTACATGCAAATGATGACCTAGTTCCTTTAGCAGTTCAGCCTTTTTTTAGAGTATACATTTATAGAAACCTGTCCTCAGTACTTCTTGGTCAGGAAAAGAAAATAATTCAGTGTCAGTCACCGCTGTTCAGCTGGAAGCCACAGGCATGGCTTCCTCTTTTCCAACTTCCTTTCAGTGGTGAATCAGAGGTGGAAGATTGAGAGTGATTTGTTTGAATCAAATGAATGTTGCTGATTTGTATTGTGACCACAAGTAGTCTGGCATTACCAAGATACCTAGTGGGCATATCCCTCCCTTTGACAGCTAGAAATACCCAGGGCCGTGACTCTGAACATGAGTGCAGCACAGTCTTCTGACTGCCATGTTGGCTTTATGGAGACTCAGATTCAACGTGGAAAAGGCTGTGAGCTTTACATAGTAGCAAGACTTGCCTGGTTGGTTGAGAGCCAATCTATGTTCTCCCAACATCATAAAGATGGTAGTATTCACTGTTTCAGAAGTCATTAGAAAGAGCTGGCAAAATGTTTTGGACCATTCAGAACTGGATGAAACATCAAATAAATGACCGCCATTGCTAGAGAACAACTTTTAAAGGCAAAAGTCAGAGCGTTTTCACTAAATATCTTTAAGGGTTCCGATGATGTGAGTCACTGAGGCAAACATTGACTTTAAAACTGAGTGTTCACAATCCTACTTCACATCTGCTCTGCCTCGAGCCTTACTGTTTTGTCTCCCAGCTTTTAGGCAGAGGAAAAAAAAATCTGCTCTTTAAGTCTAATGAATATTTATGCAGTCCTTTTGACAATTAAAGGCTCATTAAAATTCACTTCAAAAGAAGAGATAAAGACACTTTTAAGACCAAAGAAGAATGCAGTGGTAAGTGGAAACTCAAATTCTTTTTCATTGGAAATTGTCAGGTCAGAAACACTCTGGAGATGTACTTTAAAAAATGCCTCCTGGTAGAAGGCGCATGTCAATGCTGGGCCAGGTTTTAGACTCAGACTCTCTGTGTTTAAATGTCAGTTTCTACTCTTTCTAGCTCTGTGACCTTTAGCCCATTCTGAGTAGAGCAGATCCTACATGGCCACGTAGAAAGAGCTGTGGACACAACCACATTCTGCTCAGAAAGCAGCTGCGGACTCAACATGTGAGCAGTCACTGCCATACCAGCCTCTCTGTCTTAAGAAGGCTTTTCCTGTCACTTTAAACTGGCCGACACCCCATGCCTACTCCAGCCATTTGGAATAATCCTTATTTTCGTCTTTCTGAAGTGCTGCAAAGGCATATATAGAGAATCCTCAAATCTGATGGGGAATGTCTTAGCTCCCTGCATTTCATTCTTGCTCTGGTTTTATTCCCACTATAACTGCAGCTACCCTGGCCTATAACTTTGTCATGGCTCAAAACTTAAACACATATAACTTAGGAGTGCCCAAACAGAGACTGTGACGATGTCAACACCAAAATCCTTTATATAGGTCTAAGTGTTTTGAAGGCAGGGCAGCTGCCTAGCTTTGTTATGACATTGCATGCAAATTACTTCTCCGGTAATAGGAATAAAGAAATGCCTGCATGTGACCAGATAGTGCCCTATACAGGTCATATGTCTGCTTACTAATTAATAAACAATCATGAATTAGAAGTATGTATTGAGTTTGAGCAAAGAAGCAATAGAGCCATCATTTGCTTATTTCTTTTTCCATAAGACATTACACTGATATAAATAAACATGCCCTTGGACACGAGCAAATTGTTATTTTGTTTATAAATATATTTCTTTAAAAATTATACTACTTATTCCTAAGTAATTTGCCATTCTACCTTCCACAAGATAGGGTTGTGATATTATACTTATAAAGTGTCATGAAACTATTTAATGGAACTCCAACTTTAAGTTATGGCTCATACACTAACACTAGTCCAGTTTTCATTGGAATCTATACAATTTTTACCACCTGACCCTTTAAGTCTCTAATCAAAGTATGAGATCTGTTTCACAGGAACTATGTGAACATTTCTTCCTATTAATTCCGATTAGGAATGATACTCTAGTTATGGATTTTCAATCAATTATATTACATTTCTATGATTTAGACAACGCTATGTGGGATGCATCTCAGGGAAACTGATGCTATCATATTATTGTTATTTGTATATAACCCCGATGAGAGCTTGGTACACAATTCATCCATCATTTAACCCTGCTGGATTATTACTCCACTTGTTGGGTGTGGCTAAGTTTTACCTTCATATTAGAGAAATCAGCCAGTTTCCAACACATTTTCTAAGTAAGTAATCAAATACATTGACAATTGCCAGTCTTCTGCTTTTTGCTGTCTTATAATAAGACATGTCTTGGCCAACTCAGTGTGATCCATTGCTTCCTCTTTTATCCAGCCACTAACACATGTTGATGTCCACTCCCATTTAATTATGAACAGCAGCAGCTAAAAGACCTGCATTGTTGAGTTCAGAGACAGAAAGAAACGATGCAGATGTTGATGTAACTTTTGGTATAAATTATAAAAATTGGGGAGTCATAAAAAGAGTTTTTGCCAAGTGTGTATGGAAGTGGGAAATCTCAGTTCATGAGCTTATCTCTTTTCAAAATTCTACTATGGCTTTCTTTTTTTTTTTTTTTTTTTTTTGAGACAGGGTTTCTCTGTGTAGCCCTGGCTGTCCTGGATCTCACTCTGTAGACCAGGCTGGCCTCGAACTCAGAAATCCACCTGCCTCCGCCTCCCAAGTGCTGGGATTAAAGGCGTGCGCCACCACCGCCCAGCTCTACTATGGTTTTCAACTCTTTATGTGAATTAAAATTTTAGGGCAAACTGATGGTTTGGTTGGAGGGATCAGGTTATTTTGTATCCTGCAGCAATCCATGTCAAATGGCCTTTATTGATTTTATGCTATAGTTAGGTTATTTCTCCATCCACCTGGGTAGTAGATACATTGTTACACTCCTTTAAAATTTTAGGTATTTAAAAGTCTTAATGTCTTAAAATATTTACAGAGATTAAAATCATCATTGAATCCTTAAGTGGGCCAATTAACTTTGAACAATGAAAATGCTTTGTTCATACACTGCCCTTAATGATATAATATGAACGGTCCCAACTTTTATGGAGCAAACAGAATCCAAGCTAGTCTAAGCTATCTATATATGTATGTATACATCCTAATTTCCACACGGGAGCACATATGCACTGCAGCTACAAAGTAATTTAAATTAATAATGACTTGGGAAGTAACTCATATTAAATAACTATAGTAACTTTAATAAGAGACACATATGGCAAAAATATGCAAGTTTTAAAATACCATTATAAAATATATCTTGGTAGATTTCCATGGAAACACTAAAAATCATCATTTGCCTGATTCACAATTGTACCATGAAAGGTGAAGGAAAGAAACAACAATATGAGAATATAAAACCCATGGTAGGTATGAGAAGGTATGAACCGAGAACTGACTGTGGTAGATTAAGCTAGAAACTGAATTAGTTTATAAAGACTGACTTTCTTCTTAACTTTGAATTGATCTGGGACATTTTTTTAATTTTTTCTCTCCTTGTTTGGTTTCTCAAAGGTATCCATGTGTGTTGTGAATTTTAAAAGGCATCAGCAGACTCAAGAGGGCAGAGAGTACAAAGCGAGACTGATTAGAGACTGGGGCCATTGGGTAGAACGGAAGAACACGAGCTAATGAACTAAGAACTTGTGTTCTCTTTATTTCTTTTTAAGGCTGTGGTTATTTGTTACTCTTACAAGACATATTTCTGACTGGACTTAGAGAACCTCCAGCCCTTAGGAAAACCTTTTCTTGGTGTTGGGGAAACAGATCAAATATAGACAAACCTTCTCCTGGTGCTGCTGCACCACTGATTTATTTCAGTATAGTTAAAATAGGAATATGGAGTAGTAAGTGTCTTAACATGGTGTTAAAACTTTATATGTTGACTTCAGTTTTTTACAAAAGTCAGAATGCTTGTGGTTGAATTCCTAAGCTGCAAAATGATGTGCAAACCCACAGAAGCTCTTGGAACAGTATTTCACCTGTGGCAGACATTTGTGTCCAGTAGTTTCCATTCTCCATTTATGGATTACTTCAGAGATTAATTTTTTCCTGCTTGAAGCATACCAAACACAGTAGTCCTGGTACAGTAGATGGTCTATTGGCAACATGTTTATTATATAAAAATTTGAGATGATATTTTTATATTTTAGAGAGAATATCCATATCTGTATATTCTCTTCATACTAAAAAAAAAATAGAAAGTTACAATCTAGCAAAATTATTCAACTGCAGTGCATCACTACTATACCAAAGGAAAAGCTAAGATGCACGGTTAAATGAAGACAAGCTTTAAAATCTAATTCATATTTTCAGTAGATGTGCAGTTTCTACCCAAATATGATTTCTGTATCTGTTTAATACACATATACACACCTTCATGATGAGTTTCTTACAAAGCATAAGATTCTATGCAAATATTTATATACTGTTTAAAATAGTAGCTAATATTGTATAGAATTTACTGACGTCTTATCAGGTGTATTATATGTGACATTTATCACTGTTTATAAGCTACGTGTATGTGAAATACTCCAAAGACAAGTTGACATGACATACTAATAGACACTAAATGTAAGGGAATCATACTGGTATGTTTATGTAATGCATAGTACTCTACATCCCTCTTTGTCTCTCTGTCTCTATGTGTCTCTGTCTCTTTCTCTGTTCATCTCTGTCTCCATCCTTCTCTCCCTCTCTCTTTGTCCCATTTTTAGACTAAATGTCAATTTTAGGAGTCTTCCTCAGTCACCCTATGCTTTTTTTTTTTTTTTTTTTTTGTGGTATCTCTTACTGAGCCTGGGGATCGGATTGTCAGTTTGGCTAGCGTGTCTGGCAGCAAGTACCAGAGATCTTCCTGTCTTTGCCCCTGAAGCTGTAGGATGACAGAAGCATGACTTCTCATGCAGCTTTTACGTGGGTGTGGGAGATTCAAATGCAGCTTGCACAGAGAACACTCTACTCGCCGAGCTGTCTCTACAGCCCTTGATATTTGTTCCTCCAGAGCTATCACACTTACATGTCAGTACTAGTAGGAACCACGGTCAGGTCATGGAGTTTACTCATGCCTTTCTCTGATAAAGCACATTAGAAAGTGGCTAAAGTTGGCTAAAAAAAATAGGATATATAAGGTATGTATTAATTTGTACAATAGTAAGTACAAAGAAGTAATTATTTACATTCTATTATATGTTCTTCCCGTGTGTATTTTTACCTCATGTGCCATTTTTAATTCCCTCTGGATTTTTGTAATAGCTTTATGAACTTGCAGTGAAATTTGAGCACTTTTTGCTTGCACACTTTACAGTTAAACTTTATTGACAAATGTTAACCATGCAATTTCTGACAAGTGAAGTAACTGACATTTATTAAATACTCTTGTTGTGTGCATAAGGCCATGTCCTAAATGATGTATATAATATTTCACTCACTAGTGATATATCTGTGATAAATATTTGTCATTGTCCCTATTTCTAAGGTAGAAAAGTTAAGGTTTAGAGAAACTAGTAAATTGATCAGAACTCTACTTATGAGCTGAACCTTCAGCCTATGGGATTTCTTCTGCAAGGTGCTAACTGGTCACATTGGCCTCAGAGACTGTTCAGAAGATTCTCCCAACTCAGGCTACAGTGTCTGGCCTTTTAGCTAAAATTTGATTTAATTGACCATTTCTGTCAAAACCAGTGGTTTTTAAATTTGGGAATTGTGTGCCAAGAGTGAGAAGGGAGAAGAACCCAGCTGTGTTCTTATCTTTTGTTTTTAGTTTCGTGAATTGGAGATATTACAAAGTCACAGCTACAGAAGAGCACCTCCCCAGGCCATCAGAGGCAGATGCAGAGAGTGGATGTTGTTAGTTCTGTCTCAGTAGATGATGGATGAGATCGTTATAATAGGAAGTTGTTCACACACCAAACCCATCCATAGAAATGTATTGCATGCCTTGGTACCCACCAGGCATCTTGAGTGTGAGATTACATACCATGCTTAAAACGTTCTGTGAGAAAGGTACTTCTATATTTCTCAGGCCTCCATATAATATGGAAAAAGAAAACAAAATGTAGGAAAAAGAAGTCTGCTTAGTGTATCCCTTTGTAGGCTGTTATGGGAAGCAGCATGTGATTTTTCTTCGCTCAGAATTAGCCATTTCCTGGGGCACATTTGAAAGACTAAATTGTGCTTAGAAATAAAGATTTAAACTAAGTGCAAGTCAAGACATAAACATAAATTTGGAAGAAAATCTGTCTCAACATCTCAGTCCTTTAGTGTTCAGATATGGAAAAAAAGCATGCATAAGAAACAGGTGCTGGCTATGGCAGCTTAAAACCCATCAGATAAACAAGCACCCCTCCTCACTGGCCATTACTGACTACCACTTTTGAAGAGCTTTTTCTTTTTTAAATTACTGTTAAGAATTGGAATGTTTTGGGTGTTTCATTTATTCTCATATTATTGGATCCTTTTTAAAGTGTTTGTCAGCCTTTCAGAACTTGAAGAAACTAAGTTGTGATGGGTTGATTCTGAATCTGTAGCTTCTTTTTTAATATTTAAAGACTGACTAAAAGCCTGAAAGCATAGCTTTCCATTCATAATTTCTTCCTAGTGCATTTACTACACTTAGTAATTTTATCAGAGATCTCTGTTTCCCAATGGAAAGATAATAATTATATTTTAAGAAGGATCAACTTTTTTTTTTAAAGGTTATTTGTTGTTGTTGTTGTTACATTTCTATGGGTATTTTGCAAGTGTATGTGTATGTACACCATATGCATGCAGTTCACATGGAGGCCAGAAGAGGGCTGTGGATCTCCTGGATAGAGCTGGATTTAAGAACACTTGTGATTTACCATGCAGGTTTTAGCAACCCATGCTGACTCCCTTGGGAAAGCAGCAGGCTTCTAACCACTGATCTGTCTCGCCAGCCCCCAAATTTATATTTTCTTCATTGAATAAATATTGGCACTGTAGTTAACTCAATAGATAAAGTGCTTGCTGAGCAAGCATGAGACCTGGCATATAGCACCCACATAAAAGTTGGACAGAGCTGAGTTCAAACCATAACTCCAGTTCTGGGGTAGGGAGTAAGTTGGCAGAGAGGCAGGTCCTGGGCTTCTTGGCTGAACAAAGTCATTGCAATGGTAAGCAGTTGGTTGTTTGAAAGACTTGTCTCAAAAAACTGAACCAAATCAAACCAAGCCAAACCACAACTCAAAAGATGGAAAGAGATAGGAAGTTGTTCACACACCAAACCCGCCCATAGAAATGTATTGCATGCCTTGGTACCGGGCATTTAGAGTGTGAGATTAAATATTGTGCTTAAAATTTTCTGTGAGAAAGGTACTTCCGTATTTCCTCAGACCTCCTGGCCTGCACATTCATAGCTGTTTGTGTAGTTGTATGCACGCTCAAATCTTATTATAGTTCTGAGTTTTCCAAAATTAACATTCCTCAACTCACTATAAAATACAAATTTATATTTGTAATTCAGAAGACTAGTAGGAACTTGTTCTAGTTCTTGAGGCACATTCACACTCACACACATTGTTGTGTTGAGATGTGTTAACACTTGAAATGCTGGTACACTACCAGTGATGGATAGATCGCTGGCACACAGCAAGGCAGAACACCAGATTGTCATCATTATTGGAGAAAATGTTTAATAATGACAGATAATCCAAACAAACAGAAAAGATTTATTTAAAACTATCATAAGTGAGGCAGTAAGTATTAATTTTATTAAATTTCCACCTGAGTGAATGTCACCTTCTGTCAGCAGAGATGTAGAATGTGTATGATGAGACCCTTCAGTATATTGAAGATTACGGCTTTTTTAAAGATGAATTTGATAGAAAGAACTGTTTCCACTGGAGAAGGACTGATGATCAGTGGCTATGCTGGTCACTGGTTACGTATGTGTCCTCCAAAATGGAATAAAAGTGAACCTGTCACTTCAGGGAGAACAACTGGCTTGATTACCAACAACAGAATGGAAAGCATCAAGGAACAAACAGGACTTTGAAGATTGCGGTGATGGCTCAGTCAGTAAACTGTTCCCTGCACAAGCATGAGAATCTGAATCCAGATCTTCAGACCCTAAAAAGTCAGGCTTGGCAGATGAACCAGTAATCCCAGCATGGAGAACATGGAAGCCGAAGGACCCCTGGGGTTTGCTGAGCAGCTAGTTTAGTCTAATCAATGATAGGCCCTGTCTCAAAAATCAAAGAGAAGACCATCTGAGGAAGATATACAAAATCGACCTCGGTCTTCCAGATGCATGTGCATACCAACTCCCCCCTCAAAACACCAGGATTCTGAGAGCTCACTTGCACATTACTCATCTGTATCACACAGCGAACCAGACATCAAAATCTAGACAAACATCCTTTGGCCACTCCATTCTATTGCAACCTAGGATTTTACTTAGGGCCTTATATCTGAAAGAGAAGTACTCTACAACTGAGTTATTTCTCCAGCCCTAACCTGTAACATGTGTAATGTAATTGTTTTTTCTCTTGGCTTTTTTTTTTTCTCCCAGTAGTCTGATCAAAATCATCCAGAAATCATTGGCGAGACCTCTACTTGCCCATTACACACAACGAGAATGAAAATCGCACACAAGCCAAATTACAATGAGTGCAGAAAGTTTCAGTAAACAGCCACACGTGGCTAATCATGGCTGTCTGAAACCTGATTTGTATTGCTTCTCTTCCCTTTTGTTCAAGCCTTAGAAACTCTCTAATTCTTAGAAGCTTATGAGGAGCTAAAATGGGAGCGGAATGCATGTCCCAATACTGTAATTAGGAAGCAAAAACAAACCAGGAATGTTTGGAATAGGAAAGTACATATCATAGTTAGCATCAGACCACCTTTTTTTTCAGTGCAGTTCACAGCAAAACACCATTTCCTGGGGAGTGGGGGGTGAGTCTAAAGACTGGGATACAGTAATATTTCTTCATGTTGAGACTTACTCTCTTTATCCAAAATTCAAATATTCTTATGATGAATGCAGTTAAGGTTTTTGTTTACCACACTGTCGTATTTCTCTTTGTTTTCTGGTATGTCATAATCTGCTCCCAGTTATCCAGCAGAATTAAAAACACTGTCAACTGAGGCAATCTATATCAATATCTACATCTACAACCAAATCTCTATTTACATCTATAGCAGGATAACATATGATTCTTATTTAAATACATTCTGTATAATTAACCTCAGACACACTAATTCTAGAGCACTCTAATATGAGTGTATGTATTACCCCTCCCCCATCCTACATTTTTTTTTAATAAAAAGCTTTCAGTTCATTTAATCCCTATCTCAGTAAGTTTATGAATGTAAACTCACAAGCATAAATAATTTGAAATGGGCATAGTAGCCTGTAAATAAGTAAATGGAGACAAACACCTTAAAATCTGCTTGAATTATGTGGGTCAAGGAAGGGACACACACATACATCTGTATCTAATATATACTAAGAACTCTATATATTCACAGGATCATATATATATATATATATATATATATATATATATATATATATATATATATATATATATATTAGATATGTTTTCCTGTGCGTGGAGCCAGACAGGTATCAATCTGTTTTCATACTTTCTGCATATGAGTAGTTGTGATTTTAGGTGTTAGAAAACAATGTGTTCTTCCTCCAAGTGCTTTCTTGGTAAGGGTAGAGCTGGAAGTAGGGGTATTGTATGTTAGGATATCAGTGGTGTCCTTTAGGGACAATAGTTAGTGCCCTTTGTTTGTCCATTCAGGGAATTGGGTCACCAGTTAAGTCAGCCTCACTTCTTGCACAGAAAAGTGCTAACCTAGACAGTTGTGTTTAGCCAAGTCTTCTCAGGTCAGGTAATGAAGTCAGTAAGTATTGCATAAACAAATACCTTCTCTTGTGTTCCCTGAGAAATGGTGTTTGCTGCATATGCCGTATTTAGTCAGCATCACTGTATTGGGTACCCCAAAATAGACACACTCTAGATTCTTAGATCAGTGACATAGCTCAGCCAGAAATCACGATTCCTACACCTGTTTGGAGTCCAGTTACCCTGTTACACGTGTGACTTGGTCCATTGTATCAAGTGGTGCCTGGTTACGGGTTTTGTGTGTAAGTTTCTACATTTTGATATAAAGCTGTAAGCAAAACCTTTCAGCCTTTCCTTTCAGAGTTCCTTTGCCTTTTCTTCCCAATCAACTCACATTCTCTTTGTCCTAAAGCCTTTCTTCAGCTCGGCTGAGGCTGGGCCAATTCCTCTTTTGATGTAACCTAGGAGGGGGTGGTAGCTGGAATCTGGGAGTGAGAAGAGATTCAGCAAAAAACTGGCAGGCAGGGCAGCTCTGGAGATCCACTTGTGGCAGGGAAAGGTGGTTCCTTAGGAGGAGTTGCTGTGGGGTGGGTGGGGCAAAAGCACATCGTGAGAGCATTGTACCTGGCGTTTGCTCATCTCCTGGACCAAGTGAGAGGACAGAGTTTCCATACCTGAGTTTTCAAGAATAGTTTAAGTTTTTGAAGAACTCTTTGGAATTGGATGACAAGATGTAAAACAGGGGGAAGTGTTAGAAAAATATCTAAAATTTTAAAAAAATGTTCTTTAAATATTCTGGAAAAAAGAGACACCCCCTCCCACCTCCTCTACATCTCCTGTGCACCATGGAAGAGTAGTGGAGGCTTTTGAGTTTGCTGCTGCCAAGGGAAAGGTGGAAGAGCTGTTTTCAGTATGGAGACTGGCAAACACAGTTCAGGAAGCACTGACTGCCATCTTTCTGCACAAGGCTTTTGATGTCAGCCATTAAGCACCATGACTCCTCCAGGACCCAACCACTGGGATGAATCAGTTCTCAGACATTTGGGACTTGACTCTATAGGGTTTGGTAGTTTTCGTGATAAAAAAAAAATAAACAAGCATGTTCTCTGATAACATATTTTGTTGTGCAGTTTTTGGTACTGTCAGAGAAATGAGACAGAAATGGTGACATTGGAAAAACAATTACAGGTTTGTTTAAAGCTGGCTGCAAGTTTGATGTTGGGGACAGAGGTGCTTTGAACACTACTGTTAGGAAATGGATCTTATGCTCTCCGTGTTGTTTTTTAAAATGCGCATTAGTGTGCTAATCTTTCAGAGAGAGTTTGTAATGCCCACATGAATGTGTCAGAGCAGGGTTCAAATTTCACACTCGCCCTCAGGTTCTTTTGACACAACACACACCTGTGTGTTCTCTGCTCTGACCTCAGAATTGTTTTGAAAAGCCTCTGACATCTGATGCTGAACAACAGTCTTCTGACAAGAATGTTCACACTGTCCCTGTATGTGGTACTTCTGATAAGGTCCTTTTTAGTAAACATTATGCTAAGACATGTGCAGAATCAAACATTAAGTGTTCTGGGGTAGGTTTTGTTTAACTGTGTAGTGTTTTCTTGAAGCATTGAGTGGACATGTTACTGATAGATAAATGCATTTAAATATATTTATAGTAAGATATAAAAGAGCCCTTATAGTTTGGTGTTTTGTCTTTGGAGGAGCCTTTTTCAGTGTCCTTTCTTATATGGTGTAGAAATGGTAATAAAGAATACAGACTCAGTTAAATTTTATGTTTTATATACCGAATAGGGAAAGCTTTGGTTGATTAAATACATTGGATCAACATCTCTATTACCCTAAATATTATTACATAAATGACAACATCAAATTTCAGTAAATATTCTCTGTGTATGAAGCCACTCTGACATAATTTTCATAGCTGAATTAATGCCCCTTTGGAAATACAGCAGGTATTTTTTATGTACTTTTATGTTAGAAGATACTGTAGCTTTTTGTATTTCAGCATTCTGCATTGGGTCTTACTAAATTTACAGATTGCTCCTTTCAAAATCAAGCTGCCTTTGTCTCAGCCCCAGCAGTTGATGTCTTGAAATCTGTTTAAATGAGTAGTTTCTGCTGTTTATCCTGAAATGCAGATAAATGGCTTTCAGCACACTGTTTATAGTAGAATAGCTCCTGAAGAGAGTCAGCCTTATCAGCCAGGGTTTTCATGCCATAACTAATGATCTCTCTGCATATACCTCCCTGCTAGAGAGAAGGCATCACATTTTGCAGAGACAAGAAAGAGCCTAGCACCACTGGGGTGGGTGAAGTGGATGATAGGGTGCCTACTGGGAGGATTTCTTCCTTCGTTACTGCTAAGAAGCAGAGGGGGAAATCTCGCTCATGTTTTTCACATGTACAAAGCTACCACATTCTGAAAGCTAGGGTAAAGGAGAAGAAAGAAGTAACTGTAGAGCTATATTCTTCATTCCAGATTGCCTACTTAGTAGCTAATGGCATTTTAATACTTTCAAGGCCAATTAATATGAGAATAGAAAGGGAAACACTTCATGTTACTGCCAAAGAGCTACTATGGTTTTAATGGTGAAAGTAAATGATTTTTCCCTCTTTATATAAAAAATAAATAGATTCAGCCAATCACTTATAAAGGTGTCTATTCATTCCAAAGGTCATTATGTTTTTCTGTAGAGAAACTAAAACAACTGTCCTAAAGAAACTACTTGGTATTTAGTGGGGCTCAACAAGGTTAACTTGTATAGTAGTTACAGCTGATAGACTTGACCAGCCTCCATTCAGTTTGCTGGTTTGTGCTTGCACATGTGCATGTACAAGGGTGTGTACCATGTGTGTGTGGAAGCTGGAGGGAAACCTTGCCTTCCATTCCTCAGGTGCCTTGGCAGTGAATCAGTGGTCCTCAAGCTCTGAAAGTAGTTGAGGATGACTGGACAGTTAGCCTTAGGTACCTGATCTCCCTCCCAGAGCACAAAGGTTCAAACATATACTATCATACTTGGCTCCTACCCCGACACCCCCTTTTAATGAGGATCCTGGGAGCCTGAATTCAGGTCCTCAGGCTTGTAAGACATGTGTTCTCCTCAGTGAACCATCCCTCCAGCCCCGATTTGCTTTGTTTTTGCATGGAGTTCAGGTGTAGCCAAATGGAACGACTGCTGTTTGATAGCTGAAACACGTGCTAATATATTTTGGCAAAAATTTTGCTCAATCACATGGTTTCGTGGCTGTGGAAGAACATTGGATTGCAGTAGTGGTTGAGGATGGCCACTGTCTTTCATCTCTGTATTAGAATCATGATGGTTTCAAACCACCTCCTCCCATCATTCCAGTAAGGTATGCTAAACGTACATTCTCTCTCTTCCTCCTTCATTTGGAATTTGATATTATATCCTCAATTTACCAATATATTCTGGGTGATGTAATACAACACACATGTCATCTGCTTTAGGGAGATGTTGGTCAAAATACACAAATAGGTGGAAAAAATGGATTCTGAAGAGCAGTTATTTTTAATGTATCATCTTTTCACCAATCTTGGCTTTTTTTGATGGTTTATTTATTGTAATAAGCCACATATTTGTGATAATTCTGAAAAGGCTAAAGGAAACATCTGGAGTTTAGAATAAAATATGTGAAGATATAATTGGCCAAAAAGGAGGTATAGGAATATAATAATAATAATAATAATAATAATAATAATAATAATAAAAATAATAAAAATAAGCCACAATATGTGGTAGCTCACTCCTGTAATTCCAGTATTTAAGACGCTAAAGTAGGAGGATTGACTTGGCTTTGAGATCAGTATTGGCTACACAGTGCATTTCAAGCCAGCCTAGACTGCAACATGAAATCTTGCCTCTAAAAATAAAACAATATGTGAAGAGTGAGAAAGGAAAGAAAAGTCAGGGAGACTTTCAAAGACTAAACCACTGAGGCACTGAGTGTTGTGCAATCAAAAAAAAAAAAAAAGTACTTTGGAAAATGTTTTGAAAACCAAAATCATTTTTATCAAAAGAAGGACAGCTTGAGCCGCATGAGGCCAGAATGTTCTAGTGTGTGCCTTACACAGATTTAAGATAGCACAACGTTTATAATAACATAGCGTCACTTAAGATTGCTCCAAATTATTTCTGCCCAGAATGCAGTACAATTGTTGTTGGCAATCTTCTTCCCACAAATCAAAGTGATGGTGGTGGTGGTGGTGGTGGTGGTGGTGGTGGTGGTGGTGTGTGTGTGTGTGTGTGTGTAGGGAGTAGTGGGTAGTTCAAAGCTTTTGAATCACTTTAATAGCTAATTCTGTATAATTAGCACAGACCAGTGGTGGTTTGTTTCCCTCTGACATCATCAAACTCTGTACTCCTTCTTCCTCCTCTATGACACTATCCAGCTTCTTAGTTCACTCTGGATATGCAGCATGGATAAATGGAAAAGTTAGGAGAAAACTAACATGAGCATCATGTGCCTTCCTTCAGGGTTGCTTGGAATTTTAATGTACAATTTGATGAGTATTCTAACGGTGCTACTAGCATGTAAGAGAAAGCCACTGAGACTTGTCTAATGCTGATGACAGAATGTACTTGTGGACATGGGGATAATTTCTACCTTAACTTTCTTCTATGAAGATGCCATGCATATACATAGATCCTTTCCTAATTTAAAAAATATTCTTATATTTATCATCAAAAATAGTATCCAAAACTCCAAAGCAAAAACACCTATTATATATGTGTATATATATATACATATACACATAATATATATGTACATATTATAGTATATATAATGTAATTTATATATTATACATAATATAATTGCATAATATACATATAAATTATATAGTTTATAATATGTGTATATAAATTATATATACACATATATATTCATATATATGTAAATTATACTTATATTCTGGAGTTGATATAATTTTCTTATTTCAGGCTTTTATTGTGTCTACAAATATTTTCATTTTATTTTTTATTTTATTTCAGTATTTATTTGTTTTATTTTTTTCTTTCTCTTTTTACTTTATGTGCATTGGTGTTTTCTCTGCACATATGTCTGTGTGGGGGTGTCAGATCTTGGAGTTACAACTAGTTGTGAGCTGCTGTATGGGGACTAGAAATTGAACCCAGCCCCTCTGAAAGAGCATTGGTGCTCCTAACCCCTGAGCCATCTCTCCAGCCCCCACAAATGGTTGGATTGTTAATTTTCTGTTATTAGGAAAAGATGTTAAAGGCTGTTAAATGTGACACAGAAGGTAGCCTCAGACACACAGTGAGGCTTTTCTGCCACTGATCAAATAATACCATGAAATTTTGGTGCGAACAAATGTAATGAAGGTGAAAGGGAAACTAAAAGACTTAGCAACTGGTATGCTACTCTCTGATTGTGAGCACAGTGAGTAGCCATTTCTTCTCCATCCTCTCAGGTCTGCAGTACTTTGATGGGTTATACCTGACAGATACTTCCAAACAGGTTTGGCCTTTCTTGCATTTCTGTGGTGCTTGTATTATTTCTGCTGGCTTTATCATGTTTTAAACATCAGTAGGGTGGTTGAGTGTCAAATATTTTTTATACCAAAAACCTTCAACAGATCAACACAAATAATACAGTATATTTGATTTTTTTTTAAAGATGCAAACAACTGCAATCTTTTGGTCTCTGTTTTTCCAACATCATAAAAGGTTTGGAATTACAAAACAAATCTGTAAAGGATCCCTGAAGAAGAATCTATGTGTGAAATTATTCTGAAACTATATTGGAGACATTGTATGCTGCAATAGTCTCCTGGAGAGTGGTGTTATTAATGTGGTTCTGTGGGTATTTAAGTGGCAAATTTCAAACTATTTTCTGACTTGCATAAAGTTAAAGAATGTTTTTAACTATCTGAGAGTCTTCAAATGAGACATAATAACACCCTATGGTCATTCATTCATTCTCTCTCTCTCTCTCTCTCTCTCTCTCTCTCTCCCTCCCTCCCTCCCTCTCACTCTCCCTCTCCCTCCCTACCCCCCCTCTCCATTTCAGGATTTTCTTTTGTCTTTTACCTTTCCACTGTCAGATGCTATGGATCCTGAACATAGCCTGACTGTAGTAATCTCCCTGGCAAGCTCATAATCAAAGGGGGGACTGAAGGAAACAGCTGAGCTGCATTAGGCAGCCACAGACTGGGACACATTTCTTAACTGCTGAATAACAGCACAGGTGCAGGATTAGTGCTGCCCATGGTGCTGTGCTTCTTAGTGGGAACCCTAGCAATTCTGTGCCTCCTTTTCATGTCTTTTATCCCAGGAAAGTTGGCAACCAGACATCAAGCATGCAGAAATCAAAAATCAATAGTTAGAGAAGCTTTCTATCTCACAGCTTCTTGCATCCTTCTCCAAGAGATGTAAGGACGATCCACAAAGCCAGATCTTGCACATGCTCATGTGTGCACACACAGGCACGCGCATGTGCACACCGTTTTGACTTTTCTCTCTGCTGGCACAGAAGGTGGAATGGAACAACTCAGAGGACTAAAACATCGGATACACAAACCCAAATGACAAGAAAGTGCAGTTTAACTGCTCTGTCCTGACAGTGTATAGTTTATTCTACTTTCTGACAGTTGAAGCATTACTTACATTATTTCAGCATTCATGTTAAATGTATTGGACTGAGGCTGTCATTACCCCCCAGCATGGTCCAGAAATATTTAAAGTTGAGTGCTATGATTATGTAAAGTCCTTGTATCATCATTTATTTATAGCTTTTGATATTTAAGTTCCTTTACTGGTATGGCATTCCATTCTCAATTTATAGATTATAAACATCAGAATTATATATATATATATATATATATATATATATATATATATATTCACTGTATGGTCAGGCTGACGTTGAATGCCTTCTCTTCATGTTGATATTCCCGAGAGTCAGGATCATAGGCATACGCCATAATGTCCATTCATATCTGATGCTAGAGTTTCCTGAATCGTAGCCAAGTCCTGTACCAACTGAGCTACATCCCAGCCTTCAAATACTACTTCCAAAAAGAAAGTTTAAAAGTATGAATGCAATGACTTAAATATGATTCCAAATACAGGTTTTGACAAAATAGTTACTATGCTATTTTTATCGAGATGGTTATAATTAATTTTAATAAGAAAATGTATAGCCATGAAATAACAAAAGAAATGTATTTTATTAATTTATGCCAATTTTGGTTTGGTTTCTAAAATTTTTTTTCTGTAAGATAGTAAGTGTAAGAATAATAGGCAAATAAATAGACAAGCACCACTACCAACAGCAAACATCAGAGCCTTTATGCACAATTTTGCATATTCTAAGCAGTTTATTTACAGAGTTTACTTGAGGCTCTTTGATGGACTTTGAATATTTTAGTTTTATTTCTGTTAATTTTGTCTTCATAAATAAACTTTTAAGTGCACTGGTAATGATTGTAGTTAACAGTTGAGCTCTAGTTTATGCATATACATATACATACCAATTTTATACTAGGTAATTTTAGATATGTGGATTATCAATATGTTTCTGTGTTTTGGTCAATATTTACTGTAACTAAAGTGTCATTAAGTAATTATGCAATTAAAGACTTGAAATGTAAAGATCTTAAGTGCCCTCAAGGGCATATTATTGCATATATGGTATATATAACCTCTGCAGTTCTAGTTGTTATAGTTCAGGATGTTGCTGGCTTCTTTGGCAGCACCACAGAGGAAGTTCTGGTACAATGGCAAGTTGAACATCCACCTTGATTATCCTCAGTACTCTGTGAAACAGGGAAATGAAGATACACAAAACCACAAAACCACAGCTCCTGACTTGGAAATAACTCCAAACATTGCTGATTTTATGGCATTATCTTTATCGAAACCATGACTCAATTTCTTTCTCAACACTGCTGACCTAGCTGACACATTAAATATTTTAAAATACAGATAACAAGTAAAAGTTGTTATCTTCCTCAGCAATTGTGCAGGTGTATACATATGGAGTCAGTGTGATGTTTGGTGTCTGCAAACATCTCCGTGACTCGCTAGCTGGCTCCTTTTCTTACCTTGAAGATTCTATCGACATGCTTATAACTAATTTTTGTTCTAAAATATTTTGCATAATGTTATATTGAAGTAAACATTTTTATTGAGTCTCTGTAAACTCAGAAGCATTCTAAAGCCTGAACAAAAGTCTAGCTGTTGTTTAAAATATAGGTGTGATGCTACAATACTTTTAAGTTCCCCTCATACCTTCTATGTTGACTCATGCTCATAATTCTACATCAGTCACATGCAAAATAAGTATGCGCAAACGCAGGTCAACATTAATTGAACATCGCAAAACAGATGATGAGAGCACTTATTGCCAGTCAGTTGCTTTGTGATCCCTAGCAGGTTTTAAGGGGATATTATAACGTGGGCACTTCAGTCACTCAGCACAACCAGAGTGGTGTGGTAACGTGATTGTGCGTGTATGGGGAAAGAGGCACACTGGTCAGCGAATAGGGATGTGAGAAGTGTTTCATGAGAAAGTCCCTATTTTCTAACTCTGGCACATCCCTTAAGGCTCTAACCAACAATACTGTCATTTGCCACATTCTTTATGGAGGCTTAGTCACAAAGGCCAATTAGTAAGGAGGTAGCTGAGCTGAGCCCGTGAACAAATTTGTCAGGCTCCATCGGTCAGTGACCGTATCTGTCGCTTGCCATTCCCCAAGCAGTAGCACAGCCGGGAACCAATGCCTTCCCATTCAACTCTTGAGTCTTGAAAAGCAAGCTTCTCCTTCCCCCTCCCCCCAATGTGCAGTTTTCCTCTGGTCATTTTAGAATCAAAATTCTATTTGTCAGTTTTCTAAAATCTTGACAAATAACTAACTGGTCAAAGAGATAAACAGGTATTTAAACCACCCACTGAAAGTAAAAAGGAAGTTTGTTGATATTATAAAATATATGAATGGGAGCAAGGATTGTTAGCAAATTTCAACAGTTCAGTGCTTTCACTTATTCTCTCACTTCTTTACTCAAGACAAGGTGCAAACCTTTGCTTTCCACTTCTTGCTCCTGCCTGCCCTCTAATGGAGATTTTGTACAATAGAAAAGGCAGTCAATGTTTCAAGACCTTAACAATGATAATTGAGTCAAAATTCTAATGTGGAAGGGGAAAAAAATCACAGGGTCCAACCCTTAGTCAAAAATCTACAGGCAACTATGACTGCTGAGTTGTTCTTTTAATGACACTCTGATATTTGGGCTGTTTTCATTGTTTCTGATATGTTTATCTTGATATTCACATATTTAGTCTTTTGTTTCCTATTTCAGCATTATCACCATTGTTCAAAATTTATTACATTTTAAACAAAATGATTATTCTTTGTATATGCATCTAATCAATTGCTATTCTCGGGCCATAACTGATAGATACTGTTATGCTTATATCACTGAATGCCTGACTTCTATCTGTGAAGCTGGATTTTATTTGAGTTCAGTATAATATGATATATGAAACTAAACCTTTTATAAATATCTTACCACAATTATAGCTTTAAAGCCATGCAGCTTCTAATTGGCTGTTCTGCACGACCGTGGATAGGCTATTCAGGGACTACACAGCCTTTCTTTGGTATGCTTAGCCTGTGATGGGTCCAATGAGTCTGTTCACTGCATTGATGTTCTCAACTTTCATATCTGCTGTCTTCAGTATTCCTTTCTGGTTTTTACTCAAATCATCCTGAGTTTTCTGGTGGCTGTGAACTGTGATCTAATTTTCATTCCTGCTAAATTAACTATGGACTAATAAATAGCAACTGCATACAGGCCTATAAATTATTTCCTTGATCTGATTATTCTGACAGAAACAAGACACTCCTCTCCAGTTCTGCCAGATTGACAGCTTGCCATTTAATTAATGCTAAATCTAGTCAGAAGGAGTCACTTTCTCATCTCGCTGCCTTCATTTACTTAGGCCATGTTGCATGAAAACAACCCGGTATGTTCACTCAGGGTGGTTGAATGCTACTTATATTTAAGTAATTATTGAATTATTGCCTGAATTATGAGTTAGTAATAATTATCTCTCTTTTTGGTGCTGTTAATGTCTTCCAGGTTTAAAACAGCTTACATTTTGTTTACATAAAATACAATAATGCATCTTCCTTGTCTTGATATGAAGAGTAATGTCGACTTGATTTTTTCTGTGCTTTTAAGCTGGTTTTTGATTTTCTTAAAAAAAAAAAAAAAAACCCAGATCCTTGGAGTTACTAGACTTGGATATTTGTCTTTCATAATTGAAGTGCTTGACCTAAGATTGTCTGTAAAATATTACAGGCTGAGTATTCATCATCCATGATACTTGAGAATAGAAGTGTGAGAGGTCTAAAGTGTTTTTGTTGTTTTTTTGTTTTTAATTTTGGAATATTTGCTTTTGTATAATGAAATACCTTTGGGGTGGGACCAAGGTTTAAATGCAAAATTAACCTATGTTTTATTGTCTATAGACACTATAAACTGCCTGACAGTAAATTTATGAAATATTTTAAAACAACTTCATATGAAAGCTTACAAACATTGAACTGTGTGACTAGGCATTTAAATATTTAAAAGATTTGAGGGAGTGCTGGAGAGATGGCTCAGCAGTTAAGAACACTGACTGCTCTTCCAGAGGTTCTGAGTTCAATAACCAGCAACCACATGGTGGCTCACAACTATCTGTAATGGGATTCCATGCCCTCTTCTGGTGTGTCTGAAGACAGCTACAGTGTAGTCACATATATAAAATAAATCTTTAAAAGAAAAGATTTGGGGTTTGAAGATATTTCAGATTTGGTGGTGTTGAGATTATGTAGCCCATAATATATAGCTTACTGATAATCAACATTATAGAATGAAGTATGCTTATTTTCCAAAAACTTTCACAAACATACACATAAACATATAAAAGAGTGGTCAACCAACTGGGCATAGCTGGTTTGTACCTGTAGTCCCAGAATTCAGGCGAGTGAGAGAGGAGAATTACAAACTGAAGACATTTTTGGCTACAGAATGAATTCAAGGCTAGCCTGGGTAATGAGATATTACCTTGAAAGAAAAGAGAAAACCAAACTGAAGCAAAGTGTGACATTAACACATTAGTGTACTTAATGTCATTGCTGCCAAGAATCCATTCACATGGCGCAGCGGTAACTCTCACATATAATGATGAGCTAAAGAATGTGGTCATATCTAATGTGAAGCTTTGATTATCTTGTTTGGTTTTCATTGGTGTTTTTCATTTCATATCAGGATGTGACAACAATCTCTTCCTAATTTGGTACAAAAAAATCAGGTTATAAATTCACTTAAGTACCTCTTAACCGTGATCATTTCTGATTTGCTAGCCCAGATAAATTCAGATGTAGAAACAGGAATTACAACCTCTTTGGGTGCAAAGAGAACATTTCATGATGTAAAAATCTTCCCTCAAATAATTTTTCTCCAACAAGTCAGATACCTGAATAATGATATGAGGCCAACCATGTCTCTCATGTACTTGTTTTAGTACAGTGTCGAGATACTTACATTTCAAACAGTGTTTTCCAGTTCTTTTTCTCTGGTAGCAATGACATATATGCCTTTTTTTCATTTTCCCTTTAAAAGTCCCATTGATAGCTCTAAATTCACACTCGCATGGATATCCATTGCCTGTAGGCTTTCTACAATGAAAAGGATTGGATTCCTTCTCTACACCTTCACTCCCATTGTCTACACACATACCCTTATCTGCTCATATACCGGTACATGAATAGAAATATTAGTTCCCATATATTCTTACGTTTTATCACATATTCATTTTAAAACTGCACAATTAACATGAATACAAAATGCATGCGTCATTTTCTTAAGAATACATCATGACTATCTCCATTTCATGGTCTTGTGACCTGCCTTTAAGTAGGTATTAGATCTCATCTTACTGACTTCCAGTATGGAGAATATTCACCTTCCTTGAAAGTTGGGTCTCCACTTGCCAGAGGCTCATTCCTTTATCTAGATCCTCATAGGGATGGACTATCTCTTCTTGTTGATTTTTGATAATGGTGCATAAAAAGTACTTTGATACCCTGAATATTAAGCTATGTTTTACTACCTTTGCATTTGATTGATATTTTGCCCACATGTTAATCTTCACATTTTGTTGAGACCCGTACTCTTCCTGGCTTGGGGGCCAAAATGTCCTGGCCTGTGCTACTGCTCTGGTCCACGGGTCAGGGTTGCGAAGAATGGAGACAAGACAGAGGTTCTGGAGTTAAGTCTCAAGTCTTTTTTATTGTTTCTCTACTGGCGCATATTGACTCCTCTTGACTCCTATTCACTCATATTGACTTTATTCTCCTCTTAACTCCTATTTATTCATATTCCTCTTACAAAGAAATCCTGGGTATTTATAAGCACACGCAGGAGAACACAGGTGAAAACATTTTACCACGTGCACTATGCAGCTGGGGTCACTAAACAGCAAAACAAGCTATGTGGGATAAACAAGATATTTGTTAGAGTGTGCTCAGCTGTTGTAGGCTGCTGAAAACCAAGTCTCTCATCAGGGTATATGGCTCCAGATGGCTGCAAAGTTGATAGCTGTTTTCTAGCCACTTTCTGCTGAAAGCCGGCTCCCAACAACATTTTGTTTACTTTTCACCCACATTTTGGGCCACTCTTTTATTCATGTGTATAGTTTTAGTTTTAATTATGTGGGAATACAATGTCATTTTCATTTACTTTTTCTTTAATTGAAAATAAAATTTTACATATATCTCATATATTTACACACACACACACACACACACACACACACACACACACACATCTTGATTATGTATTTCCCTCCCTCTACTTCTCCCAGTTGCTCCCCGGGGACCTGTCCTGATCCACCCACTTTCTGTCTCATTAGAAAACAAACAGGATTCTAAGGGATGATATGTTATGATATGATATATGACATGTTAAAACAAAAACTGCCACATCAGAATTGGACAAAACAAATAAACAGAAGGAAAAGGACACAAGAGAAGCCACAAGAAACAGACCCATTCAATTGCACACACAAGAATCCAATTTTAAATACCCACTAAAGTGGAAGTCATAATATACACATAACGAATGCTTTTATAAACACCTCGGTTTTCTACAGAGTTCCCTGAGCTCTAAAGGGAAGGATTTGATAGACACATCTCCTTTAATTCTGAGTGTCCCAAGGGCTATCACTCTTTACACAATGTCTCAATTTGGTCTCTTTATTCATTCTTGTTTGCTTCTGTAGGAAGCTTCTCTCATGATGGCTGAGCAAGGTACTGGTCTATGAGTGTAACAGAATGTCATTCGAAATCATTTTATTCCCATCTTTAAAAATCTGAAAACAAAGAAAAAAAACTATTTGGTTTACCATAGGTCCCTGGGCTATCTAGTCTCAGGTTGTTGGTCACTCAGGCAGTGTTGATAAGGACTCCATCTCCTGGAGTGGACCTTCAGTAAAATCAGATATTGGTTGGCCACCCCCACAAGCTTTGTTCCACCATTGAAGTAGCACATCTTGAAGGGGGGACACCATTGTAGAATAGTTGTAATATTTATGATAGTTTTAGCTATCTTGGGCTTTTTGTGTTTCTGTATGAAGGTGAGAGTTGTCCTTTCAGAATCTGTGAAAAATTATATGTAATTTGGTGGGAATTGTGTTGACTCTGTAGATTGTTGTTGGTAAGATTGGCATAGGAGATCTTTCCATTTTCTGATATCTTCTTCTTTTTTTTTTTCTTCAGTGACTTGAAGGTTTTTTTTTTTTTATCATATATGTCTTTCACTTACTTGGATAGAGTTATCCCAACATATTTTATACTATTTATACTATTCGAGGCTATTGTTTCCTTGATTTCTTTCTTAGGCTGATGTCATTTGTATATAGGAGGGTTACTGATTTTTGTGAGTTAATTTTGTATCTAGCTAATTTGCTAAAAGTGTTTGTCAGCTGTATGGGTTTCTCAGTGAGACTTTTAGGGTCATTCATATATACTATCTTATCATCTGCAAATAATGGTACTTTGACATATTCCTTTATGATTTGTGTTCCCTTGGTCTACTTCAGTCATCTTATTGCTCTAGCTAAGACTTCAAGTACTATATTGAATAGATATGGGGAGAGTAGTCTATCTACTCTTATTCCCAATTTTAGTGGAATTGCTTTAAATTTTTGTTTATTTTATGTAGCTACTTAGTGCTATGAGCTTTCCTCTTAGGACAGACTTCATTGAGTCACATAAGTCTGAGTATACTCTAATTTGCATTCAATTCTAGAAAATTTTTAATGTCTTTCTTCATTTCTGCCTTAACTCATTTTTCATTTGCTAGTGAGTGGTTCAGTTTCCATGAGTCTGTCGGCATTCTCTTGTTTCTGTTGTTGATGTTCAGCTTAATTTTGTGGTGGTCAGTTAGGATGCAGGTTCTATTTCAATGTACTTGTTATCTGGTGGGACTTGCTTTCTGTCTGAATATATGTAGTCAGTTTTGGAGAAAGATCCATGGGCTTTGGAGAAAAAGTTAAGTTCTTTATGTTCAGTTGAAATGTTCTGTAAATATCTGTTAGGTCCATTTGGTTTATAATAGCAATTATTGCCCGCATTTCTGAAATTGCCATTTTAATCTTATTTTAATTTCTTTCATTCTCAACTCTGATTCTTTAAAAATTTAAGATCATTTTTATTCTGAAATTTTACATACTGGTATGTAACTGGAATGTTTACATACTCTGCTGAGTAGTTTTATGTCAACTTGACAGAAGCTAGAGTCATCTGAGAGAATGGAGCCTAGATGGAGAAAATGCCTTCTTCAGATCAGGCTGTAAGATAAGGCAAAGTAATAAGTGATTACTTTGGGAGAGCACAGCCCATTGTAGATGGTGCCATCCCTGGGATGATGATCCTGGATACTATAGTAAAGCAGGCTGAGCAAGTCACAAGGAGCAGCCAGTAAGCAGTGACCCTCCATGGCCTCTTCATCTGTTTCTGCTTCTGAGCTTATGACTTCTCTGGATAGTTATAAGCTGTAAGGTGAAATAAACTCTTTTTTCCTCAAAATTGTGTCCCCACAGTTGGTTGTTTATTACCAATAGGCACTGGGAATTGAACCAGAGTCCTGTGTAAAACAGCAATTATTCTTAACCTTGGAGCCATCACTCCAGTCCCATCGTTCTGATTCTTATACTTTACCTTTTTAAACTAGAAGCTCATGATAATTCAGTGCATGTTTACTGACTTGATCATCTACTGTTTTCTCAAGTCTCTCTAAGGAGACTCCTGTGCTGACTTTCTCATATTGATGTCTATGAAGTTCCTGAGCCTCCTCTTTGTTGTGTTTGTCTCTTCGTCCAGCTCATCTTTCTATTCATCCACTGAGATTTTCATCGATGGAGTCATATGTTTGGAGTTCTTCACTTTTCACAGCAATTCACTTTTGTTTTCCTAGTGTGCCTTTTAATAAGCTAGGAGTGTTGATAACAGTTGTATTTACAGTTATTTGCTTCCAGACTCTATTTTTTTCCTGGTTGTTTTCTGTGTGTGTGTTTTGTCTTCAGTCTCTAATATTTGAAGTCTTTCTTCAGATATCTCCTGCCCCTGGACTAGTGCCTCATGTGTGAGAGCATGGCATACTGGAAGAGCCGATTAGAAACTTCTAGATAGAACTCTTCACTAGTAGGCCTCCTTATAGGGGAACAGTGGAGTAGAGCTGAGCTGTTTTTCTATTCTTTTTTATTTTATTTATTTAAATTTTTTTTTGGTTTTTCGAGACAGGGTTTCTCTGTGTAGTCCTGGCTGTCCTAGAACTCACTCTGTAGACCAGGCTGGCCTTGAACTCAGAAATCCTCCTGCGTCTGCCTCCCAAGTGCTGGGATCAAAGGCGTGTGCCACCACCGCCCAGCCTTCTATTCTTTCTTTAGCCTCTAGCTTGCTCTCAACCTCCTTAGATTTCCCAGGGAAAAAGGCAAAGCCTGGTGGGACAAGAGGACAGAAAGGAAATCAGTATCTTACTGTGATTTGGTAGTAGTACACCTGCCTTCTTTGTGCTTTGTCCCTGACCTTACGGGAAGAAAAGGAAAATAAAATGTCTAGTACTGTAAGCATTACCCTTCTAGGTTTCTTCACCAGAGAAAGAGAAAAGTTATTAGCCTGGAGGACATATGCATAGTAAATGAATATTGTTTGCTTTTAAACTTCAATGAAGAAACAGGAAGTAATAGTTTTGCATATGCTTTTTCATCATATTGTCTATAAAGGCAACTCAACTCATCAAGTTGTTATGGTTCAAGCCAGATTTAGAAAGAAGGAATTCACTATGGCAGGGTGATAGATATATGGACATGCCTACATTTTCTGTTTTAAACAGGTGTTCACACTCTGCTGTGAACAGACTTGTAGCAAATGGCTTGCAAGACAAGGGACTAGAACAACATGTTTAATTTCACTGTATCCTGTTAGCTTATGGATGAGAACTCTATCATACAGATGAGTGTGAACATATTGGAATCTAGAGTGTGGTTGGATTAAATAAATGTTGGCCAGCAAGCCCTGGGAATCTACGCATCTCTGCTTCCCTAGCACTGAGATTATGGCCACAGCTATGACCAACTTTTTAATAAGATGGGATAAAATGTAAGTACTCAAGCTTGCCCAGCAAGTACTTTACCAACTCAGCTTCTACCCTGGGTAGATATATCAATGATTTTTGCATAAATTACTGACTAAAATTTGACTAATTAGCTTAATACATGGAAGATCCAAGAAAGGTTATCACAGACATTTTTTCTTAATTTTCTCATTTTCTGTTTTAATTTGTGGCTATAATCATGTATATAAAATTATAACAAATGTACTCTGTTTTACATCTTGCCATATTGAATTTATTCCTTCCTAACTTTAGTTTTTTAAGCAAACAATCTATAATCATTTTTCTTGAAATGTGTTATAATTATAGTCCAGATAGATGTGGTTTGAGAGAAAATTTTGAACTGGAAGTTTATAATCATTATTTTAAGAATAATGAAATGTGTTGAAGAATATCATAAAATTATACAAGGGAACTTGGATGTCTATTTGGAAGACAGAAATGCCTGTTATTAAACCCAGGCCACCTGCCTTTAAGAGATCATTCCTGCTAAAGGATGTCTCCTGTCAAAGATGGTAGAAACACCACAGATTAACACTTCTATCTGTAAAAGCTGGTGGAAAAGATACATTTTTTGAATATGTAGTTTCTAATGTTTTATTTTTTTCAATTTTTTTTGCAGATTAAATATGTACTGTTGTACTAGTTAGTTTTTGTCAACTTGACACAAACTAGACTCACCTGGGCAGAGAGAACATAAACTGTGGAATTGTCTCCATCAGATTGTCCTGTGGGCATATCTGTGGAACATTTCCTTAATTGCTAATTTATGCAGGGGTTCTGGGACTACTGTGGGTGGTTCTGTCGCTATGCACATGGACCTGGGCTATAGAAAAAAAGTAGCTGAGTTAGCCAGAGGAAGTAAGCAGAAAGGATAATTTCTCCATGGATACTGTTTCAGTTTCTACTTCCAGGTTTCTGCCCCAATATCCCTCAGTTATAGATTGTGATCCAGAAGTTATAAGATGAAATAATTTCTTTTTACGTTGGTTTTGGCTAGTTTTATCACAACAATAGAAAGCAAATTAGCATAATGATCTACTTCAAATCAACCTCGTGATTTGGTTAAAAAAAACTGATAGTGTTAGGTTTTAGACAATCTAGATTCAAAACGTTGCTTCATTATTTGACTGTGTGCAGATTAATTAGTTAAAATTCAAGACTTGAATTGATTATCTGAAAAGCGAGACTGATACCATTTATTCTAATGAAATCACCAAAATACATGTCTTTTGTTTGAATCTTTCTCACAGGTTATTTTAACTCAGTGACATATTGTCTATTCCACAGAAGGCTGGAAGGCTGTCCTAACCCTCATCCATTATTCTTTACAGAGAAGTTCATTGATAACATGCTCTTACGAAGCTCTGGAAAATTAAATGTGGGCACGAAAAAGGAGGATGGAGAGAGTACAGCCCCCACCCCTCGGCCCAAGATCCTGCGTTGTAAATGCCACCATCACTGTCCAGAAGATTCAGTCAACAATATCTGCAGGTTTGTGATAGAAATGGTTTAAATATCACTTTCACAAGTGGTTACATATTATTTTAAACATATATTGTTTCCACTAATATGACCCGGAGACGGTACTATATAGAGAGAAATATCTAATCATGTTTTACCTTGAACTGAGTCCTCTTTTTCCCTAGACACAGAAACAGAATACAGATCTCAGGCTCCTTGTCAATGAATCAAAACTATTGTGTTCTTCAAAAACCTTTTCATAGTTATGTAACATAGATTCCATGTCTATATGCTGATCTTGTCTTAACCACTCCCCATACCAAGATTGTTAGTATTTCGCACTGGTAATGAGAGTAATAAATTGTTTCTGGGAAGCAGTTATCTGATAGAATTTAGATGAGTCCAACACATGTTAGTATTGAGACTGTCACAGTAATAAAACTATGAAGTCAGAAGTAATGTTTTATAAAGACAAAGAATTCAGGTTCAGATAATCTAAAGCATTTTTCTTTGTACGCATCTTTATATAGCTGCATCCATTTTGATACTTAGGATATCTGTTTTGTTACCTAGATTACAGGAAGAGAAAAAGAAGAGCCATAGCTTCTTGAGATGGGGCTGACAGGAGAGAAAGTGCTAACTAGCCATAGCATCATGGCTCCTGGGAGTGATAATGTCAGAATTGCAAAGTGTGCATTAAGAAGGGTCAGGACTCCAATGGGGAGAGGAACTACCAGTTTCAGAGTCCAGAAAGAGTATCTGAGTAACTGTTTAGACTGCCATCAGCCAGGAGGGTACATGAAATTGGGTCAAATATTTTTGTTGTTGCTGAGACTTTTTAGAATGCTTATCACAATGGAGAGTCTGATACAGGTTACTGTACTAGTATCTTTAGTCCAAAAATGAGAAATTTAAAATGTTCCTGAAAGCAAGATGTGAGTCTACCAATGGAAATTTCCTCACCTGACTTCGTGTGATGGGTCACAGGCAGAATGCAGGCACACTAAAAATATTTTTGTAAAATTATGTTCCTGCTATGTTTGCATAAGACACATAAGATATAAATAAACTTCATGGTTAGCAAGATAGCAGATTAAGAATATACAAATATTTTAAATATCTAAAAAGAAAAACAAAACAGAGCAGTGGCCAGTGTTAGCAGGGAATACACTCCTTAAAAATTTGGAGGCTTACAAATGAAGTACTTGTTTTTCACTTAGGAGTGCTGAGCTCTGCTGGCTTGGTTGAATGTGACTTGAGGGTGATTTCGGACTTAGGCTTGCCATATTTCTCTTCTTTGTTTGAAAGACAGCGGCTGCCCAGGGCATACTTTCTATTGTGAGTATAAGAGCAACATCTTCCAGCCTTTGCTGGCCTCATGTGCTCCGATGCTTCACTAACCAGATGAAGTGGAAGCGTGAGGCTCAAGGTTGAAGGGAATCCATAGCTATGGTGAAACAGGGTGAGGGTCAGTCGTGGAACACTGTCTGCTAGAGGAGAGCAGAACCTTGAGACATTGCATACATAGGTCAAGGAGAATATCCAAGGGAACAAACAGAAATAAGTGCTATGGAAACTAATGCTAGTGAGGAACATAGGTGAGCTGCACTGAATGCAACTAAAGGTCAAATGTGACAAGTACTGAAAGTAGAAATCAGAACTGATAATGTAGAGACGGCAACTAGGTTGGGATGGGATTTTAACTCTGTAGTGGTCAACCTTTAACTTATTGTAGTAAGAAAGACAGAGATAAAACACACAACAATAACAGCGGAATCCCTCAAAAGAACGTGACTATGCCACTCAGTATTGATGTGTTGACTTGTAGAAGTCAACAAGAAACTAGTATTTACTAAAATGATCATATGATTACCCTCACCTATCTAATCAACACAACATTCTTGTGAAGAATGCAATAGTTCCTGTTTATACCCAGGTAAGAATGTGAGGTTCTGAAAGGTTATTTCATCCTTAGTCACTATGATATGATATGATTTAAAAAAAATGGCTAGAATTCCAAGTTATGAATTCTATGAATTCTTGATCAGCAGCCAACCCTGTTGGGTTCTCTGAGGACATTCTCTTCTGTGTATGATGCTCATTTTGCAAGTAAGGAGCTGATTCTAGTTGAGTCTTCTCATGTATGGATCACAGGGACCGCCTTTTTTTTTTTTTTTTTTTTTGACCTAAGATATTGGTTCTCAACCTATGGACCACGATTCCCAAAGATCATCAGAAAACATCACATTTACATTACAATTCTTAACAGTAGCAAACATACAGTTATGGGGTAGCAACAAATAATGTTATGATTAGAATTATCACAGCATGAGGAACTGTGTTAGAGGGTTGTGACATTAGGAAGACTGAGAGCCACTGCTAAGACTTAGAAGAGCACCTGACCCTGTCTCATTTCTACAAGGCCGTTCTCTAGTCCTTCCCTCGAATGCAATACTTCTCAAGCTCTTTCTGTTAAAAGATGCCCCCTCCACACACACAAGCTGTGCATGAGTTTGTTCCTAAGGTACACTCAGGATTAATTCTTAAAGCCATTCATTTAAGAGCTTGCAAATTATTTGTCCTTCTTAATTTTTTAGTAAGTTTTAGCAGAGATAAATTTATTATATCAAATTGCTGTAAAGTTTCACTTTATGCTTTAATATCTTTAGAGACCAATAGTGAGCAGTCTACTGTTCTGACTCTTGAACTCACAGGCAAAGCAGCTTTAAGGTCGGGAATACATATCTTTATGGATTAGACAGTATCTGGGATAAGTTGTTTGCCTTGAGACTCTGTACCAGGCTGGAAAAAAAACCCTCAAGCTAAATATTCCAAGTAGGTTTCTTATCCAGCATCACTTCTACTACCCTGGAGAAAGCAATCTGGTAGTGAGACAGCAACCAAGATTGTTTCATACTTAAAGCCATTGTGAAATCTCACTGTCTAAGTCAGAAAACAAGTGGAGGGTAGAGGTTGGTAAATTCTTCAGTACTCTCAGTTCTTTTACTAGCTAACAGCAAGTTATAGTTATTGAACCAATGTGTGGTAAACACCTTTAATCCTCAGCATTAGAAAAGTAAATGCAAAAGGTAGACTGCAAGTTCAAGACCAGCCTGGCCTGTTGTGAGTACAATGTTTGCATCTGTAATCACAAGTGAGGGGGTAAAGCCATTGAGACTTCTCCTTTAAGGAGATGTCTGTCTTCTAAATATGCTTTCAGGTGTCATGCTGCATTGTAGCCCTTCCATATCCTGGCTTGCTGGGGGGACTGCAGATCATCACTGCAGCCATCTGAGCTGCTAAGCCTAACACCTTCTTAGGTGGTTTTCCCTGTGTCCTGCTCTGTGTCACTTTCTCATTCTAGCAAATGTTGGCTCAAACTTGCTTATTAATTTTTTTCGGCATGTACTTTCATCTGGCTTTATAAATCCCTTATCTTCTTAGAGTCTTTGACATTAATTTTTATGTGCTTGTCTCATGACCATATTCTGGTCGATCCATTTGTAGTAACTATTGTTTGTTCATCTTTCCGGGATCATTTTAATACTGCCTCATTTAAAAGATTGGTTTCTGAACAGAAATTCTCCTGCATGGGTAGTTATCAAGTATAATAAGTTGACATGCTTGTTTGTATGAAGGATGTGCAAATGATACTTAGGAAAACACAACTTTGGAAACTGCCACTGCACATCCTTCATTGATCTTTCCCAGCCAGTTGATGTCTGTCCCTGCTGCTTGAAGCAGTTGTTTGTCTTCCCTCTAGAATCAGTCTGTATAGTCTATGTGCTCCTCAGATCGAGATCCCCTCTTCTTGCTGCCTCCTTTGGCCTCTGATGCTTGAGTGTGATTCATATATGAAAACAAGAATTGCCCTGGACAAAGCTATTGCGTGTGTCTCTCAGCCACTTACTGATAATAATCTACAAAATCAAACAGCAACTGTACAAATTGTGTGTACCAATAGATTAATTGTGCTGGAAATTTTGAAAACTTATCATACTCCCTTGAAAGTGAAACAGGTATTTTCAAAGACACGGTGTTCTCAGCTCTTTAAAATGTATTCTGATCGAAACTTAAACTCAAAGGAAATTCAAGGATTCAAGAACTTGGTCCGGCTTTGAAAATGTGCAGGGTTACTTATTGATCACTGGGAACTCTCAGTCCTTGGAGACATGCAAGAGTGGTTCTCACCCATAACTTTGAAGATATCTTTCTACTCCTATTTCCCTCACTTTAAATAAAGGTATTGTTTATGCTATTTTATATGACCTGTAGACTGCTTTCTATACCTCAACCATAACTCACAAAGGAACTGGGTCCCAGAAGGCTGTTGTAAATCCAATTGACCAGAAGTGAGAGGAATTGAAATCTTTGCAGTTTCTAGATGCAAAGCAGCCTAACAGAGAATCACTGACTCCCCCAAACCTTTGAAACAAGCAGATCCCCTCTTACTAGTGTGGGTTCACTGGAGGCCACTAAAAGTCTTGCAGAACAGTCAGTCTCCTTCTCTCTTTCTGGGTGTTTCAAACTTTCCTTTGCTTTTGGAATACTGGACACATTAAAAAAAGAAAACTTGAACCTGAAGAGCTATCTACCCAGGGATTATAACAAATATTACAACTTTGATTTCATGTCATCTTTAACTTGCCGAGTGTTTACTGAGTACCTACAAGAGCACTGAGAATCCATGACTGATTTTCTTGGTATGCACCCAATTCTCAGTTCATTTGTCACTGGCTCTTGCTGCCTGTGACACAGAGGGACAGCACATTAATTGACAGTTATATTAATTGATTGTGTGTCACTGTCCACATTCATAGTCATTACTGTAACCAAGCGATTCATCCTGTATTCATCTATGGCTTTCACTTCATAACATTATTCTTCTTTTGACTTCCTTCATGGTTCTTTGTCTCATCAGCTCCTACATTATGAGAATGGTGACACAAGCCTGGATACTTGGGCAGCAGTATTTTTAACAAACTGATATCAGGGGGTTAATTGTCTTTTATGACAGCCACTAGCCATCTTGGTAGTGAGAATAGTTGACCAGCTTGGACTCAAGAGCATTGGTGCTTGCTATGGAGTTAAAGGATTTCAAGCAATGCTCCAGCTTCTGTAATTGTTCTGCTCGTTACCAGTCAGTGTCTTTGCTGGACAGGCACAGCAGTGTGACGTTTGTAAAATACATTTGCTTTGTTGTACATAATTAACAATGAAATCCCTCTCTCCTCTATTAGTCTACACATACTTTATTTCTTTCTAAGCATACGACATTGTATAGTGATCCTTTTTTCCAGGATACCTCTTTCTTTCTGTCCCTAATATATGCAGTCATGCATGCATACATACATACATACATACATACATACATACATACCTAATACATGTATTAGGGTTGTTTTATTCTATTGGCATTTTGCTTGCACTTGTGTATGTGGGTCATACCCATTAGCAAACCCTGGAGTTGCAAGAAGAAGGTGCTGGATGTTTGGAACTGAAGTTACAGATGGTTTTTAGCCACTGTATGGGTGCCAGGAATTGGAATCAGGTCTTCTGAAAGAGAAACTAGTGGTTCTTAATTTTTTAGCCATATCTTCATCCTTGTCTTCTTCGCAATTCTAGGTCTTGGATCTGCAAACAGGTTTTTTTTTTTTTTTAATAGTTTTAAAGCTTAATTTACTCTCCATCTTATTGTATTATACATGGCCAAGAACTTTATTTCCACCCTTCTTTTCTATTAATTATGTTTGTTTGGTGGGTGGGGGAGTTCTTATGAATTACCCTAATGCCATTTCTGTACACTATGATTGTGAGAAATAGATTATATCACCTCAGATTTAATGCCTTATATTGACTCCTCTGCTGCCCAGGAATTCCAACAGAAATACTTTACACCAATAGTCTGAATGCAGAGGAAGTCAAACGAACAATATTCGTTTGTGGTGAAGGTCCATCTTACATATTGCCTTCAGTACTGTGTGATTTACACTGTTCAGAGGCAGTTTTTCTTCACAACATGCATACATTTGACCATAGTCAAACACAGATTTATCACCGGCCCTCCCTAATCATTCATTAGTATGTTTCAGCTCGGCCTTCCGAGGTTTAATATAAACTGAGACATGTGGGATCACTTGAGACTTAAAATCTAAGTAAAAAATTGTAAGGATATTGATGGTAACTGAAGGGCTAATGCATGGTGGAGCACTGCTCCCACTAACGTGAGTAGACAGACCCACAAATCATGGCTAATACAGCTCTTACAACTTCGTTCCCATGACCTTTAGAACTCCATTGTTGTATGTGTCTTGGACACTGCACATGCATATGGATGAGAAGAGGATGGGAGATGTAGGCTCCATAGTTTCTTTCTAGCGACTTGGATGGCAGCTTGTGACTTATTATTGAGAACCCACAATATAAGTCCTGATTTATGAAGAGAATATATCTCTTTGTACACAGTTCTGTATATACAAGTTGTTCTTTACAGTTTACTCTCAGGATAGCGGATAATGAATGGGAGTAAAATAAGAGGACCTCCAATTCAAGGCCCGATGCTGTAACCATTTCTATTCAACCTTATATATGTTCATACTTTCTCACGAAGTGAATTCCACATACGTAAAACAGAAATGGCATTATTTTCGAATTATTGATTAGAAGATTAAATGTCATACAACAGCTGAAAGTCATTTTTATTTAGGAAACATTACAATTTACTTAAATCAAGACCTTTCTGTATATTCTATTCTTATCCATGCCCAATAATGTTTGCTGTCATGCTTAATGTCTTGCTATGCCATACCAGGCCAAAGAGAGAATGCTAAGAACCACAACCTTCATTGCCTCTGCTGTTTGGTTAACCCCACTTCTGCCTATCTTCAACTGCCATGCCTTAGATTTCACTGTCTCCAATGAGAGCCAATCCCTGCACTCATGGCATTGGTTCCAGCTTTGCCTTGCCTTCCCCTCTTTCTCAGTGACTTTGTGATATTTGGGAAACTACTAAAGCTTTCGGACCCGTAGTTTCCTCACATAAAAGATGAGGATGGTATTGTGTTCCTCAAGTTGTCTGTCTGAAAAGGTGATAGGGCCAAGATAAGTTCACTAACAATGTAAATATTTTTTAATGGTAATTAATGATACATTGAAATTTTACTCCTCTTTCTCCTGAGTTTCTAAATAAAGAGAAAGTGACTTTAATGATGAATACATCTACTTTCATAAATGCAGATGTTTGTCAGTAGTTTGTAGAAAAAAAATATCCATGACTTTTTCATGTCTGTGATGAAGCCAATAGAATTAATTTCACTTTATTTTCATAAGTCATGTGTTCTCTCTCCTCACTGTCTCACTTCTCCTGTTTGGTCTTCAGCACAGATGGGTACTGCTTCACTATGATAGAAGAAGATGACTCTGGAACACCTATTGTCACCTCTGGATGTCTAGGACTAGAAGGGTCAGATTTTCAATGTCGCGTAAGGAAGATAACTTGAATTTACTTTGTAACTTGTGTTGGCCAATTAAAGTAATCCTTTTGTAATTGCTAACCCATATTTAATAATTGACAAAATAATTGAAAATTCTCAAAAGTCAATTCTTTTTTCATTTTCAAATCGTGGTTTTTTTTTTTAATTAGCTATTAACATATTGCTTAGTTTCCAATTAGACTATCTTTAAAATCCAGACTATTTATTGATTAAGTTGAGACTTCATTTATTTGCTTTTTCAGTGTACTCTGGCTGCTACAAGCACAATAATATTTTATTGAAATGGAAATCCTATAACAGTACTTTATAATTTGAAATAAGTTTTCTGGTGGAAACAAACTGTTTCAAGATTTTGAGTAAAATTATTAGAATATTAAATGTGTTCTTCAGTGACGATCTGTTAAATGTTAGATGGTCTGACAATGAAATATGGCAGAAACCCACTAATAGCTGTTGGCATTTCATGTTAGGACACTCCTATTCCTCATCAAAGAAGATCAATTGAATGCTGCACAGAAAGGAACGAGTGTAATAAAGACCTCCACCCCACTTTGCCTCCCCTGAAGGACAGAGGTAAGAGGGGTGAGAAGACTTTGCTTACATAGAATGAACACTGAACTCTGTCTTTTTTCATCAAATTTATTGGTGCCCTGACAATGTTTGCTTTTAATTGGTTTTATTACCCACTGCTGGAATAGAGGACTCACATTATGACAGTCAACAAATGTGCAAAGATCATGGCTTGGTGGCTGTATATATCTGTGTTCTTAAGATCTTTGTTGGCTTCTCCTCACCTCTCTCCAGATAGCTCCAGCTTTGAGAGCTTACTGTGAGCTGCTAGGAGGTAGAGAAAATAAATAGTGCTGCATACGTACTCCTTAAAATTATTCAGAATTGGGACTTAATTAAATCTACTGAGCCATAATATGCATTTGAAAAATAAAGACCTTATAAATGACTAAATGAAAGATTGTTTTGTCTACCACATTTATTTTATCTCCATCACAAATTGTTTTTATTAAATTAATAGCATATTTCTAAAATGGGTCATGTGTTTAAAAGTTTTAATGTGAATGCTTACATACTTTGGTGTATTTAAAATGATAACTATTACATATTTAAAGACATTTTTTGGCATGTATTTTGACAGCAGCCTCTAGATTTCCTTTCCCTTCCTTGAGATCATCACAAATAAATGCTTTATAAGTGCTATACATTCCTAATTCTTATGTGCATAATTTAAAATGAAACTTCAAGATTGGCATTATTTCTTGAGAGTGTATTAACTAAAAAACATAGTAGTGTTTCATATTTTTGACAGTGTTTCATAAATAAATCCCCATTACAGCATTGAAGCTTTTCAGATTTATTCTACAAATTCACATAAGAAGTTCACAGTTTTTGTTATTTCATTTTTAATCAACAAAGTGTTAGAGATACAGAAATTGATGAGGAAAATATTGCTTGCAAAAATGGTATGCTAAAATGTAAGAATTACCATGGAAAAACACAATTTACATTTGGTCATGGGTATCTCACCAGTAGAGATAGATTACAAATTATATTAAGGATGGTTTAGTAACTTTTCTGTTTGTTGTAATAAAATTCTCTGACAAAAAAGCAACTTTGTATAAAGATTTTATTTTGACTTTTAGTTCCAGAGATACACACATATACAAATACACACATAAACACACACACCCCCCAACACACAGAGGGAGTGAGACAGAGACAGAGACACAGAGAGACACACAGAGACAGACAGAGACAGAGAACAATGAAAAATGGAGTCAGGCTATCAAAACTCAAAGTCCACCCCACCCCCGACCCCTTTCCCTGTGATGTGTTTCTTCCAGCAAGGCTTTACCTTATAAAGGTCCCTTAATCTTCCAAAACATCACCACCAGCTGAGGATGCAGCTCAAACTCGTGAGCCTATCCAGTACTACCACATCCCTGGCTCCCATGGGCTTATGTCCATTTCATGATACAAAATGCATTGCCCAACTTCAAAGGTTTATATATTCTTTCATAGGTCTAATACTGTTCAAAAGTGCAAAGTCTCTTCTATACCCAAGGATGTCTTTTCACTGTCACCCGATATTAGAAACAAACACATAAACCCAAATTATATGCTTTCAATATCCATAGAGTATGCATACCAATTCAAAAATGAAGGGATGGTGCCATAGTAAAGAAAAATTTGAGCCAAGAAAAATGAAAACCCAACAGTGTAAAACCCAGCAGAGTTCTCTTCACATTGCTTAGGTGACCACCCCTCTACCTTTGTAGTATGCAGCACTTCTCTCTTTCTTGGCTGGTTCTACTCCCCATATACAATCTTCCTAGCCATGTGTTCCATTGTTCTGGCATCTCCAATAGCTTGAGAGTCTCTACTGAAACGCAGACTTCATTTTTATACCCTTATGTAATGGCCTCTGGAGCCCCCTCACAGGACTTTCACTTTGCTATGATACTTAGCCTTAGACATTCTCTGAGATCATGGTGGAAGGTCCCATGACATCCTCAATACTTTATATTTTGTGCAACCAAAAGTAATATAATGTGGCAAGAAGTTTATCTACCAACCAAGGGTAAAGCCTAGTTACCTTGGACTGTGTTTATAAATAGGTTTTACATGCTAAATCCACTGAAAAGTATCTCTATATAGTTGCTTTCTTGAAGTAGGAAACCCCTTTGGCTGTTTTCTTTTACAAATTGGAACTTTAAGTGGTGCTATGTTGTTTTCAGGGTACATTTCCTGGTATTCAATGTGGCCCAAGAGAGTTGTTGTCAATGATTGCAATCTTGTAATTACACTCTTCAGCACAGAGCTTGGCTGGAATCTCAAGCTTCCTAGTATTCTTTTCCTTTACAAACTGCATTTTAAAATTTCTTTCCTATAAGGATCATAAGGAATAACCATGCCATGGACTGCATACCATGTTGCCTGAAATGTCCTCTGCCATAGAAATTAGCCCATTTTTTTTAAAAAAGTTCAGACTCAAACATGATTTTTATTCCTATGTAGAATGCAACTAGATTCTTTGCCAAAATATTACATGAATGGCCACTAGCCCAGTTGCCATTGGAGACACATTAAAGTAATATGTCTCCGGTGTCTCAGGTTACTCAACATTCCTGTCATCCTAGCATACACAAGAATGGCCCACTAAGTTCTGCCCACAGCACTTTCTAGTCTGAAGTACAAACTCTTCCACATTCCTCCAGAAAGGTCAGGTTCACTATGGAACCAAATCTACTTTGCTGTTGACAATTTTTATATGAGTTATTTTTCTGTGCTATGGTAGAATAGCCAGCTTTGGGGGGAAATAATTTATTTTAGCTTCCAGTGTGCATCCAGTCAGTCCATCATGGTGTAGAAAGCATGAGAGCCAGAGTGTGAGGTTGGCTGATCATAAGGACATCACGGAGCCAGTTCTGTATCAAATAGCAGGATAGCACAGTAACCACAGAGAAGTGACACATGAACAAGAATCAAGGATGCACAGGCATTTACTAAATGGGTGAGACAAAATGTTAAATGAAAATTAAAATGACTAACGCAAGCCAGGCATTATGCTAAGTATAACATTAAATGAACCATTTGAATCTTATAACCCCATGAGGTATTGGGGATAGATATTCCCATCTAAACATTAAAAAAATGTAGTATGAAGGCTGTGGCAGAATTAAGTTTTCTTATGTATCAGTTGGTGATTCTTTCTTGTCTCTCAGAGGGATTGCCACTTGCTTGCAGAGTTCCTGGTTGTTCCTACTCCCTGTAATGTTTGATTGGAAGAACAGGTAGAAAGGTTCTATCCCCAAAGGGCCCCAGGTGCTGTTCTCTTCTTTTTGGATATCTGGAATCATTTCCTTCCAGGAATATTCATGTTAATACTCCCAAGTTCAGGCAATGACAGAGTAACATAATCCAACATGAAGAAGGGAAATAGGTTAATTGATAAGAATCATCTCTTCATGAACCAAGACAAGCAGGCAGTGCATTTGACTGCAAGAGAGGGTTATTTGGGAAAAGAAAATGGAAATACTGAATAATGCTAGCCTTAAGTACAGCGCTGGATGGTAAAGGAAAACTCCCTTAGGTCCTTGAGTTTTCATTCCTGTCATAAGTCAGAAATGTAATGAGTAACAAAAGCATGGTTGGCAGTTCACAGTCTGAGCTCTGTGTCTACATGAAAAGGGAAAGAGAAAGAGAGTTTTAGCAAAATTATAGCATAGATGTGAGAAATTCTGGGCTCATAGGCTGAAAATTCCTTGTGATCCTGAGGTTAGATTTGATCTTAGTAGAGGAACATTCTTTTTGGATTCCTAAACATGTAGAGTTGTCCTCAAAATAGGAAGTATAGTATAAGCTGTGTTTTCTAATAAGGTTCCATTTTTTAGATGGATATGTGGGACATAGAAGATGGAAGCTTACTAAAGTAACATTGTATAAACATGTAGACTTTTACTTTTAAGAATATATGACAGTATTTTCCAAACAATGTATGTACTAATTGTTACTCCTTTTTGTAATGGATATTTGGATGGTGCCTCAGTAGTTGCAGCTCCTTTTCCCTGGGCCACCTACAACAGTGGATAATTAAAAAACTGAACTGTATAATTAAAAAAAAACAAACTACTAATTTCTGATGGTTTTCATTTACTCTTTTGAGATGAATCCTACTTTCATTCATATTTGCAGGTAGTATGGATCATAAGTAAGTGTTAAATGCTTATTTTAAACTGATGAATATGTTATACCAATGACCATTACAGATTTTTCAAGATAAAGTGTAAAGGTCTATAGTTTAAAATTTGCAACAATTAATCCAGTGATTCTATGCAACACCACAAAGAAAGCTTACTTTCAACTAACCTGTTAGTGTTCCAGTTCTTACAATTATATAACTATTGGTGAGGTAGTATCCTTGTTTATAGTATTTGTAATAAAAAGTCTGAATTATTTAAAAGTGGATAGCATAGCAACAGTGTCCTACAATCTCAAGTGGTCTAAACTAATACAGGCACATAAAATTAAAAAAAATGTGAATGCAAGTGTGTGCATGTATATGCATGAATACTCATGTATGTGTACACATGTGTATGCATATGAGTATTGTTTTGTGTAAGGGGTGATCAGAGAGCAAGGGAATTATATCACACATGATAAAATATAAATGAGAACTGTGGGTGAAGGACATATTGGAATGCCTTACAAGTTTTTGTCAAAATAACTAAAACAGTTACTGACGATGAATTAGAAATTGTTTCAGTCTATTTAAGGGGTATTTGGTAGTATCTATGAGAAGATTTGTAATGTCTGTCTTCTGATGTAATAATTTTATATCTACGAATGTCAAGTAGACATGGTTATAATCAGAGATATGTATGTTAATTATAATATTGTATGGATTATAGAAATTCTACATTATAGCAAAATTTTTTAAAAATATCACAGCAAAATGTTGATTTATAATTAAGATGTTTCTATGCAAAATATCATTTCGTCTTTGAAAATAACTTATTGTGGGAAATGTTCACAATATATAAATAAAATATCTGCCAACATAGTGGCCAAAATTGTCATCTTAACCCTTGGGAAGCTAAGGCAGAATGAAGTTTGAATCAGTCTGGGTAACATAGTAATACTTTCTTTATAGAAGACAGAAATGAATCCAATTACAAGATGATATAGTATCCTTTGTGAAATACATTTTTGGTTACTGAAGTGATACTATAATGCCACACATGCAGGTTCTGTCACTAAATTGCTAAGAATGTAATGATTTAATCCACTTTAGTCAATTGGTACTTTTAAAATTTTCTTTCATGGAATATATAGTACATTTTATTGAAAAAGTTAAATTTGGCCATTCAAATTTCCTCAGTTGAAAATTCTTTGTTTAGCTCTGTACCCCATTTTTTAATAGGGTTATTTGGTTGTCTGGTGTCTAATTTCTTGAGTTCTTTGTATATATTGGATATTAGCCCTCTATTGGATCTAGGATTGGTAATGATCTTTTCCCAATCTGTTGGTTGCTGTTTTGTCTTATTGACAGTGTCTTTTGCCTTACAGGAGCTTTGCAATTTTATGAGGTCTCATTTGTCAATTCTTGATCTTAGAGCATAAGCCATTGGTGTTCTGTTCAGGAACTTTTCCCCTGTGCCTAAGTATTCAAGGGTCTTCCCCACCTTCTCTTCTGTTAGTTTCAGTGTATCTGGTTTTATGTAAAGGTCCTTTATCCACTTGGACTTGAGCTTTGTACAAGGAGATAAGAATGGATTGATTTGCATTCTTCTACATGCTGACCTCCAGTTGATCCAGCACCATTTGTTGAAAATGCTGTCCTTTTTCCATTGGATGGTTTTAACTTCTTTGTCAAAGATCAAATGACCATAGGTTTGTGAATTCATTTTTTCAATTCTATTCCATTGATCTTCCTGCCTGTCTCTGTACCGATACTATGCAGTTTTTTATCACTACTGCTCTATAGTACAGTTTGAGGTCAGGGATAGTGATTCCTCCAGAAGTTCTTTTATTGTTGAAAATGGTTCTCGCTATCCTGGGTTTTTTGTTATTCCAAATGAATTTGCAAATTGCTCTTTTTATCTCTATAAAGAATTGATTTGGAATTTTGATGGGAATTGCGTTGAACCTGTAGATTGCTTTTGGCAAGATGGCAATTTTTTCTAAGTTAATCCTGCTAATCCAGGAGCATGGGAGATCTTTCCATCTTCTGAGATCTTCTTCAATTTCTTTCTTCAGAGACTTAAAGTTCTTGTCATACAGATCTTTCACTTGCTTGGCTAGATTCACTCCAAGATATTTTATATTATTTGTGACTATTGTGAAGGGTGTCATTTCCCTAATTTTTTTTTCAGCCTGTTTATCTTTTGAGTAGAGGAAGACTACTGATTTGTTTGAGTTAATTTTATATCCAGCCACTTTGCTGAAGTTGTTTATCAGGTTTAGGAGTTCTCTGGTGGAAGTTTTAGGGTCACTTAAGTATACTATCATATCATCTGCAAATAGTGAAATTTTGACTTCTTCTTTTCCTATTTGTATCCCTTTGACTTCCCTTTGTTGTCTAATTGCTCTGGCTAGGACTTCTAGTACTATATTGAATAGGTAGGGTGAGAGTGGGCAGCCTTGTCTAGTCCCTGATTTTAATGGAATTACTTCAAGGTTCTTTCCATTTAGTTTGATGTTGGCTACTGGCTTGCTGTATATTGCTTTTACTATGTTTAGGTATGGGCCTTGAATTCCTGATCTTTCAGGAATTCAGGGATGTTGAATTTTGTCAAATGCTTTCTTAGCATCTAGTGAGATGATCATGTGGTTTTTTTTCTTTGAGTTTATTTATATAGTGGATTACATTGATAGATTTCTGAATATTGAACCATCCCTGCATTCCTGGGATAATGCCTATTTGATCATGATGGATCATTATTTTGATGTGTTCTTGGATTTGGTTTGCAAGAATTTTATTGAGTATTTTTTCATCGTTATTCATAAGAGAGATTAGTCTGATATTTTCTTTCTTCGTCGGGTCTTTGTGAGGTTTAGGTATGAGTGTAATTGTAGCTTCATAGAATGAATTGGGTATTGTTCCTTCTGTTTCTAATCTGTGGAATAGTTTGAAGAGAATTGGTATTAGGTCTTCCTGGAAGGTCTGATAGAATTCTGCACTAAAACCATCTGGCCCTGGACTTTTTTTGGTGGGGAGACTTTTAATGACTGCTGCTATTTCTTTAGGAGTGGTTAACTCTGTTACTGTGAGACTGTTTAAATAGCTCTCTGCTACTGTGCCCCACTCCCCCAAATCACCCAGGATGATCAGTTTTTAAAAAAGAAGATAGTGAAGATATTTTGGATAAATATTTTTGGGTTTGGTCTCTTAAAGCATTCTAATCCACATGAAGTTTGAGAAAGCTTGTTTTAAGCAAATCAGATTTGTCAAAAATTTGAGTTCATGCAAATATGCACTAGGTACTCATATCTACTTTTTACAGGCTTTCAGGGATCCTTATGCTTTGCATCTATCAGAAAGCAACTTTGGAAATAGTGAATATAGAGTTGTTTTTGTTTCAGATGCCAGGTGAGAAGAGCATGCAGACCCAGCACCTGACTCTGGGGTACAAAGGAACTTGTGCATTCATGTTAGGCTCAGGCACCCATTTGCTTCCTGTGTATTCTTTCTGTGGATTTATTCTGTGTCAGGTCAATTCATTCCATAGAGAAGACTTATGCTGTTAAAATAAACATCTAGCTGAGTGGATTCATCTATGTCTGACGGTATCAGCAACAGCCAAGCATGCTGTTTTGAGTACGTGTGTGTGTGTGTGTGTGTGTGTGTGTGTGTGTGTGTGTGTTACAACACATTAAAGTTTTCCCGTATTTTGCATTTCCCTATTTGATACCTTGTTATTAAGCTTTTGGAAAAAAGAGTTTATCCCTTTTAAGTAAAAACATAAGTTGTTCCATGGATTTCTTTTTCAGATTTTGTTGATGGACCCATACATCACAAGGCCTTACTCATATCTGTCACTGTCTGTAGTTTACTCTTGGTCCTCATTATTTTATTCTGTTACTTCAGGTAAGTATTCGATAAGTTCATGGAGTTTCACAATCGTAGTGAGATCCCTATATGAATATTTTTTACTGTTCTTTCCTGTAAGCTTTGTGCTGCACAGCTTTCTTTGACCCTAGATCTAAGGTTTATCTCAAAATAACTGTTGCCATTGATCAAAATTCACCCCAACAAAGCTATAAATAGATGCCTGTCTCATTTCTGTTTCAGACATTACTCAGTTAAGATTTTCATCCCTAAGGAAACACGGATAATTGGAAAATTTAGTGGCTAGTTATGACTTATGTTTGATGCTAATTAGATAAAAAAAATATGGGAGTCGGAGTACTTTGAGTAATTTCTTATTTCCTGGCTACAAATTTCTCTAGTGTTGTAACTTTTATAGAGTAAACATTAAAATAAACTGTTTAGTTATATTTAAGGTTTTAGTCAAGAACTTATTTCCTGCTTTGTGAAATATAAAGGTTTAAATGTCCTTACTATCCGAGCATCCAAATATTCAACTGTAACATTTCATAGTAGTATGTCAATTAGCTATTGAAAACATTACATGTTAAATATTACCATGTTTTAAGGTTTTAGTTTTATGTTATGGTTATTGTATTGTCTTATACATCATTTTATGTAAAAAAATTCCCTGATATACTTTTGTTAAAAAAGATTTATTTATTTATCTGTTTTTGTGCATCGGTGGTGTTTTGCCTGTATGTATGTCTATGTAAGAGTACTGAATACTCTGGAATTGGAGTTACAGACAATTGTGAACTGCCATGTTTATACTTGGAATTGAACTGGGGCCCTCTGGAAATGCAGCTAGTGCTCCTAACTGCTGAGCCATCTCTCTAGATTCCCTGACATACTTTAATAAATGAAAGAGAAAAAACAAAAAAACAAAAAAAAACAAAAAACCCTGTGTATTTAAGTACTTAGAGAACTTGAAATGTTTCTAGGAAACGGATATTGGAGCTATTTGGAAATGCTAGCAGAGTATATACTGCTTATATATAACATTTAGAAGATGGAGAGAGAAAAAAATGTACACGACTGAGTGAGAAACATTCCAAGGGCAGCAAATAGCGTTTCTTCTTGCGTTTATTGCTAAATTCCATGATTAATGTTTGTCTGCGATGTTTTATATCTGTGATTGCATTTCTGTGTTTAAACTTATCTCCCCTGTCCATGATTAGGTATAAAAGACAAGAAGCCCGACCTCGGTACAGCATTGGGCTGGAGCAGGATGAGACTTACATTCCTCCTGGAGAGTCCCTGAGAGACTTGATTGAGCAATCTCAGAGTTCGGGAAGTGGATCAGGCCTCCCTCTGCTGGTAGGAGAAGAATATTGCATGGGTCCCAAGGAAACCTGTTCTCAGAGTATCAGTTTCCTTTTACTTAAATAGAACAGTAGACAAGAAGAAGACTCAGCCTCTGTCTGGTGTCAGAGCTTAGTCATGGGGCACCCTGATAGCATTTGATGTGTTAAGGGTGAAATTATTGTTTTTTTTAATGTATGTGTTTGTTTACCAGCCAGACCTTCAGACATCCTGATAAAAAGTAGATTAAAAAAACAATACATGTGGGCCCTCTGCCCTCTGGTTTTGGTGAGGACTGACTGAATTTCTGTACTTTGACTTGGCTCTTGAAGGCAAAAGCATTACCAACAACCTCTGCAAAGGAAGAGGGCTGAATATCAGCTGTAGGATGAGACTGCAGACTGAGGTCTGTCTTTTCCATCCAGGAGGGCTTAAATTTCTGATAGCCAGCACTTCCAATTGTGATGAGAACATGTTCCTTCTCAAGACACTTGCTTGGCCAAGAAATGTGCTTAATTCTTTTACAGTCCACAAAGTAAGATTGTTGGAATTGAGGATACGAGTAATTTCAATGAAAACTAATTTCCTCAATGAGTGTTATTACTTTAGCAAGAAAGGCAGAGAGAAGATATATATTTGGGGGGTGCACACACATGCAATGGCTTGCAGAAACTGGTTCTTTACCTTGTGGTGATAGAGGATTGAACTCAGGTTGGTGACAAGTGCTTTCAGTTTTGGGGCATCTCACTAGCCCCTTAGAAAATCATAAAATTGACTCTTGGACTTCAGGCTTTGGTTCTGACTTGCATGTCTTCTTGTTTCATCGGACAATCTTGTATTTATTTGTAGTTAACAGTTTTAAGATCAAACAGAAAACAGTCTGTACTTATACAACCATTTTAGTTATTAAAGTAGGATGATAGCACTTAGAACTTTAAAATTTGCCTAGGTTCTGATGATCAAATAGTTTTAATTATACTTTAATCTGTATGTAGCAGTTATAATTATTGTTGTTTGTATCTTTGTAGCATTGTATTTTATTTGTAAAGGAAAGTACACATAGTAAAATCTACTTGGTACTAATGAGTCAGATGCTTCTGCTCTTGGGATTCTGACTGATTTGACCTCAGTTTCTCCTCACTCATCTCACTGAGCTGCAGTTACCTTTCTATAGTCTTTGACTATTGCTTTTCCTCTTTGTAGGGATATAATTAGCCTAACCACTCCCGTATCTGTAGCTCTTTCTAGGCTTCATATAGATAACATTTACACTGCACCTGACTCCTATCCTTTGTTTCTACTCCCCTGCCTGTGACATGAGACCTGCATCATGTCTGACAGTTTAGTTGTTCTCAAAATCAAACATGGTTCCTGTCTTCACAAATGTAATCACTGTGTGACACATTCCTCTAGTTTGTGACTCAAGGTCTCCTTCAGATAGGGTGTAGGGTAAGATTTCAGGCTGAGGTCTTCTTACCATTTCTCCATTACCTCTGCCTGGTATCCTCTGTCTGGGTATCCATTGTCTGTTTACTGCTAATGATGTACCTTCAGTGATGTGCTTTATGGGTTGGGATATACTCCATTGTATCCACTTCTGCCCTGAGAGTCTGTCTGTTCTATTAAACAGGATGCTCAGTCATTGGTCTAAAAAGTTTTACCTTGAGATTTTTACCATCTGCAGGGAATCCTTTCTGTTTCTATATTCTAGATCCCAGCCCAACACCAATGTTTAGCTTTTCTTTGGATCTGCTTTTTATCGCTGCAGCAAAAATAGTAAGGAGACAAATTCAATATTTTATTTAAATTTTTTCATTTCTGTTTTGACCTACAACTCGTCTCAGATTCTTCCCACCTTCCTACTAATCCTACTTCATGTTCTTTCTCTTGTTCTTGTTCTTGTTCTCTCTCAGAACACAGACACACACACACACACACACACACACACACACACACACACACAAAGAAAAGCAACAAAAATCTAATAATACAAAAAATACCTAAACAAAACAAAATCCCACCAAAAAAATCATGGACTTTGTTTATTTTTTGGCCAATTCTCCTAGGCATAAACTCTACCCTGAAATGTGGCTCATATAACCAGTGATATTTACTGGGCAAAATCAATTTTCCTTTTGTCAGTAGGTATCAGTTGCAAAGAGTTTCTTGGTTAGGGGTAGGCCTCTGTATCAACTTCCTCCTGTTAGTGCTGGGATTTTTGTCTGGCTTGAATGTGTGCAGGCCCTGTACATATTGCCATAGTTTTTGTAAGTTTATAAGAGTATTCGTCCTCTTGTGCCTTGAAGATACTGTTTCTTTGGAATCGTTCACTGCCTCTGGCCCTTATAATCAAACAACAGACAATCAAACCCTCTAACCTTATAAGCCCAAACAGAAAAATGAACAAAGAATGTCTGTGATATTTAATTACTATAACCATGACTCTAAAAAGATAATTATTTCGTGTGCATACACACATGCACAAACATAAATACACACAAATACTTGGCTTAAGTAGGGTGAATTAATATATATGGGAAAGATTTACTAGTCTTCATTCAAGAGCATTAACATTGGTCTGGCAAGATGGCTCAGCAATTAGAAGTACTTCTGCTCAGGACTAATAATATTGAGGTCTATCCCCAGATCCAGTAAGTAGGAGAGGACTCACTCCTGAGAAATATCTTCTGACCACTACATAAACATCATAGCACACATGCATTGTGACACATGAGTTGTCTTCTAATCAACTCCTCTTTTATTGGGGTTGTGGTTACACACTGAGGTGAAAGTGTATGGCAGAACAGAACTATTCATCTCTTGGAAAGAACGTGAAGCAAGTTTCTAAGTCTTATACTGCACTTTCCCTGTGACTTACAGAGCTCTGACTAGACCCCATCTCTTAACTCCTCACATTTGAAACAAGCTGGAGACCAAACTTTGAACATATAGACTTTTAGGGGAAAAACTTAAGATAGAAATTATAGCCAATTGTTGTAAACTTTGTCTTCATAAAAAACATTTGTCTTTTAAAAAAAAAAGGTGTGAATTTACATGTGAAAACATGTATGCAGAAAAAACAGAAACATTGGTAATATCAAAAACTGAAATCAGAGTTTAAATTTTAACCATATGTTCAGGTTTCTTGGCGATACAATTTCAAAAAGCAAGTAAAATTTCGTTTCCAAGTCTAACTTAATGGCAGAATATCTCGGAGGTCTGCTGTTTCTGTCCCATGTAACACTCCCATTACTGTCAGGACATTCATTAGGGAAGACATATTTTTTTTTAGAAAAGCAGCAGAGCTGTTTTCTAGGCTGGATTCAGAGATTCACAGAGCAATGCTATTAGCATCTGTAACATCACATGTAATTGGAATCACTATTTCTTTAATAACAGTGGCACTTTTCTTCCAAGTGGCAGGCTTAACTGCTTGGTGTCTGGCTCTTAGCTAGTCCTCTCTTGATACTCCTGTCTTCTTGTTAGGGTTTAGGACATATAGCCTACCTAAGGTCACTTCGTAGGGAATGCCTATGAGACATTCTGAGAGGGGAAAGTTGCTTTATGCATTGATGTGTTTGGTTGTTTCTATCTCACTTTATGCTTTCTGGACCACTCGTACTTCTTTCCATTATGGCATCTTAATTTAGGAAGAGTACTGCTTTCATGCTGTTTTTCTTGGCATTAGCAGTAGAAGAAACTCAGGACATCTTTAGTTGATATTATCACTCATCCTACAATCACAGAAAAATCCTAATTAAGGGATCTACAGAATTGTGTCCATATCCTCATTCTTAGAATCTGTCACAGTGTCAGGCAGGAGGGATTTAGGCTGCCAACCCATAGACTAGAAAATGGGAGTGGCTGTGTGAATTGCTTTTTCACAATTGAATGTTCCTAAAAATTACAAAAACAGGAAGTAAAGCTTTTGGTGTAAAACTATGGATAGGACTTTGTATTTGTTATGGTAAGATTTCATTAGCATCATGTACAAGTTTGCATGTTTGAAGTAGATTATCTCCTATGTAGACCAGGCTGGCCTTCAACTCACAATCTACATACGTAGTTTCCTGGGTTCTGGGATTATAGGTTTGGGCCCCCAGATTTGGATGTATCAAGTTCTTTCTATCTACTTCCTGGTCCTATGAATAGCCTGCAGAAGTTAGTCTACAGAAGTTAGAAGTTAGTTAGCCAGGAAAACACTGATTCACTACAGATGGCATACACGTCATGCAGACAGTCATTTGAATTCTATACTACTTAATTAAAAGGTTTTACTTTATTTTTATGAACTCTTTGTAATTCTTCACATATTTTTATACATTATTACATGAACTTTCTCTCCAGCTTGTTAACTCTTGTACCACTTGTACTGTTAGAACTGCTGGTTTCTGTCCCTATTTTGTATTTTTTACCATGACATGTTTATTTCTCTTCAAATATACAATTTTCTACTATCTTACCATACTTGCTTAGTCTTTATTTTAGTAAATGAAGTCCCTGTTTAAGTTTGTTAAGCAGTTCCTGTAGCTATTTGGTATTCTACTATTAAAGAATTCTAAAAATTCTGCTAATAATCTAAAGGGATTCAAGTCAGTGGTATTTTCTTTTTCTTTAGTTTCTAATGAGATCTCATTTTCCTTTATCCCCTTGTTTTTTGTCTTTCTTTGTTCTTCTTCATCTTAGGTGTTTGTTGTTGTTTTGTTTGTTTTTATTTTTTCTTGTTTTTGTTTTCTGTTTTTTTTGTTGTTTGGTTAGTTGGAGTTTTTTATTTTCTATTGATATTTGGTTTTTGGTTTTTAGAGACAGGATTTCTCTGTATAACAACCCTGGATGTTCTGGAGCTCACTTTGTAGATCAGGCTGGCCTCAGACTCACAGAGATCTCCGTGCTAATGTCTCCCAAATGCTGGGACTAAAGATATGTACCACCATGCCTGGCCACTTTAGGAGAGAGTTTTTATAAATTTCCTTATGTGTCCAATAATTGTTGTCTTGTTTAATGGAGGATCCATGATTTGTTATGTGAGGGCAAGACTTCCTTCAGAATACTTAATAAATCATTATATCAGTAGAATTGTTTGGTCCATCAGGTACAAGTTACTGTGAAACCATTTGTATTTTTTTCTATGAATGTTGCAATAGACAGAACATCTGATATTTGGAAACAGTATCTGATGATTTAAAATTGACAATCATCTATCCGTAATACCTTTAAAAGAGAACAATAATAATTAATAAATACAAATAACTCATGTGTATAAGGAAAAACATTGACCACATAATTTTACATGTAGTCATCCCCCCTCCCTCTCCTCTGGAGGAAAGCTTAAACAGTTCTGTAGTTCTGTAAATAAACTAATGAAGTGTTTTGGGGCCTTACCAGGTCCAAAGGACAATAGCTAAGCAAATTCAGATGGTGAAGCAGATTGGAAAAGGTCGCTATGGGGAAGTGTGGATGGGAAAGTGGCGTGGAGAAAAGGTGGCGGTGAAAGTGTTCTTCACCACGGAGGAAGCCAGCTGGTTCCGAGAGACTGAGATCTATCAGACGGTCCTGATGAGGCACGAGAACATCCTGGGTGAGTCACAGTCTACACTACTGCATTTGGGGTTTCCTTGCATTCCTCTGTCTTTCTCTTCACATCTGCAGATGAACTCATCTGTCTAGACCTGTTATGAAAGTTACACTTTCTTTCTGGCATGAGCCCCAGAGCTCATAAGCCTCTGACGTGGACCTCACAGGAGGCATGACTAAGGTGCTTCTGTGGATGGGTCGTGGGCTGGAAATGTTATACTCTCCGATGATATTTTTTTTTCTTCAGAAACAGGAAGTACAAATGAAATACTAGAATTTCTTAAGGTTTCTTAGGGATTTGAAGGGTTCATATTTGGATTTAAATGTTGTGAAAAGTTATAGGCATTTTATTTGCAGAGTTTATTTGTGGCAAGAGTTTATGTTGAGAATCGATTTCCCTTTCCTTCCTTCAGGCTAGATGGATCTGCCTGGGTAATTTGAGTAGGAGAGGACCCAGTGAGTGCCAATCAAGGCTTCCATTCAACATGCCTTGCTTGCAACTGTAATCCACAAGGGATTTCTGTACCACTAATCAAAGAGTGGATTCAAATTGAAACTCTTATTTTTTCTCTCTCCCTCCAATTTTTATCTCCTCTGCATGGTATTAGTACTTTACCACATCAAGGGCATATTCAGAAAACTGGGCAAGATGCTAAAACAAAGACAGTTGGAAAGGAAGAATGAATATTTGAGCATATGAATGATTCCTCATTCTGTCCAGGAAATACATTCAATTGTTTTTTTTTTACTCTTTTGCTTTTCAGGGTTCATTGCTGCAGATATCAAAGGGACTGGGTCCTGGACTCAGTTATACCTCATCACAGACTATCATGAAAACGGTTCACTTTATGACTATCTGAAATCTACCACCCTAGATGCAAAGTCCATGCTGAAACTAGCCTACTCGTCTGTTAGTGGCCTATGCCATTTACACACCGAGATCTTCAGCACTCAAGGCAAACCAGCAATTGCCCATCGAGACTTGAAAAGTAAAAACATCCTGGTGAAGAAAAATGGAACTTGCTGCATAGCAGACCTGGGTCTGGCTGTCAAGTTCATTAGGTTAGTATACGAGTCAATAGATACCCATTTTGAGATTATTTTTGAGTGTTCTAGTTACTTTCCACAGCTCTGTTCTATCATAATTCAGTGGTTGTGGAACACCACAATATATTTTAACTTTATTGGAGAGAAACATGTCATAATATTCTTGGTAAAGACCATGTGTTTGGGTCAGTCCTCTTGTTTCCATTCTCATTAGTGACCTGGCTTATCAATTATTCTATACAGCAACATAGCTGTATAGAAAACGGGGGGTTAATGCCTGTGCTGAGTGGTTTTATATCAAGTTAACACAAACTACAGTCATTTTGGAAGAAGGAATTTCAATTGAGAAAATGTTTCAACAGGACTGGCTTGTGGGCCAATTCTTTTCTTATTTTGATTGATGTTTGATGTGGAAGAGTCTAGCTCACTGTAGGTGGTTTCACCCCTGGGCTGGTGTTCTTAGGTACTATAAAGAAGCAGGCTGAGCAAGCCATGGTGAGCAAGCCAGTAAGCAGTATTCCTCCATGACTTATGCATCAGCTATTGCCTCCAGGTTCCTACTTTGACTTCCTGCCTTGACTTTTTTGATTGGACTTATAAGCTGTAAGGTGGAATAAGCCCTTTCCTCCCAGAGCTGCTTTGGGTCAGTGATGCTTTATAGCAGCAATAGAGATTTTAACTAAGACAATGCCTGAGAAACTATGTCAGATTTCTGCATGCCATTTGTAAGCATGGGGAGGATTCAAGAAGAACCAGAAGCTGAATGGTGGCAAAGACCATGTTTTATGCGTTGTACAGTAAGGATTACTTCATAGATGTTTGTGGAAAATACTGTACACCAAGGAACAAAGCAGCTGATATTCAGTGAGGTTAAAGAGTATTGCCCCCAGACACGCGTACGTGAACTTACTGGTGGCAGTTCTCAGAACATGCAGGCTTCTTGTTATGTTGGTAGCCCCTGCACAGTGAGGAGAGTTTCATATTCAGGAGCTGGAACTCTGTCTCCTTCTCTTTTATCAGTGCATCTCCTTCTATCTAGGACATGCATCCGGCCATGGAACCAATACAAAATCACAAACTGAAAACATTATTGTTTGTAATTACAATTTTGGTTTTGTAACTCAGTTGTCAAGTTCTCTAGTGTAAACTTTGTCAATTACAATATCTTGTTGCAATGGGAAAAGGTTTGACAGAGCAGTGGGAATGATTTAGAGGAAACGGTTCCTCTAGTCTGAAAAGAAAGGAAGATTTATCTGGGTGAATAAATCCTTGCATCACTAACTACCTTTAGAATACTCAGTCTAGGCTAACAGTACATCTCTGGCCCTACTTGTGAATATTTTCCAAAGACTCTATAGTATGTAGAGAAGCATACAAGGAAGAGCTGGGGTGAGGGTTACAAGAGAGGACTAATGGGTTTCCATTTTCTCCTAAATGTAAAATCTGAGATGTAGCTTAATAATGAATTTAGATAAGGGGAGGTCTTTGCCAATTATAGATGACAAATGAGAATTTAGATAAAGTGAATTATGCTATAAATTTATTTGAGACATGAACCTCACACTATTTAGTAATTTATAGTATTAAATCTAGTTTCTCTTCAGAATTCTGTGTGTGTGTGTGTGTGTGTGTGTGTGTGTCTGTGTGTGTGTGTGTGTGTGTGTGTGTGTGTGTGTGTCTGTGTCTGTGTGTCTGTGTGAAGTGTGAAAGGCAACTCTTTTTAAGTCTAGTCTACAACATGTAGTTTGGGTCCCTGACTGGGATGAACTCTTTACTGACCTTGGTCCATTCTTGAGATTCATTCCTACCATGCTGCTTACCTTTCTCTGTCCATGCTGAACACATTTTATTTCCCACACCCACAAGAGCTTTCAGTATGCTTTTCTTACCATCTATATAGCTTTTATCCCCTTCTCTACTTAACCACCACCAATCTCCAGGGTAAAGGGACAACTGTTTAGTCACTAATGGCCCTATATAAAGTCTCAAGCCATTTCTCCTACCACTGCAGTGATTCCTGGCTTCTTAGCTCTCTCTCCTGGTAGAGAGTAAACAGAGCACATGTCTGTCAAACTTCCATCCTTACTATCCTTGCCATGACTCTGGAGGTGTTTTCTGTTTTGCACACTGGGTAATCGAATTATGGATAGACTATGCAAGGAGCAGCAGCGTGTTTTCCTAGCTTCAGAGAATTGACACATCCTTCACCACTTTATATTGTACCCACATTCTGATTTTTATTTCTTGTACAATATTAAATGGTTTTGTTTTCTCCTTGTATAGGCCTATGGTGGCTGATGCCTTGCTTGTGCTTCTAAATACTCTCGCTTGGACCATCCTGGCCTTTTCATAAGCACTTCCCTAATGTCAGAATCATCTCTCTTCATATTCATTCACACTTATGAAGAAAGACACCACTTTCGGTGTCCTACAATAATTTTAAAAAATGTTTATTGGATATTTTATTTACATTTCAGATGTTTTCCCATTACCCCATTCCCCCTCCTCCTGCTTCTATAAGGATATGCACCCACCCACCACCCAGTCCCACCTCCCTACCCTCAAATTCCCCCACACTCTGTGTTCAGCCTTCATGGGACCAAGGATCTCCTCTCCTACCTATGCCCCACAAGGAAATCCTTCCCTACATATAAAGCTGGAGCGATGGGTCCCTCCCTATGTGCTCCCAGGCTGGTGGTTTAGACCATGGGGAGCTCTGGTTGGTTGGTATTGTTGCTTTTCTCATGAGGCCACAAACCCTTTGAGCTCCTTCAGTCTTCTCTCTAACTCCTCCATTGGGAACCCCTTGATCAGATCAATGGTTAGCTGTGAGCATCCAACTCTGAATATGTCAGACTCCGGCAGATCTCTAAGTAGACAGTTAGCATGCACTTTCTGACATCCACATCAGTGTCTACCTTTAGTGACTATACTTGAGATGAATACCCAGGTGGAATGGTCTCCAGACGGCCCCTCCTTCAGTTTCTGTACTACACTTTGTCTCTGTATTTGCTCCCGTGAGTATTTTTACTCCTTCTAAGTAGGACCAATAGTGTTTCTTCTGTTTCTATTTTGTGGAGTAGTTTGAAGAGAATTGGTATTAGTTCTTCCTGGAAGGTCTGATAGATTTCTGCACTAAAACCATCTGGTCCTGGGCTCTTTTTGGTGGGGAGATTTGTAATGACTGCTGCTATTTCTTTAGTGGTTATGGGACTGTTTAGATGGTTTATCTGCTCCTGATTTAACTTTGGTACCTGGTAGCTGTCTAGAAAATTGTCCATTTTATTCATGTTTTTCAGTTTTGTTGAGTATAGGCTTTTGTAGTAGGATCTGATGATTTTTTTTTAATTTCCTCAGTTTCTGTTGTTATGTCACCCTTTTCAGTTCTGATTTTATTAATTTGGATACTGTCTCTATGCCCTCTGGTTAGTCTGGCTAAGGGTTTATCTATCTTGTTGATTTTCTCATAGAACCAGCTTCTGGTTTTGATGGTATTTTGTATAGTTCTTTTTATTTGTACTTGGTTGATTTCAGCCCTGAGTTTAATTATTTACCACAGTTTACTCCTCTTTGGTGTGTTTGCTTCCTTTTGTTCTAGAGCTTTCAGATGTGTTGTCAAGTTGCTAGTGTATGCTCTCTCCAGTTGTTTTGTTTTGTTTTTCTTTTGTTTTTTGTTTTTTTGTAGACACTTAGAGCTTTGAGTTTTCCCCTTAGCACTGCTTTCATTGTGTCTCATAAGTTTTGGTATGACGAGCCTTCATTTCCATTAAATTCTAAAAAGTCTTTAATTTCTTTCTTTATTTCTTCCTTGACCAAGTCATCATTGAGTAGAGCATTGTTCAGTTTCCATGTGTATGTGGGCTTTCCATTGTTTTTGTTATTATTGAAGATCTGCCTTAGTCCATGGTGATCTGATAGGATGCAAGGGATTATTTCAATATTTTTGTATCTGTTGAGGCCTGCTTTGTGACCAATTATATGGTCTATTTTGGAGAAGGTAGCATGAGGTCCTGAGAAAAAGGTATATTGTTTTGTTTTAGGATGAAATGTTCTATAGATACTTGTTAAATCCATTTGGTTCATAAGTTCTGTTAGTTTCATTGTGTCTCTGTTTAGTTTCTTTTTCCATGATCTATCCATTGCTGAGAGTGGGGTGTTGAAATCTCCCACTATTCTTGTGTGAGGTTCCATGTGCGCTTTGAGCTTTAGTAAAGTTCCTTTTATAAATGTGGGTGCTCTTGCATTTGGAGCATAGATGTTCAGAATTGAGAGTTCATCTTGGTAGATTTTTCCTTTGACGAGTATGAAGTGTCCTTCCTTATCTTTTTGATAACTTTTGGTTGAAAGTCAATTTTATTCATAATTAGAATAGCTACTCCAGCTTGTTTCATGGGACCATTTGCTTGGAAAATTGTTTTCCAGTCCTTTACTCTGAGATTGTGTCTTTTTTTTTTGTCTTTGCCACTGAGGTGTGTTTCCTGTATGCAGCAAAATTCTGGTTCCTGTTTAGGTAACCAGTCTGTTAGTCTAAGTCTTTTTATTGGGGAATTGAGTCCATTGATGTTAAGAGATATTATGGAAAAGTGATTGTTTCTTACTGTTGTTTTAGTTATTAGAGTTGTAATTGTTTGTGTAGCTATCTTCTTTTGGGTTTGTTGGAAGATTACTTTCTTGCTTTTTCTAGGTTGTAGTTTCTTTGTGTTAGAGTTTTCCATCTATTATCCTTTGTGAGTCTGGATTTGTGGGAAAATATTGTGTAAATTTGATTTTGTCATGAATATCTTGGTTTCTCCATCTATAGTGATTGAGAGTTCTGCTGGGTATAGTAGTCTGGGCTGGCATTTGTATTCTCTTATGGTCTGTATGATATCAGTCCAGGATCTTCTGGCTTTTATAGTCTCTGGTGAAAAGTCTGGTGTAATTCTTATAGGTCTGCCCTTATATGTTACTTGAACTTTTTCCTTTACTGCTTTTAGTATTTTTTCTTTGTTTTGTGCATTTGATGTTTTAATTATATGTGACAGGAGGTATTTCTTTTCTGGTTTAGTCTATTTGGAGTTCTGTAGGCTTCTTGTATGTTCATTGGCATCTCTTTCTCTAAGTTAGGGAAATTTTCCTCTATAATTTTGTTGAAGATATTTACTGGCCCTTTAAGTTGGGAATCTTCACTCTCATCTATACCTGTTATCCTTAGGTTTGGTCTTCTTATTGTATTCTGGATTTACTGGATGTTTTGGGTTAAGGAGAGTTTTACATTTTGCATTTTCTTTGACAGTTGTGTCAATGTTTTCCATGGTATCTTCTACACATGAGATTCTCTCTTCTATCTTTTGTATTCTGTTGGTGATGCTTGCATCTATGACTCCTGATTTCTTTCCTAGGTTTTCTATCTACAGTGTAGTCTCCCTTTCAGATTTCTTTATTGTTTCTACTTTTATTTTTAGATCCTGGATGGTTTTGTTTAATTCCTTCACCTGTTTGGTTGTGTTTTCTTGCAATTCTTTAAGGGATTTTTGTGTTTCCTCTTTAAGGGCTTCTACCTGTTTACCTGTGTTCTCCTGTATTTCTTTATGGGAGTTGTTTATGTCCTTCTTGAAGTCCTCTATTATCCTCATGAGAAGTGATTTTAAATCTGAATCCTGCTTTTCTTGTGTGATAGGGTGTCCAGGACTTGCTATGATAGGAGAACTGGTTTCTGATGATGCCAGGTAACTTTGGTTTCTGTGGTTTATATTCTTGTGCTTGCCTTTCACTATCTGGTTAACTCTAGTGCTACCTGTACTCAATGTCTCTTTCTGGAGACTGTCTTTTCAGTTATCTTGCTTGTGTCAGAACTTCTCAGAGTCCAGATGTCTCTGTGATCCTGTGATTCTGAGCTCCTGGGTGGAAGAGCTCCTGGGACTCAGGCTTCTTCTGGGATCCTAAAATCCTGCTGCTCTGAGTGCAGTGGTTTTTCTGACGCTCCAAGTGCAGTGGTTCCTCTGCTGTTCCGAGTGCAATGGTTCCTAAGCTGCTCTGAGTGCAGTGGTTCCTCAGCTGCTCTGAGTGCAGTGGTTCTACCACTGCTCAGCTGCTGTAGGAAGGTTCAGGATATGGTGTCTTCACGGAGCAGACCAGCCAGGTGTCTTCCCCAGCCAAAAGAACCAAGAAAAGGGCTCCTACAGTAATTTAATGGACAGTGTCTGTCTATAGTTGTCATTGTTTTCAGATATGACTCAGCTCTCTGGATACTCATTGGCTCCATGAGAGCAAAAGTTATATCAAATCCACATTGTGAATCCCTCTCAACTTGACATAGTTACTAACACCAAATACTGCTACTGTTTTAATTCAGCAAATGCAGGTACAAGAAAGGTGATCCAACACCTTCCTTGGGGATTTTAATTAAAGTAAGTTTTTATTTCTGAAATTCACTTTTGTTTAAGGGGAACAAATTAAATGATCTCACAAATTTCCTGTGAATCCTGGCTCTAGGCAAAGGAGACCCTTAAAGGATTATTTGTGATATTTTTGGTGTACAATGTCCTATTCATCAAAGGAGGAGAGGGATGAGGATGCTGGCTTCAGAGACTCATTTCCTTTTCCAGATAGAGGTTGTATTGGGTAATTTCAGACATTTTTTTTTTAATTTTTATCTTCTATGTGTCAGTGTTTTGACATCTTCCATTTTAGTCCAGGTTTTAAGCCTTGCTTTACCTATTTCTCTGTTTTTTTACCCTTTATGATGTTTACTGTATATCTGTGCACTTGCAGCTGTATAGAGTGCTTTATTTCAGACAGAATCATAGCTAACCCATGTCCATATGTGAATTTCCTGTAAGAACTTAATCTTGCCTGCATAGGTGGTAATTGTCTCTTAGGTAATTTCTGGAAGGTTCCCAGGGAACTTGAGAATCACAGAGAGCACTATTGATACCTTAGGGACTTCCTGTGAATTCAACACTTTTGCTCTTGTTGGCTTCTTTTGCTCAAACATTTCCTGCTCAAATGAGATTTAATCCAGGTGATGTCAGGAGATCCTTGTCCCCGAGGAGGAGAAAGCAACACCATATGCAGTGCCTTGAAGTAATACACACAGCTTTCATGACTCGTTCTCCCAAGCAGCTTTCTAGTACTTCAAGTGTCCAAATAAAACATTTTCAATAGGAGAAATAAATCCTGGATCAGGGCATCTCAGGTGTTGAATCATAAACAGCTGGCTGACAGTGACAACATTGAACTCTTGTATAGCTCCCCCCACTGGTGGTTGTGAATTCTCCAAATGGAGGAAAGGATTGTCTCCATGTAGCAGAAACTAAATTTCCTGATTCCTTCTAATACCAACATTAAAATACCAACATTAAATTCATAGCGCTAACCTCATTGCTGACATTGTCAGTATTCCCAGTAAATGTTTTTTGCAAATGTCTCCATCTTTGATGAAGGAGATTTAGTGCTGAAGTTCTGGAATACATTGAGATTCTTAGGAGTTTGACGTTTGCAGCATTGTTTTAGTTCCTCTCCTTGCTGCTGCAGTACAATACCAGACAAAAGGAAACTTAAAGCTCATTTTGAAGGTGCAGTCTACCATGGCAGGGGAACCAGAACAGCAACGAGATGTGCAGCTGGGCACACTGGCACCACTCTCAGGAAGTAGAGAGAGAGGCACTACCTCCTCATTATTCTTTCCAGGACTCCATCCTGTAGAATGGTGTCACCTACGTGTAGTTTGGGGTCATTCTGACTTAATCAACACACTCTAGAAACTTGCTCACAGACATGTTTAGATGTTTCCCTCCTGTGTAATTTGAGGAACTGTCATTTTGTTAATGAACAGCGACCATCACAAACATCGAGCTCTGGTGAACAGTATTACAGAAAATGTTCCGCACCCAGGGAGCTTGTGAATATGCAGAGATTGGCTGAGTAATTTGGCTCCACAGCCACTGGGAAAATAACTCAGGAGACACAAATGGTGTGTGCATACCCCTGTGTAAGCTCTGCACATCCCACCTCTGATACATCTGCCACGATAAAGAGATCTGCTACTCCTTCTAGTCTGTTGTTTATAGTTTCAAACCCAATTTTATGTCTTACATATCCAGCACCCCATTTATACACCCTTTTCGCAGTTCTTTAACATGTTCTTTCAAGGAGCTATGCTTAGTTTTCGAAAGCTTTGTAACATATTCATTACTTACTGCCTTCCACAGTCTGTTAGCTTTCTCTCACCCTGACTTCTCTCCTTCTTTCCTGTCTTGGGCATCAGTGGTTTCCAGCAGGAGGCCCAACCTGAGGTGCAGAAGGTCAGAAAGTGGAGCCCTGCTGGTTTACTTTGTTCCTGATAGACTCTCATTTCCACAGTGGATTCTGTTCACCCCCTAAGGAAACACATGGTCAGCTTTGTTGCCCTAGAGCATGCACACTGTGCTAAGCTACAAGGTAGAACTTTCCATTACTAACTCTTCTTGCCAGAATTCCTGGTGCAGACGTGTGATTGGAAAGCTTAATTAATACAAGAGATATAATGCCTAATAAAGCTAGCAGAGGTATTATTTAAAAACCCACTTATTCTCCACTTTCAAACTACAAACCTTTTATCTGAGCTTAAGCAATACTCTGAGCACATGAGACACAGGCTACTAACTAGGCCTATGGGTGTTTAGGGATGCCCAGCAGGCAGTATAACTAGGGATTGAATCAGCATTGGTAAAAGAGTGCTCTGGCTTCCCTGAGGGAATGAGGCCAGGTAAGATTTCAATTTTTATTTTCCCCAAGTGACAGCATTCTAAATAAAGCTGGTGGTAATATGCATTTCCCAGTCGTGTGCATTGTTGGCTTCATTTTTCAAATCCTACTTTAATAATTGTGCTTAAATGCTTTAACCTCTCTTCTACCCCACCACCCACCAGAGGTAGCAGAAAGGAAAGGTTAATAGGGCAAAGGAGGGTGTGGACCTGTTTAGAAATAGTTCTTTGGGGTAAATTTAATCTGCATTGTCAGGATATTAGCAGTTCAGTTCATATGAATCAGCAGTGGTAGTTTTATCTACTCAGAAATACCATTTATGATTCAGCAACAGCAGTTTGATCCAGAAGAAACCGCAAGGCTCTGCCAATTGGCCTGAGTCCATAGAAGCAGCAAGAAGCTGCTGGAACACCACCAGAAGTTCTTTGGTTTGTTTCTGTCTATAAAGTCATGACAAATGATGACCAGTAAAGAGTGGCAAGACAAACCAATGCCACACACTGTCATCCACTGTCTGTTGGGTGGGCTATGTTTATACCCTTTCCAAACATCATGTGTCCTCTCAATTATCTGCTCTAGCAAAGCACCACATGCCCTTTTTTCAGGCACCTTCCAGAAAAACATCACGTGTCTATTCTCAGCAAAACATCCTCTCATAAGACAGTTTCCAGAAAAACATCATGTGACATAAGTGAGACTCCAAAGAAACCAGAAATTTGCACTTGAGCGCAAGGTTCCCTTGATCCCTTCTCGGCACAGTCCTGCCTGGCACCTTTAGTGGATAGGGTAGCCTTACTCCTCTGCTCCTATCATTGCTTTTCTTTTCTGTGTATCTGTTGTGCACACACATTATATCGAGTTATTCCCCAATGACTTCATCCCTACAAGAAACAGTAGCCAGGAGAATTTATACTTCTATACATCGTCCTGGTCTGGACTAGAAGAATCGCTTGATCTCAGACAGTTAGAAAGCCCTTTGACATCCCTCTGAATCTCTGATATGAAGAGCTTCCCCCATCTTGCTGTAACTCCCTCTTTGACATACTTATCAATGTATTTTAAGCTTGTCTGGATATATGGCTTTCTTGCTCTGTAAAATCTATAACACCTTTATGAAACCACTTGTACATTGGAACATGGAATTTTAGATTAGCCTAAGCCTTTGTTCCCTCAAAATAGTTCCAGAATAAACTACCCCTGTTCCCTTTAAGATGATATCTGTGGTTTTAGTATCGGCATTATTAATCTTCAAATAACACATTTTCTAATTCTATTTAAGTTTATACCCCCTTGGTATACACACTAAGAAAAACAAAAGCCTGGTTAGGTCTAGTGGGAATATTAATTATGAAATTATAATTGAAGGAGACAATTTGTTCCTGTAATTCTCTAGAGCCTCCACCTCTGCCACAAGGCTCTGATTATTAACCCTGACTCTTTTTCACAAGAAAAGCAAAGAGGACCTCCCCACTTTGTCCATGGGAAAGATAAAGAGCTCATATTTCCTTGATGTTTAATGCAGAACCCACATTTATGACAGAGTATTTTCAGTTCTTAGCAGAAATCTGTATTTTTTTTTTTTTGCTAATTTTATCTAGTTTATAAATGACTTAATTTCATGGTCTTATGCCTATAGCTTTCCTTAGTCCTTGAAATATAGACTTTCCAGTCATTGATTCTGCTAGGTTATATTAAATATACCTATATATACATATGCATATTTAATAATGCCTATATATTTTTTTATGATCTATTATAAACATAAGGCATTTCAAAGGACAGTTGTGTTACAGTTTATATTAACAGATGATCACAGCTTACCTTTTTTTCTTGTCTTTTCAACAGAAATAAGATGCTAAATATACTCTTGTTCCCTTTCCCAATTTTATTGTTTTTTATGTCTCCTACATTTCTCCAGCAACCTGTTTATGGTTCCTGTGCACAACCTTATTATTTGGTAATTCATTTGTGTGACCCTTACAGCATCTGCTCTGGCTCTTTGGGTTGGGGATGCACTCCCCTTCTCTGTGCGTCTTTAATGATATACAACTTTTCTGCCAACATTGTTTCTCACTGTTTACCACTCCTGCATTGAGAAGGAGGCTGGAATAAGCTGAAGGCCCTCACCCTTTCTGCTCCCTTCTTTCTAGTTGACTTACTTCAGTGAACCTCTCTCTACTCTCTTCTTATGAGTATGATAGCTTCTGAATCTGCTTTCTTCCTTCATATATCCATATTCGATTTAAATTCCATTTTTTGTCCCGACGATTAATAGAAGCTCATTTTCATCTCTGCTGTTACTTGAGAACAGGTATGATACTACTAAAAGTCATAGAGAAGTCCCTTAATTACTTCTTTTTTTGTTTATTTTTGAGATTATAATTTAACTACAGCATCTCTCCCTTCTCTTTCCTCCTTCCAAACCTTCCTCTATACCCTATTCACTCTTCTGCAAATTCTTTACCTTTTCTTCTACGGCATGTAAGTGCATATATATTTGTATATAGTAAGTGCTGAGTCCATATAATATATGCTTTCAGGACTGACAGTTTGAACTAGATGACCATTTGATGTACCTTACCTTGAGAACCTCTCCTGCTTCCAGCTTAACTAAGTTCCCTATGGCTCTTTGTATATGGTTGAAGCTTCGTTGAATGCCCACTTTAGCATGTTTCTTGGTATCTTTTTGTTCATCTCATGATGGGAAGGTATGCCATCTCATCTCATCTGACTCTATGTTGTCTGATCTGATCTTATCCTATCTTATCTTATCTTATCTTAGAGAATATGAAACCTGGTAGTACCCAGTAGTTACCTGTAATTAGCATCTTTTTTTAATGTAGTACATGAGACATTTCCTATTAGACTAATATTAATCTTTTACAAAATCAATTTGCCCAACAAAGTTCTGTCTATGTGTCTAGGTAGATCACCTTCATTTTGTGTCTTTCATAAAACAGCTTTGCATTTTTCTTTAAGGGCTGCTGTCAGTAAGATTTGTCCTTCCTACTTTTTTTTTTTCTTTTTTTGACCTGGTGGAAGCTAAGAGATTAGTGAAGACAAACTGCGATGTTTGTCTTTAGGGCCACACCACATAACTATGGCAGGTTTTCAGGAATTTAAAATCTTTACATTGCCAGATACTTCTCGTGGAAGATGTTTTCTGCAACTCATAGGTCTTAGTTTAATTAAAGTAATTGACTTGCATTCAATAGATGTGGGCTATAGTCTTACAGTCTTTATCAGAAGTTAAACTTCGTTGTTTTCTTAGGGCTTTGAAGGCTCTTGGACTATTATATCCTAAACTACTTCAGATACTATTGGGAAATCTCAGTGGCAAAGGAAAGGGAGAAGAAACGGTTGTCTTCTTTAAGCATACATGTGGGAGAAGGACTGCTGTCTTGGCAGTTGATAGATCTTGAAATCTTTTGTCATTTTCTCTTGGCCTTGTTGAGAGGGAAAAAATTTAGAGAGGAGGGGAGGAGTCTAGAGACAGATCTTACTAGTGTCATTTGGTAGCAATTACCTTTCAGTTTCCCAGGAGAGATGTAGCTTTACATTCTCCAACCACTGCCTGATCTCTCTGATTCCAGTAGAGATAAAGGATCTAAGAGTTGAGCTGTCAAAAAAAAAATCTCCATCAACTGATGCCAGAATACATCTACAGTTTTCCTGATACTTTCCTGGGTGTCCTAGCCTAAGATGATTCTTGTTTTCCTTTCTCAGGATATGCTCTTGAATATAATTAGAGCCTGTAATTATCCTTTTTCCTATATTATTTTTGTGTGTCTGGAACCTAAGATTCCCTAGTTGGGACAGCCACTGCATTCTTCTAATAATTAAAAATGACACATTGTAACATATTCAGATATATGTCAATGGAATATTTCCTTTGTACACACAAAATATTTATTAGCAGGTATCAAGGGGGAGGGAAGCTTTTCTTTATTGGTTCTTTGAGAGTTATCAGTTTCATACAGTGTATTGGGTGGTATTTTTCCATCAGAAAATTTCTGACTTCCTTTTAAGTGTTTCCTGGCACACTATTTTTTCCTTATAAACTATTCCTAAGACGTTTTAACCAACTTGTTATATGTACTTATGAGTTATAAGAGCAAATCAATTATACTTAATTAAGAGAAGATAGATACATTTTAGATATTTTTACTTGATAGTGCTTATTTTATGTACTGAGACAGGTTTTATGTACGTCAGGCTGGCCTCAAATTTATTCCACAGTTGAGGCTGGCCTTGATCTCCTTATCATCTGCCTCTGCATCCCAAGGGTTTGGATTATGTATGCGATCTACTATGCAGAGCTTTTATTAGATATTTAGCAATAATTGACAGTTTAAATTTATTTTTGTAGCTGGGTGGTGGTGGTGCACGCCTTTAATCCCAGCACTTGGGAGGCAGAGGCAGGCGGATTTCTGAGTTCGAGGCTAGCCTGGTCTACAGAGTGAGTTCCAGGACAGCCAGGGCTATATACAGAGAAACCCTGTCTCAAAAAAAAAAAAACAAAAAAACAAAAAAACCAAAACAAAATAAAATAAAATAAAATAAATTTAATTTTGTAGTGATATAATTTTATATGTTGGGGCTTCATTCTCATTTACTTACACATGGTCTGGATGGATGTTTAATCTGTGAATGTTTAATTTTTGCCAAGAAATGTTTTTATGAGGAAATGTTTTGTTCCCTGAAAGCTTTTCTCTTTGAATTACCCCCAACACGCTTGCTCGGAGAGCCACTGCTCTCTAGTGTCTCTAATGCTGACAGTGGCCCGTCTTCTTTTCCTTAGTGACACAAATGAGGTTGACATCCCACCCAACACCCGGGTTGGCACCAAGCGCTATATGCCTCCAGAAGTACTGGATGAGAGCTTGAATAGAAATCACTTCCAGTCCTACATTATGGCTGACATGTACAGTTTTGGACTCATCCTTTGGGAGATTGCAAGGAGATGTGTTTCTGGAGGTAAGGAAAAAAACATCTTTGAAAAACTACTCACGGGAGTTGTTTGCAAATCCTTTCTGATCAAAAAGAATTAAAGTTGGCACATTATGTACAATATCAGATTTTCTTTCCTTCCCTGTCTTCATTTCTGTTGATGTAGTCATAATCCTTCCAGGAAATACTTGACATATTAGAACCATCTTTGCTGGCTGCCTTCTTTTTTTCCCTGGCCAGTGAATGTGCTCTTCCAGATTCACTGCCAGCTTCCTCTGGCTTGTCATGTGACACCTTCAGCCTTTTGTTCTACCATCTCACCTCTCTTAAAGGTTCTCTTAAAGGTTACTCCAACACCCTATCCTACCCCTTCCAGCTTCTCCTCATCTACCTGTTGGACCTCATTCCAACCCCTTGCTGCAATCTCCATACTTTCTCTGAAGAGTTAAGCTCAAGACACAGGAGAGTGGGGCACCCATTCCTGAACACTCATTTCCTTCCTTCATTCTCTTTCTTTCTTTCTTTCTTTCTTTCTTTCTTTCTTTCTTTCTTTCTTTCTTTCTTTC
>JANHMN010000001.1:16830884-16851119 GCA_030674055.1 Rhabdomys pumilio
TTCTTTCTTTCTTTCTTTCTTTCTTTCTTTCTTTCTTTCTTTCTTTCATCTTTTTGGTTAAAATGAAAAGTTAAATGAAATTCAAACATAAAAATCTTGTTATTGCTCATGATATTTTTTTCTGTAAGCATAAGAATTCCTAATAAGGCCATCTGCTTGGCATGGGTTCTGGGAACCAAATTCTGACCTTCAACAAAAGCAGCAAGTGCTTGTAAGCATTCACTCATCTCTTCAACCTCTGGTTCTGTCTGTGTCTCATGTAGTTTGTATACCTAGCTTGCATTGCCATCCCTCAGTCCATCCATGTAATGAGTTAACTAGAGATAGTCTTTACTGTCAAGATGTATCTGGGTCAATGTCTCTAGAGTTAGAAAGAAAACAGTCAAATGAAGTGAAGTCCACTATGAGTTGGCCCAGGCTTTCACTACCAGTGTACTGAGAGAATGGTCAATAACAGTTGAAGAATAGCAAACATGGATAATACATGCAATAATGCTATGCAGTCACAGCTTGTCCACAAATGACAAACTGGCAATGTGTTTGAAATGCTTAAAGAAAAGTTTTGAATCATTGGGTCCCTTGTATTTTATTTGAGTTTGAATTTACCAAAAAGAATATAACACAAATTCTATATTTTTTTCTGAATAAATCCTCAGTGAAATATGGTTATAGTTGATGTTTGGTTTTGAGACAGCATTTCACTGTGGAGTCCAGATTGGCACTGTACTATCTATGTAGTCCTGCCTGGCTTTGAACTTAGACCCGTACTCTTTCTCCCTCAGGTTCCCTAGTACTGATAGATATGCGCCATCTTTTTAATAAATCTAATGCTGTGACAGGTGATCTTATAACTTGATGGTTTCATTATGTTCTGATAAAAGTGACAGCATTCCTGTAAAAGGTGGTATGGAGTAGAATCTGGGAGGTTGTCCAGGAACCCTCTCCATCACTTGAGGAGAGCAGTTACTTAGAATTACCATCATCAGATAATGTTAAAAAGAATATACTAAAAATAGCTCATCTTCTTAAAGGACAGGCCAAAAAAATAGTAAAATTGGCTATTAGATGGAATGAGGTATGTAAAGTACAAAATTTAAAGAAGAAAATGAAAATCAGATAATTTTCAAACCTAAGATGAATCATGGCCAGTATTTTTGATATATAAACTTTTCAATATTGAATGTGCAAAACTTCTCATAATTAAACACAAATAAATGAATCTGACATTTTTTTTTTTAAGTAGGATATTCTTCCAAACTTACGATGTTCTCAGTCTCACATGCCAGCAATAGAAGCAGTTATATGTGATTTGGCATTGATTCAAGATGTGGCTTCTAACTTTATATTGATACTTAATATGAATGTTAAAAATATAACTAGCTCATGCAAATTGAAGATGCTTGTTTTACCAGTTTTTGGAATGTAACCAGGGAGTGAGGGGGATGCTTGGGGACCCATGACAGTATGAAGCATTGGGCTCCCTGTTATTATTATTATTATTATTATTATTATTATTATTATTATTTTGTAAATTAAATTGTCATTTGGGTAAATGCTTTTCAAGACTTAATTTGTTGTTAACCAGAACCTGTGTTTAGTAGTAATAGATTTTTTTTAATTGAGGAAATTTGTATGTTAGGCATATGGTTTTTAGTTCATAGAAAATAATATTATCAATAAACACATCTTTAGGTATAGTGGAAGAATACCAGCTTCCCTATCACGACCTCGTTCCCAGTGACCCTTCTTATGAGGACATGAGAGAAATTGTGTGCATGAAGAAGCTACGACCTTCATTCCCCAATCGATGGAGCAGTGATGAGGTAAGGCCAGGCTTGGGGAAGGCATGGCTGACTTCTAAATATGCTTCTGTTTCGTCAAAAATTGTAATATGGATCCCTGGTATTCATTTTGATGGTGACAGCAGTGCTGTCTCATTGGGGTATTTGTATAGAACTACCTGTAGTGCATTGAATCTATTCTCTTTTTTTTTTTTCTGATTTTATTCTGTCAGTTACATAATATAGTGGATGTTAGTGATTGAGTGTGCATAACATTGTTTGAAGTGGACCTGATTTTGGTTCCTAGCTCACAACTGCCTGAGAACATTATTTCATATACCACGTGTGACATTTGCATAATAGCAATTGTTTCTTTTTTTATGTGTCTTTTAAAGCACTATGGTTTTTCCCCCCCTCCATGACAAGTCTAAATCCTTTCCAGAATTTGGTAAACAACAGAAGGCTAGAGTTTCGATACAGTGACATGATACAGGTGGCCTCTCAGGGTGCTAGTCTCTTCACCAACAAAATGCTTAGGTCTTGGGATGAGAGAGAAGGCTTATTGGTTAAGTGGTTAAGAGGACTGTTTGAAGTGGACCTGAATTCGGGTCCTAGCTCACAATTGCCTATAACTGTAGTTCAAGGCAATCTGATGCCCTCTTTGGGCATCCCTGGGTACCTGAACTCTTAGATACATGCACATACAAAATGCACAATTAAAATAAAAATATTCTTTAGTTTTGAAATTGAAATATAATAACATTATTTTCCTTTTCACCCCAAACCCTTCCTGTGAACCATGTGCTCTTTCTCAAATCCATAGCCTCCATTTTTCAAATTATTGTTTTACACACACACACACACACACACACACACACACACACAAACACACAATACATACACATGTATTGTATATGTATTCCTAACCATATAAAGACAACCTGCTCAGGCAGAATAAAGTTACTTGTACATCTATAATCATGAGAATGGGAAATATCTTTCTCAGGGAAGAGCCCTTCAATTGGTTATCAAATTATATATTAAATATAAAATATATTTATATATAAATATATCATATAAAATATTTTATGTATTTGATATATATTTGCTCAAATTACAACTCTGTTTACTGTAAGGGTTTAGATGTGAACCCAAAATAATTGGGAAAGGCTGCTGCCAGGCTGGATAAAGTGAATGGAACAGACCTGGACTCTCGACTTGTTTCCTGTCCCAGTGTCTCTCCATCCACCATCCCACATTCACTCACCCACATTCAAGTTTCTGGCACGTTGGAAAGTTCAAGATGAGTTTGAAGCACATTCTGGGCCCAACAAAGACAGGTGCATAGAGCACTGCTCATAAAGTAAGGTGTTTATGTAAATTCAGTCAACAGGTCTGTTGGCCTGGTGTGTGTTCTTGCATTGCTACTTAGTAGCTGCTTTCTAAGAAGCCATTCAGAGAGCATCATGTGGTGCTGGAGTTTTATTCATCTGTGATAAACCGTGGCTATAGGAATCATTTGAAAGCTCTTCATTGATGATTTTCAATGAAGGAAAATTGTGCCTTACAGCAAGAACAATTGATAGGCTGCAGAAAAAAACCCAAGAGAAAGTTTTAGCAAAACTATTCACAGGTCATTAATCTTGTTAAGTGGTACAGCATTGTGCTACTGTTAGAGCAGACTGCTATGACTTAGAAATACCAGTGTTTCTTTGAGCAGTACAGAATCAAATAAAATATAAAATGTATCATGTGTTGTAAACAATCTAGGGCATAGAATTATGACTCACTGAGTATCATGTTTGCTTAACACTCTCATTAAAGTCATCCTGCCCCTCTTTCAAAAACTCGTGTTTTCTCTTGTCATGGGGGAAATATTAGAGTCTGTGTGTCATGATAAGTTCACATGAAAAAATTTGAGTAAATTTTGGTGTTCTTACCTCACTGGTGCATAAAAATAGGGTCAGACCTCATGAACACCAAATAAAAGCCAAATTCCGAGTTCCGTATAAACAGTACATGTCTCTGACTTCACTCCGATATTGTTCCTTTCTCTTTCAGTGTCTCAGACAGATGGGGAAGCTTATGACAGAGTGCTGGGCACATAATCCTGCCTCCAGGTTGACGGCCCTGAGAGTTAAGAAAACACTTGCCAAAATGTCAGAGTCCCAGGACATTAAACTCTGACGTCAGATACTTGTGGACAGAGCAGGAAATTCCACAGAAGCATCCTTAGCCCAAGCCTTGAACATTGTCCCACTGTCCAGTGAATTCAGACTTTCCTCTAAGAGAGCAAGCTGGACAGACACAGAGGAACCCAGAAACACGGATTCATCATGGCTCTCTGAGGAGGGGAAACTGTTTGGGTAACTTGTTCAAGATATGATGCATGTTGCTTTCTAAGAAAGCCCTGTATTTTGGGATTACCATTTTTTTTAAAAGAAAGATACTTTAATTTTTACCAAAATAAAGCAAATATTGTAGATGTTTTAAGGTTTATACAGCTATAGTTTAATAATAACAAAAGTTCTTCCTAGAAATGTTCCTTAAAGTCAGAATGTTTTTCCATTGGCAAAATACTCTTGCACTCTAGAAAACAGAACAGCCTGTGAACATAAATCAGAATTCAACTTACTTGCTTCCCTGCTCCAGACACCTCAGACTGTTTGGGCCAGCTCTGCTCTGGGCTGCCAGTGCAGTGTGACTGTACGCGTGTACAAGTTCCACCTGCCTGGGACCACAGATTGGAATCCTCCTGCAGCTTCAGCCAGAGTGGAAGAAATGAAGGGTTTATGTTACTAATAGGAGTACATGTTGGTGGGTTCTTCGGAGCTACTTTTGCTTCTCGGTGTTTGAGGCAGCTCTTTCAGGCAATTCCTCCTCTGCTTTCATAAACCACCAGCAAAGCTTTTTCATGAGCAGAGAATCAACACGTGCCTGCCATTGTTCTCGTAAATCAGAAGATCCATATTAAATAAAACTGTCACGAGTGTGGTGGAGAGAGAGACAGGGGACTTTAAAATGGAAGTGATCTGGGCTTGTAGTATAAGGAAGGCATGCCAATGAAGCCGAGCAGAGGCTGAAGGAACAGCAGATAGAAGGCGTGTTTCTTCTCTGTGCCTAAGAACCCATCACAGCAGCACAGGAAAGAAGTATGCACGTCACAGTTTGTACAGATATGTACAGTTTTATGTTGTTGTGTTTTCTAAATCTCTAATTTCAGAGACAGAGAGGAAGCATCTGATCTGTCAGGTTAACGTCACTAAACTTTAATTTAAAAATAAGCAGAGGAAAGCTGATGAGGTCATCAAACATCATGGCTGCTATGATTTCTTCTAGAATAGATATGGGTCTTGCATGGGCCACTTCATACCTTAGATATGGCTCATTTATTCTCGTGCATTTCACTACTAATTTATTCTGTTTCTCTAGGATAGAACACGCATAAAACATCTTGTGATTCAGTCCTGTGAGGTCTTAACTTTTGACTATCTGTGCAAAATCACTGATATGACCATTATTTTTTAGAAACAGGATTTCAGTAAGGTGTAAAGCGGCACATGGCCCTCTCAACTTTATTCACGTAGTTCCTAACTGTGTTTCTTCCATAATGTGATTAGAAATTGCCTACTGGTTATTAAGAAAGGTCAAAGTACTTACTTTCTTTTGCCTTAGAAAATGACATTCCTTCTAGAATCCTCCAGGGGGCAGTGTTTTCCTACACATCTCACTGCTGGGTGCTTGAAATATGGAGACCTTAGAGAAAATTGTCAGCTGCATGAGAAAGGAGGAAATGTTTTACTCTTTCTCTGAAGTAGACATTCGGCTGGCGAGCTGTCCATCTGGAAAAAAAATCCTTATGCTCATTGTCTTTGAGCTGTACCTGGAGTTTAGGAAAACTGTAAAGAGATGCGCCCCTCTGTGCTCTAATTCACTGTGTGGTACTGCAGGGCCACACTTTAGTTTCCACACTTTAGTTTCCTGTAAGATAGATTTTCTCAGCTCTTGAATTTGTAAAGATAAAAACAACTGGTTGTTAATTTAATGGTCATTACATTTTGCTCTTATTGAGGCCAGTGCAAGCTAAGCCACCGAAGAGCCTTTTCTCTGTTAAAATTATATTTTGCTACAGACAGTTTTTTCGTATATTTCTGCTGAAGTGTGGCAGTCCTCTGAGCCTGGGAGGAAAACCTTATTGCCTCTTAGACAGATCCATCTACAAACACCGATGTAAGCATTTTGCCAGTTAAATGGGTATGTTTTGATTTTTATTTTCTCGAGTTTTCTTAGGTGTAAGTGATGTTGTGGGGACCTTTTAGGTCAAATTGTGTTTTCTTATTGGTAGATTTTAAAGTGGGCAACTTTTAATCAGAATGTTTTGTGATGAAGATGTTGATGATATAAAGTGTTCTAGATTTCTAGGGTTCCTGTGAAGAACGGGGAGAAATTTAAGTGTTCATATTTCATCTATATGGTTCATTTTATTGCTTTGGGAAAAATCAACTGCTTATTTGCTAAATATCAACCTTATTTATTCAGTATAAAAATCTTGAAATTATTGAGATCCTTTAAAAGATCCACTCAGTTATTAATGAATTTTCAATAAGAATTTATAATTTATTTATGAATATAATTTCTGTCTTATGAAAACCTAATGGATACAACTAAGTTGTTGTTAAGGACTACCTGTTGACTTCCTGGTAATCCATGCTAAACTTTAAACTTCTAGCATCTCAGAAAATACATTTCTTTTATTGTTTGCTTCAACTTCCTGCAAATTAATAATATAATTGACTGCTGCTTACCCCCAGGACTCTATCAAAGAGCAAGCTTTCCTTCTAACTCCTCTCCCCTGAGGGAATCCTAAATTATTAATTGTTAGATAAGCTTTGTATGTCCAAGTTTATGGTTGGTGTGTGTATATATTATATAAATGTAGATGTATATGTAAATATGTTCATTCTGGAGTCTGGCACACTATAGTATGTCAATGAGAAAGTAAAATATGGATAATAAAGTCCTAGATGAAACATAATATTTATTTATGGAAGCGTGTACATTGTGAACTCACAAATGAAGAGCAGTAAACAGTAGATGTGACTCAGACAGAGTCCCCGACATCACCACTTCCTGTTCTTTATATTCCCCTAACAGAAAGCCTTTTAGGAGACAAGTTGGGATTTTACTTCCAGGGAATTTGTTGGCACATTCCCATTGGTGTGTATACAGGCTCACAAGTACCTAATAATGACTGGCTTTCATGTTCCTCAGGCCAACCATATTCATCAGGAGTGTTTTGTTTTCTGTCTGGACTCACACTCCTTGTTTTGTGGATGGAAAGGCAGTGAGAATACTTTAAAAAAAAACTTGAACATGTTTTGGTGATTACACCATCTCAGAAACCCCCAGTCCCATAAAGAGCTGAAAGGAAGGGGACTGCATCGAAACTGATATAATTTAACAAAACTAATTGTTACAGAAACTAATGCCATAGATTTTAAGAGAAAATTTGGTAATATTTGGGAGGGGGTTTCTTTTCTGTCTGTTTCAAAACAAGACTCATTTGTGTTCTTTTGGGGAACCAGTGCCTTACGGAATTTGTATATACTGTAATTGTTCAGGGCTAGGGAACAATCAGTTGTTTTTGTTACAAATTGTATATGACTTTGTCTTCTTATTTCCCACAATAAAATGGTGTCATCCTTCCCATACAAAAACTATGACTGTTGTCTTAGACTTGGGCCTTTTCTTTGTCTTTGAAATGACCTCATTCATGACAGCATGTGGAAGGGCAGCTTCAGAGGAGGCAGAAGGCAGACCAGGTAACCCAGGGCACTGGGATTCTGAGGTGAGCGTGAACTGGTTTCTTCCACTTTCTCTGTTTAGGATACAAAGTCATCTCCTGAGGGTGAGTGGATGGTGGTTTGAGAGAAATGAAGAAAGTGTAAAGTTTCACTGTGGAAAATAACAGCTTACTTGGAGATACAGTCTGCTGGCTAGAGGCAATGCTCCTGACCAGTAGAGGGTGTTGATATTAAATGTGGGCCACTGGATCCCATAGCTGCTTGAGAACCAAGGCTCACTCCCATGTCAGTGCTGTGATAATAGGTCTGAACTTTTCGTGTCTGTTTTCTTCCCCATGAAGATTAGACCAATGGTAACACCACTTGCATGGGGTGTTTCAGAGGATGAAATGAAGTGTGTACTGGCAACTGTAAGCACCAGCTATTCTATTAGCACTTAAACAAGCCCTTGCTGCCCCTTGTTTTTGTTGCTTTGTTTTTCTTTTAATCACACATCATCTATATCATAGGGTTTAATCAGTCATGGGAGTCAGTGTGCCAAGAAAAGGAAGAATTATTATTGATGCCCCGTGTCATGAGCCTTCAGAGTAGAGCATAAGATTCACTTAATAAACAACAGCTAGATTACAGGACAGAGTCCCAGCAGTGATGGTGCTTTAGTGTGTTAGTGGTTACTGAGAAGGGTGTGACTGAAATTCAGATTTGGGGAGCAAGACTGAGAAGAGGTAGAGGGTGTCATCTGAGGTGGTAGGCTTGGATTAGTAGATACTATTGTTAGTGATGAAAACCCGGAGTCCAAGTTTTGAGATTTGTTCTTGCGTATTTTGAAATTCTCAGTATGGCGGCAGCTTCACGAATATTACAGAAGCAAATTCTTCACATACCATAAGAGGATGAGTAGAAAGTCAGCGGAGTAAGGATTAGATTCAGTGATGAATTTGAAGGACCTAATGATCTGAAGGGCAAGAGATAAGGGTGACAGAAAGGGAGCCTCTTAATGACAGGAGAGAAATGGGCTCTTTGGGGTGTGGGAATGAGACTTACTCTTGTTTCAGAAGCACCCCTCATGGAACCAGAAAGCTCTCTACAAAAAGGAAATGGGGTTGGGGGGTAGTGGCAAGGCCATTCTTTTATTGAGTGTGGATCTTGAGGACAGCTTGGGAAGCTTGTGTCTGAGGGAACTCTAATTGAGATTGGAAAGAGAGAGGAAACCCAAGACTGTTTGCTTGGGGGAGTTAGAGAGGTTTATATCATAGTAACCAATGATTAAAAGGCATGACATTTTGGCATTTTAGTTCCTACACTTGTGCCAAGAAAGTACGCCGCAATATTTGGGGTTCAAATGATTTAGTTGAGCTTAACTCTGTTCTCTCATTTTTCCGTTTTCAACACTTCAGAAATATATAATCTGTGAGCCCCCAATATTTCAACCATACCTTGAGATAACATGCTCTTCCACCCCTCCTCCCAGGCTCTTAAAAGCTAGGATGAATGTATGAGCATGGAACTGCTCATGATGGCAAAACTAGAGTTGTTTATCAATCCAGCTTTTCTTTTCTGACAGTTTTTTGGGGTATGAAGCTAACAGCAGGTCAAGCCTCAGGAGATTTCCTGTTAGAATCACAGTTGCTTCTCCGTCTTCTGCATGCTATGGCTCAGGCCACACTTTTCATAGGACTCAAAGGTATGTAGCAACATCTGCTGGAGCTAAATGGATTCTTCTCTTTCAGTGGGTCACTTTCTGTGTGGCAGGTTTGTTTTCTCATTGGAAATAGCACCAAAGTACAAAGTACAAGGAAGTCTCCTCATTCAGGGAAACTGTACAGGCTCTGTAATTCCTACTCAAGCTTCTGCTATATTTACGAAGTTGGAGGGTCTATGGGACTGAGGAGGATTCCTTACCATCAATTGACAATGAGGAATAGATTCAGGGCAAGATCAGTCTCAGAACTCTAATGACCACATAGACATGCTTTTAGGGATAAGAGTTCATTGATTTGACCTTGAAAAACATTTTCATATTGTCCAAAGTGTGGGTGACAACATCAGTGAAACTTGGGGCTACTAAATCTCAAAGAGAGAAGAGGCTAAGGCTAAACTGTACGTGGAACACGGGTTGTATTTGCTTTGTGACTGCCTTTCTTTGCTTCTTAATCAAATTTTCATTCTTTTATCCACAGACATCCTGTGGTGTCTATGCCTGCAAGACCCCTTGACTGATATTTTCATTACTTCTTTATCTCTTGAATAAATACTTGAGTTTGTCACCACTGTGTAGGTCCTGAAGGGAAAAGTTTTCTTCTCCACCACATTGGCTTACCTTTGTTGGTTAGTCAAGATAAGCAAAAGGGTCAAGGGGCAGATGGCAGTCAATTTACAGTATTTCTCTAAGTCAATGTGTTATTGAGCTGACTCTGCTTTTCCTCTTTAGAGGCTTTCTGTGTTATACCTGGCAACTTTCTCCTTGCTCATCTGAGTAACTGAGGTCCTGCACTAAGGTAGACATATATTCTGGGGTTCATGATAGCTCTGGGCTGCCTCGGGAGACTTGTCTTTTGTTTTCTGTTATTGTAGTTCTTTGCAAACTCTACTGGAGATCAGATCTTTGAGTGTAGCACATGACCATTTTATAATAGGCTCCAGAAAATATTGATACAGGTGCTGGAATGGGCTGCTGTATAAATTGCTCACTGGTATTTCTGCAAGCTTTTTCACATTACCAGGTACATCCAGACAAAGGAAACCAGAGCCTCTCAAGGTGGGTCAAGGCATTGTCCCAGGGATTGCTATGTGTAATGTTGCTAGAGAAGCATCCTTCTAGAACTTTACCCTTCCTTGGAAGAAGGTTGTGATTACCATTTATACGAGACCCAAAGATTTTTTGCCTTACTTAAAAAAAAAATCCCCAATAACTTCTAGACACAAAGCTTCTCTGTGTTATAAAGAAACAAAGCCTCTATTGCTTATAAATATAATTTATTACCTGTTTAAAAATTCTTTCTTACATTTGTACACGTTGGCTGACAGAATAAATGCAGGCAATTTACAAATCAAGGGGACTGCAGGAAAATTGGGTGAGGCAACCAGGGAGAGAAAAGAGGCACACCCAATGCTGGTATCCCTCACCTCCACCACACAGCAAGGCGATGAGTAAAATGCTGGAGAGCACTCTTCAGTTACTGGGGTCATTAGAAAAGGAATTGCATAGAAGATACAGCAAGACAGAATTCCATAACAAAGGAAGAAGTGTTCCATATCTGAGAAGCCAAGGTCATGTTGTTTTGCTAAAAAAAGAAAAACTGACAAAGCATAAAATTTCAACCTGATATTTCTGAAGTTGAACTGGTCCAAAGAAGACAGCAGGAGGGTGACGCAGCCTCTTTTTTCAGCAGGAAGCTGAGGATTGTTCTCTGATGAATACAGGTTTTCTTCTTTAGAACAGGAGGAAGGTTACTGGTTCCTTACAGCTCAACATTAAGCTTAATACACACAACACTGTAACATCTCTCTCTCTCTCACACACACACACACACACACACACACACACACACACACACACACACAGAGTAAACTAAACACCCAATAATAATATTCCCTGCAACTTGGCTAAATACATTGTTCTAAGGGTGAGGGTATCAATACCCATAGTAGGACTAAGAACAAGTGAAAGAAAGAATGCAAGTTATGTGTTCAACTGGCTTCTCTTTCTTTCCAAAAATCTGGAGGAAAAATATATCTGAATCCATATATGTTCAGTTACAGATGATAATGACTTTAGGAACACAAAGAAGGGTAAAGGCATTTTCTACTAGCTGTGGATTTGTTTTGTATGCTATTTTAAAACTAGTTTAACACAGCATAGAGCTCATCGTGATGCTTTGATGTTGCCACATCATCATGCTGAGTGAAGGTCAAAGGCAGAGAGCTCATCCCTTAGGCAGCCCATCAGGACAACCAGCCCACAGTTCACAGCCACCATGGCTGGGTGTCATCAGGCTCCATGGCATTAGGCCTTTGGCATATAAAGATGGCATGGGTTTAGGCTTGTTTAAAATTGGTCTTCCAGTACTATTACCTGCAATTTATAATTCTGCCATGGCATAGGTTCCCAAATGACGTATAAAAAGTTGGTGTACCATAACAAATGACATGGCTGGTAGACAGCTGATTGTATCTCGGGACACTCCCTGGTTTTCTGCTTAACAAATAGTGGGTTTGACCATGACTGTCCTGATATATGGCAGAGACTTTCAATTTAGGTAACTGGTAATTCCTGGGACAGATTCCTTCATATAAAGTTGAGTATACCGAAGACTGGCAAGTAACCTCTTACATCTCCTTGGCTTTGACTTCTAGTATGTTTATGGAGTGTGTCTATTTGTCCTGAGGATAGCTCAGCCACACTTAAATAGGCCTCTGAAAATACCTTTGGTTGAATAAGCCTGTTAATATCCCACCACAGATCAATAAAAGAAGCAGCCAAGCCCACTGGACTTTCTGAGGACTGTTGCAGAAAAAATAGGGGCAACCATTTGGCCAAAAGGACTAAAGGATCCACAACTACACTCTTAGTTTGAAGAAATGATACCTCATCCAGGTACATGTAGATCATCTCCACTCATTAAACAAATGAGCTTAAGTGTCAGATGTTTGCAAACATGTATGACATCATATGGCTTATTTAGCCTATATGAACATAAATTAGTATTGGTTGTAATAAGTGTATTCCTCATACTCCCAATTCCATCAAAAAGTTATTGAGTGACTGTCAAAGTGGTCAGTGTAAGCAAAGATGACACAATCGGATCTTTTGGGGAAGAAAAACAGTATTTTGTTGTATAGACAAAGAGTTACAAGGTTTTCATTCAATGTCAGCTCAGTTTGCTTTAAAAGTACAAAAGCAATACAAAACTAAAGGAATAAGATAGTTGGTCCCACGAGGCACTCAGAAGGCAAAACCAGTTTTATTATCTTGAGAATAATAATAAAAATACTTTTCTTTTGGATCTATAAAATAAGATGCTCATTGGCCCTTATCATCTTTACAAATGACTGATTTGAACAATGATGTTCTGATTTACAAAGCTTCTCAGAAAAGGTATCTCAAGTCTAATTCCACCTGCATTGTGTTTCTGTAATCCTCCTTTGCCACCACGACCTTGGACTTACACCAGCATCTATCTCTGAATGGATTACTCTTCCCGAGCAATTACTCAGCTCAGATTCATGTTCATCTTGAAGACTGGGAAGAAGTAAACCTTTTCTACTTTGTCTACCATATTCTCCAACATTGATTCTTCTACATTGATTAGCTCCAGAGAACAGACTATAGGGATGTGTATGGATTCTGGGGCAGATTATAATCCTTATAAGCTCTCTTTGTACTGTGGCTATAGAGGTATGAATGACCCAGAATCACAGCTGCTAGGTCTTCAACAGAGACACAAAGAGATGGAAGCACGCATCTGCTCTCCTCCAGATGTGAACTGTCTAAACCTTAGCCTCTGAAGATTTCCTTTTCAATCCATTTTAAGAGAAATGTCTTTAAAACCTGATTTTAATACCTATTTTCTAGAGAATCCTAAATATAGTCATTATGACTTTTCCCTAAAGAATTAAAATATATAAAATCATAGCAAATATGAAAGTAGCTAATGATATACTTTGATCTTGGACCTCTCATTCCGCAATTTATCCTTCTTTGATAAGATTTATTTGCTCAGGTCAGGATGGAATTCTTTGTATAGCAGAGACAACATGTCTGCTTTGAAGATGCTTAGCTGTGACTCTCGCGACACATGCTTGTACATATGTACTCAAGTCAATTTGAATTAATATCATCACAACAAGAAAAGAATATGAAGCTTTAGATTCCTAATCTCAGAGGGTCTACTTCATCTGAAGATTGTTCATCTTGATTAATAGCCACAACATCCCTGTCTATAGACACAGGATTCTCATTTACAAATGTAGAATGGGTTTAAGCAGGTATAGTAGTACATACTTAAACTTTCACCACTTGAGAGGCTGTGGAAATAGCATCATGGATTTGAGAATATTTAATCAAACAATAAAACCCCCAAGGGGATACCATGTGTTTGTATATATGTGTGGAGGTATTTGGCACACAGGTTTCCTTCTTTGTGAATACAGCTTATGTTTCTAAAAATCAGTGTTTTGGAATTAAAATATTTTAAATATGCAAAACACAAACATTCATAAATAATGACAACTTTCGGAGACATTTTTATGTAGATTCCATATATGTCAATTACAAGAAAATAATTTAAGATGTGTGAGTAATTTGATGAGGTACTATGCCCAGAAAATTGTAAAATGGATAATTTAACTGAAGAATATGAGAGTAAGAGAATTACACACGTGGGTAAATTTTCCCATGTCTGTTTGTCACAAATGTCTTGTCAAACTCCACAGGTACTTAATTGTCAACTTTGTGTAAGCGGCATGTGAAATTGAGTAACTATATGGCAGGCCACTAGATGGCACCATGCACAAATAGTTTTTCTACCCACCCACAGCAAGCAAGACTTTCCTCAGAAGCTCTGTAGAAGTCAGACATGTTGCCACAGAGGTGGTGATGAAGCTCCCTCTAAAATGTGCTGTGGCAGGTAAACCTCGTGTGTTGGAAAGCAGCTCTCTAACAACTATTATTTTCTTCCAAAGAAAAAAGAACAGATTGCTTAGTGAAAATTATTTGATGTATGGTATGTTATAGTTTGGAAACCGTCATTCACATGATAGAAAGTAGTTTTATGACAAATGATTCCTTCATAAGAGATCAGTCATTTTTTCCTTTTCCTGTTGTAAGAGTCTGAATAGAAAAACCAGTATCTCTAAATGCTTGAACCCAAGGACTCTGAAAAGATTCAATAGAGTTGCTTTGGTTATATTCAGCATTTCTGTGTTGGTTACTTAACAGTTTTTTAGGATAAATTAACCAGAACAGCAACATATTTGTTCCACTTGACTTAACACAAAGCATTAATGTTACATAGAACACCCAGTCCAGATCTCTCAGTTTGGATTTCTTCAATGGTTCCAAAATCTAAGTAGTGAAGATAACCCTTCACACTTGTCTCAAGAGGCAGCAATGTATAAGTCTTTCTTCCCCTTGCTTTTTAAGAATATCAATCAAACTCTTAAAAGTTCGAACAAACTCATGGCTACAGGCATCAGCCACTGAACTTGTTTAGAAGTACAGAATTCCCCTTCCACAATCAGTGGGACCAGGATTTTTATGTATGAATATGGTTAGAGAAAGAGACTGTAGAATATATCTCTGAAAGAGAAGAAAAACAGCATGAAGGAAGAGTCTCCACAACTGCCACAGTTCTTTAATGACTAAGATGGAAGAGTCAGAGAGTATCAGGAAGTAAAAGAATTGGAGGGGTATTAGGCAAAATGATTCCCAGTGGAATCCACTCAGCAAACTTCCAGCCCCAAAGTACACCACAGCCACATTTTGAAGTTTCTGACTTAAGGACATTGGGTGCTTCCTATTTACCTGTGTCTGTGACTATGGGGCTGCTAATTTTTTGTTCACCATCTGCTGAATGAAGTTCCTATATCAAAACAAAGCAACCAACCAAACAAAACCCAGGATGGTCCCAAGGAGAACTCATAGTGTGCACAACTAACATTTCATAGGATTAAGGAACTAGTAAATCTCTGTAAGTACAACTGAATATTATTAAAGCAAAGATTAAGGGAAAAAAATGATACCAATTCCTTGAGCTGCATGGGCCTTTTGTAGAAATAGTCTTGAGATCTCGAGATCAATAAATGAATAAAGTAGAATTTATAATTAATTGGAAAGCTGGAGGGTAGGGCCACACCACAGGTCAAGACAATGATAAAAGGATGCCATGTCTTAGTGAACAATCTCATGTAACAATGATACAAAGCCAAACAAATAGACGCATATTGAAGGAATCCCCGTTCAAGTCTACCCCGCCTGCAAGATATAATAGGCTGATGACATCACAATGGGAGATTAGTATTCTGGGACATTGAGATGATCTGGTCTAACCCCATAGTTTACAAAGGACAATTAGCTCCAGTGAGTTTTAATGTTCTCCCCAAAGTCACACAGCCAGACAGGGACCAACTCTTCAAGGGATAACTGGTTTCCTGATTCCTAGTTCAGACACTGTTGCCCACAACCACACGGCCTCCCAGATAGACAGCCACAAGAGTAAATGAACTTTACACAGAGAACTCTCCTCATGATAAGAGCAAGCTGAAAGAGCAGACATAGCCAGTGAGCATTTCTGACTTTTCCACCACAGATTGGTAGATCAAAGGTCAAGGAAGCAAAAGCTATGAACTAAACTGGTAACCAAGCCCACCTTTTTAGGCAAGAAAGGGAGGCAGGTCTAGTCAACACCAAACACTAACAGTATTGCTAACTAAAACAAAAGAAAAATCTTTTTACTAGAATATTTGTAATAATCATCAATAATAATGATAATATTTAAAAAAAACACTCAAAATTGCTTATTACAAACACACACATGGTACAGAAAGGTTTGTGTGGAGGGTCGTGAGTTGCTACCTCCCCTATAATAATGCTACATCTCTGTTCCCAAAGGATACTGACTGGGTTCCCCATGACGTCGGGAATTTTAGCAATTTCTCCTTTACATTTAGATTCTCCACTTCCCTGATACCAATGCCAATACTGGTCCAACAAGTTTCAGAAACAGAACACTGATGGGAAGATTATCTGAGACAATTGATGTACACGATTTGTAGCAAAATTCTGTGATGTCTCTGTAAATTACTAATCTGAAATAGACACAATAAAACCGTCCACAGCTTCAACTTCAAATGATCTGAACAAAAATAGAACGAGCCATGGACAGTGTCTGCATCCCTGTCCAATTTGATGTAAACAACATTTGTAGAAACTGGGTTTGTTAAGAAAGTTTATCCATACATCTGGATAGCAATAAAAAGCGTTTCCTAGGAAACTGTAAGATCCTGTACCATACAGCATACAGCCCAACGAAGAGAAAATTAGATTGATTCTTAAATTCAAGGTACAAATTTACACAATTTTTCTTAATTCCCATGGTGGTGCTGTCCGAATGAAGTGGGCGTGTACCTTGGTGGTTTTATCTGTCCCTCACGTTTCCTGTTGCCATCTTGCCTGTAAAGCGCCTTGGTCCTATCTGGATTTCCTCCTCAGATGTGGTTCACCTGAACACAGATGCCCTGTGTAATTTTGTCCTTCGATGTCAGTTCCGGTGTGGTCAATACTGTCCTTCTGCTGCCAAGGACACTACTGTTTCATGTCTTCCCATTTCTTCCAGGACAGCTGCCAGCATGCTCAGGTTTCCATCTGGGAAGTTTTGTGCTTCCCAAAGATCCAGGATTACGCCAGTTGGGCTCGATTTGGTGGCAAAGTAATTCAAGTACCTGCAATTGAGAATGGGAAATATGCTCAAAGGTGTGACTTACAGGTCTATTTACAGTATTATCGTCTCTGCATCTGTGCTAAACCTGTCTGTCTTGAAGTATTTCAGTCCCACTGTGGATTCTAGTGAACTCCACTTAATGATTGCACCATTCCTAATTAGATCAGCCCCAGACAGGACATGTGCTGTTTAACTTTGTTAACCTCAACTCTGAACAGGATAATTTAAGAGACAATGTGTCTGTGGGGTTTGTCCGAAACAGGAAATCAAGAGGCTTATATTTTCTTTCCAGCCCAGGCTCTGACGATCTTTGACAGGTCATGCCACATCTCTTCCTTGGAGGTGACAGATATATTCTACAAAGCAGAGGCTCTCAGGGTCTCTTTATAACTTAATACAAATGCTTGTGTGAGCATGTAAATTATTCATTACACATTACATCTTGTTCAACTGGCTACAGATGAACAATAATTACTTTAGTGAATAGACATCATATTTAGGAGCTCTTAGCACATGAGCTAGACAAAGTAGATCTTGACACTGATATAGGTCATATAACCCAGCACTTCTCAGAACTGTTTGGAAGCTCACAGTACAAGGTGAACAGGAGCTGAATACATACTTTGAGAATGAAAATGTAAGCAGATATGTAGTGGGAAGAAAAAAATGCGCTACTTTCTATAACTCTTTTTCAGTCCTAGGGACAGACCTCTGCCAAATGAAAGCAGTAGGCTCAGAAGCCTAGGTACACTCACCTGTCCAGGTTGAGTTTATGGGCCAGCATCCTCCAGTCGTGGCCTCTTGTTTGAGGAGCATCCAGGCTGCTGCATAGCTTCTGCCGGATAGGGAGAGGGATGCTGAAAGCACTTGGTCCAGTGACAGTAGTGATGGTGCTAGCAGGGTCCAGGAGAGGCAAATCGATGCCAGTAGGTTCCTGTAGAAAGGACACAACTTTATTTTCAGAAGACAAATGTAATCCCTGTTGACTCAGTCAGCATGATACTTGACTCTCAGTTGGATAATCTCTGTATCCAACTTGAGATGGCTACAAAGAATAAGTTCTGTTCTCTTCAGGAAGGACAGTTTCTTCCTGGCCTGGAAGTAGTGGGTTGGTATAAGCAGGACATTGGGAGGTAGCTTTGTATAACCTGTGTTCAGGGGTTATAGGTCAGGACTGGGCAGGACATTTTTGAAAGCTCTGGTGAGATTCCATAGTGGCTTCCCTAATGAGAGACTCCAAGACAGCAACTCTCAAACTGAGGGAAATGTAAACTTCTAGTGACCTTAGGAACTGAGACACTTCTCAGTATCAAGATTACAGATATGAATTAGCAACATAAATAAATATATGGTTGGGAATTCCTGTGTTTTCCAATGTCTCAGCCCACAGAATGAGAGCTGCTGCTTTGGGAAGGGAGAAGAGAGGTAATATCGATGTTCCCGAAGGGTCAGGTGCTGGAAATGCTCAAAGAGAAGTTCTTTCTGAAGGAATAAATAGATCTGACATGAATAAGACCATTCAGAAGCCATCTAACTCTAAATGCATCCTCTCTGTGAACACATAGGAAACTCCATCTAGCTCTAGGAAGGTGGTTCCCTCTGTCTCTAGCTTGATAAAATGGGACAATGCTAAGAAATATCAAATTAAGACAAACTTAAAAAAATAAAAAAGAAAATAGTAAACACAGAATATTGCCTTGGGGCAAGGCACTAATGGTACCCTCTAATTGCTGAACCTCCTTGCTTATTTTTTTTAAATCCAATTTAAGTAGAGAAAACTATAAATTGGCTCTTAAAATAGTTTCAGCTCATAAAGCAGCACAAATGCAAAATCTAAATTTCATCTGCAAGAGAAACTCTAATCATTTTCTGATCACTTCTGCTGGTCTGAAAGCAAGAGAAAATGTTGCCTGGGAACCATTAAAGCAATAACAAGAAATCTTCTTGATCTGCTTTGAATGTCACCTCTTTTTTTTAAGGCAGGTAATGCCTTGAGGTACACAAGTAGTTACTGGGGGTGGGGGGGAGACACTAGACAGAGAGCCCAGGTCATCCTGAAGTCTGTGATGTCTTTCTAAGCACTCAGCTTGGGGAGGGGGCATTGCCACTGCTGTTAGAACCCCCATGTCCTGCCCTGATTCTGAGGCCTCTGCAGACATGGGATTGTGGGATCTTTGAGGAGCATGTGGGATCCCTCAGCTGGCTGACTCCCAAGTGTGACCCACAGGGTAGTCTGCTTTTTGGGGATCAACTTCTATAAACCTTCTGGATGAGACCCATTGAGGAGTTGGTGAACATGTTAGAGAAAATTGTTTTTCTGCTTTTTGTTTGTTTTGTTGTTTTTGTTCCTTACTAAAGAATATACACAATAGTCTTGGCTTTGATCAAAGTCTCAGGGCTCAGAACCCATAGCTTGGCAAAGACATGGTGCTGGCTTTTGTATATCAGCTCTTGTATATTGGCTAGACTGTGGGCTGCCTCTCAGAAGCGTCCAGTAGGATTAGAGAGCTCTGATGAGATTCAAAACCTACAGCTCTTTCTCTTCAGGCACAGAGCTCTGCCAAAAAGTATGAGTTCATAACCTCCAGGGTCACAGGGCTTCAAAAAGGCAAGCATCAAGTCATTCAGGGGCACGTATCAATGCCTATTAGTGGATTCATGTTGGAAATATTAGGATACAAGGGTTACAATGATTATATTGGGCACAGCAATATACATGACTGCATTGCTGTGGGGAAACAGAGATGTTCCAAACTATCAGTACGGTTTAGTGACATCACCCCGGTTCACGTCCTCTTATTCCTTTATGAGAAGTGAAAATTGCAATTACTCCTTAGGTCCAGAAGGAAAACCTACCATCCCCTCAAGTACATTCCCACATTGACTGTCCTTGGGTGGGAGTGGAGGGTGAAGTCTGCACAGGGAGTAATTGGCTTGTGAAGCATGGACTCTTGTCTCCAAAGAGTTTGCTTATCATGGTTGGCCACAGTATCTTCCTGCTGCTTGCCTGTTCTCCATCCTGCACTCCTCCCAGCCTGTCTTCCCACATGGCTCACCATGTGAACCACTCTTCCCTGATCCTCTCTCCTACTCATTCAGCCAATGAAGTGTTTTAATATCATTTTTTCCCATGACATTCTAACCTTAAAATTTTGTATCTCTCTCTCTCTCTCTCTCTCTCTCTCTCTCTCTCTCTCTCTCTCTCTCTCT
>JANHMN010000001.1:16851129-16974291 GCA_030674055.1 Rhabdomys pumilio
TCTCTCTCTCTCTCTCTCTCTCTCTCTCTCTCTCTCTCTCTCTCTCTGTGTGTGTGTGTGTGTGTGTGTGTCCACATTCATGGGGACAACGGTGACTATCATTCCTCAGGTACTATAGTGCTTTAGCGTTTGAGTTCATATCTCATCTAGAAGGGTAGGCTGTCTGCCTATTGAGTACAAGAAGCCCCAGGCATTCCTCTGTCTCCTCCCTGTTTCAGTGTTGGGATTATTAATGCATGTTATACCATGTCTAGTGTTCTTATTTTTATTTTTTATATGGGTTCTGGAGATCAAAATCAGATTCTCCAACTTTATCAGTGGAGCCGTCTCCCCAATTCTAATATTTTAACATGTATTTAACTGTACGTGGTTAATGTTTTGACTTCATAGAAGCATAAAGGGTGAAGTGACTTAATCTCGTCGCTCTTTTCTTTAACCCTCATCTTTTTCAGTTTCCAGTTCTTAGTATTTCACTTTCAGGTCAGTGTCTTATTGTTGTTCTTTGTTTGAGAGAGAGAGAGGGGAAGGGGACGAGAGACACATACACACATGAATTTGCTCTTCTACTGTTTGGCTTATTTTTACCTAACCTAATGGCCTCCATCCAGTTCTACCTCTTTCAAGGAAAATTACAGGGTCCCATTATTCTTGTTATGTACAGCATATTCATTTTGTTGAGGGTAACCAGGCTGAATCTATGACTTCACTATTGTGGGTTTTGGTTTAATACACAAGGCACATAGGCATGTTTGATTAGGCATGCTAGTTCAATTTCCTCTGGTTATATACTTAGAAGTGGGATAGCTGGATCATACAGTTGACTATTTTTAGTGTTTTTAGGTGCCTTTATAATGCCTGTACTAATTACATTCCCATCAACAATGCGAGCATCCCTTTGGGCCACATGCTCATTAGCATTTATTGTTGGTCACTTTGATCATAGCCCTACTAACTGGGGTGAATGACATCACACAGTGGCTTTGATTTGTACTCTCTGATGGCTAACTGAGCAATTTTTCCCATGTATGTTGGCCATTCATATTCTTTTGAGAAGGGCTTTTGGTTATAATGTGCTCATTTTAAAAGTTAAAACAATTTGTTTTAGTTCTTTCTATTTTCTGAATAAGAACCAGTCACATTTAAAGCCAGCATGTGTTTTCTCTAATCCTGTAGCTCTCTCTCCAACCAGTGATCATTTCCTATGTTGTGCAAAAGCTTTTTAATTTGAGATGATCCTAGCTGTCATTTTTTCTTCTCTATTTTCCGAGGCTTGGTTTTCCTGTCTAGAAAAATCATCACCTTTAACAAGGTTTTGTGTTTATTTTCCAGTCGTTTTCGTATTTCAGGTTTGGTTTTGTGTGTATGGTGAGGAGTATTACGTCTCAGCTTTCTACATGTGTTGATTTCCCACAACATCATTTGTTAAGGAGGCTGTCCTCAGTCCACTGTGCAGTGTTGGTGACTCCATTGAAAACATCCAGATGCACAGCAAACTCTTATTTCTGGGATGCAGCATGACTGACTTATGCATCTGTGTTGTTTGGAATGCTATGGCTTCACAGTAAGTGTTTGAATCAGGAATCGGGTATTTTGATAACTCCTACTTTGCAGATTTCACCCAGGACTGTTTGAGGTATTTAATTTTTAAGAAATATGTTTTAATCCTTATGCATTTTAGGTTTGTGTTGAACCTGAAGATGACTCTGGTTACTATAGATATTTTAAATTATTTATTTTTACAATTCATGGACATGGGAGTTTTTTCCATCTTGTGTGTGTGCTGTTCAATATTTTTCAAGAATGGTTTGTGCATTTCATTTCAGAACTTTTCTGCTTCCATTAAGTTTATTCCAGGGTATATTTTTCCTTCCCTGCCTACTCTAAACAGCCCTGTAGTTGTAATTTCTCTCCATAGTTCATCTTTGATGTACAAATATGCCAATCACTTTTGCAAGTTGATTTTGTATCTGAGTATCGAATTATCAATTATTATATTCTTTGAGGTCTATTTTTCTATGGATAGAATTAGACCATGAGCATAAAGAAAAACTTTACATTTTTATTTCCAATTTGTTTGTCTTTTTCACCTCTTGTCAAATTGCTCTGCATATTTGTGTTATTCTTAGTAAGATATATGAAGGTGGATACTTATATATGTGTTCCTGTTTTAAAGGAAAATACCGTCGTCTTTCCCCTACTCAGTATGATAAAGTTATGGATTTACCATACATTATATTTTATGTCCATATATGTTCCTTCAATATATAACCTATTCAAAATTTTAAGATCTAGATTTGTTGAATTGTTCTATGCCTTTCCTATATCAGGGATGCTCATAAAATTTATATCTTTCATTCTGTACATATGATACAATTTGTATGTATTAAACCATTGAGCCATCCTTTCATCCATGGGATGAAGCCTCTTGATCAGAATTTTGTTGAGAGTTTTTGTTTGATCATAGGTATTGGTCTTTAGCTATTGCATATGTAAGTTTCTTAAAAAGCAATGCTGGTATCATAGAATCAGCTTCAAAAACTGCCCTCTCATGAAAACTGTGGGATACTGTGAAAAGAATTGGACTTAGTTCTTCTTTAAAAGTTTAGACCCTAGTTTTGTTTAATCAGTGAGGAATATGTACAGCCCTCATCTAGGGCTATATGGGGCTCTACAGATGATGGTGAAAGCTGAGCACCAGTTCTGACTTGGAGTAGCGAACCCCTACAATTCTCCTTTCCCCATTTCTCAGTCTGGCCCCAACCCTTCTCAGGTTGCCATCTTGGTGTTACTTGGCCAGATTGAGTGCTGGCACACTCTTCTGCTTCTCATTCCTAGAACCACTTCTAGAAGCAGCATTCTGACAGGTCTTTTCCTTTAATATCTTATACACATGCCTTAAATTTGGTTGAAAGGGCATGTGCTACAACACTCCTCTTCATATATACCCAAACACCCTACCTGGAGAGAGACTGGCCAGGACATAGCCATAGCTCTTAAGTATTCCCCAGGTTGAGCCCTAAACAGACTGGATGGACTGCAAATTCCTATGTTCTCTTATTTCTTGGCTGGCAGGCAGAGTATTTTATTTGTTGTTTTATAGACAGATTCCACTGCTCTACTCACATGGCACCCTGTACATTGAAGTTATTCAATTATTGTTTGCCTAAATGGGAGTATTTTTTGCTGTGGTGGGGAGACAGTGAAACCCATTCCTAATAAATTCCACCTGCAGAGTAGGGGAATTTTTTTTCTGTTTTCTTCTAACTAAATGTGAATGAGGGCTTGATACTTCTCATTAGTAAACCCTGAGGGTAAAGAAAGGGTAGTTTAAAATATATATGGATCTCAGGAAAGTCTTACACACTCAGCTCATCCCTTTCTTGTTGAGTAAAGAACCAGCATCATTTTATGTGGGCATTGCCCTAACTCCTAACTTGGTTACTCTGCCTGTGTCTCTGTGTCTATGAAACAAGCTTTGTACTACACTTATTGGATGGCTGATAGTATACTTTATAATACATTGAAAGTAATCAGGGAAAATACACATATGCATTTATGTTTAAATTTCATGTAGTATTTTCATTTGCTATTGGCTTTTCCTTTACTTCCAGGTAAAAGTAGAGATTACTCTCACAGAATGTTTATTGCAATAATCTTTTATGATAGTAGAACCATCTGCTTTTGATGTTATAATATTCTTAGTTAACCAAATGATTTTTCAGCATTAACCAAACATCTGTTTTGGGTGATCAATTCACAACTTTAGTTGGGTGGTAGTTTTCCTTATATAGCTTATGGAAGCTGTAAACCCCCTTTACATTTTAAGATTAATTTTACTTCCTCCCTTTTTCACTCCCTTCCTTCCTCCCTCCCTTCCTTCCTTCCTTCCTTCCTTCCTTCCTCTGTCTCTCCTGGTCTCTTTCTCCCTCTTTCCTTCTTTCTTTTTTTTTCAGGATTTCTCTGTGTAGCCCTAACTATCCCGGAACTCACTCTCTAGACCAGACTGACCTTGAAGTCAGATAGTTGTGATCTGCAATGTGGGTACTGGAGCTATGCCCAGGTCTTGTGCAAGAGCAGCAAGTGCTCTGAACCATCTGTATTTTGAGAACAGGACATCTGATGCTTAAGCTGGCAGTGGATTCCATTGATCAAAGAGTTAGTACTTGCTAGAACCAGTTATTCCAATAGAAGAATAGTGGATATGATTATTTACGTGCTATGAAGCAAGTTCTACTTGTGGCACGTCTTAGATGTTTAGGTATTGAGTTTTCTCAACAGCCCTAAGAAATGCTGGTATCCTAGGTAAAGCATAAGAAGATAATAAAGGAAAAATAATTGGGTATATTCCTACTGAACTGTTCTCATGGGAATTTATTATGATTGGTCTTTGTCTACTGCTAAAATGACACCAAGCCTAAAATAACATTTCAAGCTTTTCTTCCTTCTTTATATCTATTCAAATAATATTTTAGTCTTCTAGGTATTTTCCTTTTAAAACCTCTTTCCTTCAGTGAGAGGCTTTTAGGAGCATCTGGTAAAGGGGACTTGGAAGAACAAATAGTGGCTCCTGAGAAAACCATGCTGTATGCATGTCCTGTCCAGACTGGTTCTTGTGGTAGGCAAAGGTTCTACCCAGGCTCATGAGGCCCTTAGTTGTGTGATTTTACAAATGACTGCTGGTGAGTGACCTTCATTAGTAGGTCACTAGTGGTAAAAGGAAAGCACAATGTATTCTGAACAAGACAGAATTCTCTGGGGATATGACATTGGAAATTAGAACCCCTTAGACTCTGGTAGCTTGCCTTGTGATAGAAGGAGCAGGGCTCAGAAGCAAAGTAACCACAAATAAAGCCTGTTCTCTACTTATACCAACTTATGAATCATACTGGGCTACTTCTCAGTTTATGATGAGGACTTGGGTTACTAGACTCCCCAGAGCCTTCTGTCTGGAGCCTCACATCCCTCCAGCATCAGCATCAGTACCAGAAACCTCCTCCCTATTCCAAAACCCAACCTGCATTCAAAGGATAACCACAATGATGGAACACAGGAACTCAGAAGTACAAGCGGTAGAGTGCTCCTGAATCCCCAAAGTTTTTCCCAGTCTGGTCATTTCTTCTTCCTGAGTTTCATGTGCTTGTCTGTCACACATGGGCAAATGCCTGCCGCGTGACTACAGGGATGGCCTCTGAGCTGACTGCCAAGTTGCAAAAGCAATAATCTTTTCTCTGTGTTGGCACCAGAAAGGAGTCCTTAAGTTGTGATCACACTTTGCAAAACTGCCCTTTCTGTGTGAGGAGCTAGCAGCCCTCCCTGGTGGGGGAGAACTCAGAGCAGCTCTCATTTCTTTGTGACTGCATCTGATCCACCTTTTCAGGGAGCAGCAAATGTTCATGCTGAACAGAAAGCACGCATCAAAGGGCCAGACTCCTTGCCCCCCTCCAAAATTCCACAGCCTTTGTTGTCACAGGAGCTGGGTGGTTATTGAACTTTGCAGACCTGCTGGGCCAGGAAAGTGAAAACACCCTCCGAAGCCAGCAGGGGTGGTGCTCTGTGCCTGGGAGATAGGACTGTGCATCCAAAGGCCCGGCGGTTGCCATGGCACCCTGACACAGAGATCATTCCTTATGAATGTCACCGAGGTCTGTGACTAAAGTTGTTTATGAGTCAAAAGTCTCATGAAACTACAGGAGGAGAGGATGGCCGCGCCTCACAGGCTGTGGGAAAGAAGACTGGAGCTTCAATAAGCTCACATGCTCCCCCCACCCCCGCCACCTCTGCCTCATTTGCTAAGGAAGATCATTTTTAAATAGGATATGTAGCACAAGACAGGCTGAACAGACTGACATTGCAGTCATCTCCAAACAGAAGAAAAAACGTGTTTTAAATCATACTCTGCTGGCTGTAGTAGTGTTCATGGGCTTTGTTGCTCACACAGCAGCATGGAGCTGGGCTCCAAGGGGCCTCAAGGGGCAGCTTTCTGAGCAAATGGCTTATTCATCCTCCTTTGTTCCTCCAACATGAAGGCTTACGGCTTTTCAAACCATAGTCTTTGCATCCAAAGAGGACAGAGAAGGTCATGGGTACCTCCTATTTCCTTACAGAGAGGTCTGAAATAACAGCAACTATTGTTACTGCTGTGATATGAATGTATAAAAATGCCCAGCTGTGTGTGTGTGTGAAAATCATAGCAGACAAAGGCAAAACTGACCACTCTGAAGAGTATGGATTTTCCTTCTATTCCTGGAGTATCTCACCCACTCTGGTGTGAAGGACATCTTCTCTGATTTGGAGGTTAGAGAAAGAAAGGAGACCTAAAAGCTTCTCCTTTCAATAGGGGAACAAAGTGGGGTAACAGGCACCCTTCTTTTCCTTCATTCCACTCAGAAGCACATGACTCCAACAAAATGGCAGAAGTTGAAAGGTGGGCAGATGAAAGATGCTGGAGGAAAGTTCTATGTGTACGCTACTCAAACCTTGCACTTGAAGTTCAGATTTCAATTGTGTTTCTCTTGTAGTGTGATAAAACGTGGTCTCACGTTTTAACACACTACAACAAGTTGTAAGCTATGGCTGGCCTACAACTCACAACTTCGGCTAAGTTATCCTTGGATTTGAAGCAATTCTCAGGAGTGTTGGGGATTACCAGGATTTACTGTCATGTCTTGCTCTCAGATCTCTTTTTATAAGTTACAGTATGAATCTTAAATGGATGGCATAAGAAAACTTAGTTTTGAAAAAACAATTTCTCTCCCTGTTACATTAAGCACATAGGAACAGTTTGGGAAGTCTTCCATGTTACTTACACAGGGAAAGCTTTGCCCACCCTAACCATTCTTTCCCAGGATTCTCTCCAGGATCCTGAGAGTGTCATACCTCTGACACAGTACAGTTGAGCTGGAAGATCTGCCCTTCTCCTTCAACCTGCCGCACACAGAGTTTGCAAACCAGCTCCACCGTGTTTAGGCTGAGTCTTTCCAGAGTGAAGGTGCAGTGGAGGTTTCTTTGAGAGCCACTCCAGATATGGTAAAATGGAATTTCCTGGAAGACATGAGGTGGTAACCATAAACAAGAGATGCTGGGAGTGTCAATCAAACAGTAGAACTTTTCAGGTTTTTACCTCATTCAACTTCATGACTGCTCTCTGCCCAAATACGGCCTCACCTCTCCTCACACAAGAAAACGGATGCAGAGAGATTAAAGAACAGCTGATATCGAAAAGTGAGGACGTTGATTAGTTGAGTCTGGAACCCATGGAATCAACTCTAGAAACCACAGCTAACCAGAGTATCTGCCATTGAAAAACTGCCATTGTTGATGAGGTGATTGAAAAGCTTAGAAAGATCCTAAAATATATCTTCCACACTCTATCATTTCTCAATAAAAGGAATCCCTAGTGACATATTCGAGAAGGGCAGAGCTAGTCAAAGGATGTTGGGATGGTCCCACATCTTTTCAAGCCTTTACCTTTGCCCAGGGCAGGGTCAGCTAAACCTCACTGGAGTTGGAAATCAGTCCTCACAGAACAGTTCTTAGCCTGAGAGGCGCGAAGCCTGTACTGATACTCACTTGTCACTGTCGAAATTCTATAGTGTCAATCCTATATGCTTGTGGCAATTAAGCCACAGAAAGGATTCATGAATGAATATGGTGTTTAGGATGAGGTTCCGGTGCCAAATTAAGAACCAGTGAGTGACAGGGCCATTCACTGATGTACCATGTACCATGTCAGTCACTAAACGTTGGTTCTTGCAAAGTGCAGGGGCAATGCTAGCTAGTAAGATGGAAAACCAATGCATGTCAGATGAGACAGCAGTGCCCCATCTCCTCCCTTGAATGCACTTGAGGCTGTTCATATTAGTACAGTGATTTTGAAAACGAACTTACTAAAATAACAGTACAGTTATTTTAAGAAGAATACTTTAAAAACTATTCCTTTAAGTGTGTTTATTGGATGTTTTTCGAAACCCTGGCCCCATACTGTTTTGGAGAAATAAGTGTTGACATCGGAAACAATGACAATGGCTTCAAGAAAAGAGACATCTATGACCATAAAAATCTTAATTATCCATCTTATATCCCTCTCCAAATAGTTAGTGTCTCTTGGTAGCCTCACCTGATACTTAGCCAGCAATTTGCTCTTCCAGAGGGAATGGGCGATGTCATGAATTGACAGGCGCAGGTTGTGGATGCTGCCTTTAAAGTGAAGAGCCTTGGGTTCTTCTAGGAGTTGGCCTCCCATTTGCCTCTCCAGTTGTAGAACTTCCTACAATGACACATCCCAAAGGAAGGCATATTATTGATATAACTGCCTAATTTCCATCAGACTTCTCATCAAGTAAATTAAGTTTCTTCACCATGTCTGTTGGATAGAGTAGTGTACTTCAATAATGCCCTGAATACTACCACCTGCGGGTCTGAGGCCTTTGGTATGAACTCCTGACCATCTTGCATGGTCTTAAGCCACATTGGCAAGTATCCTGTGTAACTTACATCATAGTGTGCGAAAACTCAGCAGTTTGGTTTTTGTAGTTGGCAAGAAAAGAGGCTGACATTGAGAATGGGAAGAGAGATAAGTACAAGAAAAATATTGATAGAAATAGAGATAAACAAGTAAGAAAGTAGATTTTCCTTGAAATTTGATAAAACTAACCAACAACCAATAACAACCAAAAATGTGGATTATTTTAGACACTTAGTCCAATCATTTATGGTTTAGTTAATGTACAGAAATGTATAAAGTACCTCAGTCATAGTTACTAAGACATTGTGTGTGTGTGTGTGTGTGTGTGTGTGTGTGTGTGTGTACGCACATGCACAGATAAAAACCTTGAGTGACATTCATTTGATGTCCACCTTTGTTCAGAGATAGGGTTTCTCACTAGCCTGGACCTCTTCAAATAGGCTAAGCAGGGGACCTCAGAGATTGACTCTTCTGTTTCCCTGGTATTGAGATTACAAGTATGTACTATCATACTCAACATTTTTATAACATAGGTTCTTGGATTTCATGGCCAGAACTTTACCAATTGAGCCTAAAGGAGGGTATATATATATTATTAGAAAAAAACCTTTGCATACAAATAATGAAGATTGAAAACAATAGTTTCGGTATTAAACAGCTACCCAGATTAGATTTTAAAAAAAGACTGCTTCGTCTCTAAAAAATTCTAGGTGAAAAAACCCTACTCCATCCTTCACTTACAGTATAAAGATGTTACAGAAAGACAAAGTCTATATTCACTTCCATTCTTCAAGCTGCTTAATGGGACTTAATGAAGCATTTCCAACTACAGCTGAAATTATCCAAACAGCAGCTTACTGCAAGTTATTAATATCAATGCATGGAATGAACCTCCCTTGTACTTCTCTCATGCTACCAAAATTTTAATGATTAAAATATTGTGAAATTTATGACCTCTTAAAAGCGGGGATTCTGGAAAATAACCATAATTGTAAATAAGATAAAGCAAAACATGGTTGTCTTTCGTGGTGATATTTCTCCAAGCAATAGGAAATTCAAGAATACAGACATTTGTTCAGAATGCTATCTGCATGCACTGAAAATCAACCAAGGTTTGAAATACAGAGGGACCACAGGGGACAAGTTGGGTCTATGTTTCGAGATACCCAGAGAAGCTACACTCTGGCCATGTAGTCACTACTGAGCTCAATATCGTCATGGATAAGATGCAAACAGCTCTGTGAAACTGCTGCTTCCTGGGTTCTTAGCTTCCATCACCAACTGCTGAAAGGCCCTTTGAGGCATAGAAAATACTAGGATAACGGGGAACATAGTTTCAGATAGGGAGTCCTCTAATTAGTGTCTAATGGAAATCATGAGGCAAGATCCCTATGGTACAGATGAGTGTGTGGTCCAGATGTCTGATAGTATTGACCTGCTATCTTCCATGGCTGCTGATGAGTAGATATTACTTGTGACAGGAGCTGAGCAGCCAGCTACCCACCCTGACACAGAATCCTTGTCACTATGCCCTAGGTCTGCTGTGCTTACCTCAGCAGACTCCCAGGGTCCCCAGCAGGACCTACAGATCTAGCCAGCCCACTATCACACATAGCCACCCTCCCTGATAGTGCACACCCCATTCACCGACAAGAATCTTCTGTCAGCCTGTGGAACAGGGAAGAGATGTGAGGGTTAATTGCAGTTGCTTCTGCTATCGCAGGAACACATAATGAGCTTATGTTGATCATGTTCAGTGTCTAGTTAGCATAATAGAGAAAGCTGATGTTCCCAGTGAACCTGGCACCTGACAAATCCTAAAGCTAAAATGATGTTTGTTTATAAGCCATTAGAAGAAAAGAAACATAATTAGAAATCTTTGAGATTACAGTCATGCCAATCAATCAGTTCTAGCTTCTTTCCAGTATGCCCTAATTACCTCATCAAGACATCTAAAGAGCAATCGATAGTAATTATCTGATTACTATAGATCTTCATTACATCCAAATTATCTCCCTGGGATGTCTGAAAGAAGATGCATTGTATTCTGGGAGGTAATTGTACCCAACAATGTAGGATGCACACCCTATCCCTACAGTCAACACAGAATGCCAGAAGACAGCTCCTTATCACTATCGGTTTTCTTGGCAGAATGGACAACCTAACAAAATCTTAGCTGCCTATTGGCCATGACCTTGATGGCAAGAAAATTTGAAAGCCAAGTCTGGGTTGGAGACAGTCCAAGACTAACGCTCAGTATTCAATTTCTCAGAAGTCATGCTAGGGTGTTTTCTTTCATCAAGAGTGGGCTTAGAGTGGCTTGGGGAGTCCCTTTTAAAGAGAAGGAAAACAAACAAACAACAAAGTAGCACTTAGTAGAAGTAGGGGCAGAGAATTCTCTCTCTCTCCCTCTCTCTCTCTCTCCATTTCTCCATCAGTCAGGAAGCCCATAATAAGTTGCTGTGCATAGCTAGAACAGGACCTCTTGACCATTTATCAGTAAAACTTTAGGATGTATTATCTACTAATAAATACCTGGTTGTGAATTTTATTTTAATTTATTCCCAAATTATAAACCCATATTAGCACATTAATATTTCAATGTTATATTAAAGAAAACAAAGTTATAAGGTGAGATTAATAAATGCAGAAGTACTATTGTTGTCTTTTGTTAGCCAATGGGGCACTGGGCTTGTGGTGTGTGAACTTGTTCTCTGTCTTAAAGATGGTTGGTATAAGCAGCTGTTCTCACAACAATATCTGAGTGAGGAATTAACTCAGGAATATTACTCAAATTTAACATAGATTTTCCTGAAAAATAGCGACTAGTGGTATTACAATTAAGATATTCATCTTGACCAAAAAACTATGATTTGTCTCCAAAAAACGGGAGACAAAAACCTAAGTACTGGCAAGATATGGTGGCATACACCTTTAATCCAGCACTCTTGAGGGTAGAGCCAAATGGATCTTTGTGAGTTCAAGGCCAGGCTAGTTTACATAGAGAGTTACAGAACAGCTAGAGCTACATATTCAGACGCTGTTTCAAAAAAAATAAAAATATAAAAATATAAAACAAAACAACAACAATAAAAACAACAAACAGCCAAAGCACTAAACATACTCAAGCACAAATAAATCATTTCAATGTGTAAGTGGAACTCCTTGGTAATAAAAATCATGTAAATTCACCTGTGAGACAAAATAACATTCACGTTTACCTGTAAATTTTGTGTCAGAAGAGGTGTCAACCCACAGGACATGCTTGTTAGGCTGTTTTCATATTGCTAGTGTTCAGTGCTCTAATCTGAGATATGATATGGCCATTTCAACTTAAAAATACACTGTGACTTGTACATAACACACTTGTCTTTCTAGAATCTTCCTCCATGAAATCATGTTAGTTAATATATGCGATATGGACACAATGATGAAATAACAATAACTGACGAACTCATCAATGAAACATGACTTTATAGATAATTTTTTTCCTCTCCTGGTCTCCTAGGAAACAGTCACTCAGCGTCATTGAGATGTGTCTTATGTCAACAAGTGTGTGGCTTGGCCCACTGCTTGTGTTCTGCATGGTATAGAGACCTTGTGAACCTATAACAAGGCTGAAAGGAGACCCACTCTAAGACAGTGTTTTGACAGAATGTTTTTGAGTCACAAAGGTTAGGTTATTTCATATGCCTTAATGGAGAATAAGAACCAAAGGTCAAAAGATTTAGGAAGGTTTAACAAAATATCGTGACCTTGGAGATAAATGTCATACTAAACATCAGGATCATCTAGGTTGTTTGTGCTTAGAAATATAAAGGTCACCTTCCTTTGTTGAGGTTGTCGTTCTTATTGGCAGCCACACTCACTTCTAATGTTTAGTGTCCTGTGTGAACCTACGGGATGCTCTGATGTACTGTCTCTGCCACCTGTTTTACTTTGAAAAGTATCTCAAAAATGACAAGAGAGTGATTGACACCAGATATCTTTCCCATTTCTTGATGGGAGCACACATGCCTACATGTACATGAATCCTCGAGTGATGTCATTAGGAACTCTCCCTTGGATCTGAGAAGCTACTTGCTGTAGCATCTGCTTCCTACAGAGAGCTGAATGAGGGCTGAATTGATTCTAGAAGCCTATGAAAGATTGCAGCAAAGGCAGCAACATGGAATTCCACCATAGAAACAAGCAGCTTGCACAATAACCAATTAAACCAAGGCACTATCCATGCCAAGCCATTAGCTTGAGCCACTTAAGAGATGTAATAAATTTAAGCTCCTTTAAAGGCCTATGAGAAAAAAATAAAGCAGCTCTGGTCAGTGCTTGGGGCTCTCCTAGGCTCTCAGGTAGTAAGATATACCCACATTGGGTCCAGCAGAGAAAGGTCAACAGAGGCATACCCGAGAATCTATGACTCTTATGTTCTTTCTATACCACCAGAAATTCTCATTTTTTGGACTGTCCAGCCATGTGGGATTTGCCACCTCTTCCTTCCCTGCCCCTTTTCTCATAATGGGCCTTCTATCCATGGGCACACTTCCCTCTAGAGAAGTCTCACAATTAGGATTCCTGTTAAATTTCAGTTGCTTATCATTAAAGATCACTAAATCACTGATAACTTATCACTGATCACTAGAGAAAGTAGGGAGGAGACAAAACTACCTCTTTGTTTTGTTTGTCTACTTGGAACTGTCTCTGAACTTAAGAATATTTCTGTGTACTCTATTTCTAACAGAAACAGAAAATATGAATGGGCTCCATCCACTTTTACTAAGGAACTGGATCAGTAGTAACAGGTCCACTAGAGGACGTAAGGAGCTACTATAGAGAAATCACTGAGCCCCAAAGATATGAATGAAGGCCATAGAAGCCAGCCCACCTCCTCCAGAAGTTTGTTTGCCTTAGCTTATGGAGCTAGGGCCTTCCCTTTGCTCTGTCCCTGGTGCTGACCCAGTCCACGGCCTTGCTAGGGCATTATCTTCACAGAACTCTATAGGTGAGAACACTTAGCACATATTCAGTACACCAAGCACATTAAGCCTCGGATCAGCCCCCAGTGACTGTATTGACTGTCTGTACTAAATCCTCCTTCAGATTTAGTGAAACCTGCCCTGTTTTTTTCTAGTCTTTATTCCTATGTTGAAACATGCCCTGGTCATTCGGAAATGAGAAGTTTCTTTCTACTACTGTGGCTATTTCCACAGCCCCTGTCACAGCAGTGTGCCTGCACTTTGCTAAAGCAGAGGCCAAAAAGAGCAGCAGTCCCTCTCTCCTGTTCCCTGCCAGCTTTCCAGCAGGCAGCTCTCAGCCCTGTGCCTGCTGTCCCCGCCTCTGGCCTTCAGGCCTCTGGCTGCTGAGCTGGGCAATTGGGAATAGCTGACAGTCAGCCAGCCTCTTCCACCTGCTCAGGTCAATGTCACCTCATGCTGCTACTTTCCTTTCCTGTGTTCACACTGGGGTGCGATGCCCTCCCCCTAAGTCTGTCTGCCTGCCTTCATTCTTAATAATAATAAGGCTAGACGCCAGTGACCATGTGCAAACATTCCCCGTCAAAGTCCCTTCGTTTCCAGGGCTCTGCCTGCTGTTCCAGCAGCTGCTGCTGCCACAGATGCTTGGGCTGAGCTGCCACTTTTAGCCTGCCCGGTCAAGGAAGTTTGTGATGCTCTCAAAGCACTGTGCCAAGGGTCCCACTCAACAGAAAACTCATGTCACTTGTCCCCCGGGTATTCTTCTAATGTAAGCAAGGGTATCATAGTATATATCATAGTATTATGATATATATATATATATATATATATATACATATATATGTATATATATATCATACTATATATGTAGTATATAGTACTATATATCATAGTATCATGAAACAGGCACTTTCAGATCACTCTAATACATGTGAGTTCATGTTGAACTTCTGTTTACCTTTTAACATGTTATTACTCAAATTCCATGAGCAATTACCAAAAATTGAGGATGATACAAACTTACTGTCTTGTACTATATTGGCCACCAGTCCAAACCAGACATTAATATGTACAGTTAAGGTACATGAGGGCAGCCTTCTCTTCTGGAGACTTGCAGGGAGGGAATTTACTTTCTATTTCTTTCCTGGCTTTTTAAGGTGCTTGCCTTCCTTCTCATGATTCCTTCTTTGGCCTTCATATCCAACAATGAAACATCTGCCCCATCTCCCTTCCATCCTTATAACACCTTATAACACCTACTGACCACAAGTAAGGGAAGTTCTCTATGCTATAAAGCACTTGGTATTATTTTATATCTACTCTGTCAAGAGGGGAACAAGGTCATATTTCTAAAGTCCTTTTGCTGTGGAGGATATTTATACATTTACATATTCAGAATAGCAGCTTGTAGGTATTCTCTGAGAAGTATTGTGATGGTTAACACAACTTTTCCTTTCCTATGACCCCTACAAAAGTCGCTTCATCAAGTTGGTCATTCACGCGGTATATGATCGGGCTAAGTCCACATCTCATGAGAAGATGACAATGAAAAGATATATTCTGAGACACCATTCAGATCACTATAACATCCTCTGACCAGCTAGACTGCCACCAAAGAAGAAACATCCTAAAGCTAGACCACAGAGAGATGAAACATCTTTGTTGATTTGCCATCTTTCAAATACCATAATAGTCTCAGTGCCGATGTAGAAAAATTAATAGGATCTAGTCCTTATTTTTGTGCCAAATTCCATAAGGTTGTTCTTGAATCTTTCAGGAGTCCTGGAGGTAAGCACAATCATTAGAACCTGTAGCATATTTTCTTGGTTTTATCTGATATATGTGTAATATGCGTGGATAGATGAATGTCAGAAACCAGGATCCTGACAGTTTAATAGACAAGTTAGTTTTGAGGTCACCTGCTGCTTGCCATGAAGCAGTAGCAGATGGACAACAGTGGAGCTGACAACAGGTGGCAGGATGAATGTGAAGCCACCTACCCCTTTAATATGTTGCCTAGCAAGCTCAGCCCAGGAGGGCATCACACCATTGTCAACCGAGCATCATCAAAACCATTTTGTTTTCCCTACTTTTCAGTGTTTTATTCCTTTCTTTGTGTATCTCTCTTTTACAGAGTTACTGTTCCCTCCTGGGAATATTAGGATATTTGAGAATTAGATTAATCCAAGGGAGAGCTTTCTCTGTATCCAGAGACTCCAAAGAAAAAACCAGATTGTGGTAAGGTATATAATTTGGTCTGGATCACAAATATGTCTTTTAGAAACTCAATAAACATCATTCATACAAAATAAATGCAAATAGCTCCCTTTAAGTTTTAGATTCCAGCATTTATTGAGGGTCTTTATTATGAAGAGATGTGGCTAATAATGGAGCAGCATTACTTATTTCTACATAGATGTGTTTTTCTCTCTGGGAGTTTTAAGACTTATTCCAAATATAACCTTGTTCTCTATTAATTTCTAGTCTATTTATATTAGGATTTAAGGCTTTACAAATAATGAAAAGAAAACATCATTTTTATTACTTTAATTACCCAAGGAGGAGGAGAAAAACAGAAACTCAGTGATGCTCCAAACTCTATCTTTTCAATATACTTGACCTCTCTATTTGAGTTTATTCTAGACTGTTCTCACAGTTTCCAGCATCTTTATCTGCTTGTGTGAACTCAACCTCAGCTTTGCTCCCTCTGGTCCTCCATGCATGTGCACAGGAAGAAAGCATCCTGAAAAGTATATAAAAGATGCCTGCTGTCTTCTGTCGGCCTTGACTTTTACCCCAGCAGTCACTGCTGGCATTCTGATTCTACATCAGTGGTTCCAAATTGCTAAGTGAAGCTTTTAAGTTTCAGGTGACCATTTTTGCTCCAGGGCTTAACAAAACTCAGGAAAATTGTTACAAAAGCTGCCAAACTCAAAGAAATAGGCAGAAAGATGAAAGGATGTTTTGGGGCTTCTTGAGCCTGACTGATAGGGAGCCTCCTTTTCTTTATCTAGCCATACCCATAAAAATTTAACTAGATTTAAAAAAATATTTTTAATATCCAGAATTGATTTTAATCAGTAAAAATTTATAGTTCTGGTATATTCAGGCAATCATCTTTTCTAATAACTCACAAGGACTAAGTAATTGTATTCATTGAAAATAAGCTCTCCTCTGGATCCCTACCCACCACAGTCCCATGTTTTGGTTCCTCCATAATCCAGAAAGACTCCCTACATCTAGCTGCAACATTATAAGAAGGTCAAGTCCTTGGAGACACAACACCGGGCTACAAGTGTTAGTGGCAAGGAGTTACCTTTAAGCATAAAGCAGGAAGAAGATTTCTTTCCTCCCAGGGCCCAGATTTAAAGAAAAGAGACTACATCAAAGACAAGGAGACATAAAGGACCAATCTTATAGAGTATCCATGGAGAGGGGAAATCACTGCTAGGCATTCAGATGTCTATGATATGACCAGGACATGGAGCATAAGGAAGAAGTTCTAAACCAAACAACTGCTGTGTGAAATACAATGCATTAAGAAGAGATCCATAAAAGGACAAGAACTGCTTAGATTAGTCATCTTGGGATTGTAATGAGTCTAATAGGAAATGAGCCTGAACAAAACGTAGGGAATTTGTTAATTTGTGTGCATCACTGGAGATGGGAATCAGTATAGCTTGCTACAGCTCAGTGGGAGAATATGTTTGAGATGAGTCCTCTCTGGAGATGGATAAAGAGAAAAGAGTATTTTTTGGATTAAGAGACTAGGGAAGGTCGGGAAAGCTGCTTCTAAAAGCAAGCAGCAACTTCCTTGTGACAGAGGTGGATGCTCATGGGATTTTAATCTTATACTAGGAGGCATGTTCAGATAGGAGATCCTGACAAAGAAGTTACTGCAGGGACTAGAATATGAACCCATCTACTTGCATGGACAAGTGATGTGAGTTGGAAGAGGACTAAAAACACATACACCTAGAATGGCAAATCTAGGGGTAACATTAAATTTGAGGGAGTTAAATAAGTAAGAAGAAAGACCACAAAACAGACCCTGCTGGGGCTGGTAGAAGCAGTGGTCCACATTTAAGAAAATATAGTGGGTAATGAAAAGCATGAGAAAAATTATAACCCACACGCAGAGAGATGTCCCAGAGCAGGTATGGAGTGTGAGAATGAGTAGAGTTTTTTCTCTCAGCCTTGTGATAAATTAAGAGAATGGGGCTTCCCTGGGGATACCAGAAGAAATGAAGAGATGTCTAAAAGGTCCAGTAGTGGCTAAGATGAATAAGTGAAGAAATGTGGAGGAATGGATAGCTCAAGAATGCAAGGTACTTGTCCATAATGGACGTACACAAAGATGTGTAAACATGTTTAAGATACTAGTTCTTAAGTGACTGTACAATATGCAGAAAACATTGTTATAAAATTCCAAGTCCCAGCCCATGTCAATCAGAGTCTTTGTAGAAGGACCCTGAGACAAATCTCTGAAACCCACGTAGACTTTATACATATAAAGTTACAAAGAAGTATTAAATAAGAATCACTGAGAAAGGAAATGACAAAGAAAGGAGAAGAAAGGACTAGGAAGGGTGATGGATGGAGCCTGGAAGTGTAAGGACTACAAAATGAGCATGGAGATGCCAGACTAGCAATGAGAAACAGCAGGAAGTGTGCCAAGAAGGTATGTTTTTGCTACTGGAGGGCCCTTTTGAGCTAATGAGCCTCCTGGTTCCTATTCAAGTATGGGTAAAGTAGTACAGACATGGCTGAACTGTCTCTTCAGAGTGTTGAGTAGACCATTTACTTATTATCAGAATTTTGGTATCCCTGCATCATTAAAAGGCCAAGAGGTGCAAGAATACTTCATCCATTATTCACATTTCTTTCCAACTAAGTGCCGGGTCCCTAGATGCTGAGAGTTTATAAATGTCTGTCTGGAAAGCACTGACCATGATACAAACTGCTCGTGGGCTGCTTTCATGGCTGAGAGCGATTCATTGGTCTTCTTTTGCATTGACCATTTCTATCCCTGTTCTATAATTAACATACTCAAATGTATTTTCTTCTTAAAAAAAGTATAACGTTTTTGCATAAATTATTTGTTTGTCTATTGGGAAGGCAGGTTAGGAGATTCTGAGTATATCTACATCGGAATAAAATTATGTGTATGAAACATTTCAGATACCATCAATGTCTTTTTCTGTGTGCTTCTTGCAATAATTTTTCATGGAATTGTTCCGAAGATTCACTTTAATCAGACCCCATGGCTTCCGAACAATTATAGTTTTTTTCCCCCCAGGAAGAATTTAAATTTAGCATGATTTGTATTCTGACAGTGCCTTAGAAGTGTTACACATATCTGAAAGAAGGATAAAAGAAACAACCGGAAGCCTTACATGGGCCAAATTCAGATCACTTACTTCCACATTAGGAAACCCAACAAGCTCAGTCATTAAGAACATATGCAGTGACCAACAAGATCCCTTCCTTTCCCTGGAAACCTTGATGGTCACACCAACCATGAGAACTTCACAGTTGCCTATGGCTGCTTATTTCTCCCTTACCACAGTCTTTGTGGTGGCTTCCCAGAATCCCTGATCTGTCACCTCCAGTTTTCCCAATTCAAAGTCATTCTCTGGATAGAAACTGCAGAAAGAAATATCCTGCCAGTCAAAAATGTTCTTCCTTTGGATTTCTTGACTATTTTCATTCTTATTTCCCTCCCCTGGTATTCTAATTTCCTGTGGCTGGCTGACCTTCCTGCTCCCATATCATGGCAACCTCTCCTTATTCTGCATCTGCCTTTTTGTTCAAGTTAGTTCCATAGACCAACTGTAGTTAACTGCCCACACTCGAGGCTTGCTTTATCTATGCCATTGCTATGTTACCTAGAGCAACTTAAACTTTCCTGATCTTTGGAGTCCACATCTGTTAAGTAGAATAATGATACTTTTGTGGGCTATTGTAAAGATTGAATGAGTTAATAAAAATTATGTAGAATTTTGAATGGTAGATAGAAGCACTCAGTAATAATTGTTATTTTCATTAATCAACTCTTCTCTTTGGAGATTTTTCCTTCTAAGAGCTGTGGACAAATATCACCATGATATCACTGATGCCTGTATTACAATGGGATCTGTTGTCTGTTCAGAAAATTAACCCCATATATGATTGTTTAAAAAGTTTATGTTATTTTTAGAACTGTTGCATCACATAGTAGTTCTACATATGTATAGATATAAAATTGTCTTTAGGATATCTTTTGATGCCAGGTTTATACGCCTAACTCAGTAAGTAGTCCATAAGTAAAATTACTATTGCCAACAAATGTTTGTGTCATTTAAAGTTAATATTTATAGTCATTTATAGTTGACATTCCTCATCCACAGGGTGAGAAGTTTAAGAGACTAGATTTTTGGAAGATAATTAGATGATGAGAGTAAGGCTATTCTCAATGAGATAGAAGTCATTATAAAAGGGCTTCCAACCTTTCTGACCATTTCTACCTTGTAAAGACTCAGCAAGAGACTGGCTATCTGAAACCTGGAAGAAGTCCTTACTGGAACCAAATCTCGTTGACACCCTTACACCGGGCTTCCAGCCTCCACCATGATAAAGAATAAATTTCTACATTTAGGTCTCCTCTCCCATGGTATTCATCATAGTACCCTGAATTGACAAATTCACAGAACAAACTCACCTAGATTTGCCATTGTTAAAGACAGAAGTTTGATCTTTTAGCCACTACTTGAGTGACTCACCATGCTGCTTGTGCAGGACCTCGTATCCCTGTTTCCTTCTCTTTCCTCTGGGATGATCACAGCTCTGCTACATCTTCTTATTAACTTGACTCTGTCCACTGAAGTCAGAGTCATGGGTCTAATGTATATTACCAATCATGCCTACTTTCTGTTTAAACTGTTGTAGACTCCACAGACTCTCTCTGATCACTAAAATCCATCTTATGCAAAGATGCTATTATCCTCAGCTTACTGGTATAATGTGGGGAGCTGACAGAAGGCGGCTATCATCCTTCCAGCCATCTTGAGCCATATACTCTGACAAGAGACTTGATCACAATAGCCTACAACAGCTGAGCACACTCTGATAACATCTTGCTTTAGATACCCGGGATCTTCCCTTGGATGTGTGAGACTTAAAGGTGTGATTTAGAGCCAAGACTTAAGGGCATGACTTAGAGATCAGATTTAGAGATAAGACCTAAGGACTGACTTAAGGGTATGATTTAAGGGCGTGGCTTAGAAGTAATGAGACATATAAAAGGCAAGAGGCAGACAGAAGAAGGCAACAGAGAATTAGACATTAGGCACTTAGCACTTGGAGAAAGAAGCTTAGAATTTGGAGGCACTAGGGACTAGGAACTAGGGACTAGGAACTCAAGACTTGGGACTTGGACTAGGAAGAGAGACTGAAGAATAAATGGGAATGAATCACACTCTGTCTAGTCTCCATTCTTTGAGTCCGTCCTCACTCTCTCTCTTGCTGAACCCCGACCCGCAGACCGGAGCTGCTTGGGGCAGTGTGGGTCCCAACATTGACAGAATGGTCTGAGACATTTTGGCCCCTACACGTGTCATAGAGCAGTTCTCAACATTTTTGGCACCCAAAGTAGGGTAGCTCGGGCCACAACAGTATAATACGTCTCATAATGGCATCAATTACTGTTCACTTTTGTGTGTCTTCATCCTTTCCATACATCTGGGCATCTTTAATTTTTTTTTTTTTTTTATCAGTGGTGCTTAAAATGTTACCTTCCATTATAACAAGACTCAAATGTTAGTTCTTGTTCAAATTTTCTTAAAATACTATGTAGCTTCTCTTCCTGAACTCTGAGAGAATGTTGCATATCAGCTGTGGCATTCATCATGTTTTGGCTTATCTCCTCAACCCTGGCTCACTTCCTTTATTCCTCCTTCTAGATCATAACTTCTTCAAAGGCACTTATTATATCCCTTGAAGCTTCAAATGGGATAAAACGAATGGCAATAATCACACCAGGAATTAAGCTCATTTATTCTGCAAAGCAGCAGCCTGTTGTCAAATGCTAACCCTCTCCCTCACAGCCCTCGTAAAAAGAATGGGAAAGCATATAAATGAAGTAGCACACAAGAGGAACATACAGTGTGAGCAATTACGCCAATTTCTTTTATAGGAAGAACGCAGCTGAGATAAACATGGAAGCAGATTATTTACCATTCACGGGCTTCATTGCCAAATTCTTCTACATTTTTCATTAAAAGAGCTCAAGTAAGGTAAACAAAAGTAGCCCTTGGGAAGAATTAGCACAAAGAAAACAGCTTATTTATCAGCATGGCCTCTGAGATACATCTATTTGTGTAACTGCTTCCTCTGGGACGCAATGCATGTGTTTGCACACCTGCTCAGAGCCACCACCAAGTGTGTAAGGTCACTCTAAACCGTAGCTTCCAGATAAGGGTGAAGAGGGTTGGTTGACGGTAAGGGAAACACTTACTTTCAGGGCATCCTGTGTGTCATCCAGGCAGTAGACTCTGATACTGTACTCCAGGGAAGAGCAGCAGAGGGGCCCAAAGATGGCCAGTTTCAGACGCTTGGCAGCTGCTTTGGTGGTAGACTGACCAACCAGGGCATAAGTGCTGAGGTTCTCTGTGAGGATATGGCAAGCCTCTGCATCCAACTGAATGTAACAGGGGGTTGTAAAGTTTTCCTCTCCAACCACCACAACATCCTGGGAATGAGGGGGAAGGGAACATGGTTATGCTAACAAGGACATGTGCCAGCCACCATGGATGGTGGTGGATAAACCTGGTCCTGTGTTCTAGTTCATGTATCACAAACTTTGTGGTACCTGTTTTCATTCTTTAGCATCAGCTCTTTCTATTACTGTCTATATACTGATGCAGGTACTGACATAAGTATCCTGGAATCTACATGAAAAGCCAAAATATAATAATAAATCATCCCTTTAATATACCTGAGATCATTAACCACTTCCGAGGATTTGGTATTTTAATCTTCCAATGTCTTATTTCATCTAAAAGTATAAATTGTTGACGTACCACCATAGCTTATCAAACTTTCCCCCAAGAATACACATTTAAAAACAATTGGTGGAAATAAGACATTATATTGTATCACTGTACTTTCTCTTCTAATTTCTCAGAACAGTATGCTTTCCCCTTAACAATCTCAGCTCTCAGAATCTCCACAAGGTGAACTGTGACAAGGACATACTGCCTTTTACATAAGGCTCTGCTATTTTCCTTATGTAATCCATTAAACATTTCATTATTTTAGACATAAAAATATTTACTATGAAATAAGTGTGATGATTTTTATAAAATGACAGTTGCTAATTCAACCATATTTTGATTTATTGCCATATAACTAAATGGCCTAATTTATATACTAACAAAGTGGGAGGTCATTCAGCCAAGAGTCAACATTCCACAGGCTTCCAGGAGGCAGGGTGGAAGGTGATAAGACATACTGGAGATCTAGACCAGGCTAATAAAGCATGAGGTTGGGTTAAGAGTCTAGTCCTCTCTGAGGTCAGCCAACAAGATGGCAGGCACAAGGCCAGCAGAGCCATGGTTTACTGTAGACAAGTACACATTATAAATTTTATGTAGTCTTTCCACTTGGATTGAGAAAGACGTGTGGGAGTCAAAACACATGCATGAACACAACTCAGTCTCTGAATTAGGTCATTTTGTTTCCACAGAGCAAGAGTCACTTCTACAATGCTTTCTACCAGGTGAATCTAACTCATGGTGACTGCCAACTACTCAAAAATGTTAGTGAATGAAATTTAATCTCCAGGTCTAGATAAAGATACAAATGTAGTAGGTGATAGCTCACTACTACCCCAGGTGATAGTTTGTTGGTTAGGTCTTATGACATCATCTGACATATGAGTCATATTTTAACAAAAATCAATGAAATCATAGTTTGAAGTGAATATAAAGGAATCTTATACTGGTGAGAAAAGCAGCTCAAGACCTCTAAGGTTATTCTAGGCTTCATGACACTGGAGACAGAAGGACCTGAGGAGGTATTGTTCAGGAAGTCGACAATCAATAGTGGACACCATGGCCTAAACCTGTTATGCAAGGGTTTACATGAGAATGTTCCTTGTATTTTCCTGGACTCCTGAATTCACCCCTATGTCATTGATATCATCATTCAGCCCCAGAAATGGAAAGGGCACTTAGCAGAATATCTTGCAAACATTTAAGATAGAGCTTTAGATATTTTTGTTTTATATATATATATATATATATATATATATATATATATATATATATCTTAAATGATGTTAAAGATAGACCTGTCTAAATCTTTTTAAAGACTACAGTTAAAGTATACCCCCAAACTCAATCATAGACTTGAGGTAATCTAATAAGTAATATGGTCAGATGTAGCCAATATTCGTAGAAAGGAAAAATCTAGTTAATCTCAGAATATTGTGCTTTGATGCTATGTCAGTTTTCCTAAAATACTATAGCTTTAAACTTTCCATGTGGATCTTTGTAATTTCTTTGGTTTAAAATACCATAAGTGATTATATTGTAACTTCACATTTTGCATATGCAATTTTTATACATATATATTTATACTGTCATTTACATATGTATTTGATAAAGATATTCTTGAGAGACAGATGCTAAGTAAAAAGTTCTGATGTAAGTGCTGGTGATCCCTCCTTTGCTCCCCTCCCAACATGGGGTGCTTATACTCCTCCCAGGGGGTTACTTGGGACTTCTGAGTATCCTTTACTCTGTGAGTTGATTTTGAACATCCCCTTTCTGGTGCTATCGGTCAGAAGATAAAAAAGTAGTTACTGCTCTTCTATCTCTCATTTTGAGTGTGAGCTAAAAAAAGCTGCTTTGTGTCAAAAGATAAAGGTCTCCCCTACTTGTATCAGTGATGAACAATGGGTACCATGTTTCTCCCACAGTCATTCAACTCACCTCCCACTGTCCCTGAACTGCCTGGTTTTTGAGCTGGATCTTCCAGTCCTCGGTGTTGGGGTCTGCACAGTGATGCAGAGTTAGGATGACAGGGCGGGTCAACAGAGCTCCAGGAGGCCCACAGCTCACCACTGGGGTCAGTAGTGTCTGAGACTCTTCCATAGGGGGCCTGCATAGAGAGCAAAGGACCATACCTGTGACATTTCTATAGTATGAATGCACTGTGTCATCACTGAGATCTAAAGTTGGATAAACAGTTCAAATTACTTTCTCCTGACACTTGAGCATGGTGGTTATTGGGTGGTGAGACAGAAATAAATGGAAACCATGTTCTGTATAGACAGGCTTTCATCTTATAAGACAGGAGGTTTTTCTGACAGTGGAACATTTGCCAGCATCTCTTTGATCCTGATCCTCAGCCGCAGGTCTGCCTTGGGTAGCTTCCTCTGAATTTATGCTCTGATACTTTCAGGATGGAATGAGAAAGAACAGAATCCTTATGATGTTACATAACCAGCTTTTCTGATAACTCTCACCACTGGTCTCACAGTGTTTTAATACTTTTGCGTTTTCAGGGCCTAACTTGAAAAATACTTCAAAAATCTCACTTCAGAATGAGGACACCCTAGAGCTAAACTTAGTTGAAGTGACTTTCAGGCATAATTCAGGCGAGTATAGCAGATTCATTCTTTCATATGTGAGCAGAAAGAATATAGAATGGCATTTCTATAGCAAGTTAAAATGAGAACACATCACTTATGTATTTCACACACAAAAAATCTGGCCATAAGGTACTCAAAGATGCAAATTATCCTTTCTTTCTTTCTTTCTTTCTTTCTTTCTTTCTTTCTTTCTTTCTTTCTTTCTTCTCTCTCTCTCCCTCCCTCTCTCTTTCTTTCTTCCCTCCCCCCTCTTTCTTTCTCTTTTCGAAACTCTGTCAATCCCCTTCACGTATATGATTAAATAAAAGGTAAACGGACTAATTAGTCCAAGCTGCCAGTTAGTATGTGAGAAAGTCATTCCCAAAGTCCTAAGGTTGCTTAATTGTCTCATAGCTCACAACTGGTATTTTGAGATTGGTCGAAAGGCATGCTTCTTAACAGTTCTCACACTGACTGCCAGAAGGAACATGGCTACTGAAATCACAGGCCCATGAAATTTTAGGAGGTCCTTTGAACTTTGTTCCCACCTAGAACAAGGAGTTTGAGACAACATAGCTGACATGTGGTTAGTGCCTTAGACACATGCAGAGTTGTGGACCATGGTTACTAGAGCATCGTTCATTATCAACTCATATTACAATCAACTAAAATCAACACAATCTGTCCTCTAGACATGTCTTTCCATATATCCTTGATCTGCTAACTAGCTACCTTATAGTATGTATTTAGAAAGATTGATTTGATATCTTCTCTATTACAAAACATTGTCATTTTTTTTCCAATAACATCTGGAAAGCAAGGATTCTACGACTTCCTTTATGTTTCCTTCCTGTTCATGAGGAAGTTGTCAGCAATTTGGTGTCTCATTAAACTGAGAATCCTGAAGTTAACCTATATTTAAGGATTGCTATCTACTGTAACTTAGAATATGAAGTTATAGTCTCATCACAATATCATTGCATTGGATTATTCTCAATCATGTAATAACACAAGTATCTTGTACCAGGCTCCAGTTAAGAAGAAAGGATGGTGATATTATTATTATTATTAAAAAATCTCCTTTATAAACTAGCCAGTGAAAGCCAATGGAAGCTAAGTATTTTGTTTAAACTGAGCTTCAAATATTCCTAACTTAAGTATTCTTAGGTTCCATCAAGCCTATATAGTTTTGTGTTTGTTAGATAGCTTTTGAACCTAGACATATTTATAATTTTCAGTTTGTTTTAATAAATTCAATATACAGTTCTTAATGCTATGCCATTCCTCCATATATTTTTTTATCTCCCACACTCATCTGACTTTCATGAACTGGATATGTCTGCCATTTTTGTGGTCATTATAATACCTGCCAAGTCTGTAACACAAGAATAAGACAGGGATAAGACCTTTGCGAGGTCACCACTTCAAGCCTCTCTCTCATCAGACATCAATACCTCTAAGATATTTAGCTCAACCAAATATAAACCCATTAAAGTGCACATCTTAGTGACATCTTCCTGTCTTATTCATGTGCACATTTAAATGGACATCTCAGATTCTTCTGTAATTGCAGTGGCTACATGAAATTGATTTGTCTCTTGTTATTACCTATAGTTTATGTATTATTTATCACATCATCTAGAAGTTAATAAATATCTGTGCCCTATCCTTATATAATTCTGACTAACGAACAGTGATGAATGAATGATGGCAGTTAGGATTATTTTTAACATTGTTAAAAGATAATTCTTTATAGATTGATTGTAATGATGTTCTTAGTGATCTCCAAGGAAGCTTGTTGGTTGTTTCCTTGGAAGACAAAGATGTCTACATCTACAGGGAAAGATAGGGTGGGGTATCACTCATTAAAAAAAGGCTCACTTTGTCCATATTTTGTGGTACTTTAGTAAAACTGCAAAGATATCGCCTGATACTCTTGGAAATATTCCTGAGCTTCAGCTCTGAAAACTAACACTAAATTGATGATCTAGACTGATGCGCTTTTGGACCTAAAATTTGTGCCATTTATCAGTACTGACATGACAAGACAGTGGGGCCAGACATCAAAACCTTTACAGTTTCCAGTAAACCATCATCTATAAAGCTTGCAGTTTGGTCTCCACTGCCCTTAAGTATCCTGACCCTCACTCCCCTCTCCTTCACTTGAAGTTGTACCAGGATCTCACTAACTTCTGTCCCACCCTTCTATCCTATTCTCCCACATGGAAGCCTCAAACAAGCTTTGCTTACTTTCAGTCCTTTAATATCCTGAATAACATGTTTTCTTTATTAAATCTGCAGTTTCCTAGACACCCGAGGGGTGTACATATATTTGGCATTGGTTTCTGGCAATAGGTTGAGACTTCAATATTATCCCTCTACCACATCGGTTTTCATTTTCTCTTAATGCATTTTGTCTTCTTCCCATTGTCTAATCTCCCCCCATCCTCGTATAACATAAGTGAAGCTTTGCTTTCATTTTGTCATGATTAATATTACACTATAAGCCTTTGGCAGTGACTTTATTGTTACCTAATATCACTTTTCCTACTAGGAGAGAAATAATCCTGCAATGCTTGTGCTTTCCTGAGGCCTTCTCCTACCTTTTAGTTACAAGTGTACCTTGAGAGGTGAGCAATCAATTTTACACAAAAGGACCTCAAGCAGAGGTCCATTTCAAGTGGCCCTAGCAGAGAGTTGGGGTCTGTCTCTCAGGCTGGTGTCAGCAACCTGTGCTTGGAGAAGGGAAGGAGGGGCTTTCTCTCATTGCCCATGAACATAAGGGAGAAGTGCAATCCCCCTGCTGGGTTGGAAAATTGTCATCTGGGCACTGTCTGAGCACACCCTTGGCATGCAATAGTGATGAGCAGTGCTCTTGGAGGATGGAAACCAAATGGAGGGTGGTGGGGGAGGGGCAAATTAATGTCAAATGAGTGTCAAAAGAATTTATTAACTCAGTGAGGTGTAGATGAAGTAGAATCTGTAATGGAAAAAAACCGAAGAAGTAAGACTTTCATTTGCTTCTAAGATAAAGGAAGGAGTTTCCACCATATATGAAAGGAGAGACTTAGGTAAAAGTTAACTATACTAAACCAAAGATAAGAAGTGTCTAAAGTCACAGAACCATTACTTACATAAAGGGAGCCTATTCAGAGTATATGGATAGTTGAGACTAAATGTAAACCTCATGTATGATTTTGTAGGTCCTATGAGCTTTTAGATGTCCCATGAGCTATCTGAGTTATATAAGCAAATAGTTTGTACAGAGTTATTGCTGATGACATGGAAATGGGCACAGTATAAAAGTTAGGTACAGAAGCAGCAACTAACTAGAAACTCAGCAAAGTCCAATGATCAGAATGTTTAAAGTATTTAACAAACAAATAAGCAAAAACCTAACAAGGATATCAGATTAACAGCTAGACAGGTCCCAGTGCCCCTTGGACAAAGTGCAAGAGGAGAAGCAGCTTGTTGTCAAAGAGATTTTATTCCAGCTTCTACTGGCTATTATCAGTGAGAACACCATAGAGAACATTATAGACAACTCCCATATGAGCAGCTGAATTAGCTGCTCACGATCACCCGTAAAGTAAGGTAATCATGGGACCCCTTTTCAGAGGACGAAAGCTGAGACACTGATACACTTCCCAGGGATGCTGGGGTAACTATTAACACCAAGAGATCTCCTATGGAAGTCATTTTGCTTCTTTCACACTGGTATGTCTAGATTTGCTGACCATGAGCTTAGGGACCTTTTGAAAAGAATTTGCCTCTGTCTACCTCTGGCTGGACATAAGGTGCCTTCTGTGAATGCATGTCTTTCTGTCCAGTCCCTCGGGATAACAATCTCACCCCAGGCTCAGGTGTCTTTTAAAGCACGTGTCTTCCCACATAACTGGCAACTTGAAATATTTGCATTCTGCATTCATGACAGGAAATGTCCAGCTTGCTTCCTATCAGAAGCTTAATTGAGAGAAAAAAAAATCACTCTGAATGGCATTTTTTCATTTTCCCAGACAGGCAGAGTCAATCGTCAGAAGTTAGAACAGCTAAGCAATATGTGATGGGCTTTCACCTTGTGGAATTATTTTACTCAGTGTATACTTTGAGTCCCTACAATTTGCTTCCCTTGAGGATCATTAACACAGAGTCTTTAAACTCATTGCTACTGTCATTTTATCTTAGGATCTTAAGGAGTCAAAATGTGTTTTCTTATGAGGAAGCAGAGAGGAGAGAAATGTTCTCCTTTTAGCCATATTGTTCATATGAATTATAAGAATTAGGGAAGACTTTTTCCTCAGCCCTCTTTTTCTTCTCTCTCTCTCTCTCTCTCTCTCTCTCTTTCATTCTTTCTTTCTTTTCTTCCCTCCCTCCCTCCCTTCTTCCTTCCTTCCTTCCTTCCTTTCTTTTTTTTTTTTTGCAACAAAATCTCTGTGTAGCCACTACTGGCATTAAACTCCAAAACGTCTTCTCTCAGTGTTGTGAGTGTTAGAATTTCAGACATGTGCCACTGCATCTGACTACCTTTTCCTCTGGAAGCTAAGAAATAACTAATTTATTATCTACTCCCAGGAAATGTGCTTCATTATGCTACTATTTAATATTCCTATGCTCATCTGACTTTATACATAACTATATACTTTATGTTATAGTTGATACTAACATATAATATATATCAATATATGTCAGTACAATATATGTCAATATGTATATATATATATATATCAGTATATATATATCAGTATATGTATCAATATGTATATATCAGTATATATACTATATATCATATCTATATCACATATCTATATCGTCTGTATCTATCTATCTATCTATCTATCTATCTATCTATCTAATATCTATCTATCTATCTATCTATCTGAGACTAAGGATCTTTGAATGTTGCTCTACCCTAAGAAAAATAAAAATATTTGATATAAGTAAATACAAACCTTTTAATAGAAAGAATAATTACTTTTTTATACACAGAAAAGTAATTAACAAACACTGAGACTGATTTATTTTATTTTTTCACTTGTCTTAAGCCAGGGTAAACATTAAACAGATGCTGTTCACCAAGTCTACTTCAGAATGAGTACTAATACAAATTATCACTGAGGTTCATCCTGCCTGGTCTTATGTGTGTTTCTATGTTAGTGAGACTCTATATACATCATGGTAAATCACACTTAAAAGGTGAGGGAACTTATTCCTGGGAAATCAAGTCTCAGCAACACATCTTACTTAGTGACTGAGGAGAGCTAAATATGACCCAAGCTCACCTGAACCCAGAGCTCTTCTGTTTCCCAAGGCAACATCCCTCCTGTGTATATTACTCCATAAACCCTGCCTCCACCTTCTCATTTTCTTACATTCTGGCTGCATTTGCCATAGCTCAATGAAGACCTTAACAATCTTTATGTAACACAGATAAAAACTGTTTAAGAAGCCAGGGCAAGGAGACCAGATGCGTGCCACTTGAAGGCATTTGCAGCAGAACTGGAAAAGTTATTTTGTTTTTTCTCTCTGATTCTTTTCATGGCATCCAGAACTGGGTGTGTTTCCAGCTGGATGGCACCCAGCTGGTCATCTGCTGATGTGAGTTGTCTGAAGGGAGGCGTGAACTTAATTACATGTGGCCTAGTGAATGTGACAAATGGGGCCTTATCATCACCGAATGTGCTCTGCACAAAGCACAGACTGGCAGATGCCTGACCTAAATGAGCCAGAGATGGGACAAATCATGTCTGACCAAAGAAGGTGAAGAATTTTAAGGCTGAATTTGCAAGAGTTTTGGAAAAAAAAATACGAAGTCTCAGTTTCCCCATGAATAAAATTTCTATGGCTTATGTAGGAATGTGGTCCCCTTTTCCTGTTTCTAGAGTGAATGTTTTAAAATCCCATTGAGACCAAAACATTGTCCTTCATCAATTCTTGTCGACAAAATAGATTGCGATCTGAAAGTCAAGTCCTCCCCCCATCTTTTTATTAACGTATCCTGTACTAGTCTTGAAATTTCTTCAATCAGCTAGCCTAAAGGATCAATCAGTTCAGAAATCCCAAATGTGAAAACAGGACTCTATTTGTGATCTATGGGGAGCCACAGCTGTTTATGGACAGCTTAATGATATGGGACTGACACTTTGTTTTAAAGAGAGATGTGGTGATACGGCCTCCTTCCTGTAGGTCTGGCTTGGGTTGGGCTGCAAAGAGGTGAGAGAAGAGTGTTCCAGACTTGAAGGCTGGGAAGCAGGCACATGGAAAACACTCTTATTCTGGTATATGTTGAAATGAAGCTAAGCATGAAAGGATAAACTAGGCACATGGTTTGTATCTGACACATGAGTAATATACAGTGACTGTTCATTCAGTATTTTTGAACTAAAGAATGAACATGTATAAGGATAAATAAGCCATGGTATATGGAAATCTTAAAAATCAAAGGTAAAGAGGTGTTTGATGGTGGCGATAGTAAAATTGAAATATAAATAATGAGGAAGAGCCATTTGAAAATGAGTGGGTTTGTAAACTATAGAATATAAGACATTGGGGAATTGGGGTCTTCAATCTCTATCTATCTTTCTATCTATCTATCTATCTATCTATCTATCTATCTATCTATCTATCATCTATCTATCTATCTCTCTATCTCTCTCTATCTCTATTTCTATCTTTATAATGATTTTCTGTAGCTTGAATTAAGGACATGAATAATGCTTAAAAATTCCTTGTCTTTTTTTTTTTTTTTAAGCTTCTTGGTCTGGTTGTTGTTTGTGTAGATAGAAGGATACTACCAGAGGGGAAAATGTTCTGGGTCATACTGCTATAAATACATGCATCTCTACCTGGGTGCATAACAAAAGAGCTTTTCAGCTACCAAGGTAAAGGACCAAAAAGAGCAGGCTTCCTAAGGATAAGGGTGAGAGTAAGGAGAGACTGTGCATGAGTCACCTGGTCTGCATTTGTCACTCTGCTCAGAGCCAGACCTGAGAATGCTTTTCTTTGAGGCCAGTGGCGGCCCTTATACAATGAGCATTTCAATTTTGAAAATATATTTTGTTTTAAGATGATCCATCTAATATACAATTACCAAACCCAGACACTACTGTGGATGCTAAGAAGTGCTTGCTGGCAGGACCCTGATATAGCTATCTCCTGAGAGGCTCTGCCAGAACCTGACAAACACAGAGGTGGATACTCACAGTCAACCATGGGACTAAACACTTGGTCCCCAATGGAGAGTTAGAGAAAGGACTGAAGGAGCTGAAGAGGTTTGTAACCCCATAGGAGGAACAACAATATGAACCAACTAGACACCCCAGAGCTCCCAGAGACTAATCCACTATCCAAAGTGTACACATGGAGGGACCCATGGATCCAGCTGCGTATGTAGCAGAGACTTGTCTTATCTGGCATCAGTGGAGCAGAGGCCCTTGGTCCTATGAAAACTTGATTCCCCAGTCGGAGAAAGCCAGGGCATGGAGGCGGGAATAGATGAAAGGATGGGGGAATGCCCTCATAAAAACAGGGAGGGGGTGGAATGGGGGTTTTCAGAGGGGAAACCAAGAAAGGGGATAATATTTAAAATGTAAATAAAGAAAATATCTAATAAAAAAGGAATAAAAAGATGTCAATGTGGTTTTGAAAGCATTAACCATCTAGGTTTCTAGTGCAATGTTTCACACACACACACACACACACACACACAGAGAGAGAGAGAGAGAGAGAGAGAGAGAGAGAGAGAGAGAGAGAGAGAGAGAGAGACAGAGAGAGAGACAGAGAGAGAGACTGACTTTATATCTTTATATGGAAACTAATCAAGGAAGGCCATCTCTGCTATGTCAGAAGTTAAACTAAAAATTGAATTTAGAACATCTAACCTGTTCTTATTATTTTTATTTAAAATAGCTGAATATTGATGAACATATCACATTCAAAATAGAACCCTTGGATTCAGTCTAGTTTTAGTCAATGCTAGGCTCTTCTTGAAAGGTCTAATTATATAAGCTAAGTATAAGAAGGTTGATGACTCTTATGCTGTAGGAGAATTACAAAGAGAAGAATCTACACACATAGGTTGTGTGCCAGGTTGAGGTGGGAGGGCCAAGTCAGGGGCTGTGTTAGGCTGAGGTAGGAGGGGCATGACAGGGGCTATGTTAGGTTGAGGTGGGAGGTACATGTCATGGGTTGTGCTAGGCTGAGGTGGGAGGAGCATGTGGGGGTGCTAAGGGTTATACATTTTTGTGACTTTTTATTTCTACAAGGGTGAGATTCTTGACTCAGGTCACAAGAAGCCAGAGTATCTTTGTAAATCCATACATCTCTTCGGATAATCTATGAATCATGTTTTTGGCCATATTTTTCTGCTAAAGAAATATGTATCTATTCATAGATACTCATAGGAAATATCACTAGAATTCCATAGGATATGTAGTACCTGAAGCTTCAAAAGAGAAAGAGAAGTAAAATTTGACTTTTTTTTTGTATAGGTCTAGAGTCAAATGTATATCACTCTATGGTTTGTTTCTATGTGCAATTCTCCAAGTTAGATACTGTTAAGGGAAAAAAAAAAACAGAGAAACCAAAATAATATTTACCTCATAGTTTCTTTCCTGTGTACAGTTACATACATTTCATAGACTCTCCCCTGAGGAATGGCCCCAGCGGGAATCAGCAAGCTTACTCCTGAATAACAAAAAGAGAAAAGTACTGTATGAGACCTATGAATGAAAAGGAAACTTCTAGAATGCTTTTGCAGCATACAAAAAGGACTGAGATTTTGCACCTATGTAGCACTAGTCTTTCCATACTCCCTAAAGACATGTAAAGGTCCATAGCTGCTCTCTCTTGCAGTCCACCACAGCTCCCTTTGAACCATTATGGAATTACTTAAGAGAGTGATGTCATTTTGAAAGTTCGTGTTTTATTTAAGGAATCGACAGATGGTTCCACTGTTGTTTTTCTTATAAATTGAGGGGAAACCAAAAAACTGCTGTTAAAAATTTAAACAGCTGCAAAGATGCATTGTTTTTGATTAAAAAAAAAAAATGTTTCCCATGAAATCCAAAGTCAAGGGAATGCTAACCTAAGCCATATCAGAAAACTTATTTTTTTTCCTCTAAAATAACTGGTGAGCATCAGTGTTATTTCACAGCAGAATTAAAGACAAGGATAATTTATCATACACAACTCTAGGAAGTGAGCAACAGCCATCTTACTTACAGGTCTTACTTACAGGTCACGGCACCTTTCAGTTGTTGCTAAGTATGTCACTGAGAAGGATTATTGGTATGAGCCATGTAAAAGCTTGGCCTCAGATAATACTGCGACAATTTGAGCTGGTGTCAAGACCACCTGGCAATCCTGGTTCTGAATGCATGGTAGAAATTCTTGTTTACAGACTGTCTGTGTGTGTGTGTGTGTGTGTGTGTGTGTGTATGTATGCGTGTGTATAATACATACTTTTATACGACATTAACATAATAGGTCAGTGAAGTTATTTTTGTTATTTATTGAATAATACTTCCAGTCTTGTCCAAAATAGTCAAGCTATACTCTGAAATTAGACATTAGCTGTGTTTTTATCTATGGTTACAAGTCCATCAGTACTGCTAAAAATAAATTTCAACTTTCAACACTGGCAGCCACTGACTTAAGTTTTTTATGGAAGACCTCTGTGCTTTTTACTCTTTAGATATTTGTAAACTACATAATAAACTTAAAAAAAAATAAAACTACAAGTCGATATTGAATGAAGCTGAAATTGTAGATCAATATATCACAGACTGGAATAAGTACTTTAAACACTCTCTGGTTGAATGATATAGTGGATCAATAAATGAAGATTTTGTGTCTATTGTTATATTTCTAATCATTTACAAAATAGTTTTCTGAAATATAGTTTCCTGGAGAACATTGGACTGAACCAACTGATTACATTTTCTAACTAGGTTTTTTGAAGTACAGGAAACACACTGAGGTTTGTATTATATGCCTGGGTTGATTATATGCCTTTAAGGTAGTTGGTGCCAGTCCTGAACTACATCTCAGCAGAAAGGTCTTTCTAGAGGAACTAAATTCAGAGTTAGTTAATGAGATTAAAAGGTTTTGTAGATTTTATATGAAGTAATGCTTGAGATATACCGAATTGAATTTTGAGGTAGACTACATCTAACATTTCAGATTTAATATAAACAAAGAGAGATAAAATTATAGAGACTCCAATGTGACTTCAGGCTGCACCTTTGTCAGTTAAACTTTCAGGAATTACCTGAATTAGGAATGATGAGGTGACCCCCAAGGGAATTGAAGGTGCCAAATGCTGTGCAGGATGGGTCAGTCTGTCTTGCAAGACTCTGGTTCTTCAGGTTAAGGGCTTCATTCTCTAGCAAGGATTGGGTCATCTGGGGTGACAGCTTGGATGAGAACTCAGCAAGGTCATCCTGGGGAGTGACAGCGCCTGAGCTGTTGTACACTTTGATTTTCAAGTTGGGCAGTGGGTCTAGAATTGGAGAATTGGTCATTGGGATTTTGTCCGAGACATCATGCAACGCATAGACAGGTCCCCTGTACATGGCTGCAGCTGAGGTGAGGTCCGGGGGAACTGCCAGGAGATCTGAGGCAAAAAGACAAAAGAATTCTGTTTGCATTTTTTCATTCAGACCAAGCGAGGTTAGCAAGAAAAGACTTCACAGATTTAATGCAAAGCAAATCTGCTCTGCCAACAGCGCAGGTGGACAGATCAAAGCCTCTGGAATACAGGACAAGCATAGTGTCCGTATCCTCCTTGTCGTGAGCCATAGTTAACCTGGCTCCTTCTATATTTTGCCTTGGGGTCTAATCATAACATTCAAGGTATTTGGCTATTTCAACAGACTAGAAAGAACAGTATGAGCTCCTGAGTCACTATCTTGTAATGGCTTTGCTTGCATATGCTAAATTTGGATTCATCTGTAAATCACTGCATTAAGAGCATTATAAGAAGGGGAACAGGGACCAGAAAAATCAATGAATCAATAAACGTATTCTTTCAAATAGAACTTAAAAAGCAGGACAGAGGTACTTGTCAGAAAAGCAATCCAGACATGATCTCAACAACTGTGACTGATTTCATTTCTATAATTTCAATTCTATAATGAACAAAGCCAAAATCTCTGCCTTTCTCTCAGCTAATATTCTGGCTCAGCTGGATGAAAGAAATGCCACTGAGTTCGTAGGTATGTGGGCACACTGCTCACTCCAAAGTATAACTCATAGTGTAGAAAAAACTCCCACTGACCTTGTCTGGCAGCCTTGATGTTCACAGGCTGAAAGCCGCCATTGAGTGCTGAGGAATCAATGATGTCAGACTCAAAGTCACGGTGGTTCTTCCGATACACGAACAGGGCCACCACAACAGTGATCGCCAGACAAACGGTTACAGCTATCACAATCCCAACATAGAGAGCAACATCATCCGAGTCAGGAGCAGCTGGAAAGACAGAGGGAAACATCCAGCCAACTGCTTCTACAAATTTCCCATAGAACACATATGTATTGTGGTAATTTTTTTCAGACATTTATTGCCACTTTTTTTTATGGGTTAATTTCAAAAGCTATATAAAATGACTGCAGCTTTTCAGTGGAAAATTATCTCTAGTTTCTTTTTCTTTCTCACTCTACATCAATCTACCCACTAATCTATCTTAGAATTGGGTAGCACAACAAACTATTTATTGCCAGGCATTTAAGGAAACTGCTGCCCAACGCATTCCAAACCATGGGAAATAAAAAGTTTATTACTACTCCTTTCAGGTAAAAAATTTTGGAAGTGTTTTTTGATTCATTGAGAGTTCAAAAAAAAAAAAAAAAAACCATAAACACTTTCAGATACATCTGGTATGATTTTAATCTGTATGTGGAGTGAACCAAGATGTTCTTCTAGGTATCATTTGAAGTCATAAAATTACTTCCAATACACTCTTCTCTCTTCCCCTTCAATCAGTGTGAGAATGGATGGGATCTGGGCAAATAGGGAAAAGTAAACTTGAGGAGCAAGTATGGTGGATTAGAAAGGTGAGCTTTCTGAAGCCCAGATCCAGGGCAGAAGCTAATGTGAGTTCCAGCTTTTGATGCAGAAACGGTATTATCTCCCATTTTGAGCTTCCTGTGAGCCCTTGGTAGAGCTTCCTGTCTAAGCTTCTCATTATGGGAATAAGCTACAGGTCTGTGATCTGTTGAATAAGATAAAGATCTTGGTCAGTGATCAGAAAGATCAGGCTACCTCAGGAGGCAAATAAGTATTTGACCAGCACAAGGTGCCATCTGTAGGGGCTATTTCTAAGTAATAGTAACAAAAAAAAATTCTTATAAGTGGTGCCTGTGGCTTTGGTGGCATGAAACATGTTGGATTAAACTGGAGAAGGTGACAGAAGCTGATTATTAAAATTAATCAGATAAAATAAAAGTTTTGTTGCCTCAGTTTGACATGGTTTGGTCTTTCCTTTTAGATCCATCAAAAATATTGAGCAAATTAAACAGAATTGCAGCTTCCTCACTGTAAAAGAGATATTGAAATTGATGCTTATGGTAGTCTAAACTCCAAATGTCATGGTCAATTTATATACATATACATTTTTGGGAGGCAGGTGAGAAGATTTTTGAATCTATAAGTTATTTTGTGATCTAAAATTTGAGAAATCATTCCTCTCTCTTAAGACACAAAGCCATATGGTTTACATGTGGAAATAACTCATCATTTTATCTGCCAGGGGTTCTTAGTAATTACTCACACTCTTGTGTCCCCATCTTTAATTACACTGGCAGTTTATATAAATCTATGCCTGGAAAATGTCCTCTTTATAAAAAGCATCACCCTTCCCAGTATCTCAACTTTCTCATCAATCCAGCCAATATTGATTGACAGCAGTTCTTCAGCGTCCCAACACTCCTCATTATGCAAACACTGCTGTCAAAGTGCTGCCTCTACTCTGCTGTGGGGTTTTATTAGAGACCCCGTAAAGGAATTCATAATTCCGGTCAGAATAGTATATCCAATCCTTAATGCTTTCCAGGACTCATTCATGATGTATAGCTCAAGAGATCTGCATTTTCTCAATCATTCCTTTTGAGTATTTGAACCCTGCCCTTTATGTATACCAGCCAATTTCATGATATGTTTTCTCGGTGATGGGGATGCATGTTTTCAATGGTAGACTGATAGCTTTCAAAGCTGGCAGCGACTTGAAATGACCCTTTCTTCTCTTCGGCATCGAAAATCTAATTTGTTTTTTCGTGTTAGAATACATTAGGCTCCTATTTCTTGTGTGCACATCTGTGAGCCAAGGGAAGGCAAACTTGAATGGGGGTAATAATGTTAAAGGGTTATTTTCCAACATAAAATCCAAACATCAAACTTACAAGAAAATCCATATTCATTCTGGGTTCTGTGCTCAGTTGAAATGGGGTAAATGAATCCTTGAAAAGAAAAAAACAATAAACAAAACAATGAAACAGAAATGAGAATAAAATCAAATTAATGAATGAAAACAAAATAGGAAGTGTGAAAAGAATGGTCTAATTAAAAGAAAAAAGGAAAAGAAACCCATAGTCCTTTAAAATTCTGGTTCACTATAGAATTATGATTTTTGTGCCCCCATTTGCTCTGGAGCCTCACTAAGAATTAATAAGTAGGCAGATTGAATTTCAGAGCAAAAACTGGTCTCGAGTCACTAACTTTGGAGTGCTTAAAGTCTTTCTTTTATTGAGCATAAACTCTAATGGATCTAATTTATTTCAGACATCGAGGGTCATTAGCATAAGGAAAATCTTTTTTTCCTCTTCCCCGCCATATGCTTTAATTCCCAGTACATGCTCAGAAGGCTCGGAACAGTTTTCTTTTTCTTTTTTATTTAATCATAACTGCTTGCTTTTGGCCCCATGGAACTAGAGCAGGCCTGTCATCACTGGTCAAAGGTTAAGTACCCATTTGCCCAGTGGACCAGTGATCACCTCGCCTCCATCTCAGGCTCACTTTTGGATTTTTGGCTGTTGCTTGTTCCGTGGAGACTGCCTGAGGACTGTGCAGACTGTCAATACAATGACACCTGGGTGGTTTTTTTTTTTTTTTTGAAATTGTTTAAAAATCAATAGCACTAAGGATTATAGAATTATTAATTATAGTGATTTAGAGGAAGTTATTCACTGACCAGATAATAAATAAGAACCTCATTGCATTCAAGATGCAGAAGAAACACAGTAAGGTTTCTTTTGAGTGCATTCTGATTAGGAAACAATGAGGATACTGACATAATACTAAAAATGCCAATGTGAAATGGACAATGGGCACAAATTAGGGACAAAATGAGGACAGAAAGCCTTATTGAAATGAGAAAGCCGTGGAAAGAAATGTAAGTCCAACTTATAACCGGTACTCAACGTTCACTAAGATTTAATATTCTACAGCATATGAATTAATCAAATAATGTAGCACCGTTTGGATTAATCAAATGAAGATGAACATGAGTACGTGAATTAAACATTGCTAGAAATACTCAAGGGCAGGAACTAGAGAGAAACCATAAGAATCACAATTAATTAGTTCAAAGTGAAGGTCTGGAAGACTTTTAATAGTAGGGGCGACTCTAATTCGGCAGGTAGCTTCTCTGCAGCCAGCAGAATGCTCTCTACTCACCAGCTATTTACCTATTTGGGAGTTAATTCCAGAAAAACACACAATGCTACTTTAATGAAAGCAAGGCTTGCCAGAGCACAGATAGGTTTGCACTGAATTAATATTTAATGCTTTATTTTAAAGCAATGATTGCAGCCTCCTACTTGGTTTTATAAATATTATATTCCTTATCCCAGTTGTCAGACTCCATGTATTAGTTTGGCTTTCATTTTTAAACATCTCTGTCTGGTAATAGCCTTTTTCCATTTGCAGTCTGTGAACTCAATAAAAGGACAATTGGGACGAATCGAGGCTTTAGAAACCCAAGGACTTAGGGCAAATCAAGTTTACTGCTGTGAGAGGAATGCCAAAGGTGAAGCCCTTCTCTTGGAAGCAAGGATACTACTCAAAAGAATGTTCAAAATTTTTTTTTTCACATGTGACAATACAAGGATATGGGTATGAAACAAATACTTGGAGATGATCTGAGGGTGATCTGGAAAATGTTGGTAATCACTTATGGGAGCCTGCCTGAATAAGCATAAACTCCAAATCTCATGACAGGAAAGATGGAGTCCAGAGACAAATGACACAATCTAATATGTATCCTCTATAATACAGTTCCTGGTTCCCCCTGATGGCTGGTCCAACTTTTCAGTAAGACTCCTGTTCTTGACAGGTAAAACAAACAAACAAAAAAAATATAAATATATATATAGTTTTTATTTCATTTTCTAACGTCCCATATTTATTTATATCTAGACAATTCAATAACTAAATTCATGTTCTATGTGATGATTCTTAGACTTTAACTCCAGGCAAAGAGTTAAGAATTCACTCAATCACTCATTCAGTTGGTGGTTTTGAACTCTACTACATTCTGAGTTCTAACGTAGTATGGTAGAAGATTCCCTGCTGCCCCAGACCTTTCATTCTGGCATACATTTAGCAGGGAATAAGTACACAAATGACAGGATAGACAGGATCATTTCTGATGTTGAAAGCATTCATTAAACGTCAAACACACAGACTGTTGAAGATCAGTTGTGAGAGGTTTGCCTGTGCAGAGCCTTGGGGCTGGTCACCAGCCCTAATACATGTAGCATCTAGAATGGTGATGGACACTTATAATCTCTACTTGGGAGGTAGAGGCAGGATGGTCAGAGGTTCAAAGTTATCATCAGCTACATAGCAACTTCAAGAATAGCCTGATATACACGAGACCTATTTTAAAGCATCATTATTGTCGTTGTTACCAACATCAATATTATATCCATCATCATAATATACAATACAGCAAGGCTATATGGACCATTATTAGAGATATAAGGAGCAGCAGATCATGGAGGCCTAGTGGTCTACAAAGAACTTTCAATTTTATGACAAACAAAATAAAAGTTATGTGTTTTAAACATGAATAAGTCACACTGGATTCTCTACAGAGAATGAATTACAGAAGGATCAGATCCATAATATTTCTGTTAATGCACAGCTGGGAGTCAGCTTTAAATGAATCTGTTTATTTAGTGAAGAACTTTCATTTTTTCATGTTTTCAGTAAGACAAAATATTACAAAAACCAATTGTCTCATTCACTGTCAGTTATTTCTCATAGTGAATTAGGACCAATCGAGGCAAACTGGTCGTTTCCTATATGGGAAAACCTAAAACAGACCAATATTAAGAGTTCACAATGCCCCAATTTACTGTTAGGGAAGCGCTGATAATGGAGTTTTGGAGCCAACTCTGTGAAACCTCTTCCATCCCTTTCTAAACACTTCTGCAACTACATATGGAAAACACTCTTAGGTGGCTGGAATCAGAGAAAGAATGATTGTTGCAATCCCATAAATGAAAGAACACAGGAGCGTTTTCCAGAGCTTGTTTTTATGTTTCTCCATTTGATTTGTCTCTACCAAGACAACAGGGCACATTTTCTTCACTTAACAAGGTAGCCCTGCTGGGTGCAGTCCCCAAAGTACAAAATGATAGTTTTATAGAGTCAATTTGGAAACTAGTTCCTATCTTGGGGATTTCACTTAACGTCTCTTAGACTTAAACTAAAGCCAAATGAAAGAACACGAGGGATGCTGGCCAATGTAGTGATCTTGAGTTCATGGATGTGAATTTGTCAGACTGGTGAACTTCTGTTAAAATCCCGGCTCCACCATGTCTTAAGCTGGAAGAGGCCAATGACCTCTTCCCCAAATATCAGAGGACTATAGGTATTACTTCCATAGCTGTAGAAAAGAGAAAGCAGATTTACAAAGTGCTTATAATCAATAAATGGCAAACAGTTATGGTCAATATCATTAGGAAGGATAGTGTTTAGCTGCGCTGCCATGCTGGGCTCTAAAACTTGGTTCTTGTACAGTGAATGTGGCCTAGTTAATGAGTGACCTCAGAAAACTTGCCTGAATTTCAGCTCCCTAGTTATTGCAGAACCAAGAAGCCCAGTTTCTCTGAGAAGCCATGGGCAATGCTCTCTTTTAAGTACTATATACTCTTTTACTGTCCCCATTGAAAGGGGTTTGTGCTTGGCCTTTGTGGCTTCTGGCAACCATACAGTGATATGTTTCAAGAGCAAGCTTCCAGGAGCAGAGTGAAAACTGACACTGACCTGATTTCTCAGCTGAGATACTCTTTTTCTCAGCAAGGGATTTGGAATGGGACAGGAGTGCTGGCTTCTGTTCTTTGAATTCTCATAACATTTGGGGGATCGTTTTGGCATTTAGCAATTGAGGTCCAAGGACACTTAATGTCCTATAATGAGACAAACATTCTTAAAACCAAAAAGCCCTCCATAACCTCAAACTCACATCCCTTGGATTGGTATTTTTGCTGTCACAGGCAGGAGTCTCAGGGCAGGATGCAGTAGCCTTAGCATTTAGGCCTATATGGAGCCAATTTCAGAGGAGGATCAAAAGGAGAATAAACAACGTTTTATTATTAAAGAAAAGTTATATTTTAGAGAGGAAGTTTTCTTAACTTGGAATACAAAAATGGAAGATTTAATTATGCAGAAAAAATTAATTGATTATTATTATATGCACTTATGTGTCTAAGTATTGGTGCTTAGGCATATGTGTTGAGGTCACAGAACAACATTCAGGAGACAGTTCTTTCTCCCACCATTGACTTGGTATCAAACTCAGGTCATTAGGCTGCCTTTGACTGCAGGCTGCCCCTTAGGTCCCCTTGTTGGCCCTCATCCTGGGGAACATTTTTAAGAAAGGTGCTCAACATTTGAAAACAAGAGCAGGTCTCCTGAGCAATTTTTGAAATGCTCTTTTGACTTCAAAAGCATCCTATAATTGTCCAGACCATCATTTCAAGAGATTGTGTTGTCTAAACATTTTCAATCAAGGATGCTGGGTCTCAAAAGCTAGAAATGATAATTCCAATAGTATCCAAGTTTAAATTCAAGCAAATGACATGGTTCCAGCCATTCTTCTCAATCATGTTGATGTCTCAGTTTTGCCTCGCCTGACACCAGGGTGTCCATTTCACATGTTTGCCGATATTTTCTAAGTGATGTCCAACTTTTATGAAACCATCTATCTTACCATCTTAAAATGGAAAGAGACATATCTTACTATCTTAAATGGAAAGAGATATTTCTTTGGTTTTACATTTCGGTAACAACATATCATCTTTGAGAATATGTTCAGTACTTGAGATCTTTATAGATCCCTGCCTGAATACAGACTATTTGGTGGGGGGTTTCATTTGAGCATTGTCAGGAACAGGGCTAGAATTTCTACTCCTCCCCCCTAAAAAATTGACTACTTGTATGTTTCTAAGTTTCTCAAAACAGGTTTGCCTTCAATGATGTATGAATATCAGATGACAGTAAAAAAATAATCTTAGCTTTATGACTAAAATAGTTTTATATTAACTACTTTTTATGCTATAAGTAATCTTTTCATACACACATTATTGTGAAGGCTAATTTTGATTAGCCTGACAGGGTTTAGAGTCACCATGGAAACAAATCTCTGGACATATTTAAAAGGAAAATATGAATGCAAATGCTGTAGAATTAAAACTCTTTACGTTTGGAACCAAGCTAGTCAAAACAGAGATGCTAAGCTATTTTTTCGTAAAGGTAGTTAAGATAGGTATACCTAACCTTAAGTGTGGGTAGTACCATTCTACTCACAACATGGAGGTCATTGATTCAGATACACAGGACAGTCTCCAAGCCCTAGCAACCCACCTGTCTTTATCTCCCCAGCTCTGGGACTACAGGCATGGGCCACTGTGCGAGTGCAGTGGGTCAGCACTCACGTCCTCGGTCCTGCATACTATCCTCTGAGCCCCAGAAAAATTCAAAACAATAAAGCGGTGGGACCTGGTAAAAGAGCTCATATTGTAAAAGGAGTAAAAGTAGAGAAAGATTTGGGTTTATGTAGTAGCTTCAACCTTTGCCTGTGGGTCTCAGAAGGATCAGTAGTTTCTTTTCAGTGTTTCTAAATTTCTTACTTTGCATAATAGAACAATTATTAGTGGTAGTTAAAAGATCCATCTATGAAGTCATGTTTTTCTATCTTTTGAGTAGTAAGTTAACATCCAGTCATTTTTGTCACCATTTGACCATGTGTGACATTGAAGACTACAGTTAGGAACAATTTCAGCCATAGCCCAACAGTACTTTATGATATTAAAACAGAAGAGAATTAAGATTAAAGCTGAAATTTCTTTAACTATAAAAATAAGATATGATAATTGCATGTTCTCTAAAATTTGAGAACCTCTGACCCATACTTAGGGAATATTTCAAAGGGAAGCATGAACATAGATGCTGTAAGAATTAAAACTCTCTACATTTGGAGCCAAGCTAGTCAAGATGGAGATGCTATGGTAGTTTCAGTATTCTCGCCTGCCTCCATGGATTACTTAGTGCTGCCTGGTATGGCATTGCTTGTACTATAATAACATGTATAAACAGGGCTCAGGATGTTATGCGACCTTTAGAGACGAGGACCAATTCTTCAACAGTTGGCAAATGTGTTTGTTACATGTTCTTTGCAAGTTTGTAGTTCTTTTGTTTCACTTTGCTTTTTGTGTTTGAGACGAGATCTTATGGTGTGTCTCATTCTGGTCTAGAACACACTATGTAGCCTAAGCTAGCCCCAGCCTCCGTTTTCTTGCCTTATCCTCCCAAGTGCTGGGATTATAAATAGTCATGAGCCACCACATCTAGCTCAAACTAATGCTCTCAAATCACCACACTTTAGCTAGTTTAGTTGTATTTATCTATTAGACATACACTCACTAGGAAACTTTCTAAGACATTTTTTTTCCATTTTAAAGATCTGTTCATTAGAAGAATCTGCTCCAGGTAGACTTGCCCTTTTCCTTGACCTGGCTGCCTGGTCTGTTTGCCAGTGATTTCACACCAACCTAACATGTCAGATATTCACATCTTGATCACATTTTCTCAGATGCAAATTTTCTTGTTAAGCCTCAAGAGTGACTCAAAGATAAACATGCCCAGGTTCTTTTTTTCCCCTCCTCCCAAGTCAGGGCTTATTTTGTAAACCCACCAGAGCACTAATGAGGTCAAAGGTCAGGTTTGTTAAAAACACACAAGGTCATTTACTATAATTTACCTACTCTTCTGAGGGTTCATTATTGATGGGGCTTACACAGATCCAAGCAACTGAATATGTAACATTGAAGACATGACAACAAAAATGGAGAGAAGCATTTTCTTATGGATGTCAGGCAACTGAGGTACCTGTGGCTATCTGTTGCTCCATCTTTTAGGGGACACTGACCATGCCATACCAAGTTGGTTCATGACCTTGTTTGTAACAGTTGCCAGCACACTTTTGTTCTGAAAACAGGCAGCAGATGATTAAAAGCCCATCAGGAAAAAGGTCTTATCTCAGGACTCATATCGGATGCAGCATAATTGCCTGAAATTCATCTCAGTTCAGCAGAAGCAAACTTATGTATGCATCAGATGCCCAAGTGCTTTTATGCTGGACAATCCAAAGACATCAGTGTTTTAGAAGAAGAAGAAAACATTAGTAAGTTCAGGGGTGGTAACATTCATCATGACTCCATAACAATGACTTTAGACAGAAAGAATAAAACGGTGTGGAATCTTGAACTAAGGTGATTCAATCCTAAAGACTATCAGCCAATCTGATGACTTTTTTAATGCTAAAATGAAAGTCAATTTAGCATCCCAGTTTGCTCTGCCTGTATAGTGGCATTTTTCTCATCCTATAGAGCTCTATTCCTCCTGATCTCCAAGAGAGGCCACCAGAGGTGACAGATCTGGCTTTTGTCTTCTCACACTAACCTCTTTCGGCTCCATAGGTGCGCATCAGGTTTCTGTGGCCTAAAGTTTCTGACCACATCCTTGCTTTCAAAAGCAGGAAAATGTTTTACCAGAAAGCAGAAAGACAGACCACACTGCTTATGCCAGAGACTATTGAGTACTGTGTTGGGCAGGAAGTTCATGGGCAGAATATTTATTTGCCATCTGGGACACTGCACGTATCATGAACTATAGAAACCCAGCTATGACATCAACTTCTAACTTCAGATAAAAAAGTGTTCGCTGTCTAACACTCAAAGCTACGCTTTACTCCCAAACTGCTGTGTTGACAAGAATTTTGCTGCAAAGTGACTAGCACCTTGGCAAGTGCCCACCGCAGGCAGTTATAAACACATCATTCTGCAGCCAGGGCAGGGTGATTTGTTAGGTAAATGATTTCCCTATGTTATAAGCACCTGGTGTTGCAGGAGCCCGATATGCAGCGTGTCCACACTGAAATTTACATGCAGAGAGTTCTGCTACTTCCTCTGGTGAGAACCGATGGAAGAGCCGAGCCGTGTGACATGCAAATGTTTTAATGAGTAGAAAGTGCTAAATTTGCACAATGCATAACATTTTAATTTCCCAGAGTCAGGGGGTTCACTGATGCAGACTGTTCCAGGCAGTTCGGGTTTGGCAACTGCAACTTATAATTTGTCTGTAGCATAAACTCTCTTCAGCAAGAAGGAATTCCAAGGTCAGATTTGTGCTCTTGCACACAACAGTGTGGAAATTCAGATTTAAATGAGATTGAAAGATAAAATTCACAGGAATGTACAAAGTTAACCCAGTAGCACACATTTACAACCAGACTACATTTATTCGTTGGATGACTGTTTTCCAAAGGAAGAAAACATGCATCAAACTATTATAAGACATTACATGCTCTTAAGACTATCTATATATTCAACACAAAACAAGCCTATTCATTGGTTTGGCATTTTAAAAATATTTCCTATGGGCTTTGTTATTATTTTGTTCTCTCTTTGTGTGTCCTTGTGTTTCTTTCTCTATCGCTCTGTCATCAAATCATCTCATGTAATCCTATTTCAAATACAGGGAGTAGCTTTCTTTATATCATGTTCAGATAATAAAGAAGCTGAAGTATTTTAATAGAAAATCAGTAAGGTAGTCCCTACAGCACTGCCTTCTGAATAGGCATTATTACATAAAGACATCGAAATTTGTTGTGAACTTTATTTCTTTATCATATCACAACAGCCAGATAGATGTTTTTTCTTAGTTTCAATATGAAAACTCCTATCTTTGCAACTTTTGTTGTTTGATATAATTCACGCTGGTCAATGCACTAAAATCCCCCAGTGAAAGAAATGGTTTCATTCTTTTACAAGAGTAATAGTGTTGCCTACAAAAAAGGTCCAATTTCTTTAGAGTTTATTTAGAGACTCTGCTGCCTTCAATTACCTTTGCTAGTATATTTTAGTACAGTCAGACTTACCTCTCAACGTTTTGGTTTGAAGGGACCAATGGGTTGTCTCAAAGTGGCAACTGCTTGTTTTGTTTTAGGTCAATAAGTCTATGTTCCCCCCTCTCTCTGTGTGATCTTAAAATGAGCAGATATGTGTAGATTGCCTAAATTTAATGGAGCTTTGACGTGTCTTAAATATTTAGATCTTGTTTCCCAGACATCATTTCACAGCATTGCACAATGACTCTGATATATCAACATTCTAATAATAAGGGTGTTTGCAAGCCCTGAGTGATATGGGCATGACAGGAAACTGGGAAATATTAGAAAACCATAATTCAACTCCAAATCTTCATGTCTTCAAACTATATGACTTACTAGCCATTAGTATCTCTTGCCAACCTTGTTTTTCTACAATTAGTCTATTCTCCAGCATCTTATTAAATACTGTTAATAACCTAATTTGAATCAACATGACCACGATCTTAAGATACAATATCAATAGTGCTACATCTCAGATTCAGAAAACCCAGTGTCAGATTATGCCAGGACATTAGTCTTCCTTTAACACTTTTTTCTGAAAATGCTATTTATAATTAGAAATGTAATGGAATACCAAGTATAAAATGAATGTGCAGAACAGAGATCATATAGGAAAAGAAAAACATGCTGATAATCTCATAAACTCAGGAATAGAATAATTTTCAACAATCTTTTGCTACACTCTCTTTTATATAGCTATAGAAAATGCATATATAAATCCAAAACCTCCTTTTCTGGGTTTAGATTATGACAGAGTGTAGGGGGTAGTGCTGTCTGCTGATCATGGCATGGGTGCTGTGCACGTGAGCTCATAGCAGCTGTGTTATTACCTGACTATGATTCACACACAATCAGACCAGTGCAAACATCCAGCATAGAGAAGGGGCTATGGAGGTCCCATCCCCACTTGAAGAATTCTTGGCAGTTTCTGGCTGTTGGGGGAAGTGAGAGCTACTTTTCTTTGGTTTGTGGCCATTGGTAGGATATCACAGTGGATGATTTCACACATGTGTATGAGTATCATTTATTGGCCTCAATGGTTTTACACACATACATATTTAAATACAGTTGGGAGTGAGGTGCTGAGGGAAGCTGTAGAGAGGAGTTAGGAGGAGTTAGAGGGAGGATAAGATCAGGATATTTTGTATAGACAAGAAATGCTCAAAGAATTTTAAAAGGGCTTTATAATAATAAAAATAGAAACAAATAAAAGTCTATAGACATAACATATACATATATGAAGTGTTTTTATATTAATTCTCTGACATCTATTCATTCAATTAAGATTAGTTTATTATAGAATATAATTTAAATTTTTCCTGAAATAATTATGAATATCTGAATTTCCACTAGTAATGCACAAGTTTCTACTACAAATGCTCCAACATTTAGTATAATCATCTCTTTCAAATATTAGATAAGTTTAGAAGTGATCCTAAAACTCTCTCTCTCTCTCTCTCTCTCTCTCTCTCTCTCTCTCTCTCTCTCTCTGTGTGTGTGTGTGTGTGTGTGTGTGTGTGTGAGAGAGAGAGAGAGAGAGAGAGAGAGAGAGAGAGAGGTGTCCATGTGTGTGATATGTACATGTGTCTATTTGCAGAGGTTAAGAATTCAACACTGAATGTGTTCCTTTATTGTCAACTTTAATATCTGTGATATAGTCTTTTCACTAATATGTCTTATGAAACCATCAGAAGCTTGGTAAACAATAGAAAATTACTTCAAAGGGAAATTAAACATTTTAAACATACAGTATCCAAGCAAATTAACTCTGTAAATTAGAAGTATGAATAGTAACTAATATGAACTTAGGGATAATAAAAAATAAAGAACGGTCAAAATGATAGTCAAATATATTAATCAGTCATTTAAAATAGATACATCCTGTGCCTTAAATTTTAATTTTTCTCATGGTGATTTAAGCATTGAACTCATCAAAAACATAAAGCTAGATTTCTATAGGGTTTAAAGTTCTATTGAAAAGATGTGTTTAGTTTATTTATATTGTAGTTTTTGGAATATGTTTATTTATTTTTCTCATCTTATTGTTTGTATGTACCTTGGCCTTTTTTTTGCTTTTGTACTCATAAATTTTTAACCTTGAGTTTATATATTCAATTCATACATTTGTAGAATCTTACCATTATATCTGGATCACTTGTGTCAATAAAATCAGACATGAAAAGCATTACTGTTTTTTTCCAGAATAAAAAAATGAAATTTTGAAATCCTCCCTTAGTTCTAGATTCTTATATTTTATATTAATATCATTTACTCTCCATTTGATTTCAGCTGGCCTTCAATTATTCCTTGATAGCATCAATGCTAAGTTTAGATTTTTCTGTTCACATAGTGAGTTTTATGAGAAGCAAATGAATATTTTGTTACTTATTTGTCTGACAAGCTCTTTCGGTGTTGCTGTCTTGATTAGTAAATGTTGGATTTGCTTGTATTAATGTCCAATGGCCTCACTATTGCTCACAGAACCTACTTTTATTTTATCTGTTTTCTTCACTTCTATTAGATCTGTTTCTTGATTTTTCTCTTCACCCTATTTACAGGTAAACCTAATTTGTTTATTCCTCTTCTATGGGGTTTTAAATTTCAATCATTGAGTTTCATTATTCTAGCAGTCCATTTGATTCCTCAAAGTGTACCCAGCACTATAACAAGATTCTATTCTTTCATTGTAAAATAGTTACTTTATATGTAGATTGACTAAATATTTTAATTCAGATTGTCCTGAGTCACTGTGGTTAGAATACTTACTTGTTTGTTTTGTTGGAGGATGTCCTGCACATTTAATCTTGGGAGATATTAAACTTCATTATTTCATGTAATTTCTGGAATGGCCTCCTTTCGTCATAGACTAATACACTGAGACTGCAGAAGGGACATATATAGCAACTTGCCTCAGAAGCAACATATATAGCTATCCTGCCTCAGAAGCGACTCCAAGGATATCTTTCTGGTTTTTGCTTACTGCAGAATATCTTAAGCTTTACAACATAGCTGGGTATAGCACTGTGGATTTACTACAGATTTTTTGACTTAAATGAAGTCATTATTTCCTTACCATGATTTTCCTGAGGTTTCATTGAAATGGTGGGCAAAACAGTCTAGTTGCTTTCATGCTTTGCAATAATTAACGAATTACAGCTTTATTCTGAGTCCTTGTTCCGAGTATCAGTCCACTTCTTTCACAAAGCCTCTGACCTCAAGCCAAATCCTAACTCCCATGTACTCCAAGACCCAAATCATGTCCACTTTGGCTCTTGGCCATTCTGGCATCTCTAACAGCCTCTGTCTTATAATTGCCTTCCTGGCACATGTAGATTTTCCTCCCTTATTTCTCTCTCTATCTCTCTGTGTCTCTGTCTCTGTCTTTCTCTGTCTCTTTCTCTCACTGTCTGTCTGCCTATCTGTCTTTGTCTCTCTTTCTGCGTATACTTGTATTTAAAACTGTAAAGTTTTAACTTATAGTCTACGTGCTTTGAGTCAAAGGTGTTTATATTTAGGTGGTAAAGGAATTAATGTATCAAAATTTGCTGGCTTTGAGGAAAATAATGACTAAATACTGAAAACAGCATTTTCTATTAATCTCATCTTTCATAGATCTTAAATACCAATTTATCTTATTGAGAAAAAATATAATATGAATTTTATGAAACTCTTAAATCCTACTCAGATCCATGTGGAACTCAGAACTTCTTTTATACAATAGTATGCCAAAATTTATAGCAGAATTATTAGAATTATTTGTAAATGTAATTGTTTTATTTCATACTTGGTTTGACATTGCATAGACCAAGTTTGTGTTGAGATAATATTTACACTGAATACCTTAGCACATTTAAGATATGAATTACCCCAAAGCAAATACATATTAGATGATAAATTCCTCATTGGCAATTACAACTCTGTGGCTTTCTGTTCTAGTTAATTCCTTTTTCTTTTTGGACATTCATGTGTCCTTCAAGCTTCACAGTTTTGTCATTAAATAGGCTTTTGTCACCAACCAAAGGTAATATTATTTCTTTGCAAAACTTAGATAGCAATACTTCACCAGAAATTCTAATCTTAGAGGTTAACACTGTAAAATACTGTAATTGCACTGCAAAGCAGTATCTCTTTCGTTGTTTTATCCCCCAGGAAATCAATAGTGGTATAGACTACAATTCTCAGCTAGACCCGAGTAGATGTAGGAGGACAGATGAGAGAGTTTATTGACTGGGTAAGAACTGCTAGCATAAGAAATCACAGCAGCAGAAAAAAGACGGCTTTTTACCTGAACGACCTCAATCCAAACTCCAAAATGCTTTTGTCCAACAAGACACTTGATTTAAAAACAGCGAGACGACACATAAACAAACAAACAAACAAACAAACAAAGCAAAGCAAAAGCACCACCTGTGTCCCAAATGATCTTTCCTAGTTATAAGAACACTGAAAGCCATTATTACTGGCAAATATTTAATCAAAAGGAAAAATCCCATTATGACTATGAAAGATAGTCTAGATATTAAGGCGCTGCTGGTACGAGGTCTTAGTTTGAATGGTATGTATTTAACAAATGTCATAGATTAGAAAGTATTTTGTATAGGAAAGGTCCAATGTCCCAGCATATAGCACTTCATTCATTGTCATCTATGGTGGCTGAAAATTTTTAAATACATGGAGTAGAGGTAAAAGCTATTGTAATAGTCAACACTGTTTTATTGTACTGAGACAGGATGAAAATGCTAAAGAAAAACAACATCCCAAACCCTCTAAATATTTGTATTTTTCAATTACATCAATCAAATTGTTTCATACTAAAGGAGAATATAAAATAATAAATGTGATATATTCATGTTGTTACTTTGGTCCTCAACTAAAACTCTTGTCTGGGTATGAAGCCTGTACCTCTAGACAGATAACTAATAAACCAGCTGTCTTCCCTTTATTTTTACCTTTGTGGCATGGTAGCTGTCCCTAATCATCAAAAGCTTAGTAGAGTGACAATATTTGTGGAACCCAATTGAAAGGCTCCTGGATTTTTATTCAATTTGAGCAATATGATCATGTGTTTGCACTTTAAGTAAGATTTCTTTTTAAAGGTCCTTGTGTATATAGATTCTGAAAAGTAAACAAAGTTGCACATGTATGGTGAAAACAAAATACTTGTTCACAAATACCCTTCTGTGAATACATCTCATTACACTTGTGTGAGCCTGAGCAATGTCAACATTTGGCCACCATTAGTTCAAATACATGACAGCATATTGTTTAATCCATCTGCATGAACGATTCTATATACTTTACTTCATGGTCAGGAGCAGAGAGGATAAATTCTGAAAAGAACTTTTCAACAAATGTTTGGTTGTTTGCAAGTATTCAAAGCAAGCTACCCTTTCATAGAAAAAATATTCTAAGCATAAGACATGAAAAATAGAGAATATAGCTTGTTGCATCTACCATAGCATCTGAGTCACCTTCCACACTCACTAAAAATTATTTTATCAAAAATATTCTCCTTGAATAAGATAAATTATACCCATGATGCAATTTTTAACACAGACCTAGCAGTTTCAAGAGGTCGTGAAGATGTTCCTACTAAAGATTTACTGTAGTTCATAAAACTACCTGCAGAAACATTTAATGTCCTTGTATATTTTATATTTCAAAGATGTTGGTTCACTGCCAGGCATACATTACAAACAAGTAGCTCACTTGTTAGATGACATGCTTTGAGTCTATGAGGAGTTTAAGGTACCCTTATGTGCAAGGTAATACAACTGAGTTAACGGTTCTCTGGTCTGCAAAGAACGACAGCCACTCCATGGAAATGACTGAATTGTTTCCTGCTTGAATGAAAGCAATACGTGTGTCACAGTTGCTAATTATACAGCTATTATTTACTCCAGTTCTCATGAGAATAGCTTTTTACCAATTATGAAAGAAAGCTAAATAGAGCTGTATCATTACAATTTTATTGTTCAACAATCTCAATAACTAACTAACTATTAGTTAGTCCTTGAAGACATCCAAATGACCTTGGTCTTGGTCCCCTCACTCAATGCCTGCATTTCTTTACTTTGACTTACCCTGCATGCATAGCCCATCGGTGCAGTTCTTGGATTGGAGGACCAGGCCATCACAGTCCTTACCCCCGTTCTTGGGGGCTGGTGCTGTACACTCCCTCCTACGCCAGTGGGTGCATTCAGTTCCACAGGTTGACCATTTGCTCCACGAAGTCCACCTACCATCCACTGCCATGAAAAAAGGTAGCATAAGGTCAGAAAGAACAGTACTTAATGGGTAACAGAAGCACAACTCAATTCCAACATGAGAACAAGAACGAAGAAGGTACCCTAGTGAAAAGCCTGGCATTCACTTTAGCCTCTCGTGAATGATTCATGCTCTGCCTATGGGAGTTGTGTGCATTTTGTTCCCTGCAATGGGTCAGGGGAGGCATACTGGGATATCAGGAGCTATGTAATCAAGATTTATTCATTAAAGGGGATGCTTCTTGATATCATATTGATTATTAGAGGGTTTCATTTTGATCAAAGATTTCTTCATTTATAGTGTCATGTAAACAGTGAAAGCAAATGTATGAGAATTGGAAGCAAAGGATGTGTAGTGGTGAAGAAACTCATCGGTTCTCTTCTCCTTCTCTCTTCCCCCTCCCCATCTCTTGACCTGTATACTCTGTTTTCTTTTTGTCATCCAGGACACTTGGTTTTGCTGAAATCTTCACTACTCCTCCTTGTGAAGATGACAATTTTTGCACCCTATTTGATGATTCCACTATATAATTTGACGGTGTACACATTTCTATTCATACTGAAATGATATGTAAATACATTTCTAATTTGGCAACTATGTAGTAATACAGAATTGACTCCATTTCATTCTAATCTTGGTGGATTACTTGTAAGAAAGTTCAGTAATAATGAGCTGAGATATCTCTATCTAGAGAATATATAACTTGATGTTAATTTGAAAAATGGAATAAATTATTATACTTCAAAATGAATACTTTTATGTATATCAGAAATAGTATTAAACTGTTAAACCAAGTTTAAAAAGTGTTTGAATTTTCTTTGAAATACATAAATAATTATGATTCGCTATATTTCACATAAAACAATGCCAAGCATCATTTATTGAACATTGAAACTTCTCAAATCTGAACACTAGTAAAACAATATAAATTTTAGTAGCTTACAGTATTTGGCAAATCTTTCTTATTGCTAAGAAATTATAAGTAAATGTACTAGTGATAATGTATACCAGGGTAGAAATATGTCTATGTTCAAAATTCAGGATCACATTACTATTTCCATAATACATAGTCAGCTATACATAAACTCCCAGTTACCCAAAGTAATGATATTTGCTTTGCTGCAGATCAGCAAGTACGTGCTTGTTACATAATGTACTGGCACATGTGTGTGTGTGTGTGTGTGTGTGTGTGTGTGTGTGTGTGTGTGTGTACCCACATTGTTCTTTCAACTCAAAGTGGTCAACGGACTCTGAATTATAGGAGTCAGAACCTAGGTGAAATAAGGGAGAGTGTATGGGAAAATCTGAACCTCTAAGCTCACCCTCCAGTCCAAATGTGTTCCATAAATAAGAGCCCTCGGTGGTTCAATGCAGGAAACCAGTTTGTTACTTGGAATCAATACTTGAAAATATAACCAGCAGATAACATTTTTCTTTCCTCCCATTTCTGAAGAATGTTCTATTAAAGGATTAACAGTAAAACGTTGGACCAAGCAAAGAGTGCTTAAGGAGGCTGTGTATTCAAACAGCGATACTGATCACAGAAAGCCTAACTATTGAGTACAATGAATTTATGGATTATTTTAAAAACAATTTTAGCTTTAGGTCTGGATATGTTATATGACTAGGCATTTTAATAAGTTTGGGATTTGGTTTGGATCTGGGTAACTCTTAACTCAAATTTATCTTGAATCAAGAGCTGATAGAAATATGAAATACTACATGATGATTCAAAGAAGCAAAGGACACAATCTTGGTATAGGAACCGCTGCGATTAATTTATAAGACAGCCGACCAAGACACACAGATGAGAAGGAGCTCGCACTGCTGTACTCTCCAAATCTGTTATCTCATGTGTCACAGAGCTTACCCTTTCTTTAATTCTTTCCAAATGTTTTGTTTGCCACTGTCCAGAAACTGACACCACACATCAACTATTCCAGTATAAAGCATTTTCTAAGTTTCATGTCCTATTAATTTTCATGGATTTCTGAAGATCAAGGGTTGTTATTTCTAACTTTATGTGGTTTTCAATGTTGTTAAAAAAACATTTAAAGGATGGGCAATCTTGCATCTCACAATATAACTAGAAACATAGGATTACACAAATGGTGTTTGGTCTCTTATAGCATGTTGCATGTTTAGATGATAAAGTTAGAAACTCTTGGAGAAATCTGACTTCACAGTAAGGTAAATACTGAATGTAGAATGAATTTAAATAATGGATATCACATGTCTCAGTCTAGATTGGCTATTTGTATATACTTCTAGTATTTTCTGAATGGTAAAAGAACTTAGGAAGGAGACTTTATTTACCTGGGCATAACGTAGTGCATGCTATTTTCTGCACACTCTGCCCTTCACAGAAGGCCCCACCATTGAGTGGGGCTGGGTTGGTGCAGGTTCTTGTGCGTTTCTGATATCCTCGCCCACAGCGGCTGTTACACACAGACCATTCTGTCCAGGTGGACCAGCCACCATTAACTGAGGGAGACAAATCACAAAGGGTGGGTTAAGCATATGGGAATATCCAACACATACAAATTACACACAGCATACAGACTAGAGTCATACCCCATGTAACCACAAAATAAAGCAAGATTTCAATGCTAGAGAAGGCCACAAATAGCAAGCAGTTCACAGTTTTGCTGGAGAGCTGAGAATGTAAATAGAGATATACAAAATTGTTTTCCATGAGTAACTCACAAAAATAAATAAGACGATGTTCTTTTTCCTTGGTTAACATTTTTTATATCACTTTACCTAGTTAAATTCCAAAAAATTACTTTTGACAGTTTATCTCACATAATGTTTACATCCTGATGCCGTGTAAGCCAAAGCAGGAGAACTGAATAAAGTCATCTTGACTCCTTAAAAATCAAATGTGTAAATATTTTTCTTCAGCATTTGCAAACTTTACAGCTTTTCAAGGAATTTTATCCAGTTTCACAACCTACATGTAAACCCAATTACAGAATTAAATCTTACTACATTTGAGTTTTAAACAAATTGGCAGTGTAACCGACCTAGCAACTGGTTGGCGCATTTAAAATGAATACTCACCTTGTGCAGAAAGGCTAATCATGGCATGTGATAGACTGGTCAGTAGATATATGACATCTTTATATATGTGACATCTTGAGCAGAAGGCTAATCATGGTATATAATATATATATATATATATATATATATATATATATATATATGCATGTGTGTGTATGTACACATATATACACATATACATATATAGACACACATATATACATATATATATAATGGTATATAATGAATGACATATATATCATGGTATATAACAAATATATATTATATATAATGGATGAGACTATATTCTCAGGAGTAGAATATATATATGTATATACATATATATACATGTATATATATAACCAGAATTCTATAATACTCACAATATTGATTTCTAGATGACATCCCTTCTAGAAGATATCATGATTTTTTAAAAATAGCACAATAATGTATATAATATTTATGTAATCTAATTAATGAAACAATTTTAAACATGAATTATTTGCTGATAGTTAGAATACTATGGAACAAGTATATGCATTTGCCTCTTAAGATAAAGAAGAGAGTTTGCCGCTGAAGCACACAGACTTTCTATATAAAAATGATCTGCTACAAATTATATTTTCTAGAAAACTACTCACTCATCAGTAAATAAATATGACTATATTTACAGACACGAACAAGGTATTTTTGTAAGATTTAAAAATATGTGATAAACAATTTGAATGTATGATTTTAAAACATAGGAAAATATGTATTTTCATGTATATTATTAAAATGATAAAGCAAGAGGTTCTATAATAAAACATAGGTGTTTAACATTATACATTATATAAAATAACATGTATAGTTTTTATTTTAATGTACTATCTATGCATACAAAATACTAGTGGTATCATATTAATTTCAAAAATACTATTGGTAGATGACAGGGTCAAAGATATTTTCTTCTTTGACCTTTTCTGTGTTTTCAAAATTTTCTTTAATAGATGTACATTTGTAAGGCCAAAATGACAGTAATGAAAAAGGAGATATGAAACAAGTTCAGAAGAAATGATGATTAGTTATGTATTTCCGTGGATTGATACGCTCAATCCATGAGCCTTGGGCAATTCAATTTATGGAGCCATGAAACTCAGGAGCAGACAGTTGACAGGTAGAGTTTCAACTGGAGCTCCAAAATCAAGTTCCTGGATCAGCTTTCTAAAATATCAAATGTCACAGTGTTGTCATGGATACTGCTTACTAGCATGGGAAGCTGAGACTCTAAGCTACATCTACAGTTACTGGTCTGTTGAGGTTCTGCTGTGATATGAAAAAAATTAGATTTATTTATTTATTTACTTACTTATTGCAGATACTAGAAGCATCCCTTTATTTTACAGAGAAAGAAAAAAGGACTCCATTAAAAAAAAAAGCCAGATGGCTGCTGATCCAGGTCTCATTGCTTTATGTTTAGTCCTGGCTCTTGTTTAAAAATGCTCCTGTTATTTGTCTGTAATCCTTTCTAATATAACAGTGTTCTCATTGCATTTGCAGATATTGAAATTATGCTATAAGTAGAAAGAAATTTGCATCTATATTAAATACCTATAGAATACATCTATTTATAGTGTGCCTTCATTAGTTATTTGCGATTGGCACACAGTATGAGTGGGTCCCCTTTGCTTCTTTGCATTTTAAATGCTGTTAATCAAGTGTTCCATCCAATTTAAACTAAGATAAAAAGTACAAAACAATTTCTTGTGATTTAAGAATTACAATTGCTTACAATTCAACATAGCCATTTATCTGGACTAGGAAATTAAACCCAAGAGTAATCAGGGAATTACAAAAAAATTAGAATGCTTCTATCCTGTAATTAAAATGGCAGTTGTAAAGAATCACTATGAGCAGCCTCTGGAACCTCATGATGGCTTCTGTCCTTGTGACTCCTCATCCTGCCAGTACACAACCACACAATGGTACCGTTGGAGAGGTTATCTCTATATTTTTAGATTCCTTTTCAGTTTTATATGAGAATTAAACTTATATAAGAAGGATAAAAACACACAAGTTGATTCGACACATGTTTGTCGATCATAGGAAGATCACAGAGAAGTAAGCAGCCACCAAGGCCAGGAGCACTAAATGTGTCTGTATGGAAGTGATCCCAGGAATGCTAAGTCAGGAAAAGGTTACCGAGAATTAAGAGTTAACTGAATAAGAACTGTACAGAATTCTCCCGTTTTCAACTTTCTCCATGGTAAGAATTTTCTTTTTAGTATACAGGAGGTGTTTTTTCTGGGAACTCCTCTTGAATTTAAAGCAAATGGGGGACAGTCAGGCGATCTCTTTGAATGTACTATTATTAAATTGCCTTCAACTTACGAAAATGGTTAAAAACTGTAATGGCATATTCTTTGGCACCTTAGTTTATCCTAATCTTATCTCCTTTGATTCTCCAAAGCAAATGCCAGGATATTCTAACTGAAAGCCCCTACTTCCCAGGCCACCCCAATTCAGGCATATGGCAGATCACACAAGTAGGGAGAAACAGTTGATTAGAGGTAAAGTCTGGATTCCTTGTTCAAGAGGAAACTTCACCTCAAATACGTGGGGTTTAGATTCTTCTGTGACAATAAATCAATATAATGAAGACCCAAAGTTCTGAGAATTATGTAAATATACAGTGTAATCTTTTAGTATATGAAACAGTAGAGAGCCAAGCTGAGGGATGAGTCACCTTGAGAAATAGCTAGGGACTAATGGAGTGTCCGCTGCAGAAGGAGGTAAGCATTGATGCCACTCTAAAATGGGATGTGCAAGTGTTTGACACATGAGGAGAATCAAAAGGTTAAGACATGGCAGGCTGAGAGGGGCCAGAGAGTGCAAACTCCTTTCATGAGGCTTTGCCATGTTGTAGGAATGACAGTCCCTTGACCACAGTGGACTTTATTATGGCTCTTCAGTTTTCGAGTGGAAGCAAGAAAGCAAGTTCTAAGGGTAGATGGACATCAAGTATATTTATGGAATCTCTTGGTTTCACGTTTCTTCTGTTGTTATAGTTATGGGTCTGAGTCTAGAGTCAAAGAAATGTCATTGTTCTGCTTAGAGCTTTGTTATCTCCCAAACTCAGTCAGGTCTTCTTGGTACAATTACTTCTTGAGAAATGAGACCCCTGAGAAGCAGCAGATGTGGGTAGTTTCAGAAACTTACCAAAGCTTCATTACACTTAGGAGCCTCCTGGAAGTAATTAAACCTACTGACCATGCATGAGGCTGGAAGAAATGGTGGTGGGAATCTAAAAGAGATTGGTAGCTGGATAATTTAAAATGCAATAATGCTATAAATGAGAACGAATTGCTTGCATGTGCTGAACTGAGAACCTGAGGGTTCTCTTACCATACACAATGACAGTGGCGGTGGTGCTTTTCCTCTTGGCAACAATGTTTTTGGCAACACAGGTATAGTTTGCTGTATCCGAGAGTCGGGCCTGCTTGATGATCAGGTTGTGATCGATAGTAATATAAAAATTCCGATCTTCAACGGGATCAATTATGTCTTCATTCTTTAGCCACTCCACCTAAAGATGCACAAGAAAATTTGATAAATCTCCAGTCCAGGTCTCTGTATGACTGCTTGTCCTGACCCAGGTTTTGTAGTGTACATATAACATCATTTCATGCTATGAACTGCATCCAAGCAGAGGAAAGTTACTTTCCAAGGTTATATTAGGTATCACTCACCTGCCAAACATGCTGATTCTGTCTGTACTACATTATTCTCAAATGTCAATGAACCAGTTTGGAAATACAGTGCTCAACTGTTTCTACTTTGCCCCGCAGGCAGACATGGGGAATAAGCATTGCCAAGCAGAGAACCCAATCAAAAATAACCTGCAAAGCATTCCAAATGAACCCAAACCGTTTGCTGTTTGATTTGTTTACTCTTGGCACCTTACCTGCTGTTTTATAGAAAAGAACATAAGACTATAAAGAAGCTGAAAAGGCATTTCAGACATCATGAAGGTCTAATAAGGCAACATTCAGATGATTTACCTGTAGCTTCTCTGCAACATATGGATTAAATTTGCCTGAAAATGCACAGACCTTAAAATGTAGCCAAACACTGATTTGTAGATGCGTATAAGCCAAAATATTTGGTGGGGGATGTTTTCCTACCAACCCCAACACAATCCAAATAGCTTATAAGTCACGCTCAAGTCCCGTTTTGAATACTCCTAGTATTCAAATCTTTGGCACATAGTTTGGTTTTGGAAAATCTGACAAAGACATGACTATTCAACATTATCAAAGCATTGTTTTGCTATGCTAACACTATTGATTTAACAACAGTTTTCTGTCCTTGCTGAATAAAAGAAGAGAAATATTCTTGTGCAAACTGTCCTTCTGGGGGGTAAACTATTTTTTATCTTGGCAAGATTTGTTTCCTTGTGAAGTAGTTTTCCCACAAAGGAAAACAACATTGATATTTACCACAGTTAAACTTTCCTCTTGCATTACAGTGGATGTGGACACAGGTAACCTTTAGTAAGAAGGAGTCAATATTGTTGCCATTTTCAAAATCTTAAAGAGCTTCTTCGGCGCCATAAGAATTAATCTCTAAATCTGTCAGAGAACTTGATGCAACACAGTTCTAAGTTACTTAATACAAGTGACTGTCAGTTACACTTTTCTAATCCATAGCAGAAAAGCCAGTATTAAGAGAGAAAAACAACAAATAACCATACTCCTGAGAATCAGAAGTGGATGAGGGTACAGATTCAAACCATTATTTATAATCATGTAAATTAATATACTTGATATGGCAGGGAGAAATACAAGGGGATCCATTTAAAACTGGATATTTAAATATGAATTTTACTGTCAGGTGCAGACCACACATGATACTAGTAACTAGCTGTAATATATTTATATGTGTCTGTATGCAAACACCCAAACAAATGTACTATCAGACAGCTACTTATCAATACTGATCTGACGGTTGACCTTATTATTTCTTGGTCTAGACTTGGCCTTGGTTAACAGTCTGTGATAGCTTAAATAAAAGTAGCCTCATAATCTCATAAGAGTTGTCATTATAGGAGGCCTTGTGGGAGTAAGGGTGGTCTTGAAAGAAGTGTGTTGCTGGGGTTGAGCTTTGTGGTATCAGAATTTTGAGGTCATTCTCAGTGGCTCACTGTCTCTCCTGCTGCCCAAGGATCCAGATGGTGAACTGTCAGCAACTTCTCTAACACCATTTCTGCATGAATGCTACCATGCTTCCTGCCATAATGATAAAGGACTAAACTTTTCCTCTGAACTTTGAGCCCCAGTTAAATGTTTTCCTTTATAAGAGTTGCTATGGTTATGGTGTCTCTTCACAGCAACAGAAACCCTGACTAAGACCCTATCCCATCTTGAAGCTTTCTTGATCACTGACACTGGGATTACTGATTTTGTACTCTGAACAAGTCTGGTCTTGAGAGTTCATTTTGCAATCTGTCTTTGAATGACATCCCTCAGACATACAAATTCTCTTTCACTTGGCTATGTCTATGAGTAGTTTACATTATGCCCTACAACTTTCTTGTCTCTCACCTTTCTGTGTATACATAGACTCATAAATACTGAGTTCTGAGGTGCAGTCCTCTGAGGTTCCTGCCTGGGACCATATGGAGTCTTTCTGAGATTATATTTGAGTTTTCAGTTTCCTTGTCTGTCTATTCCTTTTTGCTCAAGATTTTCCTGATCATTTTTCTTGGAGTATTTCCTTAATGACTTATATTCCACCCCTAAGCTCATGACTTGCCTTTGTTTTCTGTATGTATGTTGATACACTGTTTAATAACAATGATACTATGCTAATTACAATAGGTATAAAGAGACCCTAAGGAATATTACAAACCTCTGGTTTCTTTGAAGAGTTTATTACATAGAAAAACGAATTTCATTTACAGTTGACAAAAAATTTTCAGAGCCTAGCCTGATTGTGTGGTGCATGGTCATTTTATTTTCGTACACATGGACAGACTTTCTTTCAGTGTCTCCGTGAGTGGTGGAGCATCTAGGACCCAAGAAGACCCATGTTGAAGTGAATGCTGTAGGTACTTGAGGAAGTCCACTCATTTTTCCCCTAAAGACTCTTATGATCACAGAATCTCTACATTGGGCAGATTTCTGTGTTGATTTGTATAACTGCCTTATAGGAAATGGTGGGCTATAGCACTAGGAAATGGAGGGAAGCTCTGGAAAAGTTTCACACTGCTCCGAATTCCTGTGTTCCTTCTGTGTTGTAGCCCCTGCTTCAAGAACAGATTCCTGACTATAAATAGGCTTCTTCTGCTTTAGAACCAGTCAGTGAAACCTACCAGAATGACATCTTATTACAATGTCTACCTTTTCTATATCCCGTCTAAACTTAATGCCTTTTGAGATCAGTGTTTCTCTTCAAGTCTTCCTAAGTGGGTGGTATTTGGTTTTCTAAGCTGAACAAATCCAAGAGTCTAGGTTTAGGTAAGTGCTTTTATTTTACATTTTTTTTCCAGATCATTTTCTCCCATTACTCTTGCGTTCACTCATATCTGATACCTACATTATTTTGGTAGTAATCTAGAGACATCTGGGCTATTGTCACTTAAGTAGAAGTTCTAATCACCTACAAAAATAACCACAAAGTTGAGATATCTCATTTCTTGACCCTTCAGTCCTAGACCTACCTGCAACAATCTTGTCCTCTTGGACTCCACATTCTTTGTAGAGGTTTTCAACTTTGGACTCACAGTAGGATAACTTGGAGAATGTTTCAAATATATCACTCCTAAATTTGACCCTGAAAACAAATCTTCCCCAGAAAAATGATTCTCAGTTCAAAGAGCTCTACCTTCAGTGTATTAAAATCTCTCCCAGCAGTTGTAAGTTACTATTAGATTATTGACTTTTAAAATGAGATCTCTGGATAAAGCTAGCACAACACCAGGAGCAAGATGAAATGTACAATCTCATCTTCTACCCACGGGTTCAAGCAGGCATCCAAACAGGAGCTCCAGGCACCTCTGTGTATGATAGTATTTTAGAGAAATTAGTATAACTTTTGTCATTACCACTACATGTCACCTGCAAGTCCAATACCCTGTCTTTTGGCATTTTTTTTTCTGTTATCTGTGCCTCTTTTCTCTAGAACGCTTCACCAGAACTCCCTATGTTTTGCTTTCCAATGTTAAAACGTAACTCTAGTGTCCACTTTGATGCACAGATCTCGCACCATGCTTCAACTTTAGTCTTCACTTTTAGGTACCCACCCGCCCTATACAGCTCTATGTCTTGAAAGAACATCCATTTCCAGAGCTATTCTTAATGGGCTCATGACACATTCATGGGAGCAGAATGTAGACCTTTACTTGTTCCAAGTCACATTGTAGTTTTCTGTCTGCTCTGCTATCTTAGATGCTTCTTGCTTTGCTCTTCATTCTTAAAAAAGTTCCCAGTCTACCTGTCGACTCCTGTGGTTCACTCTCTGGGGGAGCTCTCTGAGATCCCATAAGGGAATGTTGGTTGGTGCTCTCTATCCCTTTCTCTCTCTCTTATTCATGGGCAAATCCCAGAAATTATCTTTCTCTTAAACCATTCAATCATTCCTCTCTCTAGAGTAATTTCTATAGACAGACAAACATGCTGTTAATTTTCACAACTTCAAACAAAGCCCTTCTGTACTTATCCCTATCTCTATTCAGCTCACCTTCCTCAGTGGGTCTTCTGAGAAGCCTTGGGAGACTGCATTGAGCTTCCTGTCACTCCCTGGCTTCTTCATTCCTACTGAACCCAACCTTGTCCTCCACATGTCAACTTTCCCTGAGAGTATGCTCAATTGTGAGCAATTTAAACGCTGTCAGGCTAGACCTTAGGGCCCATCATACTTGCTTGGCAGCAGCATGTAGCCCTACTAGTCTCTCTTTCCTTCTTACTTTGCTTCTATGGACACAGCACATTTCAGATGTCCAGGCTCATTCAACCTCCTCAGCTATCTTGATCAAATTTGTATATCATGGTCTTGATCTCTTCTTTGTCTCTCTTTTCTATTCAGATTCACTTTTTTTTTTTGGTGGACTCATTGGATGTGCTGTATATAATTCCTGAGTTTTTTTTTTCCAGTCCAGGCTCCATGCTGATCTCTGAGCTCATACCTACTGTCTGGTAATGCACTCAGTTGCCTGATAGTGTCCTTCTAAATGGACATTTCTCACCTGCCTTTCCTGTTCTCTTAATTAGCTAGTCAAAGCCATGTTCAACCTGCAGTTAGTTAAAGATACTCTCTTAGTTACTTTTGCATTCTTTCTTTCTTGACCATTTACTGTTAAGCAGCACAACAAATTCTGACTTTTTCTTGCCTCTGACTACCCATTCCCAAGTTACCATTTCTCTCCTGAATTGCAAAAGGACCCCAATGGAGGAGTTAGAGAAAGAACTGAAAGAGCTGAAGGGTTGTGCAACCCACAGGAAGAACAACAATACCAACCAACCAGGCCCCCCAGAGTTCACAGGGACTAAACCACCAACCAAAGAGTACACATGGAGAGACCTGTGGCTCCAGCTGCATATGGAGCAGAGGATGGCCTTGTCAGGCATCAATGGGAGGGGAAGACCTTTGTTCTTTGAAGGATCAATTCCCCAGTGTAGGAGAATGCCAGGGCAGTGAGGTGGGAGTGGGTGGGTGGGTGGGTGGATGAAACACTCTCATAGAAGCAGGGAAAGGGGGGGGGGTGAGAGAGAGGGCTTGCAGTAGGGGTAACCAAGAAAGGAGATAACATTTGAATGTAAATAAATAAAATATCCAATAAAAAATATCAGCAGAAAATAAAAGAATCTTGCATGTTCCCTTCTACATTTCCTCTCACACCTCAATATTAGAGGAATCTCCCACAGCATGCTACAGCATATCTCAAGACCTCCAATGAATCCTTAGTTAACTCAATATCAACCCTAAATCCTTACAATGAACTACCGTGGAGCCTCATGCTGCCAGAAGACCATACTCTTTCAGAGCTTGACTTTCACTATTCCCATGAAGTTATCTCAGTATGCAGGCTTTGTTGCAAAGACCACCATGCTAATAACTGCTCTCTTGGTGGGGAGATACTGAATCTGCTAGTGCCTTTACATATGCATGAATCAACCTTACCTGAGCTGCTGTTATGCTGTGTTGTCTTCCACCACTGCTCATATCCTTTTGTTCATCTGTTTCTGGTTCGCTTTTGCACTTTCAACCACCATGTATTCCTATACCCCAACCAATCACATTCGTTCTTTTATTTTCTTTATCTCATTTATTAAGATTTTACTAATTTTTGTCCCCTAGACAAAAGCTGCATGGGTTTTTGATCTACCTTTTTGGTTCATAAGTAGCTCAAGCTGGTCCTGAATATATATAATTTTATTGCATGAGTATTTTAAGTACTATAATTTCAGGAATGGGCCATCATGCCAAGCTTTTTTGCTCCCTTCTTTATCATTGCTGTCTCTTATGTTCTGGCCTATAGTTAACGTTTAACCAGGATGTCCTTACATATGAATAAAAAACAGGACACATAGTGGAGTGAAATCTGTTATGTATTTTTAGGTACCTATAAGAAGGCTTCTGTTTGAATGTCAGAATTAAAATTAAATATTTCTAGTGAGGACCAGTCCCTAGACATTATTTTAATTAAATAGATTGAGCTATCAATATTGTTCTGCTGGGGATCAAGAATTCAACTTTCCAGTGCCTTTGAGGATAGCTGGCTCACCTCTATGTGGCTTTAACAGAGACACATGAAATAGAAAATGAACTCCAGTTACTCTGGGAAACTCCAAGTTTCCTGTTGCCATCTGAATCTAAGTCTATCTGTCCTACAGTCAGTGAGTCTTTCTTCAAAGATGACATGAGAATTAAAAACAAAGCAAAGCAAAAACCTGTGGTTGAGTAACTTCTACAAACTTATCTAGAGATTATAGAATTTGTTTGTAAAATTGCTTCCTAAGGAGTTGGGTTAGTGGCTTAATGGTAAGGTGCTCGTCTCGTCAAGCATGAATGAGAGCCAGGGTTTTGTCTCTACTAAGATAAAATTAAAAACACCACTAACACCAACAAGGAAACAAATGAAAAAGAAGGCTAGGTTATGTGTCTGAGTTGGTTGAATGTGTGAATAGCACTCTCTAAGTCCTTGCTTTGATCTTCAGCCTATATAAACTGAGTGTGGTGATACATAACTACAAGAAAACTCCTCAAATAATAAAGAAGATGCTCAAAGTCGTCCTAGGCTATATGGTAAGTTCTAGGCTCTTCTTGGATACACAAAACCCTGTCTTGAAAAGGTAAATAATCCTAACCTGTGGTTTAAACTCATATACAATTCCTAAGCCTAGACTGTGTATAGACATTGTGTTAAGTACTGAAGAATAGTCAGGCAAGATTCTGATGATAGAGCTACCATCAAAAGGAGGTGGGGGCATATGCACAATTGCAATAAGACATATGTTAAGATAAAGGGAACCTGAGCCTGAAACATACGGAGGAGGCACCTTGGTGGGGTAGATACCTGCACTTGCATTTGGTGATGGAATTCTGATGACTGTGAGGCAAATGACATTAGAGTAACAGGGCACTTAAAGAAGTACACGTGCTTGGGTACAGGTTAGAAAGAAGAATACTAAATGGATTCTGCAGGTTCCGGCTTGGTATTCTATGTACAGAGCAGGATTACAGAAGGCAGAAACAATGTGAGGGACAAAACAATGAGTTGTGGTTGGCCAATCTCACGAGGGACCTGTCCAAGAAAGCATGATGCTAGCAAATGTTTAATTACTCAAAATTTCCTTGCTTTTTTTCTGTAAATGGTAAGTTTTGAAACACTTAAATCCTGATGACTTTTCTTTGGGTCAGGTTTATCTTAACATTAAAAGTGGAACACATTGATTTAAAAGGATATTTACAGTGCAAGTGGGATGAAATAATATTTAATTATTATTTCTGGCTTAGACAAAATGTTAGAGCAATCATAAAATCTTAAATGTAAAAAAGAGAAAAATATGTGAGAGTAATTCTGTTTATCATGTAAAAGGCTATCTGAGTCACCAAGAGAAATCAATATGCAAGAGCTGTAACATCTAATTTTAAAAACTATGTTTCATGTGCTGGCTCTAGGATGAGCAGTGCCAAAGAAAATGATTCCTCCATTTTGAAGTAATTCCTTAAATATATTATATATTATAAAAAAATTATACACAACATCTCTTCTTGTGTTGGGTTTATATCACATTGAGTAGTAATTAATTTAATTGTTCTAATGAAATTTATTCACAATGAAATTTTGGTTAGTTAAGTGTCAGTACCTGCTCTTGCCTCTAATTCTCTTCATATTTTTGTTATTGCAACATTTTTCTCTTTTATCCTTCATCTTTCCCACTTGGCAAACTGATTTATACAATGCAGAACTCTTTCTGAGTAAGTAGTTATCTTTACCTGTGTATAAAACACTCAAGAAGACAGAAAAAAGAGGTTGAAGTTCAAAAAGCAATAAAAGGTTTCTGCCATTAACTGTGACTACATGGCTGCTGTGATGTTCAACGCTCTTCAATGTCTATTCTTGGGTTTAGGAACTGTAGCCTTTGCTGTTTTTTGAGGACATATTTGATGTTATTTTCTTAAGTGTTTAAAGAGTATGGGGTTTTATTAATGGTGACAAGAATTGTTAGCGAGCAATAGTAGAATGTTTTGCATATTCTGTGGTTAATGTTCGATTTGAGTCATTCCACTATGCATATCTGAGAGTCTTCCTGAAAGTGGCAGTTTTTGAACTCTCAAATAAAAAGGCTTAATAGACTGCTGGGTTTAAAGCTGAACTTGGTCACTTTGTGTTATTTGTGTCTACTTTGGGTTGGTTTCTCATCTATACAACTTGCTGTGCTTATTTATAAGACTAGAATAATTCTACACCACATTTCTTAAGGATTTGGAGACTGAGTGGCCTATCTCTAGCACACAGTGAGTAGATTAAAATTATCATCAATATTTAAGTAAGAATATACTAAAGAGTGTGAGAGTAAGACCAAATGAGAAGAACTCAAGTATTGAAAGAAATCATGTTAGTCTAAATAGCTTGAAACATGTTAATGTCTGAGTTCTTTTATCCTTCAACTCAGATTTATCCTCCATTCACTTTTAAAAGATAATCGAGCACTCTGTAAGGAAGCATTGGATAGACCAATAGCCATTTGGCAGGTACTGAAATATAATATTTAAATAACTTGTATAAATGCTTTCTAATTCTGTTAGAAGACACCATCATTGCATCATTTCCTAAAAGCATATGTAGAATGTATTTTTAATTGAAGACATTTAACTATATAAATCTGATATTCACTTCTATTTTGGTAGTAAATATAAGAAATATGAAAAAAATACACATTCACATATATACGTTATTTCATATATATCTAAGTCATTTCCCAATACGTATTCTTTGTACCATCACTCTCCTTATCCCATCTTCAATATATGGCATGCATTTAAAGATCTTTATTACTTTAACCTGAACTTCATAGATAAGATTTCCCTCTAGTCATTTCAAAATGAAAGATATCTAAAAATATTTTCAATGGGTGCACCTTTTCTATGAAATCAAGCAGCATCCCCTTATGATCTGTCCTATAGATACTATGTCTTTGTATACACACAGGAGCTGAAATTCATAATGTTCAATCTAGACATCCCGTGGCTTGTGACGTTCTTCCTCTGCAGCAAGTATGATGAGTGAGAACATGATATAGTTCTGTGAAGAAAAATATCTCACTTTGTGAGTCCTGTTTCAACATTCAATCAAAGAACAGCAAACAGAATTACTCTCATACACTTCTAGCTGAAAGCATTAGCAAATAGGCAAGAGTGAGCATTTATCCAGAAGACATAACCTGAAGGTTTATGTACCACTCCAAAAGCCGTCTGCAACTCCAGGTCGCTAAGCATTTACCTTCAGAAACTGCAGCCACTGGTGATTCATATTATTTTACTGCTTAGACTTCTGAGCCTCTAGGTCATCAGTAAAGTACTCAATATTTTTGCAGCTCCCCGCTTAATCTGAACACATGATATGTGTCCTTCTTTTTCAACAGTTATATTTCAGTCTTTTTATCTTTTAAAAGTTACAATCCTGTAGCTTCCCATCTATTCACTTGCTCACTCACTGTTCAGATGGCAACTCTCTGGGGTAAAGGCCACTGATACTGCTCAAATCTTACTATCAGAGGCAATCAGTAGTCCTGTCTAATTTTCAAATGCAAAGACCTTGCTATGGCCAGTAGCTGCTCTGATTATACTTCAGAAACCCTATGTCTGATGTTTACATGCCCTCATGCAAGCTTTTCATTGTATCTATTATATCTTCTCTCTCTCTCTAAATCAGTGTTGTTTTTTTTTTTAAACTTCATGCCCTGAATTCTCCAGGAATCAATTACTGCATCTTTTTTGCCTAGATCCCATTGGAAAAGTTCTGATTTTATTAGTTACAGGAGGGACCCAGGCACCTAGATTTTTCAAAGCTCCACAAGGAAGCCCACTGCAACTTTTCCTGACACCTGAAGGCACTTGTTAGACATATTGTATGGACATATTCTTCACTTATGGCTGATAATTCTCAAACCATCAACATTAGTCTTAATTTTTGTTAAGTTCTGTCTATCCTTTCAATTACTTTCTAGAAGCTCAACAGATATGAAAAGCATAAAAGCACAGGATCAATCATAATCTCTTTTCAAATTGATCTCTCTTTCAACTTGATATCTTACTATTTATCTTAAAATAATGGAGTCCAGGAGTAGACTTTCAAGTTGAATTTAATTAATTCCCCTTCTACATCCTATGATTTTTCTTATTTAACAAATGTGTGTGCAGTTGGGAAATATACTTAATGTCATAAAATGTCCTCACTATACTTTTATAAGGCTCATGACAAAATTTAACCCTTTAAAAATTAATTTTTTTCAAGAGATGATTTTTTTCTAGATATTTGGTTTGCTTATGGAAATCAATAAGCCATACACAATTTATACCACTTTAATGAACCAAATTTCAAAAATTTACATTCTATACAACTATTTTGTTACTAGGGGAATGCTAAATGTAAGAGTCAAACAGAGCTGGGTGGTGGTGGCGCACGCCTTTAATCCCAGCACTTGGGAGGCAGAGGCAGGTAGATTTCTGAGTTCGAGGCCAGCCTGTTCTACCGAGTGAGTTCCAGGACAGCCAGGGCTACACAGAGAAACCCTGTCTCGGGAAACTCCCTCCCCCCAAAAAACAAGAGTCAAACATAATTGACTGTAGTCTTTGCCTGTACAAGGTGGAGGAGTGCCCAGAAAGTGATGTTGCAGGAGGATGTAATGAGATAAGAGACTGCTTCTATATGGGATCAGGACAAGTCAATAGTCTCAATGGGATTTTACCTGATGCTAAACTTAACTCAGAGGTTACTGTCAAAATTGGATACTTTAAACATGACTTGGAGCTCTCAATGTCTCTAAATTCCCAATACTAGTCAGGGAAGTAAACACTTGGGAAGAATACATTTGCTTTACCATCACCATGAATACCAGCTTCTAAATCCTTATGTAAAGGCCAATGAGATGGCTCAGTAGGTAAGGGTGCTTCCCTCCCCATTCAGTGACCTGAGTTTGATTCCTAGGACACACATGTTGGAAAAAGGGGATTGGGGATCAAAAGTTGTCCTCAGATGTCTACCCATAGGCTGTATCATCATACCCATGAAAAATCCTCTTAGTACACTCTCCTGGTGAAGGCCATGTGCACTGTTTACAGCCATAAATTCCTGCAGTATTTGTTCAGAAGAGACTTTATATTTCCAGACTTTGTATACAAACGTAGGTTCCCAGGTCTTGCTATAGGATGAACATATGCTTAAGAATTCCCTCTGATACTCTCATCACCTAGTTCAGTTGATTGCCCATGGAATTCTCCAAATACTAATATGATTTTAATAATGAAGATTAGTGATTCCCTCCTGATGATGAAATCCTAGATTGAATCATACTATCCCCATCGTGTGTTCCTAGAAAAGTGTTAAAAATGGCAACTTTACTTGTATGGTTTAATTTAAAAAAACAACCTTTATGGTTCTTAGATGCATGGTCTTCTAGTTTCAGAGTGATTGATATTTTATAAAAGCCAGAACTAATGGGTGAATTGTCATGGGAAGCAGGACTTTGCAGTAAACCATTGCTCAATAGCCCAGCCTTGCATAAGTTCTACTGTGAAACCACTCCAACATTTTACAACCGTCATATTTTAAACATCGTCTATTTCTTTCTTTCTAAATACTTCATATTTATTTTTTATCTATAACATGGACAGAGACAGAAAAACCTATAGGTCCCCAAAGTGTATGCATTTAGAGATCCCAGTTACATATGCATAAGTTATAATCCTCAAATTTAATCCTGATTTTGAAAACTCATTTGTTAACTTTTATTCATCCCTCATTTTTCTAACCTAACATCGCAATAGTTATGCTACCTAATACTGACCCCAAGATTCTAGCTAATAATGTTCTTATAGATAAGAGGGCAGAAATGGGGAGTTGTCTAAATAAGTTAGTCTCCAAATCATTATTTCTAACAGTGTTTCAAGATTTCATGTTCAAATATGAGCTAAGAATATAACTGCCTTCCTGTTATACAGCTGAAGAATCAAACTCGCATACTTAGGGTTAGAACAAAATGTTTTAAAGCTAACCACCATAGCCTCTTGCTTAGTTCCCCATTCCTCCCAATCCTTTGAACGAAAGGAATGTCTGCCAGCATGAGTCATACATGAGGAATGCTGAGTGTCAATGTTAGCATCCGTAACTGGTTTTTAGACCCATCATATGTCTGAGGTATTGTTTTTTAATTAAAAGCATCAATATAAGGGAAAATTTACAAATAAACACTGTAGTTTTATTGTCTAATCAATTGTAACTCAAAAAACAATTGGAATACTATATTTGAAACTCAATAATACAAACTTCAGGATTAAATCCAATGAGGGCTTTACACAGTGGAGTATTATTAAATTTGAATATATAAGCCATATTCACTGGTAAATGTAAACTTAGAAATTTAAACAAATCCACAAGCTTTATGTTAGGATATTCTAAGACTATGTCAAAGATGACAATGTGTGGATTTATAAGTCTTTTCATTATACTTGTAGTGTCAACCCAATGATAGAGATATTGCTTATAACACTATTAAATTGAATAATTTGGATACAACTTCATCTCTTCCTACAATCTTACCAAATATAGACAATGAATGTCAACAAAGTTACAATGTGAAATAACATTATTTTTCTACTAACCAGAAATCACTGAGGATAAGATACAGAGAACTATGTAAATATAAATTGTAGCAAACTGGAATGACATGTTGGCTCGTGTATATTCACAGTTCTTTCACTCTGATCCCACAGAGTGATTTCTTTTAGCGCAATCTCTTATATCAAGGAAGCCAAATCACTCCCACGAGTTTGAAACACTTCTATAGAAGAATTTGTCTCTGAAGATTACAGGTAAATAAACACACAATATAACAAGATTTTTACCAACAGGACTATATAATTTTGTTGTTTTAATGAAGGAAGAAAAGACAACATAAGATCTTTGTAGAGACTTCTCACTTTGTGGAAGATATTCAGACCCTCAGTGCCTACTGGCACCCTTTAAGATAAAAACTTGCTGATCCAGGGATTGATTATGCACTGTCTAGTCATATATGTCAATATAAAAAGTCAGGCACCTTATACTTTTCTATTCTCCTCCCCTTTGAAAGACAGATGTGTTGTGTCTAATTATTCACTGATTGGTATCGGGAGAAACATTAACATAATTGGCACATTTGTCCTAATTAACCAAGGAAACTGCCACATGCCATCCAAGATGAAAAAGTGACTCCAGCAACCATTATGTAGAAAAATTCACATCTATCAGAAAGGTTACATTGTTAATAGGAAATTGGGGCTCACTGTGCCAGAACACTGCCCTGGAAAGCAACGGAACAGAATCCTGAAGTGTATGCACACCTAGAGAGTGGGGATTTGGTAGAGAATTGTATATCGGTACATTAATCAAACAAATGGGAAAAGCAATTATTGGGCAATTATCAAATGCACACTCAGCCAAGTTAAGCTTCTCATAGGTGCATTAGCAAGTCCCTGGGAGTCTGCCAAGTTTTGCAGGATGGTTTACAAGTGACAAGTCTGAAGTATTATTATTATTGCTGTTACTATTATTATTATTATTTCATCTGCTCATTTTTATCTTCTTAAAATATACTAGAGCATAGAAAATATGGATAGGTTTTTATAAGCTCTAGTACATTGCACATGGTACCTGTGCAATATAGATTCTATATTTAATGGTTTAACATAACTGTCAGGTTTTCAAGTTATTTCTCAGAGAATGATTTTTTATAAGTTATACTTGTGGACTGTTAAATGTAGGTGCTGATGAAGTGGTTGTATGTGTGTGTGTGTGGTTGGAGTGCCTAAGATTCTACCTGAGAAGTTCTCAGGCTGTGTTCATATTGGTCATCTATGCACCACATCCCAGACAACAAGGCATTCTCTATTGTAACACAAGAATTGTTTGGTTTCACCTGCTCATAGGTTTGAAGTTCCAGGATTCATTTATTTTTTGCTTGCTCCACTGGCAATAGATATCTTACTGTCCCTTTTGAATATGTCAAATAACCAAGAAAGCATTCCAAGAATGGAATGCCACATTGGCTTTGTAGCTATTTGCTTCTTAGATCTGCAATACACAAACAACCAAACATTCATCTACTTCTGCTTTAATGGCATTATTCAATTTTCTTTATAGCTTTCAGTAGGGCTATGAATCTAAAGGTATTTTATATGCTCTAAAAAGTGTTTGTCTTCAAGCAAATTGAAATTCTATCTTTAGGCAATTGTAAAAATAAAATAGGCAAAGAATTAAAAAAATTCAAATGGAAACTACAGTGACATTTTGCTCAGTTGTTGTAACTTCTGCAGAAGGAAGAAATTTGCCAAGAAAGGGAATTTGTTTTCCTCCCTTAATTGCACATATGTCTGGCTCATTGCTTTTGAGAGCTGAATGTACACAGACCATATTGTGGAGGCGAACTTGTCTTCAATTCTGTAAACTTCTAAAACTGAAGTTAGACCATGAAGAAATAAAAGCAAATGGACAAAGAACATAATGTAATAAAGTCTAATTGAGAAATAAAATTTAAAAAACAGGAAAAAGTCCAAAAGTTGAATTACTATAAATGACACAACCACACAAGGGAACAAATCAACCGTGAATTGTGTTTAAAAGCTAAATTTTCTACAATAAAAGGGCTATAAATTGACAAGCCTATTGATGAATTACTAGTCTTTTACTATTTTTTTACTAAGAACTTGACTCCCAGATAAGCAATATTTAGCCTCCTCTTTATCAATGTAAAGTAGTCAAGACTGTGCTAAATCTGACCATCATCAGGAAATGCAAGCCTGTAGTTCTCTAGAGATGTCTTTTCCCATCCACACTGACTCAGGTAAGTACAGACTATAGGCAAAAGGACAGTATTTGGAAATCTAAAGCAAGACAGTGATCAAAAATAAAAGATACCTTTTCATTTTCAAAAAAAGGATCTTGAAAATAAAAGGGTCCTCTGCACTGTGATTATGAGTCTCCTTAGGGCTTTGCTCATTGCTGACATACAACTGAGATTAGATGTAGAAACAGATTCTATTGACCACTGGGTTTAGGTCATCTATCTGCTAGTAGGATGTGGACATGGAATGTGGACATCCTGCTGAATATGGACACTTTCTGCTGAATATAGAAGATTCCACTTTCTCATGACACAATAAATAATTTGCACATTTTCTTCATTGTGGAAAATCATATTTTAATTGCATATTCAACAAAATTATATATGTTCTGTATTTTTCAACTTGTCTTGTTACTTTTTATTTTTACCTTAAGTTAAGCAACTGTTTTCTTTCTTTTCTTTTCCTTTTTTTCTTGATGAGAGCCAAGCTCTAAGTAGTCTCCTTGTCCCCATTCATATGGTTCGAAAATCTATCCCCATGAAATAGTAAGTGAGATCCTTCAAAGCCACATATTGGGTCTTGTTAACTCCTTATTTAAAATCTTTGCTGGTGTCTTATGCATTTAACAATGGTTCTGAAGGTCTTGCCATGTCTATAGTCCCTGAACTCCTCTTTTCCTGACACTGAATGTCTTCCTATCATTGGATCTCAGATGAGAGGCTCCTACTTAGTCTTCAAAGCCTTCTGAGGGGATTTGTGTACTGCCTCTGCTGCCTGGGGCTTTCTGACCCAATTCTTTTCAAGACTGGCTCCTTTCTGTTGCCCAGAGCTCAGTGCAAATTTATCTCTGCTGAGAGATTTTTCTGCAGCTCTCCCAGGCCCCAACAACCACCCAACATGACCTGTGTTTTGTTTCTCTTGTTCAGACAACCTAGCCTCATTTTCTTTGACCATTGGTTACAGTTTGACCCGCCTTTTCTTTTTGTTTTCCCTCTCTCAAAACAATCATAAGAATATTGTGTGCACAATGAACCCACAAGACATATTTCCTGAATAAATTGATGATAGAAGATAGAATATATATTTTGCATCTATAGCCTTGAAGGAACCACTATGCACATTAGAAAATTGAACCTGGATCCTGTAGCTGGTAAGACAATGACTTTTATAGCTTATATTTGGTACATAAATTGATATATTGTATGCTAATTTAGTCATTAATTTAAACATACAGAGATATACAGTCTATGTGGAGCTCAGTGTATTCAATACTAGAGACAGATTAGGAGAGAAATACTATAACAGTGTAACAATAGAAAAAAATTCTTGGAACAAAGCAAAACTTAAAATGACAAGTCTATAACACAAGACTGTTTTTAAAAATTATTTTCTAGTTCTCCATGTTGTTATACACAAAACAGGAAGAAAATCTGACAGACATTTTAGGCACTGAATGTAAGGTTCCCTTCCAAAGAGGACCAAGTTGTTCATTTTTCTGTTAGCCTCTTACCTGCAAAGAATGGGCTGTCCTGCTTGGTAGACAAGGCACCTGGCAGGAAATACGTCTCAAATTTTGAAAGGTGGCATGGCAAATAAGGGACTGTTCATTGGCCATATTAATAAGCAATTAGAAAGCCACCTGATGTTGCACATTCAGTATTGCCTCCAGCTGCCAGTAGGTTTTGGTCTTGTCAGTATCTACTTTAAAAAACCTGTTTCCTATTTGTCATGACTAAACTCAGCAAAATAATCTATTCTTTTACACTTCACACCATATTTTCCCACTCACTAATTAGAGATGCAAATGTTGATAAATAAGAAGACTGTTTTTTAAGTACAACTGGGTCAATAAGTTGAACACTGTGCCCTGTTCCTTCAATTAAACTCCTATGAGAAATAGTTCAATTATAATTAGGGAAGCAATTATCCCCTTGTTAAAGGTGAAACAAATCACAGGTTTTAGTGAAATTTTCTGTTTTGTTCCTTCTACCATGCCAAAAAGACCTTGCAGCTATTGACAGTTTTATTCAGTGATCCCCATAAGGAATAACCTGATGATATAAAGCATCCCAGGCTTGCTGTATTATAGTAACATTTCTAGGCATGAACTCAAATGAGTAGAGAGGGATTGATTTCATAGAGAGCTGCTATTATGCCTTGGGAATGGCCCAGCACCCACTTTACATCAAATTAATTTTCTCGATTTTTCAGGGAGATAAGGAGATAGACTTGTTATTGAAATGTAGTCAAATGTCATCAGAAAGAAAAAGAAAGAATTATTTTTGGATTGACCATAGGAAATGTGCTATTAAAAACACCATGTAATATTATCCAGTAGTATTTCTGGGATTAGTGTTTCTTTTTTTAAATCGTCTACTCCATTATTGTAGTGGTATTATTATTAGTGCTCTCTGGGATCTTTGGGCTGAAGTGTCTCCCAAGTATTTTTTTTTTATTCCTAGTCCTGGTAAGTTGGAATCCTGCTCTGAAGGTTCAGACTAAACCCTGTCTCCCAGAGGCTTCTCTAAATGGTTTATCCCACTGTGGTGGTTTGAATAGCTATTGCCCCCATAGATTTATGTGTTTGAATGCTGGGTCCATAGGGAGTAATACTATTAGAAGTGTGCCCTTGTTAAAATAGGTATGGATTAAAGGTTATACATGCTAAGTTACACAGTCTCCTTCTGCTGCTTTTATATTAAGATATAGAACTCTCAGCTTTATCTCTAGCACCACGTGTACCTGGATGCTGCCATAATTCCCATCATGATGATAATGGATTGAACTTCTGAAATTGTAAGCCAGCCCCAATTATAAGAGTTGCCTTGGTCATGGTGTCTCATCACAGCAATGAAACCCAAACTTTTATAGGTGAAACATTCTTGTAGAAAATTTTATTCCCTGAAGGGCAGCCTCTCTATTATATCAAACATACCTTCTTTTATTGCTCAAGTATGTTTAATACTTTTGGAGAATCAATTGTGAACTCTAGTATGTAGTCATAAGAGATAAAATAAGAGCCTAACTTTGTGTTCCTTCCCTTCACAGTACAATCAGACAGAAGAGTAAATAGATGAACTTCCACATAGTTATAAAGTTATGATATACCATTTATCCACATTCACTTTCACCTGGTGTTTAATGCTAAATCAGTTCGAATATGTTGCCAAATAACTGAGTTTTCATCTATCTTTTACCCTGACTGGCTTCTTGGTATCCCTTGATTACTCTATGAATTAGTCAATCATGGCATTATAGCCAATACAATAAAAATTTGTCAGGACTTTGTGCCTATGATATGGAAGCTGTGCAGTTATTAAGAATTTATAAAGTCTCTAGTCACACAGAAAGAATACTGAAACAAAGACTATAAAGAGGAGATTAGAGGAAGAAACAGTAAGGTCTAGAGTTCTAAACTCTATTGTTTCATTCCTGAGATCAAAACATTACTATAACTATTACTAAAACCAATTAGTCCTAGAAGACACTCAAAGTCATTGCTCCTTGTGGGAGGATGAACTGTAAGTAAGCTTCGGCTGGTTCATTCTTTCTTTGAGACATAATACTTTTGCCATTTGGAATCTAAAAAGAGATCCATGAAGAGTAAACTCTGCTCAAATTTTCTCCTTGAGTTACAAGGGCTGTTTGTTGGACTCTTGGTACAAGGAGGACTGGATGAATAACAGACAGTAACTAATGGTTTAGCGAGGGCAGTAGAAATTCATGACATTTGCTGCTACTACAGCTTGAATGTGAAATGTTCCCCATAGGCTCAGGTATTTGAATACTTCACCCCCAGCTGACTGTTGGAAGGTTGTGATACCTTTTGGAAGTAGAAGCTTGCTGGAATAAGTGAGTCACTGGGGATAGGCATTGGGGTTCCTTATACTGGGGATAGGTGAGTATCAGGGTTTATAATGTATGCCCCACTTCCTGTCTTCTTTCTGACTCTAGCTGCAATGAAAGTAGCTGTCCCAGATCCCTGCTTCTGTTGAAATACTTTCTTCATTGTATTTGACTGTATTCCCCCCACCACCTCAAACTATTACCCTAAAATAAACTTGTCTTCTCTGAAGTTACTCCTTGTCAGGTATTTGGTCACAACAATGAGAAAAGTAATAGTGCAGGTGATCTGATTAGCATCAGTGAAAGGTGAAGTCATATTATAAGTGTCACATTCATCTGTAGCACTAATGGTCTCCAAGCTAACCAATGACTGTAGAATATAGGAGGCATCTTCGTGATTTTTCACACAGCAGAAGTTCCTCTGACATGTCTTCCAGAGTTCTTAGGCTGAGAAAAATTCAGTGGGCTATGTTTTGATACTGAGTTTAATCTTCTGGAAATTAGTAACAATGTAAAAATAATATAAATATCAGTCCTTTATGCCTCTACATAGGTTTAAGATGCCTTTATATACTATGCTATTAAATATCAAACATTTAATGCATACATCATATCTTCCTTATATGACTGAAAAATCGGGATGCAAAGGATTTAAATATCTTGCCTAAAGTCAGACAGTAAAATATGATCATGCTTGGATTTAAACCTGAAATTTGTAAGGAAATTCAGTTGTTGCTCAATGAAGAGATTATCAGATACCCAAATAGGGGAGGTACCAGCTCTTTCCACGTGAGCAACTCCTATGAAATTATATGCAAAACTGCAATGTGATCATGATTGCGGTTAGAATATTTAAAAGGTGTCTGGGTTAACTAGCTAGAAGGAAAGTACTACTTCCTGATAATCTGCAAAGAATGCATCTTCCTTCAGGTAACCAACCACATACATATAAAGCAAAGACAAGTTGGGTTGATCAGTCATGTGTTCACTGAACAGTCACTGGCTGATTTTCTTTCAGAAGTAGTTACTTTGGACAACAGCAAAGCATAGGTCTATCTAGGTTGACCTCCTTAGAGGCTGATCTAATGATCATAAAACAGATGCATTTTTATCTGTGCTGGTTTTCTGTTAAGATCAACATCTTATTTGATATCACCTTTATGCTTTCAAATTCCATAAACAAATAAATGAAAATAATATACTGAATCGATTTATACTGAAACTAAAAATGATCAAATAATCTCTCAACTCCCAGGCTATCTTTCATTTCTTTTTTACATTTTTCTGTTGCTCTTGAGCAAATAGCAGCCAGAAAGTGTCATGTGCAGCCATCCACTGGCTTTCTGATCTTGGTAATTTTAATAGTGTCAAAAAGAATCTACACAGGAATTTATTAGCTTGTTCTTAAGCATGTATGTTTGATCTCTACTCTAACTGAAAAAAAATAGAAAGGAAAAGTAATATGTATAAAATATAGTTCTTTGAATGTCAAATGAGTATATGATTTTTGAGCTTTCCAAATGTTAATTAGACTCTTCCCAAGTGATGATACACATAAAATTCATAGGCAATTAGTTTGAAGTCATGAATCTTCAGTCCTTGACAAAGTGAACTACTTTGTTAAGACTGAAAAAAAATAAAAAGAATACCATGATCTTCTCTCTGGACGATTTTCTGAGGACCAGCTGCTTTTAAGTTCCCTTGAGCAAAAGCCAAGCTACAGATGTCTGTGCTGCTCATGAGATGCTTAGAACATCACAGTGGCTTCTGGAAGAAGTTTGCCTTAGAACCACAAGTAAAGAGGCAGCTGTACTATTGCATAACTGAAATAAAATGTTGTATAGAAAAGAGTGCCCTTAATTTCAGTCACACTAAATCATAGCTTTGTGGCTGCAAGATTTGGATATAGTATTGTGATAGTGTGTGATAATCATGCAATTTGTGATATGATACTGAAAAGTCCTGAAATGCTAATTACGAGGAAAAATTTTTTTTTTAGGATAAAACAAGGCTATATGTGATTTTCCATTAAGTAACAGAGGTGTAAATGTTTTGGCAGAAAAAAATGGAGTCCTTCTGCATACATTTTCAAATAATTTATTGCCATTACTAAATCAGAAGAATCAGAAGTTCAGTTCTGGGCTAGCTACTTTAGCGCTACCTTGTAGCAATTTTCAAAAGACTGGAAAGCCCATAGAAAACAAACAGTAAAATGAATTGCTTATAATTAATCACTTAAAAGTTTCAATATTAATTTTTCTGATTCTTTGGAGAGGCCGAATTTCAAGATTCTAATGCATGAAAAAATGAGCTGATCCATGTCCACCAAATCCATGTATGGGCTTGAATGGCAACAACCTGCGTATCCCTCTTTGAACATATACAACATTGAGTAAATCCTTTAAATGACTTCTTGAAGTTTAGAGCCTAGCAAGGACCATCAACAAATAAGCAGCTATGTTACTTATCAAATAAAAGTAATTTGTAGAACTTTGTAGCAGCTATGATAACCATGTTGGATAATATAAGATGGTTTTCTATTAATCATGTAAATGAAAAATTGTTTTAGAGTTTGGAGTTATTTGGTAACAAATGAAAGACATGGTATTAGTTTCCTTAGACAGGATGCTGTAGTATACTATGGTGTGTGTCCCCAAGAGAGCATGCCATCTCCCATGGGTCACATAGGGCAATGTTTTCAAATACAGCCCTTTTCAAAGAGCAACATATTGCTGGTAATGAAAAGTCATGCCAAAAATCTGATTCATAATATTCCATTAGCAGTTGATAGGCTTCTTTTAAGCAGAACCAAAACATGGAGTAAACTGATAGAAATATCACTGCATGAAAGTGAACATGTTTATGACAGTAGATTTGACTTTCTGATCTCAACAATGACATCATAGACTGAGAAACACACATGTAGAGAGCAAGCTCAAAGGACAAACACATATCTTTATTGCATTTACATTTCTAAAAAGTCATCTGAAACAGTCATACAATTGATGGCGCATTAAGTCATAGCATCTCTGTCTATAGATGCCAGATAAAGTAAAACACTATTCCTGATTGTTTTGAAAGAGAATGATAAAATTAAACCACGCTGCCTGTGGCTTTGTCCAGTGGGGCATTCTAATTGACTTCCAAGTCATTAATCAGTTCCTAATCAATCTGTTTTGCCAGCAGCAGGCAGTTAGGACTCCATTACCAACCATCTATCATGCCATGCCCTAATTCACTGCACCATTAGCCATGGGTTAGGCCTCTGTTAGAATAACTAAGTGCCAACTGCTAAATGCAATGCATTTTTGTTACCTCAGCCACTGGGATCCCTTCAGGTGGCCGACACTGGAGTAAGACTTCCTGCTCCAAGGATACTTCCTTTCCCAAGGGTTCCTGCTCAAATGTCTTCCGCAGATCTGAAATGTTCAGGTGATAAAGTACATATCAAAACTAAACCACATCAGTCTTCTTGCAGAAAGTGCCAAAAATTTCCCCAATTTAGTAATTTAGATCTTTATAGTTTATCCATCTGTTGATAATATACCATAATCTGAGAAGTAATATTCTATATGGAAGAAATTATAAAAATTAAAGGCTAGTAACTATGCTGACTTTATGCTTCCATAAAACCCTTTTATAGATCATTTTAGTAATTATTGAAATACATTAATTGTGCTTTAGTATTTCTTGTTAATCTATTATGATGGCAACATTTTTTTTTAATTAAAAAAGAACCAATCTGGTGAATTTTGAAGGCAGAGTTCCTTATATACATAAATATTTTCCTCTTATAATTGATATTATTCATTTATTCATAAATCAAAAGTGGTTTTTGTTCAGGTTGGAAAATAGGACTCTTTAAGAAGCCACAGAGAAGGCTTATAACTTCTAAAACTGTCTTAAAGCCTCATGGGAAAGCAGAGGACAGCTATTGAGAATGGTGTAGAAAGAATTTAATTTCTAATCATGTAGCCGTTTCCAATGAGAAGATTAAGTATTCATTTCTGCACAAATATGCCAAGTACCTAATTATGTGCTTGTACGGCTAGAGCTATTATAGCAAGATGCAGCAGCTTAAGAAACTACCCTGAGATGAAAATGTCAGAAACCAACCTATCATCATACAAACAGTACTAGTATACACAGCAGGAGACAGGTTTATCTAACACTTCTTTGAATGAGATATAATTGTTTTGTTTTAATAGTTTGGCTTTAAAATCTAAATAGTTTTACCTATTGTTTCGAAGTAAAATGTAATCAGGGCATTTTCTAAGAAGCTCTAGAAGTTTACTTTGTCTGTGTAGCTCAGTTCTTTACAGCACAGCATTATCTTAACCTGTGAGTTTCAATAACAATTCAATGCTTGTGTTTTCATCTATGTCCATAACAAATATATAAGCATCCAAAAATACCATTTTGACCTACTGGTTTCTAGATGGAAACCCAAAGACTCTAGAGATACTGAATGTGTGCTAGTAGGTTCCTTCCAAAATGTTCCATCTGGAAAAAGTCACTAAAGGAAAGGATTAGTTTACATGTTTGCTATATTGTTGTATTTCTTAACAGAAAAAAACTCAGTCAAGATTCTGGTGGTTGTAAGAAAATGATGGATAGATATGAAATGAGAGAAGACAAAAGATTCTCCAAAGGATGAGAGAAACACTTTCAGAAGGACATTTTAAAGATGATTGTTAAGAAATACAGTGCATTTTTGAAATGAATATTTAGAACCCAGATGATTATCATAACCTGAAAGATATGTCAACTCTATTCCTGTTTCACAAATGAGAAATATGAACATTAAGTCACCCACAACCTCACGGCAAAATAATTGATAGCAAATTGGAATGTGCTAGCTCATATTTCTTACCATCCCAGACACTCCTCATAACCCTTTCCCATTCATTTGTGCCCCAACAGGAATATAATAGTATTATCTTTGTTAAAATAATTGTTATTTGTTTTGATCTGCACTGAGGTAAAGTTTTTGGCAAGTATGACCATCAATAAAAACAACAGTAGCTAATAACCTTTATAGGATAAATTACTATCTATTTTATATGACTTATTTGCAGAGAATGACTGAACTAAATACCCTTCCAGTATGAACTAAAGCAGAGATAAAATGACTGGAATTTGTTCTAACGTTGATAACATACTGACTTGCTTTCATTTAAATTTATCATAATTTTAAAAAGAGCTAGAAACAAGAAAAGGTACATTCAAACAGTTAAAGGAATGTAATTTTATATTTATAAATCAGATGCTTATGGTAGAAATTTGATGAGATCCTTAGGACAAAGGTGTATGAGATATAGAAACAAGATTTAAAAGATGAATGAAGGTGTGTTAATGAAAAACCATTTTGCCCAGTAAGCAATGTCTAGTGCTCCAAAGCCACGGCAAAGGATTGATGTCAACTAGCATATTACCCTTTGGATGACATATGGATTACACTGGTAATAAGTCAGATTTAGGGACCAAAGTGTGCAGATTGGTGGCGATAAGTTGATCATGGACCCAGCAGATAGTTGCCAAAAAGTGAAAAGGGACAGACTTCATTGTATGTAGATCATACTTTCAGGAATCTCCGCATATCTGAAGTGTTTGTAGGTAAGGCTATTGTTATATTCGAAGCTACTGCGTTAAATCAAAATTCACAGTACAGCAAAGACAGGAAGAAAGATAATGTTTCCTTGGTATACATTGAGTTTACTTGTTTCTATAGGATGCTCAAATGGAATTGTCCAGTATCTCTCTATATCATATTTGATAATCTACAGCACTATTGAATTTGGGACTGTGACATTTCATTTGTGCCACCGCTCTTTCCATAAGAGGGATATTTATTGTCATTACTGATCTTCATCACTCACTATAATCAGGAAAAACCTCTCTGTACTGTGACAAAATAAATGGATGTAGAAAAACGCCACATTTTCACAGGGATGACCATCTGTTGCCCTGAGAAACACATAGTAGGGCTGCCTGTCTCAACCCTTGCTGAAGCACTAGAAATAAATACTGTGGCCAGGCAACAGAATTTAGACAAATATTGAAGCAGAAGAGCTTCCAACAAAAATGACAAAGGGTGAGTGAAGGGGTGGGCAGAAACTTCAGAGGAAAATAGCAGAGGGATCACAAAGAAACTGAAATTTTAGCAAGAGGGAGGTCAACAGGACAGTGTGGCACAGGGATAGAGAAAAGGCATTCGTTTGGGAAAGACTGGCGGAATGAATATTTTGAACACCTACTATGTTTTCCATCTTATTTCCCAGATGAGCAGGGCTCCCAGGTGCTAGTGTGGTCCCTCATACTGATCTAACCTGAGTTCCGTCCATCCTCAAATTTCACATCAGTATGCATGTTCATCAGTGTACACAGATCAGACTGTCAGGTAATGCTTCCTGAAAGCTATCCCTGGGGAGACGTGTTTCCTTCTCTCTCTCGTATTAATAAGTAAGTTGACATGATAAATTTTCCCATGTGTTATTTTGAGTATAGATTTCTCTATTATTATCTATTTTTTGTCAAAGTAATTCAGAGTGTAGGTACAATAAACAAATTTTCATTTTTTTGTTTTGTGTTATATATTACTTTAAAATTTTACATAGAAAAAGATATAAAGAAAACATTACAGTATTGATAATAGTTGGGTTTTGTTTTCATTTAAACCCAATAAAGCTATATGAATATTAACATACATATTGAATCCTAATAGGGTTTGCAAGATATTAAAACCTAAAATATCTATAATAAGTAATTATAACCACTTTATACAGAAAACTCTAGATGACAATTACTTATGTATGTATTTTTAAAATGTCTTTTTCTTATACAGTTTTACCATATATTGATGATCTATAAACTCTTGCATGTAATATTCTGTATTGTTCCTGTAGAGTTTCAGAATTATTTTAATTTATTCCAGTATTTAATCATGAAACAATTTCTCATATGTTTTACAGTCTTTGATTATTTATCCTATGACACATTTTCTCTGAATAAGGTTTATTTTGGGAACCAGATTTATTCCCCTCTCCATTTATAAGTCCTTAGTATGTATGTTACAATATGTTCGTTGAATGTCTTCTTTGTGTATCATAGCAAGAAGAAGAACAGCAGCAGCAGCTGAAATTACAGTCCCATGTGTTTGGGGCCTTGTTGATGAACAATCAGCACTATACAATCAAAAAGTAGAAGTTTTGAGTTGTACCTAAAGACACTTAAAGCTAATAGTCACTTCAGTGTCCCGATAGATAGAAATTTTTACTTTGAATCACTCTAAAACCCTGATATATATATTTGCCTGTGTGTATATATGAAGGAGGTAAATATATGCTCAGTGGATCATGAAATAGAGAGTTTTTATATTATTATAAGTCATTTGGAATTGGTCTGGAAGCAAATGAAAGGGAGAATAATATATTAGCCAAGAGGAGGATTTGGTATAGACAAATGTGACTTTAAGTGTTTACCACTTGACCGCATAACACTTACCTAAGTTTCTTCAGTTAGAGAAGAAAAGTGAATACTATGAAAAAGATTTCAGAAGCTGGAGGGGCACCTATCTGTAAAACCCATAGTGTCATATTAGCATATAGCAAGTGCCCATGCAAACATTAACCCCACACCTCTACTTCTTCATGTTATTAAAATATTTTATCATGGCATATCAACATTAGGCACTGTCACTATTACTCAAACATATTTGATAAGAAAAATGGCTGTTACAATCTCTAATGATTGATGGTTACTTCACAAGGTGAAATTCAAGGATTTCAAGCTATGACTGATAAAACTTGACTCCTCCTATTCATGTTAGACCCTGGGAATCTGGTTCTCATAAACCCACAGGATGTGGGCAAACTACTAAAATCCAAAACCACAGATTCATAATCAGATGATTGGTCTGCCATGATATATGTAGCCCAGCACCAAATACTATAGGCATCATGAGAAGCTGAAGATAATGATGGAGACATGGTCTTGAATTGTGGCTCTAACCAGTTGGTTTGAAAGTGAGTCCTCTCTGGCAATTCCATAGCATCAGCAAAATGCCTTTTTTCTCTCTTGGCTGATAACTGACATTATCTAACACAGAACTTGAAACTGCCATATCTATAAGCATGATGTAGGAAACATAAACAGCAGAAAACTAGGCATCAGTTCTTTTCCTTGAAACTCACCACTCACTTGGGCCACTTGAAAGCAAAAATTAAAACAAACATATCCTTTCTTTTGATGCACAGCTCTGCTCCATACAACCTAAGAGAATGCAGGTTCTTGGGGCTACAACCCTAAATTGAATTGCCAATACAATTCAGAATGTGAATATTTTGTGCCGGCATTTGCTTACTCTGTGGTCAAATACTTACAACGTCATCCAAATGTGTTAGTTGGTCAATGTTTTGAGGGTTAAATACAATAACTGATTATAACCCTGTTGGCCCTGTGGGCTGCTACTTTGAGATCATTGGTCTAAGAAATTCAATTTTGAAGCTGTTGAATATTGATGCTTCTCATGACCTCCCTTCTGTCCTGAAGAGAACCCAAGACTTCTTCCCATAGGTGTCCCATTTATGAGTTTTAGATACAGAATGAAGAAAACTGGCCAAGATATTTTAAAAGGTTGGGTGATTTCTGTAAAAATTAGATGCCTAACATTTTAATTAATATTTCATAATTGTTAATATATACTCTCTTACTTTTTTCAGAAAGAATGTTAGGCAATAAATGTATGAAGTTCAGAAGATGGTGACATTTTAAATAGATATAGACTATTAAAACTGGAGTTAGGAAAATGAGTTTTAGATGACTGAAAAGATAAGTTGTCATCGCTGCAATTCTTGATGACCACATCCAATATAAATGTCCCCACATTCTTTGCCAAATGAAAGTCATTAATTGCTCTGATGGCTATGTATAGAAAGAAGCCTGAAGCTATGTCCAGAAGCCTGAAGCTCTTTCAGGCACAGCAGGAAGTTGTCATGATCAATCATGATTTTTCTCTTCCTTAGAATCGAATGGAAGATATTTGGTACCACGGCCTTCCCTTATGATTCAAATGTCCATAACTAATCAATTATTCCTTTCTACAGATTCTGAATGTGTGCTCAATAGCCTTCTTATCCTAGGGTACCCACAGGTCAAACCTAAGCAGTAGATTTTAGTTAGGAGGTGATGCCTCTGTCTCCATCCTGCAGTTCACAGCAAAGCCTCCTGATCTGAAGGGAGGAGGAAGCACACCAGTCAGACCATTCTATAATGAGATACAACATCACCAATATGTTGGATACTAATTTTTCCTAGTATTGAGCTTAGAACTTCATACATATAAGCTAGCAATAGTCTATCAATATGACCATTACCAACCCTTTTAAATTTCTTTATAATTTGAGAAAGGGTCCGATGAACTTGCCCAACCTGTCTCTGAGTTGCCTTCTGTAGCCCAACCTACTCTACAACTTGACAATTCTTCTGCCTTAACGTGCCAGCTCAATGTTTATTTAAAATCTGAAAATATTCTGAGGTTGAATATACTTTTATGCATGGTGCATTTTATCAAGTAGCTCTTCAGAAAAAATGGAGTTTAATTAAATGCCCCAACATAATCTGACAGCCTTCTTTGGTAAAGGACTGGAGGATTATTTCTCTTATGCTGTAAACCTTTCAATTCTCATAGTCTAGTCTATTGACCTTATGTATTGTATATCTGAGATCTTGAGAGGTTAATTTACTTGTTCAAACTTATATTCACTTAGAGTATGCCACCCCAAGTGTGGAATTGGGATGGGAGGTGAATGCTGGGTATTGCCCTTCCCTGTTGGTCTTGGCAGAACATACAGCAGTTCTAAACAGCTGAGATTTGAAATGATTTCATTGGGTCACCATGAAGGAATCAGCAGGGTCGCAATTCTTCCATAGATTTTGAAGTAGTGGCTTTGTAACATGTATTGGTGTCTGCCATTATTCCCAACTTACGGCTACATCTCTCTTGTCTATGCTTTGGATTCTAAATTTTCATTTGTATCCAACCTCCCTCTGACTCATTCTTTCTACTGGATAACCTCCAGTCTTGGGGTCCATCATCACATTCACAAAGATCATTGTTCAATATTTACAACTTCTAGATCAGGTTACAAGTCTTTTGGGGGGGTGAAGAGTGAGCCTCAAGGGTCACATTTAAGGCCAATACAGTGTTTGATAGGATGAATCCTTGGTCCACACGATCTAGGTTTGGCAGTGATTGGCACTGTGATAGGTTTCTATCCTTTTCATTCTTCATGCAAAAAGTAATTATAAGCATAATAGTTACTTCATAGTGGCTGTAAAGATTAAATAAGGCAGTAATAATAAAGTTTCTAGGACAGTTTAGTTCAATTAAAAATTTCTTCTTGGATGTCTTCTCTTAGATGCTCATTTGCCTTGCCCTCTCTAGTCCCTGTCGCTGTGGAGTGTTCAGTCATTGGCATGCCATTAACTCATTTAACTTTTACCAAGAGGCTCAACTTCAATTAGGATTAAGCTTCCTGCCTTTCAAACTAAGCTTGTTTTGACCAAATAGCTCTAGATTTATGTAAACCCTACAATTCGGAGACATTTGTGTTACAGTTATGTGTTACAGGCCATCTTCAACACTTTTGATGGATGTCTGCTCCCACAGTAAGCAAACAGTGGCTCTACTGTGCTTCACAGTTTTTTAACTTTTAAATGATTTCTCAATTCCTTTTACAAGTGTGATGGCCAGAGGCACTGAATGCACTTCTGATTAAAAATAAATTATTTCACTGTATTTTCAAAGTGCTTCTTTATCAAATAAAAGAATTCTATGGCCACATTAGACATTAATACTTACATTTTTAAAAGAATAAAAATGTACCTGTCCTCCAATGATGATGGAAGGGGCTAATTATCATGTCACAGTAGAGTAGAATTTATTCTTAAATTATAAAATTTGGCAGTTAACAGACTATAAGTGCTGAGAATCAAGCAACTGGGTATATTTGGAGAGAATTAGATTAATCTTCAGAGCTTTGGCCATTTTTTTTTTCCGAGACAGGGTTTCTCTGTGTAGTCCTGGCTGTCCTGGAACTCACTCTGTAGACCAGGCTGGAATGAACTCAGAAATCCGCCTGCCTCTGCCTCCCAAGTGCTGGGATTAAAGGCGTGTGCCACCACCGCCTGGCTGGCCAATTCTTAATGTTGAAAAATTCCTGTGTTAATGTCTCAGTGTCTGAAGTTTTCCAGGCCTTCCTTTCACAGAAACAGATAATCAGATCTGTGATTTTTTTTTAAATCATAAAGTACTATATTAAGCAACATAGTGCCTATAATTTAAAATGTAAGAGGTTTTATTCTTACTTGTATTTCCTTTCAAAGTATTGTAAATTTAAGAAAGAGCCAACCACTAACCAAAACAACTGCTCACAAATGCCACAAAGATTAAATAGAAAAGTCAAAAGTTGCTTCCTCTGTCTGTAGCTTACATGAGGCAGATTACAGTGAGAAGACTTTCCTTAAGATTCATATCTATCAAAACAGACAGTCAGGCAATTTTTCTCATGTTTCTACATCTACATGTTATTATTATAATAGAGTGTAGAGGATGACAGGACCTGCCTCAGATGATAACTTGGTAATAGCAATGGCTAGAACACAGGCACAGAGTAAGAATGAATCGATGTTGGTTTCAAAAACAGTACTTTAAGAGGAAAGAAGGAAGTTAATAGATTTTTGACTATTTTCTTTGTAACCTTAATTCTTGATAACCTCATTTCCATATTTAAGAGCTAACATTCTTGGCCCTCCCTAAGAACTGACCATGGAAACTTCTACAGCATTATAATTCATACCTGAGGACAGAGGTCAAGTCAGCTTTCTTAAGCAGGAGAGCATGCTGGCAATATCTTTAATGTACCAAGGACTGCTCTTCTTCATTGCACTGAGACCATTTAAACTGATGAGTCTCAAGTGAACACAGTCCCTAAAGTAAAGATTGCCATCATGGCCACTTCTTTTTCTTATTTATTGACTTTAGGGCATTTATAGGACAAATGCATTTGTATTCTTATAGTCTTGCCAGAGGATCTTTTAGAAAAAAATATATTTTAGAATTAGGTGTCCAAATGACAGCCATTGAAGAAGAGGGAAAGAGCAATTGCCACACAAGGCACACTTTTGTATTCAAACTGCATCTTTAGTTTCAGAAAAAATATGATTAGCTGTCATCTCAATACTTTTAAAGGTATGTCTTAGGGATAAATAATAAGAAACTTGCCATCTTATAGATGGGGAAACTGACATTCCAAAACTTTAAGGCTTTCTTTGTGAATCCAAAAAACAATGCAATTCTTGCAGATAATTTTTTTTTGTGGCAATTAAGCATTTAAACCATAAACTTGTCTTTTCATGTGGCATAAAATACACTTTACTGTCAAATTTCAGTCTTCTGGGTTACACACCCTACAAAGGAATAGAAACCTTTCCCAGAAATTAACTGTATGAGATAGCGTTCTATCAGTTATTTGTCTACCTCCAATAATAGATGTGAATGGTAAATGTTCATGAATTTGTGTGATTTCATGAAATTTGAGAGCTTTTACCCATAGACAAAAGTACACATAGTTGGGTAAATGCCTTCAGCCAGTGGGCTCTAGCTTTTAATCTTATCATATAACCCATAGTGAATTCTTTATGGCTACATTAACTATGGAGATTTAAATAAAACAAGAGTACTTTGTTAAAACTTAATCCCAATGTCTAAATTATGTAGCTAATCTTTTTGAAATCAAAACATGGATTCTGTCATTTGCAATAGGCAATAGGGGCTTAATGTTTGCCTAAAGGACTAGACCCAAACCTCAGAAATGCACATTAGTGAATATGCTATATATTTTGGTACTGACAAATCTGTTCTGTTCTACCAAGAAATTCCATAGTAAGCTATTAAGTTCATGGTATGGTCCATGTCATTAATAATACCTAGTTAAAGAAATACATTATTTGGTTAAATTGTTCAATTATTTTTTATGTTAAGTATTACAACCAAGTCGGAAATTGAGGAGAAGCACGAAAGACTCTAAAATATGATTTTCATGCACATATAAGCCAACATGTTGACTCACTAAGATTAGACGTACCTTTATCTAGAGATATCTGAACACAGAATTATAAATATATTTATTTCATTGTGACAGTGTTGATCCTCACACTGTTCCAGGAATATTTTATTATAGACAATTTTATTCATTGTTAAGCAATAGAACAACTTTGTCAACATGGATCTAAGTTTGAAAGGGGATCATGAGGATTATATGCTCAAACTATGAGCATATAATACATTAAGAAATGTGTACTAAATATCCCCAAGTGTTATATGAAGCAGCAAAAATATCAAAGGAGGGTGTATTTTGCTTATGGAAATTTGTGGAAAGCAGAGAAGCAATTCTTTTCTAGAGATGTCCTTGAATTCCTTAGGAAAGAAACTCGGATTACTAAATGGACAAAAACCAGGATTGTACCATCAATTTATCCCATGTCTTCAATTTCATTTCATTTATTTGTTACCTTCACTTGTTTACAAGAGTAACATCCAAGCAAGGAATTAGTTTTAGGCACTGGAGTTACAACACCGAAGCCAAAGTATCAGTGAACTTTGAGTGCTTATTATCTTCTAGGGGAGATAATCAACATGAAGAAGAAATGTGATAAAGGATTAAAGTGCTATGAAGAATGGGGTCCTGACAGACCCTCTTGAAGAGGCAATTTCAGAAGGAATACAATGGAAAGAAGTAAGGGAGCTGGTGGTAGATAAAAGGAAAAAGAATTGAGAAAAGAAGGAAAGAATCGTGTAAATTGTCTCTCTGTAGATGAGGCTATTGCCTTTCATAAAGAAAGGAATGGGTGTAGTTATATCCACTATGCAAACAGGGGAAATATAGGAAGGCATTGGTCCTTCATACTTTTATACTATAAATAAAAGGGAACATGCAAGAATTCATCAGATAGAAAAGATAATCTTGAGAACATCCACCTAAACCAAAACTCAAACCTAAAGAAGTAAAGACAAAATGTCAACATCTCTCTCTTATTTGATCTCAGTGTGTTGGTTAAAGCATAGACTTGGCTCTTTGGATTGCAAGCTTTTCCATATTTCACTGCAGGATTTCAGGCAGAACTTTTTAGTTTTCTCTTTTTATTTCCTTTACCTATAGAATATGTATAGTAATCTCACTTATCACAGAGTCCTTGAAATGACAAAACACCTAATATATATACAGTGCTTCAGTATCACCTCCACTTATATTATTGTGATCAGACTATGTGTTCTGACTAGCGTTCGTGGGCTTGGGAGTACATGCCCTGAGTAATTTTAATTGAGAGGTCCTATAAGTATGAACAGAACCATTCCCAAAGACTATTATTAAAAGTTGTTAAACATTTCATTGATATGTGTTTTCTTGCATTCTATGTTGAAATGCACTATTAAATACAATACACTATTAAAGTTAATTTCATCTGCCTATGCTTACTTTTGCAAATAGACACTAGATACTAGAAAGACTTGTGTAAATGAAAGTTTAGGTGATTAATATAGCATCACACCTCTATTATATAGTTATACTAAACAGTGTGCTAAATACTATGGTCTCACAAATGTGAGCAAGGTTGATACAAACTGCCAGGTTGCTCAAAAGACAGTTCTAGTCATATAGATAGGGGCCATGTGAGCTGTGGGAGGGCTAGAAGATCACCTTGGCTCTCCTTAATTCCTTCTAAGAACTGTCTGATGCCTGACTGTTGTCAGTAGCCTCTGGGAGACTATTGTGACTTACAGGTTAGTACAATGTGATTCTAGAGGAATTCCAAGGAACTGTTCTGACACTTGCAGGAAGATGGATTCTCTATGCACTCACATCCCACTGTCACCCAGGATTTGTAGGAGAGCAGTTACCATGTGGCTCAGTTTTTTATCCTCAGGCATGGGGGAAATTATGGCGCCCATATTGTGTGAAACAGGAGACAGTTTCAGCCTTCTGGATTGACAGCCTACACAGACACAAAGGAGTGATAATTCACTCTCAAAGTTTGCTTAGTATGGGTAAGTCTTAAAACAAACGTATGGAGCCACTGGAACTGTGGTAGCTGCAAGCATGAACACCTGCTATCACTCAGTGAACTTGTGATCTGTGTCCTGTCGCTCTGCCACATGCTTGGAAAATTTATCTCCTTTAATCTCAAAATAGCCCTATCATTTTCATTTCATGGTTCATGAAATTAAGGCTCCTAGAGGTTAAGTAACCTAACCAATGTCTCATTTGTCAGTGATAGAAAGGGAATTGGGATATAATGCAGCCTGGTGTGGAGGCAAATGCTTTAAACTTTGCTCACATCACTTCTTTACTCAGACATGACAATAAAGAACAAGCACCACCACCATTAGTAGCTTTTATGACAGTGAGAATATTAACCCCAAGTCTTCCCAGGACAGTGTTGCTTAGTAGATTTGTTGGATTTCCCCTTTCCTGCCTTACACTGTGAGATATTCAAATTGACTTTAAACAAAAAGCACTTGGGAACCAAACCCTTCTCTCCTTAAGATGGTTGCTGTGGCATGCCCTTGGGTGCTCTCCTTTGTAGAAAAGTGACTCTCCACTCAGGGAAATCTAATACCTTTAGTAGAAATTAAAAAGGTTCATCAGGGAAGGTACATTTTTAGTTAATTTCTTGCTCAATGTTTAAAAGTTTCTAATTTTTCCTCTGCTCACCTTGTATTGCTGAGTAATTTTCCATTTTATAGAGCTTGGATGTGTGAGTTATTGGTCATAAATATTACTAGTTCATTAATCCCTCTTTCTACCTTTCTGAAAACAGCTTAAATGAAGGGATGATAGAGGCATGGGAATACCATCAGGGTGGAGTACACTGATCACACTGGTTTAACCTCTGTCTTGTGGTTATATTCACCCATGACAAATTCAAACTGGAGTTGCTATTTATGAGATGGCCATCCATCAAGTCTCTGTGTTCAAAGCACACGGAGCTCACTTGGTGTGTGGAGGACTCAGAAATCCACAAACATTGTGCTGTGTGGGGGAGGTCGACTTGGTCGGGGACACCCTCAACAGGTAAAGTGAAGTTCTTGCTCTGAGGTTCACCATGATCTCCATCTGTGTGAGTAATCAGTCATGAGTGAGATAGAATGCCTTGGCCCCAGTATGTCGGTTCAATTGATAAGTTCTCGGCACACCTCTTCTGAGAATTATCACCACAGGGAAAAGGTTGTTCTCTGATTATTTAAAAATGTCAAACTCCTTAGAAGCAAGGTGTTAGAGAAAGTTTAGAAAATACAGCAAAAAACTAGACAAGTTTTACACACACATATCTAATTTTAAAATAGAAAATAAAGATTCTTGTCTATATAAAGTTGGAAACACAATCTTTTCTAAAAAAAAAAAAAAAAACTATGGACCTTCAAAGCTTATTACATAAGAATCCATTGTGTGGTACTCTGCAGCCTTTAACATATCTATAGATTAATTTGGTATAGCCTGTAGGCTGCACCTTAAATATTTACTATGCTTAATACTCATGGGTATGTAGAAGAGTAGCATAAAAACGAACTTACGTCATACTTCTTTCCATTGTAGTTCAAAGCGAATTATGTATTTAGTTGTAAACTTATGTGGAGGGTGTGGGGCCATTTCAGTAGGGTCCCAAGCCTGAACCCATCTGTTAGAAGTACTGGAAATTAAATCCTCTCTCCTTTTTGTGAACTGCTCTGGATAAGAAGCTGTTTCTGCATGGGTTATAAGGTGGTGGGAGTGGAAAGTATCCTCTGACCAGTCAATGTGGAAAAACAGAAGCCCGTTGTTGCCTTTTCCCCAAGGGCCATCCCAGCTCCAGGCAGGCATTCCTGTGGTATGGTCACCAGCTCAGTATTTCCCAATGACCAGTCATATTGAGTCAGTGCTCCACTAAACATCGGGACTGACTTTGGTATGTTACCTTTTCTTCCTAAGAGCAGTCTTCAATAGTCACCCTTTAAGTGTGTCCACATTGCAGCGATTTAATGGCCAATACACTTAGGACACCATGCAAATCTGTAGCTATATTCAGAGAGAGATATTCATCTTCAGCATTTACACAGGCTTCACAGAGAATTCTTCATTAGGAGCTTCATTTAGACACATCTACTAAACATATAGTATATCCTAGGCATTGCTCTAGTCCCTGAAGATACAAGGCTATGTAAAATAGAATTCACTGCAGGGATCACACTGATGAAACACAAACACCACAGCAAATGAAAACAGACAAAGAAGAACAGGCAAACTGAGCTGAAAATAGGAACAGGGCAGGGTAAAAAGCCATCAAAAGTCTCATCTGTTTTGAATGAAATTTCTCTTTTTTTCTTTCACATCTATATCTCAAAAGAGTTCCCATTCCTACCTTTGAATTTATGTAGAATCCTGGTCTCAGCATCTCCTCTTCTTCTTCTTCTACGTCAGCCTTACAAAAGCCTAAGGAGAAGCCACCTAACTTTTATCTTTGCCTTCAGTATTGCTTCTCACTCACTACTGTGTATTCATAGATTCTGTGAATGGAGGTAAGTGGGCTTCTCACTAGTGTGGAACAAGTGATTCTGTGAATGGAGGTTGAGACAGGTTTTGCACTGGTGTGCAGACAGTGATTCTGTGAATGAAGGTGAGATGGGTTTCTGCTAGGATTCCAAATCACACTAAAATTTCAATGTTCTAACTCTCTACCCTCCCTTTTTCTCCCAGGTCTTACCTTCCTCTTGTCATCTGGGAATCTCAAGTGTTTGTACTAGTCTGCTGCAGTTCTCCCTGCCACCTTGCTTTCAACATTAGCAGGGAATCAGAGCTCTGCTTCACAGCAGACCCCCCCTGACCTTTCTCTCAAGCATGGCATCTTCCCAGGCCGGTTTAGTTTATCAACAGGACACATCATGTGTCCCTCCCTGCTCATTATTTGCTTTATCTACAGTTTATCTAGTCTCACTAGATTGCTCCCAAAGTATAAAACTGTCCAAGGACAGAAAACAAAAATCTTGATTAGATATTTACTGAGGACATTTACTTTTTAAAATCACGAAGGCAATTAGCTGAAACAAGCAGGCATGAATTACAGTTGAAGGGCAAGGAAAGTGAAAGGGTTCAAATCTAGGATGACTTCCATTTAGAGATCCTTAGCAATTGGAGCTGGAGCTCTGGTGGGGGAGATAGACAGGTAGCTGTTACATACTAAGCTGTATCTCCCTCCCCAATTCAGATGCTGAATTACAACTTTAAGTAGCTTAGAAAGTGATGGCATTTGGAAAATGAGGCCTTTAATGAGGTGATTAATTTAAAATAAGGCTGTCTGGATGGGTAACAACCCAACCTGACTTGTGTCTTGTAGGAAAAAAGAAATGCAGACTCACAAAGAGACACCAAGAAAGATCCCATGAGCCCTTCAAGGACTCAGTACGAAGGCAGCTGTCTGCGAGATGCAGAGAGGCCTCAGGAGAAACTCAGCCTGCTGACAACTTCATCTTGAACTTCTAGCCTTCGAAAGTACAAAAAAGGAAATTTCTGATCTTGAGGCCACCAACTCCCTAGTGTTTTGATACAGAAGTTTGGATTTGTGTGTCAAGTCTCTGCAACTATGAAGTGGAGTAGAAGTGAGAGGAGATGAGGCCTATGTTTTATGAAGACTGCATTGATTGCACAGAACAGACCGGAAGACGGAAAGACTGCAAGACCCTGGGAAGCATGGCAGCTCTAGATCAAGAAGAAGAGGTGCCAGAGATGAGCATATATCAGGGGTGACATCAGTCAATACTGAGGAAATGTTCCGACACATGAATGGGATATTGACATCTGACACACCATATGATTTAGTAAAAAGCAATGGTACAAAGAGTTCAGCAAATAAGACATAAATTTCAGTGGTCACATCATCTGTTAGAGAGTGTCGACATGGAATGTAATATGACACTACATATTGCTGTGTAATCAGCCTTCATGCTGCTCCAGAGGAAAAGGCTACATGTTGAGAAGGGCCCTGTGAAGGAAGATAAGGGTCTATCCCTACTGATTAGCACATTACTGAATCTAAGAACTTTCATAAGGAAATCTGTGACTATCTATCTAAAACAAAAATGAGCTTCATGTTGCATTGATTATCATTGTTCGAGAGGTACTTTTCTTCATTTCTGAGCTGTCATGTTGTTAGAAATTAACATTTTGGGACTGTGTTCCAATGCACTGATAAAGCTTCAGCATGAGTAGAGAATCTTGGCCTAGGAAACTTCTAGTGTGTTCCCCCAGAAACGCTGCTCAACATTATTTTAACAAGCTAGAAGTATCAATAAAAAAACAAAAACAAACAAAAAACAGAACAAAAGACAACACGTGATTCTTCCATAGTCCGATTGCTACCAGATCTAAAATACATTAAAAATCTAATGGGATTTCCTCTGGTACTCTGAAAGAAACAACAATTTAAGGTGATTTCTGAGGAACTATGGTTCAAATGCAAAACCCTAAGTTTGTTTTTTTGTTAGAACTCTGACTAGGAACTAGAGATCTCTAGGCCTTCATACATTCCCATCAGTTTTGTACCCAAGAGTGTCCGGGTGCAGTGACTCACACGCAATGCGCACATGTGCCTTCCGACTCTTCGTAGTGCCTGCTGAACTCCAGGCCACACACTGGCACCAATAATCTTCAGGCCCAAACAGTTCTTCCACCTGCTGGCGTGAAATCTCAATGCTCACTTCTCTCACAATGAGACCTGACAAGAGAAACAAAGGTTCAAGTCAAGAGAAAAACTGCATAATGCAGCCAGATCCCCAACCCCTGCCCAGGAATCCCACTGATGCTGTTGACCAAAATATAGTTGCTGCCTCTTGCCTATCACTTTCCGAGAGCTCCAATTACTGTACTCCATGTATTCTTTTATTTGCTATTTCAAGTCTTCAATATTTATCTGAAGATGAAGGTGGAATGGTTTGTAACCCCACAAAACAGCATTTCCTCCAATTTAATTCTGTAATAGTCATTTATTTTACCAGGCAATGGTATCATCTTGTCTGTCCTGTTTCCTAAAGATTCTATTTAATTTATATAGGTTGTTTCTAAGATGCCCAGATACTGGAAACAGCTTTTTACAAACGTCTTCCTAGTAATACCACACACACACACACACACACACACACACACACACACACACAAATAAATAAAATGAAAAAAAACCTAAGTCTATAAAATCAATGATAACTTAAAACTACTTTAACAGATATGTTTAAAATATAATAGTAAACCATTTGAATGAAATAAATTATAGCTTCAATTAATAAAGTATGAGTTTGAAAAGTTTTTTTTTCTGTAACTGAGATCCCAGTGAAATGTCTTCAGTAACAGTGTTGAAATAATTTCAATTTTTGTATTTTGACTAACAAAAAATTGAACCAAGGCTCTAGGACTACAATTTCAGTGGTATTCATTTGAGGTGTTAAGGCGATTTCAGAGATTCATTCTACAACATGTCTCTACGCACTGACCAGGAGAGATTAACTGAGTGATATCTGTGGGCAACTGCCAGTGCACATTTTCAGTATGGAGTGCTCACTGATAGCAAGGGTGGAACACCCATAAACAGCAATAGAATTTTCTCTGAGCCAAGTATGGACACAGAGAAAATGATGGAATGAATTACTTTTGTTTACAAATTTTATATCTATCAAACTAATCACTGTACATTGATCCTTTATCAAATAGCAGTTATGTTAAAAATACTATATTTGACACTTGTGGCATCAATGGGATCCCTGGGGAGGTGTGGCTGCATTATGTTTCATTATGTTTCTTGTACATAGTGCTTAATAATTTGGGTTTCTTTCTGAAAACAATGTATAACATGGGGTGTTTTAAAGTAGATGGCTTGGACAGAGAACTATTGAATATATATTTGAAATAAGTAACATCTGTACATTCATGTATGTGTGTGTGTGTGTTTAAAGCTTAATCAGTTACAAAGTTTATGATGTATAAAATATTTTTATTATAGGTGACAGGAAAAGGTATGGCTTCTGGAGATCTGGAAAGGAAGACCCCAAATATTTCTCTAACACCTAAGATGTATTCAAATCCTTCAGAGATGTCAGAGAAATTCATAGGCAGCCAAAAGAGACAGGTGCCATCCCATGGAGGAAAGAGCAGTATCTTCTACCAAGAACGTAGGGAGTTTGAGTCATAGGCCCTTAGATCTCCTGAAACCTGAATTACATTGAAGCCTAGGAAAGCATGTATCATCTATCCAGGGCACCTATCCAAGGCAGGACAATATCCTGAACAGACAACTCTATTGTCAGATGTTTATAATTTAATGGTATTCCAAAGCTTCAAGGTTATTAATCCTTTTATATTTATGTAATAACCAGCTTAAAAGGTAATTTCAGGTAAATGATATAATCCAACCCTTCACGACACAAAGAATTTTACTCATCAATGTCTAACTAATACAACAATCTTCAAAGCAAAAAATATCACTGCTTTTTTTTTTTATATATATTTCCTGGGTCCTCTTTGGGTTCTAGTTTTCCAACCTTGCTTCAGTTTTTCTCATTAACATCTAGCAAGCTCTGTCAAATAAGGAAACACATCTTTCTCAAGCTCCACCTTCTTTTTCTCAGTACAGCATTTAGTGCTTCTGCCTGCTTTCTTGCTAAAACATGTCCTCTTTATGTGGAAGTCCAGTTACTGGAAATAAAACTCTTCCTTTAAAGTTGTTGCAGGAAATTTAGTCACTGATGGCCTGATAAAGCAGCAGTGTGTATTTACTTCTAAGTATAATGGCTCTTTCTAAACTGCAGAACAGCAACAAATGGCCTACGGATATTAAAACCACATACAAATATTTTGTGTCCTGAGATGATAACCTCAGGTTTTATTTCCCTCCCATTTACTTGAAGTAATTACTGGAAACCTAATTAAATGTTGGTGGAACTTTCCTGGGTTCAGCATATCCTTAAGACTGAATAGGTTCATGAGTGTTTCTAGTAACCACAAATCTGAAACCTTTTAAGAAGCCACAGACCAACCCTCCTGTTACAGGAGCTATGCATAGTATGAATGTTCTAAATTATGTGACCCAGGCTTCCTGTGGGCACTGGAGTCCAGCACACATGGAGGGCTGTCTTCAGTTTCACAGACACCCCATTCAGGAGTGCATGAGCTAATTACATTTGTGTACAGTTACTTGGCTGCAAGGCCCCTACCCTTTACATTCCAATATTTGGTCAATGGTAGAATAAGAAGGACTGTAGCATGAAGTATCTAAAGCTTAGAGCTCCAGATTCCCTAAAAGCTTCTTCATTACTCAGACTACAGCTGTATAGTTACGTACAATTTTTTTTCATTGCTGTAGGTAATTTTATTACCTATGACATTTTGCTCATCAAACAAGAGTCTAGTGATTTCTGTAAAAGTAAGTAATATCTTTTCTCTTTGAAAGCAGAATTTCAGATCTTCTTGAAGTCCTGAGATGCAAGAAACAAACCTTCCTGAAATGTGAAATGCCATCAGCATTACTTCCAAGGAAGATTGCTTTGAAGAGTCTTTGGGAACTTGAAATGGGTTTCAGGTTATTTAGCGGGTTGGGGGAGGGACACAGGATTTACACAAATACAAATGAGTAGTTTCCATCACATCGGATAACATCAAAGACTTTCCATCACTTTCTTTAATAGTGGCATCTCAGAGATGCAGGCTGTTTGAAGTCTGCAGTCATTAGTGTCTATAAGAGGATTCATTGTGGTTTGGGAAGCAGAATGCAAGGAACTGATTAGCTTGTTATACCAAGTATACTTACAATGAGTATGAGCGTGCACTTGGTAATGAGGAGTTTCAAATGGATATGAGTGAGCTGCTTGTGAGACTGCACATAAGTAAAACAATGAAACCTGCATATTATCATAGTTTGATCATGAATATATGTATCACTGATTTTAAAAACTGTTGTTCCCACAGAAACCTGATATGCAGTCCAATCAAATGACTATATATTAAAAGTTCACTAAAGTCAGGTATTTTGTTAAGTAATATTAGTGAAAAGTTAGGATTAATATCATTCAGCCTGAAGTTGTTAATTTATTGTATGAAAGGTCTTCTTTTTGGGTCAATTCTTAAATTTATACACCAGTCTTTCACAATCATTCTATAGATTTACAGATGGATTGACATACAACATAAACTAATAAGTATAAATTAATATATAAATAGAATCAAAGACAGAAACCAAACAACACCATTAAATACAGAAAAGGTCTTTGACAAAAATCCAATATCCTTTCATGATAAAATTTATGGACAGTCTAGGAGCACATGGGATATATGTCAAAATAATAAAGGTAATATACAAAATGTCCATAATTAACATTTTGATAAATGAAGAAACATTCAAAGCATTTCCACTAATATCAGGAAGAGTATAAGGGTGTCTACTCTTCCACTAATGTTCAACATAATCACTTGAGGTCTCGACTACAGTAATAAGACATAAGAAGCAGATAAAGATAATGCAAATAGAAAGGGAGGAAATCGAAGTATCCTTATTTGCAGATGATAAATTTCTATATATAAAATAACCTAAATATTCTACCAGCCTTGACAACTAATAAACACATTCAGCAAAGTAGTAAGATACACAATTAACACACAAAACCCAGTAGCATTTCTATATACCAACAGTAAACATACTAGGAAAAAAATCAGAGAAATAATATTATTCATGGTAGTCTCCACAAAATTAAAGTGCCATTCAGGCTCCACTATTCTATCTGTAGCAATGCGATTGCCCATGAGCATGACCAGTGGATACTGAGGACAGCTGGGAGTTCAGTGTCCTTAGGCAGCAGTGACCTTAGCAAGAGAACAGACCCTATGGAGGCATCTTCAATGAGACAGCTCATTTTAATCAGGAGAACAAAGACTATTTAAACCTTTGGGGGTTAGTAAGGCTATTGGGGTAAGTATGTATTATTGTGTGTATTATTAGACTAATCCAGGATGTTGGGGGTGGCTCACTTACAGAAGGAGGAATTCCAGGTGATAAAGGACGTGATCCTATAAGGGGTAAGAAAGTTTGTCCTGGCTACTGGGATATATGACCTCCTCAGGTGGGCAAAGGTCTTAGGGCACAGGGCTATGTGCACTGGGTCATGGAGGGGCTGGGTAAGTGGAGACTGATCCTTTTCCTGCTGATCTCAGGGAGATATTTTGGGGGTTTGGATATGCCTTGATCCCATAGGCTCCAGGATTGTTCCCAAGGGCTCCCTAAACCCACATACTTGTATAGTGAGAACTTTAAGATAATTCTGAAATAAATTTGAGTGACTAACCAATCGAGTTCTGATTAGATTTAAAGTCCACTCTATGAGACAGAACCAATTCATGACACTGCTTCTCTGGCCAAGACCCTGAGACTAGATAGACCATAAACATATGGGACTATTGTTATTCTAAAGAAACATAGCAACAAAATGATCCCTAAAAACATAACCATAGATCAACATCTTCGACCATGCTCAGACATCATCAAAGAGGACTCCTCCTGTAGAAGACAGAAACAGATATAGCAACCCATAGCTAGACAATGTGCAGAGAGTATGGAACCCTGGAGGACTCAGTCCTAAATGAGATATCTCCATCAGTTCCCTCCCCACGCAGCTCATGGAATCCTGTGTAAGAAGAGACGGAAACAATTTTAAGAGCCAGAATTGATGAACCCATGAAAGAAACAAGGCTCATATGAAGTTACACAGACTGAGGCAGCCTGCACAGTGCAAGCACAGGTCTGGAATCCCAGGGCTGAGAGAGGAAGTAGACACAATCCCATACCTCTAACTCAGAATCTATCATCAATTGGTAATACTTGCTAAAGAAAATTTACTTTTCTCCAATGGAGTCTTACTGGGCATACAAACCTCTCTTAAAGCCATTTGGCATGCCTAACTATAGATGGCCAGCACAAAAATGCTATTTTTGGAGATTTTCTTGTCTCATAAGCATTTGTCAGGTCTTTTTTTTTTTAAGTTTTATTCTATATATTTTTTTTGTTTATATGTCTTCTAGATTTATGTTTTCATGGAACTTCTTTTTGTAAATATCTATGCCTATTCATATGGATACAGATATTTTATGGTACTTTTTCTTTAGCTCTTTGTTCTTCTGTTCATTTGTTTTACCTTATTACCTTATTATAAAAAAACCAGGAGTCTTCCTGTTTGTTTTGTAATGAGAGAAATTCATGAAAGGATGTGGACTTGGAAGGATGAGGATGTGGAGAGAAGCTGTAAGAAGTGTAGGGAGGGGAACCATAATCAGAATATATGGCATGGAAAAATCTATTTTCAATGAAAAGTTTAATTAAAATTAAAAAGATTATGGAAAATAACAGCAGATGGAAAAGATCACTAATGCTCATGGGCCATCACATTAATATTATGCAAGCATTTTTTTATTGTACCAATATTAACCTATAGGTTCAATAGTTGTAACATTAACACTGTAAAACAATTATTCACCAAAACTGAAATAAAAGTTAAATTTAAAGTTCACATGAACCAGCAAACACTCAGGATAGTCAAAACAATTATAAATGATAATAATCTTATAGGAGTTATCAAAATCTCTGACATCGTGTTATATTACAGAAGCGTCACTGAAAACAGCATGGTAACTGATATAAAAACCCAAATATATCAATCAACTGAATAGAATTGCAGACCCAGCTGTAATCTTAGGACCATAGGACCAGATGATTGTGACGAAGAATATAAAAAATGTATGTTGGTTAAAAGCCAACTGTTTAGCAAATGGTGCCAGTAAAATTGCATAGCTGAATGTAGAAGAGCGAAATTAGATATGTCTCTCATACAGTATAAAACTCAGCTCCAATGGATCAAGGATTTCAACCTAAGACATGATATTCTGAGTCTGTTAAAGGAGAAGAAAATGTATTTCAATTTATAGGCATAGTAAAATAATTTTTGTTAGGACACCAGCATCACCAGCATTTGGGTTAACAACTGAGAAACAGAATTTCATGAAACTAAAAAGCTTCTTTACAGTAAAAGACATGATAATTCCATTGAGGAGGAAGTCTGCAGAATAGAAAAATATCGTTGACAGACATTCATCTAGAAGATAGTTAGTATCCAGAATATATAAAGGATTCCCCCAAAATCTAAACACCAAGAAAAGAAACAGTGTAATTCGAAATTGGTTAATGAAACTAAATGAAGAGTCCTCAAAGGAAAATAAAAAATGGATGATAACTATATTTTAAATGCTCAATCTCCTTAGCTATAGAGAAGTGAAAGTTCAACATAGTTTGAGATTTCACATTACTGTAGTCAGAATAACTGAGACAAAAAAATAGCAATAAATGTTGGCATGGATTCAGGGGAAAGAATACTTCTTCAGCGTTGATGCTAGTGTAAACTCATGTATCCACTATGTAAAACAGTGTAGAGGTGCCTCAAAAAGCTAGAGAGAGTTATAAAGAGTATAATCCACCTGGACCACTCTTCAGCATAATCCCAAAGGACAAGTACATCCTGTTACAGACACTTGCTCATTCATGGTCATTGTTACTTCATTTATAACAGCCAGGAAACAGAAACAGCCTAGATATTCATCAACTAATGGATAGATAATGAGTGTAGTACATTTATAGAATGAAACATTGTACAGCTATAAAGAACGATGCAGCCATGTAATTCACAGGTAAATGGATTGAGGTAGAAATAATCATTCCAAGTGAGGTAAACTGGGTCTAGAAAGACAAACACTGCTTATTCTCTCTCACATTTGGATGCTAGATTGAATAATAAGATTTATGTGTTTAAACTGTAGTGCTCCAGAGTTTAGGAAATTAGTGAAGAAACCACATGATATTGCGGATAGAATGCAGCAGATATATAGAAGACTGATTATTCTCAATAACACAGGAAGAATTTGAGAGGGTAGAGGATGAAAGGGCAATATAGACAAAAGAATATATAGAAATATGGTTAACAATAAAGATCTTTGAAAAGAACTTAAGATGGAGCCACCATACAACAGGAACACATTGTTTCTCCCAGATACCACAGGTTATCAAATGAAAAGTCCAGTACTAGGTACTGATAACTTATTTTTGAGTTCTTGGCCAGTGGTGTCCTATAGATCTCCCCTAAGAACACGATAGGCCATCACTCTCATTCTTGGCTATTCTCCAGAATTTGATGGTGATACCCTATTGCAGAAGACATCACACACTTGAATCATAAAACATAAAGAAATCAAGCTAATACCAACATGGAAACTTCATCCTTACTAGCTATCTTTTATAATACTAGAACGCTCTATGCAGAGTACTAGAGAGGAAAATTAACTGATAGCCTTACTCATCTGTGACTTGTATGAGCTACAATAGTATCTGTTTGGCATGATAATGTTCACTGTTTTTCATCTGCATCTGTGATGCACTCCCAAGTATTTCACCTAACCTAGGAGCAAACAGACTTAGGGGCTATGTGTGTCCGTGCTGCACTTTTCATTCCTTACAATGACTTTATCTTTCCTATTGCAAAAGGAAGTTATGAGATATCATATCTTGCAGGCTTGCCAATTTACCTTCCCCTAGCAACCCCTGTAATGGGAACAGAGCTGCAGAACCCTGACAAATCTCATTCCAGGACATTCACAGTTAGGCCACGAGCTGGTGGGAAATGCACAGAGTTGTAGGTAGTGGTGCTCTGGAATGCATTACAATGCCTTATTGAATTAGTGTGGTCTCTTTCTCAGGCTCTTGTTCGGGCCCTAATCCTATTAGTCTTCACTAATATGATCTGAAATATGAAACATGCCAGCTCTAAATGTCTTAATGTAAATTAAATCACAAAACCCTTGTCATTCTTTGAAAGGATATCTATGTTAAAAAATGTTAGTTGTTCCAACAGCCTCTACCTTTCAGTATAATAATGAAACTACAGTAACTTGAAAGGCAGAACTTCACAATCAAGATAAGGGTTTATGTTAGACAAAGTTATCTGACAATCATTAAATGATATCAGGAAAAGTAAACCCTTTAAACACAGTTAACTATTTTTAAGACATTTTCCATGAATTTTAATATAACATTCAATAGGAGTAGACTAATATAAACAAAATTACTTACACAATTTAGAATTGAAACAGTAGTGTGCTATCCTTATTATGATAACAATTTTTCTAATACTACTTATCCTTATGAGGAAGATGAATTTAAGAAATAAAAACCTAAAAACATTGAGTCATGAAGAAACAGAAAGTCTGAACAGATCAACGATGAGTAATGAGATTGACTAATAAACTACACAGTAATAAACTATCTCCCCCCAATAAAATTCAAGGAATGATGCTTTCATTGCTAAGTGATGCCAAATATTTAAAAAACTAAGAATAGTTCTTTTCAAAATCTGCACAACATTAAAGATGGAACTTCTCATATTCCTTTTACCTGAGCAGCATGGCCCTTAAATAAAAACTAGAAAAGGACAGTATAAGAAAAAGAGAAGTCAATGACTGAGGTGGATATGATGCGAAAATCCTCCAAAACCCAGGGAGCTGATTTTAATAGCCTATTAAAATGATCACATATTATTATTACAAGGCGTTTATTTCTCATATGGAAGGAAAGTTTATCGTGTATAAATCAATCCATGTGACATGTCATAGTAACAAAAAGAAGGGAAGGACTTTCTGATCATCACAATATGAAAAAGGTCCTTTAAAAGCTCACATTCATTCCTGGTTCAACAGAGCAGTCACAACAAATGAGATAGGGAATGACTACAATGTAACATACATTTGATAATCCCTCAAGTAATGCCATTCTTACAGGGAGAGTTGAAAGCATTGGCTCTAAAGCCTTGAGTAAGTCAGAGACTTTCAACTTCACCACTTTTATTTAACACAGTGTTTGTTGATAGTCCTTACTTGAATAATAAGGCAGGAAAAACAAAGGAATCCAAAAGGTGGAAGATATACTGCCTCAATGTAGAAAATAACACTACCTTACATATAGAAAATTCTCGATTGCACCAAAAAACATGTTTGGATTAATCAACAAATTCATTAAAGTTTGAAAGATAGAAAACTAGCACACATACAGACACATACACACACACACACACACACACACACACATACACACACACACATATACACACACACACATACACACAAAATCAGTGCTATTTCCATACATTGACATCAACCTAGAAACAAAGTGAGCAAGCCCAATTAAAATACTCATGAAAGAAACAAAAAGAAATTATTTAATATGATCTCAAACAGCTGTATAATAGAAGTTACAAAAGATTAATGAAAAAAGACACAAATTAATAGAAAGATATCATATATTTATGGATTGGACAGATTAATATTGGTAAAGTACACACACTCCTAAAACAATCTACAGATTCAGTGAACTCTTCATCAAAACAATGCTTTTACCAAAAGAAGTCCACAATCCTGGAATCTATATAGAACCAAAGAAGATATCCAAAAGAGATCTACGAAGAAATACAAGAAACTGAAGGCATTAAATTGCATACTCCCAAGTCTACTGCAAAACTGCAGCAATAAAAACAGCACGGTCCTGTCATAAACAGACACATGAGTGTAAGGGGGAAGGGAGGCAGAAGCAAACTCATATCTAAGCAAAAGACATTTCTTGAAAACAGACATAAGAAGACCAACTATATGAAAATTAACTCAAGAGCATAAATAATTGTAAATGGAAATCATGTTAAAATATGAGCTATCCCTCACCAGGGATAGAATGGCCATTGTTTACAAAGGACAAAAGGTGAGTGTTGACAAGGGTGCACAATCAAGCTCTTGACACAATGGGTGGGACCCAACATTGTGACAGCCTTTATGAGACACAGTACAAATGGTCATTTAAAAATCAAAAGCAGAACTAATATGATCCAGAAAGGCATATATAATTCTTAGGATGGTCTAGATATTATTGCAGAGATTTCTTTGTTTCTCAATATGTCTATGAGTGCGTTGAAGGTATTTCTCAGAAACTCTGCCATTCAAAATCTGTAGGAGGTTACATGGAGAGAGACGGCTAAAATTGAGGGCCCTCTGAAGGGCAGTATAAAAACCCAATAAAATAAAATCTGCTAAAATATATACATATATAAAGGGGCTTTAACTGGAGTCATCAAATAATAGGGGAGACCCAACTGGCCATCTCTCGTCACCAAATGAAGTTTCCAGAGTCAGGATTGGATTACATCTATTTTACTTGTTGGACAAAGGTGTTAGCTTTTGCCACACTATAAGTTGCTCCCCACAAACTGAGAGCAAGGCTCTGTTGCTAAAGACAACTCCTACACAGCTCATTAAAAACTGAGAAGTTGTGCTGGTGCCTACATTGAGCCTTCAAGTTTATGTGCTAGCATCTTTGGCACAGGGAATCTGCATGCTAACAACAACAAAAAAAATGTAAACACCAATCCAGCCACAGACCCTTTGATCTACAGTACTGTTCTGCCTACACAATATGCTAGTGTAATGGTGGCACAAAACTTGTGGGAGTGACCAACCAATATCTGATTTGATTTAACGCCCATCTCATGAAATAGAACTCATACACAGCACTGCTCGGCTGACCCAGAACCTGAGACTAGACAGCCCAGGCATCTAAACAAATACCACTGTTTTAGAACAAATAGATAACACCAAAATGTAGCAAATGACTCCTAATGACCATCTATTATTCCGTCAACCATCCTGATGTTGCAACCCTTTAATACAGTTTCTTATGATGTGGTGACCTACAGTCATAAAATTATTTTTATTGTCAGTTCATAGTTATAATTTTTGTAGTTATAAATCTACAAATGACAATATAAATATCTGATATGCAGGATATCTGAAAGGGGTCACAACCCACAGGTTGAGAACCAGTGTGCTACACTTATGGGTTATTGCAATCATCAGAGAAATTTCCTCCTGCAGTTGACGGGAACAAATACAGTGACCCACAGCTAAACATTATTCAGAGAATGAGATACCTTAGAACACTTAACTCCTCAATGGGATGTAAGACAATTCATGAAGAATAGCATGAATAAATAGATGGTAAAAAGAAATAGACCCTTAGATGTAGAGGAGCTTACATGTGTGCTGTGGAAAGAAGTGACTTTTGAATGAGACAGGAGACAGATTCATGGTGAGCTCTGAGTGGCAGTCTGCAATGTGTGTTGTGTGGAACAGGAAGACTGGAAATTATAAATAGATGAAATGACATTTTTAAAAATGGCACATGCTTTAGAAAGATTAATCCCTGTTTACTAGTAATTTCTCTTGAAGAGAATTTCAGTAATTTTCATCTTAATTATTATAAAATTGTTTCAGATCTATCACCCTGCATTGAGTCATTTATCAGAAGTGTTGAGACCTAGTTGCTTGTTTGTTTAGTAACCTTCTGAAAATACTGATAATGGAAAACAGGCCTATTTATGAGGAGTAATAATCATTTGCACTGCCGGCCTTTCATTCTGCAATTACTCCAAATGACTTGGAATCAAGCAGTAAGAGTAGCCGACTTTGAGTGACAGCTACTTCTAACAGTCCAGACTCCACATACTGTCTTGGGGGTAACAGATTTGTTTCTCTTAAAATAAGCATTATTTCTGTTCTTAATAAAGGTTTAAAAGAAGAAGCTATAAATTTTGAGCTAACATATTAGCTTTCTTGGGACTTTTCTGCAATGAAACAAATTCCTATCAAACACAATGGGGGGATTAATGTGGGTAAGTAAAGTAATTTTGTTCTGTATTTGTACCTGGCTTCCGATAAATCTTAAGGCTATTAAAGGCTTGATTTTCCAACATAACATGACATTTTCTGTTTATTTATTTTAATTTTGCTGGGTTGTGAGAAAAAAGATGTTAATAGGATCAAAAATGAAGTTTGCTACTAGAGATTAAGTGATTCCTTGCATCACTATCCAATAGCACCTGGAAGGCAGGATATCCAGCTGCTGGCTTGGCTTGGAATTTCTGAGTAGTCTAGTTCTGAATAATTATGGGCAGAATACACAAACATTGTAATTAAAAGAAGTTATAAGAGGGTAAGGAGAGTCAAGTCTTCTATAGTAAGAATCACAGGTTACATGCAGTATCAGGTCTCTAATAATGTCCAGAACCTAATAAAGGTTTGTAAAAAAGATAGATTAATGAAAAAACATTCCCCAAGTATATTATTATATATCTATATAAGAGATATGCCATTATATTTTAGAGGTGAGAAACAGTTAGTCATGATAGTAGTTATATAACTTCAACCTCGTCAGAAAAATGTAAAACAAATCCTATAATTTAAACTCTGAATATGGCAGGAATTTACTCTAAAATTCAAGTGATCACACTCTTTAGAGCTTCCATGCTGTTCCATAACAGCTGAGAAAAATCATATTTAATAAAGTGAAAATATTCTTTTCATTTTTCTTCTTAAAGAACTCTCACAGACCATATGAAAACCAAGAAGAAGAAAGACCACACCAAAGTGTGGATGCTATAGTCCTATTCAGAAGGAGGAAGAAAATAATTTTGGGAAGTAGAGAGATTTAGGAGGGAGAGAGGAGTAGAAAGGAAAAGGGGGGCAGTTCTGATACAGGAGGAGATGAGGGAGAAGTATAGAGGGTCAGGAATTTGAAAAGAGAGTAGCAGTAGGGGAGGTGGAAATGGAGTTAGCCACTAGAAAGTCCCAGATGATAGGGACCCAAGATGTTCCAAGGATCCAACAGGGAGGACATTAGCTAAAAAATATCCAATAAGGTGGAGATAAAACCTGTAGAGACCATATCCAGTGTTTAGGCACGGCCCCCAGTTGGGGGATAGAGCCACCTACCCACCACAAAAATATTAATGCAGAATTTTTTCTGTCAAAAGGAAATACAGGGACAAAGAGTAGAGCAGGGATTGAAGTAAGAAAAGCCAGAGACTGCCCCACCTAGGGATCCATCCCACCCACAGACACCAAACCCAGACACTATTGCTGATACCAAGAAGTTCTTGCCAATAGGAGCCTGGTATAGCTGTCCCCTAAGAGGCTCTGCCAGAGCCTGATCAATACAGATGAGGATACATACAGCCAAACTTTGGACAGAGCGTGGGGACCTCAATGGAAAAGTTAGGGCAAGGACTGAAGGAGCTGAAGGGGTTTTTAACCCCATAGGAAGAACAACAATATCAACCAACCATACCCCCAAAGCTCCCAGGGACTAAACTACCAACCAAAGACTATGTGTGGGGGGGACCTATGGCTCCAGCAGCATGTGTAGCAGAGGATGGCCTTATCTGGCAGCACTGGGAGAGGAGGCCCTTGGTCCTGTGGAGGCTCAATGACCTAGGGTAGGAGAATGCTAAGGTGCTTAGGCAGGAGTGGGTGGGCTGTGTGGGGAACCACCCTCAAAGAGGCAGAGGGAGGTGATACAGGGTTTGTGGAGAGGAAACTGGGAAAGGGGAATAACTTTTGAAGTGTCAATAAATAAAATAATCAATAAACTATGATAAAAAAGAACTATAATAACACAATTATAACCCACTAAAACCAAGAAGGACAATATCAACTTATAATAGGAGCTTTAAAATCCCATTATTTATTAATTATTTATTTATTTACTTTTGTAGGGAATGAGAGATCACTATGTGTTCTGATATTTCCCAAATATCTTTATACTCTGAAAACCTTTTTGTCATTCTAGAGGCAAAGCTGGTTTACTAAAAACACCACTACTGAGTATAATGTACTTCTTCATGTCTTCTTTATTAATAATGTAAACATCTCTTTGCTTTTCTGTTGATCTCAATGCATATATTTTTATCTTTCATATTTAGATTCTGATCAACAAGTTTTAAGGTAAGATAAAAAGAGAAGATAATACCGGGGCAGATTTGTTGGGAACGCTTATTTTAAATTACTGTGTATGAACTGTTTCAGAGTACGCAATTTGGAAGAGATACGACTGAACCTTGTGTTCTTCTATTAACTAAATGTATGACTTTATAAGTCCTCTGCCTTACCTAATCTAGCTCTCTTCAAAAGGGCAATGCACTTCAAATCCCAAGTCAGTGAGTTGTTGAAAAGTAGGGTGTGTGAAATTCTGTATCTCTCACATGTAAATTCAACGTGAGTTAGCTAATGTGGTTTCAGAAACTAGAATGTTTTCATTATTTCCTAAAACATCCCCCTGATTAGAACATCACTAGAAGCCTAACAGCTGCTGTCTGACAAGCTTTACTCTGCTTTATCCACGGCCCTTCATGGGGCATTTGCTCTCAATGGACTCAACAGCGCAACAACAGTATTCCTTTTACCAATGGTAAAAAATGGCCCAGATAAACTTGAAGAGGATGAGACCTAGATATGAGTAAGAACAAGAGGTCCCACTATGCTATAATTGATCAGGCTGCTCTTAGATGCCAGGAATGGTTTTAGTTTTAAAGAAATCACAACACTGATATATTATTCATGAAATCACAATGAAACTTGTATTACTGTTTCTACAGTATGAAGTCTTTACTGAAAGAATTAAATATAAAAAAATAGTATTCTACAATAAAAGGAAGAAAGCCTAGCTTTGGGCTCTCACTTGACTGGTACCATAGATAACCTTGAATATGGATGGCACCAGATTTCTCACTGCAACGCTAGTAAATAGCACAAAAGTACGCATGTACTTTTTCTGGCTGAGCCTTTGGGAGAAGATGATGGGCCTCTACCTTCTGGTATTTCTCCTTCCTCAGCTGAATAGAGTATATTATGTTTCAGATGATGATGACATAGCAGGCAGAGGATGCCTAGATCATGTCAATAGGGAGTGTGACATTACCTCAATAGGTCTTCTACAGAAGGCTGCCATAGAAACAGGTTCTTGTTCTATTATGACTGAGCTGTTTCATCTTCTGAGGTTTCTGAATGTTTGTTAAACTTTATGTTAATATAAAGCCTTAAATAATAAAGGCCATAGAAGCTTATCATACATATTGATTAGTACACAGTAGGTTCTCAAAATGAATGAAGCAAATGCAAATCACACAATGCCTTTGGAATTTGATTAAAAACTCAGCTCCAGGGTATGAAACATTTAAGAAATTATAGCACTTGAGATTCTTTTCAAATGTCTAAACTTTAATTTCAGTGTATGTAAAATATTAAAGCACTCAGAAAACTCATATATATATACATATATATATATATATACATATATATATATTATTTATAAATATAATATATATAATACTCTTTTCCAAACACTGGGCAAAATATTCAAACTGCAATGTCTGATATGAATGTTGAACTGTGAGACATCCTTTTGTTGTGTTTCATTATCATTTTCATTCTTTTACTATAAACATCTTCAGACGTTGTAGTGAAAGATAACTTAAATTTGAGAGACTAGAAGAATAATACCTGAGTATGGAATACTATTTGCAATTTGTAATATCATCATGTTACTTCCACTCTACATCAGAAAAAAATGAAAATAAAGAGATGGTTTCCTACTGTGATTCCTATTCCCTGAGATGTTTATATAACTATATAATATTGACTACTGAACAGGTAGCTTCAGTCACCTGTCTGCTTATATTTCCAGGAAAAGTTTTTTCTCTGCCTTTATATATGTATGTGTGTGTGTGTGTGTGTGTGTGTGTGTGTGTGTGTATACAAATGTATTCTCTTCAAAGGATACATTCATGGAACAGCGGCTAAACAATTTCGAGAGTAAGAACATGAATTCAAACTATTTAACACATGTAGGCACACTTGAAAGATGTGGAATCAGGATTAATGATTTTAACATCAATAAGGATTATAGTGTTTCATGATTCACTGTTTTTAGTAAAGGGAAATTATTGCATAGGAACATTCAGTCTCATTCATATGTACAAATTGCTGGAAACACAGCTGGAATTCAGCATAAAATGGATATATCACAGTCAGTATGTTTGTGCTTAGATCATTGCTATGTACATTTATATGCATATTATTCATCTATAATTTTCTTTTTATCTGCAAGATGGCATGTGCATAGTTCATATCCAATTATATTCCTTTTTAGCTAGACTACTGTCAGGTTCCACTTACTTCTGCACTGTTGAATAAATTGGTGGTTAATAAATGTCCTTGGAAATATACTCAGAAATAAATAATAAGCTGCTGTATCTAATCATAAGCATATATCCAGCGTACATGCTTACTCTCAGAATCTCAATAAAGACAGCTTCGCTGAGGCTATGTAGCAAGAAAAAAAAACAAGAAGTAATTATAGATCAGGCTTGTACTAGAGTCTCCTTTACAACCCTGGATATATATGTGGCATACAACAAAAAGTTCATGACTTTTTAAAATCCTCTACTGCCCAAGAAATGTCAAATGATGATTGGGATCAACATTTCCATTATGATTGCTCTGTGTCATAAATCCAAGGTCTTGTGTTGTGGGCTCATCTTAATAGTAGGCAAATCTATGGTATTTTCAGGATACCATATTCAGGGCCCTCCCCTGATGCCCTCTTTAAAGCACATGTGGAGCCTGGTGTTTGTCTCTCGCACAGTGATATGATGAGGAGACAGGGAAGAAAGTGGAGTTGAAAATGCAGATAGTGTTCAAAGAGACAAGTGTTCCCCTGAAATATACAAGTAAGCCTGAGGTTGCAGTATGTCCAGAGGGAGATATTGAAATGGCAATAGAAACACTATAGTCTTTTTAACAATTTTTCATAAATGCCCATTATATTCTACAACTTTGTAACTAAATTTCATATCCACAGATCTATCCTGTAAGTACCATTTCATCCTCTCTTGAAGTTTCCTGAGATTCAGAAGGTTTTCCTGTTCGTTGTGAAAATCTACCATGTAGGTGAACTAGCACTCCCTTGAAGTATTATCCCTATTAAGACAGAAGGACCCTGGGCTCCAACAATATTGGAGAGTCCCTACTATTTCAAATGTCCTTGATAGAAAACTTACTGGTTAAAAAAATAAACCACATGGCAATGTTAAAAAAAAAAAAAGCTGAGGTAAAGTTGACAACGTAAAGGGGGCCACACAAAGTCTTGCCAAAGGTTCCTGTTTTACATAAAGCTGCAGTTGGGACTTCACAGAGGAAATCTTTGTACTTTTTATTTCTGGTTCAGAGGATTTACATGCTCTTTCTAATGATCTGGGCCTTCAGCTCTTGGTAATGTATCCCAGTCCCCAGCTTAGTGCTCATGCAAAATTGAAGCACTTTGGAGACAGTTTAGTGGCTGCAGATGAATCTCAATGTGCAGGAGAAGGCATAATGGCTATTTAGCACTTGCTAGGAGAAGCTGAGGAAGTCAGGGGGAAAAATCTATTGGAGTTGAGCCATCTGGGAAGTCAGCTGAGAGAGGCTAAGTTCTCAGTGTGTTTGCTTTCCCATTGTATTGCAAGCCAAGCAAAAAGGCGTGTGTGTGTGTGTGTGTGTGTGTGTGTGTGTGTGTGTGTGTGTGTGTATGCATGTGTATGTATGTGTGCATGTGTATGTGTATGTGCAAACCTGTGCATGTTTTGCATGTGTATAGGCACATAAAAGAGCACACTAGGAAGTGAACACTGCTCTTTAAACTGGCATTTTGATTTGGCTTTGGCAACTACATGGGGAAAATTTGATCATGAGAATTGTTAGGCTCTTGGTGAGATCAGGACTGGTATAGGGCAGGGTTGGCACAGATGCTGTGGACATGAGGAAAATGAGCTTTAAGTAGGGCCAGAATGAGCAGTTCCTTTCCTGTCTCTGGCTCAGAGTATAGCATGGCAGATCATAGGAGCTTAGGGAAGCTGATACTAAACACTAGAGGACAGTCGCCATCTGTTACAGCTGTGCTTAAAAATAGGAAGCAAAGCAGGAGAGCAAGGCAGGCAGGTACTTTTGCTCTGATGCTCTACCACTCCTCCTTACTGTGACCTTTGCTTGATATATAATTGTTAACTTTACCGTTGCTCATGAAATCCTTTTCCATCAATAATGGCTCTTGTTTGCTGGTTTTCAAGCTGTGTTGCATGTCTATTTAAATAAAGAATTTGAGAAAAATAGGCAAATGCACAAACAGCAGATAGAGGAAAATACTCTGTTTTCAATAAAATTAAAATCATGCTAAATGGTGTACCCCACCCCCTCATTAGAAACATCTATGCTGGAATCCCTAGAATCTATTAATGTGGCATGTTGCATTTAAAAAATATCATCAGTAGAAGAATATTGTAACCATCCTGGCTGGATTGTCTAGGTGAGCACGAAAGCCAACAGCAAGTATCCTCATAGAAGACCCATAGACGACAACCACAAAGGAGAAGATGATGTAAAGATTGAGTCAGAGGTTGCACTGATGGAGCCACACATATTCTGAGCAACTTCCAAAGGATGCCTATTCCTCCTGAGTAGTTGAGGGAAGAAGTGTGGCTCTGTTCAATTTCAGACTTCTGGTCTATTGAGAAAAAGGAACTTCAGTTGTTTGGAGTCACCACATCTGTGCTAATTTATGACAGTGGGTCTATTAAACAAGTATGGCAACTGGAAGCATGCCCTGTCTGTCTCCATATACAGAGTGGTCAAGAGAGTCTGACAGAGCAGAAAGTGAGCACAAGATGTCTGCTAGGAAGTGGTTTTTCTGGTTTCACAAATGCCCCCAGAATGGGTGTGGAGAGGCAGCTTCTTCTGCTTTAACGTAATTCCACACACAGCACACCATTGTGAAGGACCATCCAGGCTTTAGCTTTAAAGAGAGGCATAGAGTTCATTTCCTGCCATCTCTGGTCTTCCCTGGCTCAGCACATTCCCCTGGGTTTTTCCACACAGATTTTAATTCACTTCAGATGGAGAGCCCTGTGTTCTTAAGAAAGCAGCTTGTTGTCCCTCAGTCTCTGCAGTTTAATAGGGAGAGACAAGGGTTACACTATTGAAGAAATAGAGGCTCTCTACCTTACAACTCTATGAAGTATTATGCAGGTCTCAAGAAAGTGTTTAGTTGGACCAAAGAGAAACTCTAGCAAATGTTAGAGCCTGTCCTTTCCCTCTTATTTCTCCCATCTATTTTGAACTTTTTTGTTTGTTTGTTTGTGTCCTCTACAAGTGATGTCCTTTATAGGATCTTGGTTATTTCTCTACTTTGAGTTCCAGGACTGGTTCCCAGTACATTCCTGTTTTTTGAACAGACTATATGCATGTACACTGATTATCCAATACTCTTAACGACACAATGTCTCTTGCTAGCTAGTTTTCAAGCTGGGTCCCATGGCTGTGTCAATAGAGAATTTGAGACAAATAGGCAGAGACACAGATAGCAGATATAGACAAATAGCTACTCTCTCCCCAATAAAATAATTATCATTAGTATGAGGGCTTGTGGCTGCTCTTATTGCATCTTCTTATACCGTGTTTAGTTGATATCCTCTGGAGGTCTGCTCTTTTCTGAAGGAAAATGGAGGAAGGGTAGATCTGAGGGAGAGGAGAGATAGGGGAGACTGTGAGGAGTAGAGGGAGCAGAGGTTGCTGAGGACATGTATTGTATGAGAAAAGAATACATACATACATACATACATACATACATACATACATACATACATACATAATCACCAGGACATGGGACAGGACATAGATGTCTGAACACATGCTTCCTGGTAGTTGTTAAGTGCAGTAGTGGTTAATAAAACTGTTTTAATAGTTTTTTTCTCTTTTCTTCATTTTTTGGGAAATTTCTTTCAGAACAGATTTTTATAATCAGGTTAAACCATTGATGAAAATTAGGAGTAAATACAAGACATCTCTCTAATATGGATTGTTATTGTTTTGTTGCTAGATGTTATACTCCCTACAGGCTGTGCCTGCTTTTTATGCCAAATACACTGATACTTGGCCAATTGTAGCTGTTGTGTTATACATGCTGGCTTTGTATTTCCAAACATATTTTACATAGGATCTGGCAAGAGTGGCTATTTGAACAGGCATGAGGAAAGAGATCTTGGACTAGTTGGCTTAGGGTTGACTGAAGATTGTTGGAAAGTTGGGACAAAGACCAGGACATGACCTAGACAAGTCATTTCTCCTTCTGTTAGCATTAGCCACTGTGAGTGGAGTTTTCTATCTACAGCTGTTCTCTATTCCTTCTTTAGAGAGTCCAGAATATCTTAGATGAGGAGAAAGAGAAACTACTATCTGGATTTTGAACAAATTATTGGGAAAATTGTGGGCACTAAGAATTAATAACACTGAAACTTGGATGAATGAAAACAATTTATCTCTTCAAAAAATGAAGAACAGCAGTGTGGGCCATACTCTTTTCATTTTCTAAGTTTGTTTATATGTATTAAATAGGTTCAGACACTTGAAGTATTGTGTATGTGTGTGTGTGTGTGTGTGTGTGTATATATGCATAGCTGTGTGCATGTGTATATATGGCCAGGTATGTATGTCAGAGAACAGTCTCTAGGTTTGTTCCTTAGGTACCATCTCCCTTATTTTTAACTCTATCACTACCCGGAGCCTTCGCAATTAGGGTGGCTGGCTGATTGAGGAATCTCAGTGATCTACCTGTCTCTGCCACCCCATTGTTGGGATTTTCGGCACACACTACCATACTTGGCTTTGTTTTACCCGGGTTTGTGGCTTGAACTAGGTCTTCAAGCTTGTGTAGTAAACAATTCACAGATGAAGTTGTCTCTCCACCCCCACAACCCCTACCTCAGGAAAGAATATTAAATTTACACATAAGATTCTGTGAGCTTCAGTAAGCTGAATTTCTTTTGAAGAAGAAGTTATTTCTTCTGTAAGTACCTTAAACAGGATGCTTTATCTGTTTCATATTCTTTCCCATGAAAAGAAAATACAAGAGACCTTCCTTAAACTCCATTTCACCCGAAGGTTAGATTGGAAAAAGAGAGAAAGAACTACATGTTCTGACAATTCTGTTATTCTACTTTGAAGTGGGCATTTTTAAACTGGAAGGCACAGCGGATGCATGGTTACTGGGCAAATGGCACCATTGCCATAGCAACACAGTCACTAATGTTGTTCTCAAAAGCCCTGTTTGGGTATCAAGCAACCTAGATGAAGAATGTCCTTGGATACCTGCTTCTTATTGTATCCCCTGGGTGGGCATGAGGGGTGGAATTAGATTTTTTTTCCTGGATTTATGATCACACACACACACACACACACACACACACACACAGAGAGAGAGAGAGAGAGAGAGAGAGAGAGAGAGAGAGAGAGAGAGAGACAAATATATATATTTAGATCATATTAATCAATGCTTTTGTCTTAGGGAAAAGAGGAAAGATGGGAATTTTCCAGATTGTCCTTAATGCTAATGTGAAATATTTTTCTTGCACTAAAAATGCTCAATTTTAGAAAAATCATTGGTTTTCTCTAATAAAACATAGATTGTTAAAATTGTGCAGAAACATGTCATGTTTTCTTACCTTAACAAATCATGTTGTAGCCATATTTATTCAAAAAATGCATGCTATTAAAATTTTCTGTGCAATATGAATATTAGACAATAGAAATATTACAGTTCTACAAATGTGCTATAGTCAGGGTTTGCCAGGGTATGTGCAGAGTTTATAATGTTGAAAATTTCAAAATATTTGAAAACAGAAATGGGAAAGGGGAACGGAAGGAATCAAAGCATGTAATCTAAAAAACGTCAGGTACTTACTATTGTTTATAAGTTTGGAAAACACTAGACATACAAACCAGGTTTGCACACAGTATAGGAGCTCAAGTCATCTGCCTAGTAGGGGCCCATCCTGGTGATAGACTGGAAGTAGAAATGAGCAACCAAAACTCCAGTTCTGGAGCTTTACTGACATCTGTTTTTGTAACTGCAGTAGAGATTATGTCAGCCATGTTAACCCATGTGTTAAAGACTGATTTCAATGAATGTGAAATAAATATCAATCAACTGGAAACAGTAACAAGCTAGAAGTAAGCAGAAGTGTCTAATTCGGGATAACTGGTTTTCTGTTATGACAATCTGGCAACTATCTCTTGTGAAGTTATCTGATTGACTCTGTGGGCAAACCTTCTTGTACTACATGGATCTTTATCTATTTTTTATTTTGATTTACCCAGCCCTGGGGCTTGCTTCAGCATGTAAAGAAAAAAAAACTGTTAGTTTTTGCTACTCAAATGGATACTTCTGAGAAGGAAGTCAAGTGAATACTAGACTTATATTCCAAGACCATTTCTTTTCATTGGCAGACAGCTATGTTATACATAGATGTCTCTGTGCATGCAGAGGCAATATAGTCATGACTCAAACTTTAAGAGTATGGGTTCAAATACACTTTCCAAATTTTATGTATCATGTTATAGAAAGTTACATAAAACCCACACAGCCTTTAAAAACGTTTGGCTCTGGAGATGGAGAGGGGGTTAGAGGGAAGGATTGTGGGAGAGGGTGACCAGGAGAGGGGCAGTGAGTAGGAGATAAAGTGAATAAGTAAAGAATACATAAATTAAAAAAAATATTTACTCTGTTAATAAGGGCTGAACTTAAAGATGATTATGAAGCATATCACAAACGATGATGTACAAAATAACTGTTCTTACACAAGACTGAGCTGACTAATGTATTCATCAAATCACCTTTTCATGAAACAGTATGGATACGTCCACCATCAGAACATTCACTGACTTTTAGTTACCTAGGTTTAGCAGAGCGAGTAACTCTATTCTCCCTAAGCAAATGTTTAGTAACCACTTTTATTTTTTTAGTGTCTTATGTTTCTATCTTTGAATATAGCCATTTTGTAAACAGTGAGCCATAACATGTCATTCTAACGTAGCTTAAAAGACATATGATAGATGATAGCTAGATAAATAAAAATGACAATTCTTATATGAATGTGCTTTATGATAATCTATGATTTTTACATCAAAATGGTAGAACATTGATACTTTCTCATAGGTTAAGATATTATTCATAAAGTTAACATATCTGAGTAAATGAAATTTGAATAATTATAAGCAAGATAAATGAAGACATATTAGCTTCATTTTTATAGAAAGTCATTTATAATATTCTCTGAGTAAAGGTGTTCAAGAACAAGAAGGGTTTTGATTGAATCCAGTTTCAAAAATAACGCCTTCAACATACATTTATTAAACTAAATATCAAACACCAAGCAACCATGGAGCTGGAACAGTAAAAATTACAGACTTTACTCTTCATTTCATGGAGCATATTCCATGCCAAAGTGTATATGACAAGTATCTCTCTCAAGTATTAAAAATTACTAAGAGAAGAGAATGTCACCAGACTTACTTCATGAAGTTCCATGTGACATAAAGTCAAGATAATAGAAAATCAGTTTACACTTAATTTAATGTAAAGCTTGGACCATAACAAAAATTCCTAAGTTAAAATAAATGACTACCATATGTTTATTATGTGGAAAGTCCTATGATTCGCAGACATAGAAATATAACATAAGAGCGCATGTATAATTTAATTCTATCTGTACACCCATTCCTCAGTTTCTTTTAACTATGTCACACAACAGTTCTTGATCATGTCCCAGTATGGCATTAAGGTCTCATGACATTATCATAGAAGTTCACATGCATAATAGCAAGAAATTTTTCTCTGAAGTAAAATGTACCATGTTTCATATGTTGAGATTTGTATGATATGGTCTATACAGACTTCCATTTACTCATGTTCCTCCAAAAAGTATGCATAGATACTCAACTATCACTATGGTTGAATGGGTTGAGATGGGAAAGAGAGCTTTTAGGGCAGTGTGTATACACACACACACACACACACACA
>JANHMN010000001.1:16974301-17020043 GCA_030674055.1 Rhabdomys pumilio
CCAGGACTACATGATTTATGCTGTGGACAAAGGAAAAACATTCTAGATGTTAATTTTTGTCTAAAATTTTATTTATTAGTATGAATGTGATGTGTGTGTTTTTGTGTATATGGATTCATATGTATGTACATGATATGTATAGAAGCCACATATGCCAAAAAGTATACTTGGAGGTCAAAGGTGACCTTCTAAGTCACTTCTCCCCATACTTCTTTAGGAGGCCTCCAAAGACAGAGTGCACATCATTAGATTTTCATGGCAAACACTTTATAAAAGAGCCATCAATTGACACTGTGCTTCAGGCTTGCAATGACCTGGAGATTAGACTGTTGCAGAGATAGACTTTATCTAAGAGGTGGTAGAGACACACTCAAGTTATCTAGTAGATATATAATAAAGGCTTATGCTCCATGGGTAGAGGTAAGAATTTAAAACAGCTGGCTTTGAATCTTAGAAAAACACCTTCTTCAGTTCCCCCCCCCCCCCCCACCCCCCCCCCCCCCCCCCTTCAAAAAAAAGCCTGCATTGTTGTGAAAGGAACAAAGAATTTAAATCAGTAGGAGGCAGGCAGAGAGTGTGGAATTCTAGCACCCGAGAAGCAGAAATAGAAAAATTCCAAATTCGTGGTCAGCCAGGGGTCTATACTAAGTTCTGAGCTGGCATGGACTACTTAAAAATAGTCTTATCTCTTTGCTTAGGAGATGTAAACTAATTAATTAATAATTAAAATATAGTCAATCTCAAAAAAAAAAGAAGAAGGCTAATTTAGGGAATGAGCTGTTTCTTTGAGAAAATCAACAAGATGTATAAACCCTTAGCTAGACTAACCAGAGAGCACAGACACAGTATCCAAATTAATAAACTCAGAACTGAAAAGGGAGACAAAGAAAAGTAGCAGGTCCTTGGTGAGATTTGGAATACAAGCAGTCTTCTTGAGTATGTGCCCAGCTAGACATTCTCTGTGTTATATTTTTTCCCTTTTTTTTTCTTGTTATATCTTAATGTCAAGAAGGCACATAGCAACATGAAGAGCACACCACAGCTGCCTTCTTGGATAATGCTGGGGACTGAACTCAAAGCCTCAGGCACAGTAGAATCACTGTGTCACACACAGCTGAGAGCCAAAAGAGTCACACAGAAGAGACCCAGCAGCATCCTGTGTTCTCTTTCTGCCTCATTGTGTAATTTGTAGGAATTACCTTCTTTATCCTGCTGAGCCTCAGTTTCCTTATTCATAAATGAAGTACCCAGAATATATCTCATATAAGATTTATGGAATGCTTAAAGAGCATAAGACATACAAAATGCTCACTGTTAGGCTCAGAGCACCTTTTATTATAGTATGTTGGTTTTACAGACCCTTTAGTTAATTTGAGAATAATTAAAGACGAAAGGAGAAAAAATTTAAGAGATTATTAAAATTTCAAAATGACTGTGGCTTTCTTAACTTCTCTGCTTCTTTTTGGAAGAAGAAAACCATTTGCTTTCACATGGTGGATTTTAGGGTGCCATGGAAACAGGAGTTGAAAAGATTTCAAGTAAATAGAAAGCAAGCAGCTAAGCCTGAGTTTTTCTTTTAACATATAACCATAAATTTTTGATCAGGCCCACATTTCTATGTGATCTGCATATTGTTCTTGCAGAGAACGTGTGTTTGATTCTTGGGACCCACATGGTAACTCACACCCATTTGTAACTCCAGTTATAGAAGATCATATTCTTCCTTCTGGACCACACAGGCGAGGCCCATACATATATGCAGGTAAAACATTCATACATATAAAGACAAATAAATAAACATTTGGATATGATTTTGAAAGTCATCTAGGAATACATGACTGTGTCACCAGATGAAGAAATTCTGCATACTGTAAACATGTACCATAGTTTGAATTTCTTTGTGCTTCTCAGACATATGAAAGAAATGCAAATTGGTTTAAATGATGAAAAGGCATTCATTCAATACGTGTAGTGAGAGCTTTAATTAGTAGACTTCATTTTGACCAATAATATAATTTTGTTAAATGAGTGGAAATAATCCTTTGTTTTATACCTCAGAGGATGACAGACTATAGAATGTTTTCAGAATGTAAGAGGGACACTATTTTTTTCCCCCCGTTCAATTTGGTTTGAAACAGGGTCTGAAGATACAGCCTAGGGTGACCTTGAACTCACTAGGTATGCTAGGCTTGCCTTGAACTGATCCCAATCCTCTTGGCTCAGCCTTCTGAGAGCTGGAATTGCAGATGTAAGTACTGGGTTAGGAGTAACTGAAAGAATTTTTAAGAGCTCTCTTCTTCAAAGTGTTTATTAATTTTCAATGTGGAAGTATTTTTACTAGAGACTTTGTTAAATGCATTTAACTATTCTTATTTGCTAGAAAATATGATTGCTACTAACTATGTTGTTCTAAGTAAGAAATAACTATAAAATGAATGTGTTTACAATGACTTTTGTCTGTTCTGTCATTTAGAAAAAAAGTGAGTGTTTTTAAGACACTAAAAACATTTTTGTTTCACACTGTACTTCGAGATTTAATATATTCTAATATTTCTTGCTTTAAGAAAAACCCACCATGGTCCCCTCAAAATAATAAAATCAGAATATTAAATTATAGAGTTGAGGACCCAAGTTGCAGGTGAATCTAGTTTTATAAAAACAAATAAACAAACGAAGAAAACCCACAAAGAATTATATTCCCATTCCATTTTGCAGTGTTTGGTCTCAGAAGATGGCAAAGAACTCTAATATAAGAGACCAAGAAAATTCTACACAGTTTGTCCAGATTGGGGATTTATGATAGCTGGCAGAGCTGCAATAAAGTGGTGTAGGCTGTTCAGTGGGTTTCATTATTTATGATGAAAATAATATATTCAAAAGACTGAAAACTATCAAACAATAAAAGTCTCAACTCATCACCCTAGATTCTTAGCTGTCAACATCTTGGTGTGTGTTTATGCAGAAGGTGTCAATTGCTACACAAAAACTCCTGCATCTCCCTTCTTTGCACAACAGCAAATACAGTGGAAATGCTGGGTTGTGTATTTTTGGATTTTGTGTTCAGTTTTATCTGACAGGATTTACACAAATTCACCAGTGGAAAAAAACCTCACTTAAAACAACAACAATAACACTATAGCAATCAATTCTAAGAATGAACATAATCAATGGGGCACAGTAAACAACTTGCGATGGCAAATCTTTGTATATATCATGTATATCCAGAATTTTGCTTGTAGGATGTCCCTGGAATCATTGGCCTGGCAGAAGGGAATTTATGTATTTCAATATTGGTGCTAATTTCATACTGGTCTTACCACTTGTGCCCTAGGGAAAAAAAGTTCTTTAATTCATGTTTTGAAGTCGATAACATCTCCTTAGAATGCTTATTTGCAGTTAGCATTCCTTTGCCTAGAATCACATGTTCTAATGTTGGTTGGTTTTCTTTTGGGTACTGGTGCATTTTTTTTTCTGAAATGCAATTTAAAAATATTTGCATAGTAACTAAGTTATCTCTTTGACTCATGTTCATCAATGTTGATATAAGTTTTTAAAAATATCCTCCTTGGCTCTGTTTGTGGTATGTTAAAATTCAATTACATAATGGTTTCCTATAAGGCTTTTTTATTTTGTGTTTTAATTTGAAAGGCCTGGCTGTCCCATTACTAAAACTCAGCAACCAACCAACTAATGGCCAAAATGATAAAAGTGATGGTGAGGATGTTGGTGATGATGATGTTGGTGATGTTGGTGATGATGGTGATGGTGATGATGATGATGGTGATGATGGTGATGGTGATGGTGATGATGGTAGGAGTCACGGGGATGTCACTTTATAACATCTAGAACTTACTTTAAATAATGAAATAGGATTCATGTTTTGTGTATCTATTTCTTTCCTTTCCTACTTCCTATCTTGCTACCTCAATGCATGTACTAACCAACTCCCTTTTAACTGGTTATGCAGTCATTATCACATTCTGGAAGTTTTTTAAGTATTTTAATGTTTTATCTAACCGAATTTTAACTGTAGATCTGTGTTTTGCCTTCTGTGAAGATGAAACCTCGCTTCATGTCTTTTATTTTATGTTTATAAGGATTCTGTGATTCTGCTTCTATTTCAGGTTACACTAAGCTGTTATTAGAACTTACGATACATTAAACTGTAGGAATCTTACAGAATCACTTATAGATGGCCTGGATCTCAAAAATACTTACGATTATATTCAAGAATAATATATACATGTGTGCACGTGTATATTTGTGTGTGTGTTCTGTTCACACACAATTATTTTTATAACTAAATAGAATTTGAAAGTGTTCTTTATAAGCTGGGTGTGTACCTAGTCGGGGATCTCATACTCAGCATGCCTGACGCCTAGGATTTATCCCCAGTATCACAAAGGGAAAATCCTTCAAATGTTTTAACTTCGTAACTACATAATTTCTTTCACATTGCTATCCTACATGACATACCTTGTTAATTTGAATTGGCTGTCTGTGCCTAGGAAATAATGAGTTATATATTTTGAGCAGCTAATTTTTTGTACTCTCAATATTTGTAATTTTTCTTTAAAACTGCAAGAATTTTCCATGTATAAAAAATTGTGCCATATGTCACAAATAGTAATTTTCTGCTTTCCTTATAACTTTTACACATCTTAATGATTCATGCTTTCTAAAACACTTATTAATAGGTTAAAATGATTCTCTCAGTACTAGTATCTGTAGTCTTCTTATATGCATCTAGTATGGCACCAAAGGATAAATGCTAACTTCCTTGCAAATTTTTCTTTAGAAATAAAAGCCAACACAAGTTATATAACATTTGATTCTCTCTCTGGTCTCAGATACTAGAGCTCTTTCCTTAACTCTCAGGTATTCGTACTAAATTTGTGTGTGTGTGTGTATGTGTGTGTGTGTGTGTGTATGTTTGTGTGTGTGTGTGTTTGTGTGTGTGTGTATGTGTGCTACTAACATATTGAGAAGTTATTAGAAGTGCTGAATATAAGACATTTCATTTTTATTTATAATCTTTCCATATAGACATTTTCACTAATTATTAAGACATGCCTAAATACATTGTGATTCTCGTTTATATATTTGTGTCACCTTGCATACATTGTTAAAAGTCTTTGTATTTGAAATCTTCAGAAATAAATGAGCTGAAATCAATAAAATTCAATTCTCTTGAGACTTCTGTCAACATCTGGTCAAGTTATTTTCTGAGTAATTAGATGAAGAGCTGAGGTATTTTTCTGATACTTGCCCATGATTGGATAATCGGTTTTCTCTGTAGTCAGCAGCTCACAGTCAGTCAACTGACTGACTACTAGATGCACAGCAGTTACACAGAGCTGCACTTGATTTCCTGACACCACTTGTACTGACATATGTTCCCACATGTCCTTTTGAGATGCCTCTTCTCAGTCATTAGCCTTCAGTTCCCATCTCTTTCATTGATATTGTTGTTGAGGATGTGGAAGTAGGCACCTGTCATGTGTTGGTCTGTCCTTGTTTCAGATTAAGCCAACAGATAGGCACAAATGGGAATTATTTGCAAATTTGAAACCCTGAATCTGCTTTTTGTATATAGAGATGTCTGTGAAAATACGATGTAAAAATGTTTCTCTTTTCTGTCATTTTAGTTCCTTTTAGTTTAAAAATGTTGGTTAATAATGTCTTAACTCAACATTTATATATATATATATATATATATATATATATACACACATATGTACATATATATACACATATATATATCATAATGTCAGATACTTAGATTTGAATGTTTTAAGTGCTATTCTCCCTATTGGAGATGAAAACACTCAAGCCACAGAAGAAAGATTTCTGTCTTTCTAATTTAAGAGAAATATAGGATATTGCATCACTATCTTTCATTAGAAATTATGAAATAAAGCATCACAAAAGTTTCATTGGTAGTTTTCAAAAAATAATTTAAAATATTCTATAAAATAATATCAGGTATGTATGAGGATCAATGTTGGGCAGTGATGTCACCAAGCACCATGCGTTCTCATTTGCACAGTACCCCCAGAATTCAGGAGATTTATCCTTGACTGCCATACAAGTGAAATGCGAAGATATCATTTGCTAGGATGTTTAACATTGATTCATTCAATCGATTCAATATTATGTATCTTATTGAACAGTCGCGTAGTTCATCAACAATGAAGCATTTACCCTTCATGGCTTGCTTTGCATTGCATAAAATGAATTCTTAACCTAGCTGATTCAAAGGTTTTTGCCAAAGGATAATAACTCCACTTTCGGTCTTGCTAACTGGAGTAGTGTTATGACAGAAGCAGAGTGGAGTGAGTCAGTCCTGAGCCACAATCCCAAACTCACCAGAGGTTTCATCAACTCTCTCATCTACTACGTGGTCCTTCTGATGAACCCATTCGCTGTTGCACTTGAAGTAGATCTGAGTGGCAGGGCTGGCTTTACAATACAGGTTCACAGGCTTGTTCTTCACAATGTAAGCTTCCTCGGGCTCAATGAGGAAGTGCGGCAGTGGCTCAGGTGGGTCAGATGGAAAGGTTTCAGGGAGCTCATGAAAAAAGTCCTCATCTGGTAAAGGAACAGAAAGTAGAAAGAGGTCAAAAATACGTCAACTTGTCTTCTAGTTGCTATTCATTTTTAGAAAATGACTCTTACTGAAAAAATGAGTTTTTGAATGCTTGTCATGTGCAAAGCAATAGTTAGAAATATTGACTGGGAGCTCAGCAAATAATCTGGATTATTATTCTATTTTCTATATATAACAAAACTCAACCCCAGGAAGAATAAGTTCTACTGAAAATATAGGGAATGAGTAGCAAACTGTGAAATGAAGTTCAGGTTCTTGTCACCAATAGAAGCTGTGATCTTTACAATGCGCCATGTAATTTCTAGTGTACAGGGTTGCTATGAGGAACTGAAACAAGGGACTAGAGAGATGTCTCATTGGCTAAAGGCACTTTTGTCTATTCCAGAGGACCTGGATTCAGTTCTCTGCACCACCATAGTGACTTAGCAGCCATCCATAACTCCAGTTCCAGAGAGTCTGATGTCCTCTTTGGCCTGGATAGGCAGTCTACACATTTGATGCACAGATATACAAGCAAGCACAACAGCCATAGTCAAAAATAAATGCTTAAACAAACAAAGGCAACTTTCACTAGAAGCATAAGGCTTGCTTTAAATCTTTTTGCAAAGACATTAGAAATGTGAATTAAAGTTCTTTAAGTCCAGTTGCAAATTAATCATTAGTTTCTGACGATACATTTGATTCTTTTATTCAGCTGAAAATATTGAGACTAAAACTGACTAAGCACTGGGAATGTGAGTGAGAACATCCAGCTGGTCCCTAGTGCAGCCAAGGCAGAAATGCTATCTGGTCTAATCTTGAAATTGTACTTCAGATGTTACATGGTATTATGTGACTGTTAGAAAATTATTTAACATCATTATAATTTTTTTTTTCATTTTTATAGCTTTGAAAATTGTCAAAAGTACCCCTGCATCTGATATTTCCACATCACTGAATAAATCCAATCTAAAATAACTGGAGAGACTTGTACACGTTGAAATCCCTTTGTTTTTTCTTAACTTGAATTCCACATGATTTCAAGTTTTACAAATCATGTGTTTGTTTTAATAAAGTCTAGTAATGTTTTATAAAATGATAAGAGTCCATCTATTACGTTATACATTATACCTGATAATTATCTTCCTATGAGGGACAGAAAAGAACAAACCATCATTAGTCTATAAATATGCTAATATTGTATGTTAAAAATTAAGACTCGAAAGTAAAAATAAATATATTGTATAAGTTCTCTGATTGCAGCAATATACATGGCATGATATTGGTATTTAGAGGGTGGCTGTGAGGATATCACCATGAATATCATTGTATTATGCATTTGGTTGCTGTCTCATTTTTGGGAGGTAGCCATTGGTGAAGTAGACATCTGTCCACTAAGAAATCTGGCCTGTGACTTTTTTTCATCTAGGTCATGGACTAGCTTTCAAATAGCAATGACACCCCGGTCATTGCCAATCTGTTTCAGAGTAAAAACTGGGTCTACATAAATCAGAGCCAAGTCTAGTTTTTGAAGCTGCTTCACAATAGTTCAATTCCTGACATGGTAGAGATGATGTCTGCTCTAGCTAAGCTTTCTTTCCTGCTCCATCTTTTTGATATACTTCTTTATGCTAAAACTTCATTTCTATTTTTTTCTACCATTGATAAACAAGGACACAAATGTCAGCTTACTAAAGAATAACCTTCTTTACATCAGTTTCGGCTCCACTAGTCAATATGCAAGACCACTTGCTCAAATAAACGAGGCTAGAAAAGCAAAGGGACAAGGAACTGTACTATTGACGGATCCGTCGGCACACATTTGATGTCCTGAATGCCTTACCCAATCTTTCTGTCATATTCAAGAGCACTTCCTTTTATACATGAGGATGTACTAGGCTGATAATCAATAGAGCTACACAAAAATGCCACACTCAAATTCTACTGAAGCATAGCTCTTGTTCCATTATTATTCATAAAAGCAAACAAGACAGTAACTCTAATATATTTCAGTTCTCTTTTAGATTGTGTTTGCATGCATATAAACAAGGAAATGTCGTTAAAACTACACATTTACTCAACCACGCAAAGGATAAAATGTGTTCCAGCAACTGTTTTAAGTGAAACTTGTTCCTTTAAAAGAAATGATTACAAAGTACTTGGTAATTATACACCTCTATTTTATCAGTACTGTAACATATGCATTTGTATGTGCATATTCCATAGTATGTATTTTTACACTAAAAATCAGTTATCTCGTCTAGCCACAAACATGCATCTCTCTAGTCTCATTGTTTTATTATTGCTATTGAGAAAAAAAATAATAATGGACGATGAGAAAAATAACATGCATATTTTCAAGCTAAAAGAAGCTCAGTGAAATGCTAGGAGAAAAATTTATAATTTAATAAATATATAAAACACATATGAGCAATCTAATTGGACATTTCCTTAATTGTGAGTTTTACCATATCATAATCATTACATGTGAAAGAAATTAGCCTGTGCCTTGGTTTGAAGTTTCATATCATGGATTTGTCCAATTGCTTGTCAACACTTAAAAGGAAGTATAATAAAGAATCATTTCTATCAGAAAAGAAAACATTTACTTCATGTGATGGAACTTGTATTTCTATTATGTATAATTCTCATTTCCACAGAACTCATCTCTTTATGTTCCTCTAGAGAGTTGCCTTAACAGACAATGTCTATTATTTTAATATTTCTTATGTTATCCATATTGTAAATCCCAATTTACAGCCTAGGTGATATCACATTATGCATTATGCCTTATTTCTAGTACTCAGTTCAACTGTAGGAAGGGCAATTTTCCAAGATTATTCAAGACCCTGAGTTAGTGGATATGTGTAGTGGAATAAATACAACAAAAGAAATAGGCTGATTGTCAGCACACTCATAGACTGTTATGAAGTTTCTACTTCTCCACTTTCACAAGACACCATCTGTAACATACCAAACCTCATAAGCTAGTATAGATAGCACCACCTCAATCATAGTAAGCATGCTAAGGAGAGGGTTTCTGACTGTTGCTCCAGATAAAAATTCTAAGAGGCAGTATTCATTTGCCAGGTATCATGTTTGAAAGTATAAATTTCATTTTAAAACTTTTTTCCTAATGTGTTTTTTAAATAAACAAATTAATTCTTGACCAAAATTATATAAATTAATGTGCAAAATATTTAAATATCTAGTATGTCTATGTGTCTTTAGTAAAAAGGACACAGTCAGCTTGTAAAGCCTCTGACTCTACATGAACACATAGCTGCTTTGCCCTGTGTGTTTCTCTCTAACATATTTGCCTCTTTCTTTGCCATCCTGTTTTATGTAACTATCAATAATCTTGAAAAGATTGAAAATAGTTAACAAATATTTATCACTAGATAGGAAATAACTTGAGGGTCATGATTATATTGTCTTCATGTTTATTTTCATATTTCTGAAGATTTAAGAGGACAACACAGCCCCTGAAACTGGAATTAAAGATGGTTACAAGATTCCTAATGTTGGCGCTGGGAACACACACAGGGCTAGCTATGTAGTTTGTAGGGCCCAATACAGAATGAGTATTCCAAGATCGTAGTTTTAAATGTATGAAAATTTCCATGAATAAAATAAAAATATTAAATGAATCCTAGTCCTTTGAGACAGAACAGGTCACATTAGCTAAGGATCCAACCTATCTATGGACGAAGTTAACTTGGAATTTTGTTAAACAGTGTGACACTATTCTAGGGAACATTTATGTTGAAATATATTGGGGATTTCACATTTTTTAAAGGTATTCTGGGTAGTTTCTAAAAGATGGTATTTTAGATGGAAAAACTTGGGCTCTAGTCAATTCCTTACAGTAGAGGATATGTGGCAATCTGGGCACAGCCTTACCTCATGAGTTACAGCTGTTTCTATCTACTGGGCTGCCCTCAGTAAGAACATCAATATTACAGAAACCAATTCCAGTTGGCTAGCTCTTCACTAACTACAAAGACTACATACTGAGATCACATCTTAGAAGTCTGATGATCTTACTGTACAAGCAAACCAGCTTTCAGATACTAATAAGGTCATGTCACAAGAGTTGAAGCCATAAAGACCAACCCCGAGTTTTCACCCTACAGAAAGATCAGAAATTTAACAATCTTGCCACTTCATACCTAAATATCTGTTGAGATGATATCATGGGGACGATGGGAACCCAGTTTACAAACACAGCTTTCAGACTGTGGACATATTTGAGCAGTGTGTTTCAACTATTTTAAATTATTACTTTTTATAAAAAGTATACTTCAACTTGAAAGTAAATGCACTGATTTGGGCAAAATTAGTTGAGTAATGAAATGGTTAATTTTTTATGTATAGTTTATTCATATTAACAAAGTAAAATTCTCATGGTGATTTCCTTTCTATATGGTGAATTTGATTTCAACCTCAAGCTAGACATGCCATTTTTGTATGTGGATACAACATTATTATTCATTTTATTCTCTTCTAACATTGGACTTAAATTTCCAATTTCTACCATTACTCAATAATAGCATTACAATAGCAGTGCTGTCTTTATCTGGGTCTCAAGAAATCCTAGTATTTCTGTTTCTATTATCATATACAGTCACTGGCTTTTTCATTTATATACAAGTGAAGAAAGCTTTGTACCATGAATTATCTTTATAGACTTTCATTCCACCTAATTCTTGACAGGAAAATATTATGCTATGAACATCAATCTAGGAAGCTTTAGGTTGCTGGTTTTATTGCTATATCAAGCTCTAATTTTCATCAACTTAATACATACATTTCTACGTTTCTGAATCCCACGACTTAAACTGTTATTGCTCATAGAATGAAATATAGGACCATTATCTCTTTGTCTGAGACTTGAAACATATTTTTCTAAAATGGATTTTGCTTCCAAAGAACTTGAGAGCAATTTGAAATGAATGACTGAAAATCTAATTTTATCTGCATTTGGCCACTCATTCATCAGAGATATAATGTATGATATATTACCCAAAAAAAAGGCTGGAATTAACTGTTTGAATAATACTCTAGGCTATTTTTAATATTTTGATTAAAATATTCATTGGAAGACAGAATCTACATTCTACATATCAAGAAACATATCACTGGATTCACTCTTTAAGTCCAAATAGTTGGATCAATAATGCCTTAAATGTATTTTATAGTTTGGATCTAGTGAATATTTCTAACTTCAAAAGAAAATCTTTTTACTTTCAAGGAAATATTTTCTAAGTACATCCTTCTATACCTAGGAGAAATATAAAGTTAACATGCTATTTGACATTTAGCTATTTCTGAAATAAAAGGGCCTCATTATGCTCTGGGTAAGTTCTCCTCTTCTCTGGCTTTCATACCTTTAAACTCTCTTATTCTCTTGCTTACTATGTCTTGTATGTAAGTTCTACTGTACACTTGAAGGAAAAACTTTTAAAAATATATTTTTTTCTCTTCCTCATATAACTTGCTAAATATAAGGGAAAGAAAGTGGCCAGTTTTATTTGCTGAACATTTCAGCTAAAATATTTGAATAATGAAGAGTTGATGAAAGAGTATTTACATAGAACATCGAGAGCACAAATGGACATCAGAATCAAGAGGATTTACATTATATCTTTATAATCTATTTCTCTTTATATATAGTATTTATTTCTCTAAAAAGGCTGCATCGTTCTTTTGAATTCACACTGTCTACAAAGTGACATAAAATTTGCATACGTGTGTATGAATATATTTAACAAACCACAGTTTATTTAAAACCCACACAATATATTGCAACAGAAGCCACTTGAATTTATTGACATGAGATTGAGAATACCCAACTTTCAGCTGAAGTGCTGTTCAACAGTTTCCTGACGTGTTCAATTACAGGCGTACTGCTTATCAGTGAAAATAAGGACTGAGATCTGTATATGATGAGGTGAGTAAATAAGGCGAATTTTTGTCTGCATTTTATGATTTCTGTATCAACAAAAAGAGAGACATTTGTGTACACTTGTGTATAGCATGACTGTCATGCCAGGTCAGAGGATACATGAGGAAAAGCTTTATAGCTGGCACATGGAGATATTAAAGGTCATTTCTTCCGGAGAGAAGTGCAATGGTTGATAGGAAATGTTTATCTTTTATTTAAAGGTTTGTAATATATATATATATATATATATATATATATATATATATATATTACATAATATATATTACACACATATATATATATATATATATATGAATGACCTTTGAACTTTTGTTCAAATTAAGATACAAATTAGACAATTCTCATGTACAAACTAGTTTCAGCATAGCACAATACCTAGCACACTTCAGTGTGGTCCTCACTGTTGTGCTGAAGCTGTACTTTATCTGATTTATCTTTAAATAAAGTTTTAGTTACAGAAATAGAAATCACACAAGAGAAGGGACTGTCTATGGTAATCTAAGTGTGTAAGAGAAGGATTTTGTTAGTCTTGTTATGTAAATATATTTATAATTAATAGTCCACCAGTGCTTTACTTTCTCATTTAATTGTTTGATTTTAGCATATATATAATGAATTATGGGAAACGTCTGACTTTTTTTTTAACTCCCTTCTAGTGGTTAAAACTCCTGTTATTAAGAACCTTAGGCAAATGAAAATAAATAAAATCACAAATATTATAATCTTGGGGTCTGGAGAGATGGCTCAGCAATTAAGAGCCATGGCTGCTCTTCCAGAGGAGTTCCAGCAAGCACAGGGTAGCGCACAACCAGCTCTCACTCCACTTCTCTGAGGTTCAGTGCCCTCCCTGGTCTCAGAAGTTGCCAGGCAAATGCATGGAGAACAGACATATATGAAGGCAAAGTACTCATAAACATAAAATTAACTAGAAAGATGAATAGACAAATAAAATGCTTGAAATAAATTTAGAAGAATTTTATAAAACTCTTAATTATTGACAAACAACTAAGACAACATAAGCCTGGGACTAATTTCATTGCTTAGTAACTATTGAGAGTGATTTATGAAAATGTCTTCCGATGTTAATATTCAGCCTTTTAATATATTCACATCACGTATTTTGATGGCCTCCCTGGAAAATTGTCTAAAGTGGTCAGCTTTTGTGTTAACTGTGCCTGGCTCAGGTTCCCAGGTTTTCCATGTTGTGTGTTCCTGTGAATGTTTGTGATGTGACTAAACTCATAGGTAACCTGTATTAACAAAAAATCAACTATTCTAGATAGTCTGAGTATGTCTCAAGCCTCAGAGGCAGATCTGATGGCCCCAAGAAGCTTTACACCACTCTCTTACTAAACAAGTGAGAAATATAGGCAGATAACTCATGTCATCAAAATCTCCCAAACCTCCTGCTGATTCTCTTCAGCAGCCTGTCCAGTTCCTCCATAGCAGGTGGAATATCCCTTCCTCTGAATGTGGCTCCCAGACTAAGCCCACCTTGCAGCTGCTGTCCCCATTGCTCCTTCCCTGTGTACATCCAGTCCCTCCCAGATGGCAAGTTCATGCGCAAAGGTGGTGCTTACTCACTTTCAAATATCCCATGTCTCAAGTGCCTGTCGCAGAATTTAAGTCTTTCTTTTCCTTTCAATTTGTCTTGCTATACCTAAGGATATTTCACAGGACAACACAGTAATATATAGGAATTACTTCGTTTACTGAAATCGCAGGAGTGAGATGAAATCATTGTAAAATATAGCAGAAATACATATCAAAATGTCTCATACTCTCACTCTTGATGAACTGAGTATACCTATGAAGTGTGTACTTATTGATGTGTGTATGTTCACTTGGATATGACCTCACCTGTGGGTATGGAGGGCAGAGAGTGTTGGGTATAATTTTGTGTTCATCTTCCACTTTTATTTTTTGAGTCAGCATCTTACAGTGACCCTAAAGCTCACAGAACTAGCTGGGCTGGCTAACTAATGAACTTCAAGGATCTGCCTATTTGTGTCTACTGCCTCTGTCCCTGGGTTACAAGCGTGTGTGTGTGTGTGTGTGTGTGTGTGTGTGTGTGTGTGTGTGTGTTTTCAGGGGATCTGGACTGAAGTTTTTATGGTTGAGCTGTAGGCAAATTACTGAGTCATTATCTCAGCCTTCAAAGGCATAACTCACATGTTTGTCAATCTATGTTTAATATAAAACAAATCAACTCTCTTTCTGTAAAAATTTTAATACCAACAGTCCGGAGCTATGCCTAGTTTCGAACTAAGTGAATTCTTTCACAAAATGTTGAAGGTTAAGTGGAATTTTGTGTGACTGTTGAAATCTTACAGTACAGTTGATTCTATTGCCTTCATCTTCTGTGCTCATTTGACACTCGATGTATTACATCACTCTTCCCATCTATAAACGTCTTCCTTGGGGACTCTGCATTAGCACTATATTTCTTCCTATCCTGTGTCTTTGACCTTCCACTTTCTCCTTTACTGCTTAAACACAGCCAGATACTTCTCAAAGCTTCTCCTTTGGGCTCTCCCTTGGGCATCTCATCAAACCAGTGGCTTCAATTATCAGATTCTGTCACATACATAACCTTCCCCTTCATTCCCTTGCTCCTTAAAACCCTCCAATGCCTCTGTATTGACCGAGAATGAAATCAGACTCTTTATCCAGGCCAACCAGAACACACTTGATCTTATTGCCTCTGCCCTCTATGCCTCTTGTCTAAGCCTCCTGTTCTCTTGCCAAAACATGGAGACAGTCAGCCTGGCACTGTCTTTATCACACGGCACTCAGCCACATTCACCAGCACTGACTCACACTGACCCACACTCATCCACACTCACCCTTACTTACCTACACTCACCCACACTCACCCATAATCATATACCCTCACCTACACTCACTCACACATACCCATGCTCACCCACACTCATCCACACTCATGGACTTGTGCTTTATCTGAAGGATATTTCTTTATTTTGTCTTGACTTGAAAGTTATAGCTCAAATCCCCCCCAGGCCAAAAAAATAGTAGTCACAATCACAAAATCCAAATAAATGACTCCTTCTAAGACCACATTTCTACTTTATTTCTTATTACTGTTATCATCATCATTATCATCATCACCATTTTCAATTATTATATCAAATTAACTTGCTCACTAAACTGATTGATTTTTTCCCTTACATGTATCTCCAAGCTCCATGAAATCAGTTGTTGTCCACTTTTGCTCAACATTGTATCTTCAGCGTCAACATCAGAGGGACTTATCTCCCTCCCTTCAAATTAACCTGACTTTTAAAATCAGTTCCTCGTTTCTGATTCTAACATTGATTTCACAGTCAAAATAACGTCCCCCATGAGGGTTGAATAAATAAGGAATAGAGTTCCATGATTTTTATGTGAATTATTGCAAGAACCTTGATATTGATTTCAATTGTCTAGATTTTCTTCCTTCATGTCAATGTGTACCTGTATTAGTCAGCTTTTCATTACAGTGACCCAATGCCAGAAACAAGTTAAAAAAAAAAAAGGTTTATTTTAGCCCATGGTTTAAGATCTCACAAGCACAACCCAGTCTACAGTCATTTGAATCCACCCCAGTTGACACTGTTCATCTCATAGCAACCGGGAAGCCAGCAACCTGAGGGAGGAAGAAGCTGCTAACAGGACAGGGTTCCAAGTACCAAGTCCCTCCAACTGTCTCACTGAAATTTCTAACATTTCCTCATAGCCCATCAATCATAAGCCCATCAACGGATACTTGGTTCTCTCACATCTCACCTCTGAACACTGCTCTGATGGAGACCAAGCTAAAACAGACACAACTGGGAATCACTCCACAGCAATAATCCATAACTTCAATAACTATGGATAGTCCAGGATGAAATTGGAATTGAATTAGTTTCTGCTAGGAAGTCTAAGTATTCCACAGAACCTGGCTCCCCAGCCCTTAGCATCCAGTTCCTTATCACCACTTCACCAGAGTAAAATATGCAGATGCTGTATCTTACAAATACAGTTTTTAACTTCTTTTCTTCCATATGCTATGTGGCTTGGAATCTGGCATTCAGAATTGATACCTGAATGTCTGTTTCAATTCCATCAAAAAATTCGTTCTTAATCTTCTCAAGTCCAATCGTCCCTTGCTGTTCAGCTGTAGAAGTCCTATAATGCAATTTGAGGGGCCAATGATTTTACATCAGGCCAGTATCTGAGAGGAGTGGCTATGTCTCAGATGATTCTAAAGCTTTTTCTCAGTTGGAGGGAACTTATCAATAACTGATAACTTCAAAAACTACAAAGAAAATTGTTACCTGTATAGATTATATGTTATATGTCAAAGTTTGATGAAATCTATGGTGATCTCATTATAAAGACTACACACATGTTTAACTTTTAAAGAAAACTTCATGTTTATACAATACCAAAGACTTCAAATATGTATAACCTAGCTTCAAAGAATTTCAACTATATTCTCAGTAGTTTGTGTGTGTGTGTTTGTGTGTGTGTGTGGGGGGGGGTATGCGCACGTGCGTGCGTGTTTGTGTATATGTTGTCACTATGTTTAAAAACCTAAACTAAAACAGTAGAGACAGAAGTATTGTAAAATATGAAAAAAGGGAATATGTTAAAAATAAGAGTACTCAGTTTATGAGATGTAATGGTCATCCTAAAATTAAGACACTGGAAATACTATTACTAGTATTATAAGACTACATGTTTTATCATGTATTTTTAAAGATATGACAACAAACACTCAAAATTTCCCATATAAATTAAAACTCTACTTAGGGACTTTTTAATAAGTAAGTTATTCCTTCAATTTAGTTAAATTACTTGATATAAATACAAAAATAAGTCTTCTTTAAATTCACATGACAGTTCAGGAGCAAAGAAAATAACAAAATTTAAAAGTAACCTATGAGAGGGTTGCCGCACATCAAAAATTGAAGGTAACTCTTGCTTCTGCCCTCTCCCTCACTTCCTACATAGAAACCATCAATAAGTGCTACTCTTTGTGTGGCCTAAATGATTGATAGATCAGATTGTTTTGATATTTACTGATTCTATAGCAATTACTTTTTCAAGAGCATTTCAAACTCTCATGAGTGGTATCCTTTGCCTCCTACAGAATTGTAATTCCTGGCTATGGTTTCTTGGTTTAAATTACTATAGCTCCTCCTTCCCTGTCATGATACACAAAAGCTATAATAATCAAATATTTGTTTATCATTCAACATGCAACTGTTTGCTGATAATTCACCTGGTAGTTTACTTATGATGTTTTAAGTTTTAAATTTATTTCTCTTTTTGAGATTACAATATAATTATAACATTTCCCTTCTGTTTCCTCCTTCCAACTGTCCCATATACCTAACTATTTTTCTTTTATCAAAATTATATTTTATTCATTAATTATATTATTTTAAATTACATTAGTTACATGCATATGTGTGTGTGTGCATGTGTTTGTGTGTGCATGTGTTGATTGTTGACCTCTTTGTAACTATTTTAAAACTACTACTTTTTTAATGAAAATTATACTAAGGTATTTAAGTAGGTAGAATTCTACAAAAACTGCCATGATATATGTTACATGTTTTGGATAGTCATATAGATATTAAAAACACAAATGTTACCATGCTGAACATGTTCATGCTTCAGAACTGATTTATACAGTACATCCTCTGGGCCCTCAGAATCATTGTTTATAAGAAAATCATTTCCCTCAAAATCCTATTATGTTTCCTTACAACTCTGTCTTGTTTAACTTTAGTTAACATTACTTCTATTGAAGACAAAACAATGCTACATATTTATGGACTTGGTGATGTTTCTACAACACTCAAATTTCTCCAGACGGTTCATAGTTAAAGCAAATGTGAATCCCATCTCTTACCCACAGTACTGCTATCCTGAGCTCCAGGTAGTTAAACTCTAAATTTTTATGTTTTCACATTTTAGATCATCGTGTTTATGTAGCTGGTGCTGTTATTCAAGAAAAGAGTTAACACTGATGATAAGCAAGAATGTAGATTGTAAACCTCTGACTTTGGATGACATCTGTGTGGATGGAAACAATGGCCTGCCTGCAGTCAATGTATTGGATAAAATGTACTGACATGAAGGACAAGATGCCCAACTGACTGAAGAAGATAGAAAGGGTATGGATCACCTCCAGCAAAGTACTGGGTTGGTTAATGTTTCCCAATGTCACCTCCCCTGCCACTGGAAATCAGGATGCTTGACACCCGGACACCAAATTATTAAAGCTTCAAGCAGTGATACTTTCTTCTCCACGTGAGGCCTGGCTTCTCCTTGACAGTTGCTCCTATAGTCCCTTCAGGCCACTTGGCCTTTACTCCCTGCCTTTAACCTCCATAACTAATTAGATCTGGCCAACTCTTCAGTGAAAATAGTTTGCTTCAAAGTTTTCATTCAGTGTTCCCTTCTAGGCATGCTTTGTCACTTCAGTCCAGCCTGCCCTTTTTACATGAAGTTTAAAAGGCTGAGCTATTTTTATAGGGAAAAAAAAAAAAACAACACACCTTTCAAGATCTACATCTACCTTGATGCTTCACATAAGGACAAGAGTGTCAAGTCTGACAAAGTCTTCACAAGTCATGAAATTATTAGAACAAAGGTTTATGGATAAACAAAAAGTTCTAAAGTACTCTGGTCTGATTTGAGGTAGTTAAAATTTTATGATTTGCTGTCTGATAGCAGTTTTATTTGGAATCTAATTAAATTCAGTACTAAAACACTAAATAATGAAACCAACCAACCAACCATCCAACTAACTAACCAAAGAATATAGTTGGGCTTATCTTCAGTAACTTTCTCTGGAAATCGTATTAGATGTCAGGATTAAGCAGCATCCTTAATGTTATTTTCTATTTAGGAGAAAACAAAGGTGGAGCTGAAGACAATAGGGAGAAAATTCTCAGAATATAGTCTCCATTGCTATATTTATCTAAAAATAATATTTAAAAATCTCAAGAAGTCAACTACTTTAGACCTACTCCCACATCTCACAAATAATTATACAAAGTTATTTATTTATTTATTTATTTATTTATTTATTTATTTATTTAAAAACTTAATTATCAGGTGTAGAGGTTCTTGGGCTAGTCCCAGGTAGTCTAGTCAGTCTTGAGGTAATGGGCTTCTCCATCACTTGGAGATGCTCAGAGAATTGTTTCTCAGTTGAGTAATTTCCACCTAACCCTGTTTTCAGAAGAGACCAGGGTAGTACTCTTATGCTTTGCTTTTTAGATAGAGTCTCAAAGAAGTAGCTCATTCTACCCTGGATTTCACTCTGTAACACAGACTGGTCTCCAATTCGTGAACCTCCTGCCTCGGTCTCCTGAGTGATGATGGGTTTACAAAGCATGTATCATCATACCTGATTATAAGACACATTTCATTTCCATCTAACTTGTGAGATACAACTTTTGATAGTTTATATCATCAATGAATACTTAAGTATTAAACATTTGTGTGTGTCTCCAATACCATTTCTATCTCTATCAGAGGAGCAAGGAAATAAATCTACATGTTTGTGGCTTGGTAAAAATGACTGTGTTACACTGAATATTGCCTTTCACATCCTGAAAATGAACTTGAGAATTTTTTTCTTGTATTACTATATTTAGCAATTATAACATGACTACCAAACATCCGTAACACACTTATAAAATGCCAAATATTCCATTAAGGATGTTAGATAGACTCCCATTTACTTCCCACAATATCTCCGTGAATAATACCATTATCTCTATTCTAAAGATGAAAATAGTGCCAGAAAAATTAATTAAATTGCTGAAGTATACATAGCTAATAAATACTAGAAAAAGCCTTTGACTATCCATCATTACCTAGGCTTAAAGGAGCACTGATATATGTCAGCTACTCTGTGAAGTTGCTCGTGAGGAAAACAATATATATTTATTAGTTATAGGCAAAAATGAGAGCTACTCCCCGTTATCATACAACTATGTTTTCAAGTCTCCTCAGAGGTATCAGTAAAGTGTGTGTGTGTGTGTGTGTGTGTGTGTGTGTGTGTGTGTTTTAGTTGTATAACTTTCTAATTCCATGAACATGCTTGTATAAACTGCTTTTACTTGCTTATCAAAGTTCATTTTGGGATTGGTGAGATAGCTCAGAAGTTAAGAATGTTTGTACCTCTTTTAGAGGAGTACGGTTCAATTTCTAGCACCCATATTTTTTGACCTATAATTGCCTTTAATGTCAGATCTATGGAATCCAGTTCTCTCTTCTGCCCTTCTAGTATACCTACACAAATACACACACACACACACACACACACACACACACACACACACTAAAACATACTGAATCACAAGCATGCACGCATGCACACAAAGACAAACAGACATCATCATCATCATATAATAAAGTAAGGTATTTTAAATCAAAAGGTAATGTGTATGCTAAATGGGAGAAATATATCAAATCAGGTGCACAATACAAAAACAATCCATAAAACACTACAGTATTGAATATGTCTTGCAACCCATAAGTCATTTGCTGCTCCACAGTTATGTATCAGCACTGGTAAAATTACCATCACATAACTGACAATCAACCAAGACAACATGAAAAAAGGAAGGAATGTGAGGTAGGGAGGGAGGATGATTTGTGGTGTGATGGGGCACTGAGGATCCGGCCCTGGCCTTTTGTAATGTGGGAGGAGGACATGCTTGAACCTTTATCAAATCTCCAAAAGGAAACAAGAGTTGATGGCATTTGCTAATACACAGGAGGTGGTGATTTGTGGGAAGGGAGAGGGCAGAGCTTCTCATGGTAGGGAGGCAAAAGGCACTCATGTCTGCAAAATAGAGGTCTCTGAGCCGATGTGGCTCTGTTGAGAAAAGCATGTTCTTCCTGTCTTCCATTTCAGTAAACTTGAGGAGTGAAAACACATTTGAGTGCCGCAAGTTCACTGACATTAGCAGCGTGTCATTTTCCCAAAGTTTGAAAGAGCGATGGATTGATTTCAAATGCTCACAGTGGGACAAGGTAGGACAGCAGGGCTCACATGTCTTTCGGAAACAATATAAACTCATAGAGCTATTTCAAGGTCTCGGTGAAGAGGTGATAAACTGTGGGTCTGGTTACACTCTTCCTCCTGTGGGGATGATTTTATCCTTTTAGATAAGTCAGACTGATTTGTTGTTTTCTCAGTCTGCTTTTCTGCAAATCTACTTTAAATGAGCAGGTTGATTTCAGGGCAGGTCTTTTAACTCCCTCTTCTTCCGCTTGGGTTCAACTCAAGTTCTTGTGAAATCATTATCCTTTCTGTACCTTCATGATGGACTGCCACAAAACCAAATTACAAAGTAAACAAAATGAAGTTAAGGATGTGTTCAAAAAATTGCTGCCTGTGGGTAAAGACTCAAACAGCCACTGTGAAAGTGTCCCCCTCTTAGCATGGGGTGTCCTCTATACTCTGTACGTATGACTCTCTGAAACACAGCCTCTCAGCCAGAGAGGTTGTTTTCTCTCCCCAAAGTAGAGCTACATCCAAATTAAAGCACAGTATCCTCTTTCAACAGTTGGAAGTGCAAAGAATCAAGGCAATTATTAGGGTTTGCTTGTTTCTCAGAAGTCACTGCCAGTCCTTTAGTGAGAGCTCTAGTTGTAAGATCTGTCAAGAAAACCAAGCTCCAAGTTCTTCCCAAGCTGGAAAATCAACTAAATATTACTGAGTCAAAAACTCTAAACATATTTTTCTTATGCTCAGTATCAGTTTATCTGATCAGTGTTGATTCTTCCATATACTCAGTGAATAAACAGACAAATTCCACATAGCTTATTACCTACAATTCTGACCCTTCTCAGGAATACGTAAGCCAGGAAAAATAGCACCCTACATTCATTGCTACAAACCTATATAGTCCACACATCCTGAGTGTTTTCACAGGTTTATTAACTTGGAGATAGGGGATATGTGCTGCTTTTATTTTCCTCTCATCTATTTCTTGCTTGGTTATAACCAGATCCTTATTTTCTCAGCCCATGTGGGTGAGGCTCCCATCACTTCCTCTCTAGTGTCTCAGCATACCAATCTTCTGACCATAATTACTGGTTCAAGATAAGTACATGACTAAAGTCTGGGTAACACAGATAAGCATGGGGTTTTGCTAAACTGGGAAGAAGATGAACACTGAGGCCATAAGCTGTTAGTTGGAAATATAAAGGTAACATTCATCAAAAGTGGCTCTTTCTTTCCTACACCAGTGTCAGATATCATACTAGACAACTCTAGAGGGCACCATTCACACTGTAGCTTGAGTTAACATCAACCCTGGAGTTAAGCGTGTACAGAAAGGCTAACCCAAGTACCTTTGCCAGCTGGTGGACTGGGCCAGGGAAACACTTGCTCTAGCAAGTGTTTTCAATCACCATAATGGTTCTTCTTGGCTGTTTCATTGTATAATGAACTGCTTATTGTCTGCAGTATTTGCATTTGGTGGGGAGAGTTTCTGGCAGACAGCTGGCACCACAGGTTTGCCATGACACAAAACAGGAACAAATTGCCTGCCCTTGTTGGCTTGAGCTGTGTTTATTATTGATCCACTGGCCAAGGCACTGCAAAATCAGGCTTCTGAAAACAAAATGTTGTACCTCAGGATGACACAGGTCTTTGAGTGGTGTGAGATTCATTGAACAAAAGATGATTTAGCAAGTGGAGTTTGTAGTAACTCAGAGGTCTTTTTCAACAACATCCCCTCAGTTTGTTGCTACAGCAATATTTCATTGTAAGTTAGAAAAATCAGACTTTAAGTACTCATGCTAAGCTGAGAGCTATGTGTTTTGATAATGATTATATGAATCACAAGAAAAGATTTGAAAGAATATCTTTTTGGATATTGTGCCCCTTTTAAAAACAATGCAAGAATATTCATTAGTTATTTTGTTTGTTTGTTTCTGCTGTTTCACTCCATCCACGGCTCAGGAAATATTCACAAAGAGGGACAGAAAGAGGAGAGGATTGTGCAGAATGATAATCGATGTCTTCTGGTCATGCTTCTACCACTATGTTCATGAACTCACTGCACAAGTAGCTATCCACATGAGACAGGCACGAGATTGTTCCCATTAACATTCATTTCATTATAGATGTAGAGGGAACCCTGATATTCCTACCACCCACTGAGAGACTACTGGGACTTTAAAGATGTTGGGAGACATCTTCAGTGGCATACATACTTATAAATTGCCCTAGCACCAGTGAATAAGACACATATCTGAGCAAGATTCAAATTATACTCAGCTTCTATCTCTGTCTTTCTCTGTCTGTTCCTCCCCCTCTGTCTCTCTGCCCCTCTCCCTCCCCTTCATGTCTACACCATGAATTCTCCATGCCACTGTTGTTATCTGGAGGCAGTGAAGAAAAGACTCATTTTGAAACAGCAAATTTATACTGAATTTCTGGTGTTCAGATGTAAAGATACTTTGGAGAGCTAAGTCATATTGCTATAGGGACATAATTTGACTCAGAGTGATTCCATATAGACCATCCATTTGTACTTTTGCTTTCTACAGTTTCTTACAGTCAACTGAAATCTGAAAATATTAATGGAAAATTTCAGAAGTCAATGAGTACAAACTTTAATTTGCAGACCATTTTGTGTAGCATAATGAAATCTCACACTGTCTCACTCTGTCCATCGGCGGATGTGAGAGATGGTTTTGTCCACCTCATCCGTGAATATATCCTACATGCCTCTTGTAGCATATTTGTAGCCCTCTTGGTTGACTCTAGAATGACATCCCTTGCTTTCAATGAAAAGTACCAATAGCAAAAGCATGCCTATAATGTCCTTCACTTCATAACATCTCATTAGACTGGTACTGCATTGTCTATTGTACCAAGAAGAAGGGAGAGTCTATGGAGTAAAACATTTGATAGAAAACCCATAATCATATAAGTACATGTTAAAATGAATGAATGAATGAATGAATGAATGAATGAATGAATTTATTATCTATGTCATCATATTTAAAAGGACAACCCCATAACTAGTCCTAGAGAGCATTCAGGAAATCTCAAGTACCCTGAGACCAATTTCAAAGGCTAACTAATAGATTTTAAATACATGTTCCTTTCCTTAACTCTGAGTTTGTACATGAATCTTACTTTCGTCTTCTCCCTCCTCCTTGTCTTCATCATTTTCCCATACAATATTTTTAGTATTTGTGTTTATCCTGAGGATTCACTGAGTCTCTGCATAGTATATGTTCACAGCAGTGCTTGGTATGAAGTACACACTGCATAAACATCATTCTCAATTTCTCCATGTCAGTGCCTTTGTCATTTTCCTGTCCCACCAAATTCTTCCATGTTTTTTATTGGTCTTTAAAATCTATGAACTTTAAATTATTTTAAAATTTCTTATCAGCCCAACATGACATCATCACCAACAGTGAAACAGTTTTAAGTGATATAATATTCAATTTTTTTTTTAACAATTAGGACCTCATTGAATATTTTAAAACCCACTTGATGGTTTAACTCTATAGCATTACTTCTAATGAATCTTCTTTAATTTAAGTGTATGGTGAAATGTAAGATAACCTCTCTTTTGAAACAGATTAATTATTCATATATGTAGGTTTAAAATAGACATGCTTTAAATATCAACATATTTAGAAGTTATTGCAAGAGAACAATATAAAGGGAAACAACACCAAGACACAGGTTGTTTGGATGGTAGATCTTCTCTCAAGAGTTAAGCACAGGCATTCATCCAGAAGGCAATATTTTCCTTGTTATGTGGGGTTTAGCTGCCCTATATACCAAGTGACATTTACCTCTAGTATTTCCTCACTTTAAAGAATTTCTCGACAAGCAATTTTTCCCATCTAAATTATATGATACAATAGAATGTAGAGTTTTTTCTCATTTGAAGAGAAATCAGATTGTTTTTAGAGTATGCTGGAAGAAAGGTATGAAAATTCCCTCTCTGGGTTGTTAAAGGCCTGGAAATACTTCCCAAGAAGAAGGAACAAGCATCATTTTGATATAAAAAGAAGGGTAAATGTTATCTTCTAATATATATATATATATATATATATATATATATATATATATATATATAGAGAGAGAGAGAGAGAGAGAGAGAGAGAGAGATAAAAACACTAATCAACTTGCAATTTCTGTTTGAACCAAAATTAATTGAGTGATGAGTAGCCAGATCCTATATTCTCAACTTCTGGATAAACTTTGACTCCTCAGAGCATCCAGCAATAACAAGACAACACAACTAATCGCCATCTTTTTCCTAGGTTCTCATCTTTCTTTCCTTCCTTCCTTCCTTCCTTCCTTCCTTCCTTCCTTTCTTCCTTCTTTCCTTCCTTCCTTTCTTACTTCATTTCTTTTTGTTTTTGAGACAGGGTCTTTCTGCATAACCTTGGCTGTCCTGGAACTCATGGGCTCCTATTCCAAAAACATTCTGTTTGAACAAAACATTAAACAGTACCCTAGAAATAAATCCAATTGCAACACGTGACCTAAGGACAAAGACCATAGCTGAGATTTTCACTCAGTGACAGAGCTTCACTAAGCATATTTACAAATCTAGTCCTTGTACTCTGGGCTACAGTGATCTGTTGAACATTGACCAAAAGAAGGGTTTATACTTGTAAATATGTCTTATAGTTCAGAAGCATCTCCCACGGACCTAAAAGTAATTCTGAATACTGTAACTATCAAAAGAATAGGACTCAGCCTCTAATTTTCTACCAAAAGACAGAACCTAACTTTGGAAGTTGTCAGCCAAAAAGCTCAGATGGCCTAGACTCATCTATTCCAGCCAAAATTTTGGAATATTACATCTCTGACTCAGCCTCTGTGTCCTTTAGTATTTGTGGCTTTTAGTTTGCTTTCAAATTTACTAATTCTGGAATTTGATAGCTAAGACATACAGCATTGGTAGCTTAGCTGTTAAATAACACTTCTCTCTCATATGTATTATTGGATAGGTGTTTCATAGCTATTTTTTTCGGGGACATTGAAACTATTTCCACTGACCCCATTGTCTCATCTCTGGGTCAGCACAGGTGTTTAATGGGTAAGTTTTCCATGCCAGGTGACCAGACAATCTGCATTCTTATCATACTTATTATATATTCTGAACACATATTTGGTAAATAGCCATGGTATTTTCCTTATTTCCTATAAGCAAATCATTGATCACTTTAAAAATGTTTCTTTTTGTGTATCTTAAATCACCTGACTTTCCTACCTGTCCCAAATTCTGTTCCTAGAGAGACAGATTTGAAACTGGACTCTCTTCTCTTCTCCTTATCAACTCACAATACAATTCTCTTTTACAATACTTATTGTTTCAGTGTCTGGTAGCTTAGTAGTGGTCAAAGTTGTGTGGGCTCAGTGATGCACAGGGATACTGGAAGGCCTTTCCTAACATTAAAAAAATTGTCAACTCCATTCAAAAGCATCTCAAAGGTATGGTGTTGCTCATGATTGCAGCCACCAGAAGCCACCAGAGTAAGTCCAAGCAAACTTTGTTTTTGTTTAATTAAGCTAAGTTGTATCCCTGTTGAGGAAGCCAGATTCATCACAAGGTTAAGCATTCAACTCATCAATTGACATTTAAGTAATCTCTTCACTAACCTACGTCATTGTATCTTTACTAGTAGGCTAGATCAAGCAGGGTTTCGATTCCCAGTTTGCATGTAAGGTCACCAAGGCTCTGAAAACAATGTCACACCCCATAATTACACACGGTTGAAAGAGCTGAGATCTGATAACCACATCTTAGTACTTCATACTTAGTACTTAGTACTTCAATACTCCAGTCTTTTTAAAATGGTGTTTTATTGATACATGTGGCTATTTGATATTTTATACATCTGTTATGGTTTGTATATGCTTGGCCCAAGAAGTGGCACTATAAGAAGTTGTGGCCCTGTTGGAGTAGGTGTGGCCCTATTGGAGTAGGTGTGTCACTGTAGATGTGGGCTTTGAGACCTTTATCCAGCTGCCTGGAAGCCAGTATTCTGCTAGCAGCCTTCATATGAAGATGTAGAACTCTCAGCTCTGTCTGTATCATGTCTGCCTAGATGCTGCCCTGCTCCTACCTTGATGATGACAGACTGACCTTCTGAACCTGTAAACTACTCCCAATTAAATATTGTCCTTTATAAGACTTGCCTTGGTCATGGTGTCTGTTCAGAGCAGTAAAACCCTAACAAAGACAACGTCAAATGTTCTATATTTATTCTGTAAAATGTAATTATTTCTTCTTTCGAACATTAATACTAATCCCCAGGAAGCAGAAATACACAATTAAGAGTGTGTACCTGATGTGACTCAGACCCTTGAATATTATTACTTACACAAATATTAGCATCCTTTTGTCTTTCCTGTTCTGATATTTATACTTTTCACATAGATTAATTTAGACCATTCTGGCAAAAACTTGTTATTTTAACCAAAGTGGGGCAGACCTACACTCCTTAGCTATAGTAAGCACTTAGAAGGTTTTATTTTCCTAAGAAAAAGCTTATGGATTGTGTTAAAAATAGAATATAGATTGTAACTCTGGAAAATAATCGAGTATTATCTTCCCTAGGAATGGCTGAAAAATTCCACTGATGACAGACAAACATGTAGAATGAATAGATGCTTTCACAGAAGCATAGCAGGCTGTGAAAGGAATCTAGACATTTTCTGAATGAGCCTTCGGTTTGCCGACAGCCTGCTAATAACATCAGTATGAATGCCCCTTTCATGATTTAAAAACATTTGGGTGTCTAAAATAACAGTCAATGTAGTTATCTTATGTATGAAATTATAATATACCCTAAATGAGCACTTCAGTTGAACACTAAGGTATTTAGAGGCAAATTTAATAAGCTAAAAACTGTCTTCTTTCCCCATGGTCCTAGAATCTGAGTAAAATAACTGGTATTTTTTAGTAACATTTAAAAACCCATTAATTAAAAAAAAATACAGCTTACAAATTAGGGAAATTTCAGTTTCCATTGTGATAATAAAATTATAAATTAATTTAAAATCTTAATAAGTGTTTTAAAAAACATACCCAAGTCTAGAAATAAAAGGGGAGGGGCATAAGAACTTCACATTGCCAGCTATGGATGTGACTCAGCCCTTGCCTAGCCTATATGAAACTCTGTATTTTAAGAGAAAAGTTTTATTTTAACAGGAAGGGCGATATGTAGGGGGAGCTAAGGTGGGAGGAGTACGGAGAGGAAGAGAAGGAATAAGGAGAGGAGGAAAAGAAGGACAGGAGAAGCTAGGTGATGAGAGAGAGAAAGAGAGAGAAAGAGGGGAGGGGACAGATGTTCACGTGTCTTCACCAGTCAAAGATAGTTGATATATCTAGGTTGGGTATTGGGTTACACTTTTGACTGAGCATTACCAAACTTATAAAGCCTTTGATTAACATTTTAAAAATTGTTTAAAAGCAAAAAGGAAAAGGGGGCATGGGATAGGGGTTTTCTAGGGAGGGGAAATGGGGAAAGGGGATGACATCTGAAATGTAAATAAAATATCCAATAAAAAAAAAGAAAGAAAGAAAAAAAAGAAACCCTGGATTCTAAGCCAGAACCACATAAATTGGTCATGGTAGTTCATGTCTATACTGCTAAGACTCCAGAGACAAAGGCAAGAGGCTAGCTCTTCCTCCACATGACCTTGTGTCTAAAAGGAAAAGAAACAAAAGAGAGGGAGGAAATCAAAGTGAAAACAATTAGCCACTGGCCACACTTAGCAGCTGATCACTGGCAACATGAAAAGTCTAAATTAAGAAGAAACAAAAGACACTCATGTTTTTCTAAAAACTTAGAACATAATTCAGTATTGAATGCATATTAAAACTACACTTTAGGCAGGCAATTATGGATCTTGCTTTTAATCCCAGCACTTGGGAAGCAGAGGCAGGGAGAGCTCTGAGGTTGAGGCCAGCCTAGTCTACAGAATGAGTTCCATGGTAGCCAGGGTTACACAGAGAAACAAAACAAACCAACCAACTAAGCAAACAAAACAAAACAAAACAAAACAAAAAACCTTACAATACTATTCAGACATGTTGGTTTATATTATTTCATTCCTAACTTTAATTTTTTTGTTTTTAATGTGGGTTATAAGAAAGTTTAAACTTTTCTCCATGGTCATATTTTATTGTTATTAGCACTGAAGAGTCTGCTACAGAGTTTCTGTCACAGAGTTTCATTGGCACTATCTCTGAAGGGCTTCTATCACAGAAGAATGAACTATAAACTAATGGACTATAAAGCTGTGCATTCCTGGCCTCAGGAGGGACTTCCGACCTGGTTTCCTGTTGCTGGCTATTGCAAACAGAGTGAGGGTACACTCCAGTGCCTCTGTGATGAAGGAAGTCTTATTTGTGTTCATTTTCTGCTAATTGCTGTTTTGCTCTGTTAACCTTCTTTTGCTCACTTATGTTTGGCAACTTGATTTGTGCCTTTCATTCTTTAGCAACAGCAAAAGCAGCAAAACTGCACCACCCATTGAGGGTGACTCCATGCAATTACTGCACAAAATTTTATACTTTATCACAGTGAGACAAAGGCGCCTTAAGAAAAGCACATGAATAATTATATGAATAAAATAACCACCAGGTTGTACAAAGACTATGCAACTCAAATAAGCATGCAGTGCAAAATGGCCATTCATTTTTTTTTAATAGCAAATGGTTTGGGAAGGAAACTTGAGTCTTTATTTAAGCCTGTCATTTCATTGTCTGCCAGCTTAACCCAGTTAACACGTTCTAAATGTCCTGTGGGTGTGGGACAAGGTGAAAGGATCTAGGTCACTCCTGGTTTGTTGTCTAATCCATCATTGTTGGGCAGAGCGTATGAAAAATAGCACATAAGGCATTGTACCGAGATACACTAAATGATTTTCAGTACGTACTGTACTTCCAGTACTTTGGAGGAAGAAGAAGGGAAATTGTGAATTTTATGTCAGACTGGGGTACACAAAGTTTCAGGTTATACTGAGTTGTATAGTAAGGTTTTGTCTCAAAATACAAATACATTAATAAAAATAAAAACTATATAAATAAAGGTCATTTGACTTGGATTGAATATGTTGTCTGTATACACATACTGCAGTGGCATCTAGGAACATCAGAGGAAAGGATTTACAAGGTGGTGGCGTTTCAATAAGGCCTTTGGGTTCTCTGGATAGATTAATCGTCATGAGTCATGCTTTGGTCTTAGTCCTCTCTATTTGGTGCTTTTAATAATTCCTCAAAGGCAAGTAGCGTGAGGACACATGTTCATCTTCCCAAAGTGCCTACCAAATGGCATGTCCATGGTCCTTATATCCCGGCATCTACCACTGCAAGTTCGTTTCAAACCCACCAACTCTGTCTGAGGCTCCCAAAGTAATTCTGTTGTGTCTCTGGGATTCTGATCTACCGACATTATTGCCCGGCCCCAGCGAAGAGGAGCTGATTTCTCTGATGCATTGAAACCCTGGGGTTTATTCACATGTAAGATCTATGAAAGGCATATTTTATAATATGAGAGTCAAATATGATTAAAAACAGACCACTCAGTAACAACACATTTAAACACTGACTTTCAATAGGAAACATAAAAGGACAGTGGTTCACAGAATGAGTTTGTACCCAAGGGCCCTCCACTTCACCCTCGCTGAAAGGGCTAATAAGGTTGCCCGAATGACTGAAATGAAAAGAAGCTTCTAGAGACCTCACCTTTTTAAAGGTGAATCTTGCTGAAGAAATTGATGGGCAGCTTATGTAAACTATGACTTCAGCAACCCATGTGGTATCTCAGATGCTCACAACACATCTCCTAGTTTTACGAAAAACTGCTTGCACATTTCCTTCCTTCCTTCCTTCCTTCCTTCCTTCCTTCCTTCCTTCCTTCCTTCCTTTTTTTTCTTTTTTTTTCTTTTTGTTTGTTTTTTTGAGACAGGGTTTCTCTGTGTAGCCATGGCTGTCCTGGAACTCACTCTGTAGACCAGGCTGGCCTCGAACTGAGAAATTCGTCTGCCTCTGCCTCCCAAGTGCTGGGATTAAAGGCGTGCGCCACCATCACCCGGCTGCCCATTTTCTAATACAGGTGTATTACTAAAGGAATTCAGCAGGAGAGTATCACCAAATATCTGTCCTGTTCTCCCAGAACTGTTTCCTCAAGTTCTTTAGTATGTATGTTACAGAAGAGGTATGTTCTAGGGGAAAGAGTGTCCAAAGGGATGGGCTTTGATGTGTTTGCTGTTAGCCTGGTACATTAATATTCAGCGATTGGACTTTCCACCTTGTGTAGGCACTAACTCCCTTCAGGACTTTATTTCCATAGATTTTAGGGATCAAATGCAAACTGTCATCTTGTTGAGCACTGTTACAAAACACACAGAAGTAGCATATTTAACTTCCACTGTATACAATAGAAAGAAGAAAAATGTGTAAAAAAAAGTTGACGTTTTAATGCACCTACCATGTGCAAGGTATCTTTTATTTGCATAAGTTATTACTGGATAAACTCAGAGACCTTTCTTTTATTGCTTAGCTTAAATACAGCCAATTAAGTCTAACCTTTTTCTCCTTAGTCAGCAAAGCTAGAAATCTAGGGATAAAATTTAATTATTTCCTCTCCATCCCCTATCATAACCATTGCATTTCAAGCCCTGTCATTTATGCCTCTGAAACTGTGCCTTTCTCCCATGCCTGCCAGCTTTCAGTTGATTTATCACAGCTTTCTTTCAATTCTCTACAATGGGACACCACCCTATATACTCATGTGTGTTGTTTTAATTACAGCTCATTAGACTACCAACTTCCTCTAAAATCCTTTTTTTGCTTACTCTTTATCTGTATTATTAAACTTATATTTTTCTTATATATAAAGCCCTTTATCACATGGCTGAAGTTAACTCTCTACACTGTTTGTAATATTTTCTTAACTCGCTTTGATCAAATATGACTTTATTTCTTGGCAATAGCCTAACTTTGACCCTAATTCATGTGTTAAAATTCTGACCCTTGCTCTCTAAACACTCTTTTTTTTCTTTTCCTGAGTGAAGTTTGTTTCGTTCTCTCCCTTATTTACCCTGTACAGCCTCTAATCTACTACAAGCCACTCATGCATTGTTAATTTTAACTTAATAGAATTCAGCATCCACTAGGAGTCTCTTTTGCTGCTCAAAGTATTCACCACAGAAAATGATCAGTAATTTTCAAAGCATAGTAACTGTTCACTGAATACCCATTGAATTAATTTATAAACTGGAATGCAGCCTTTCCTTGTATTTTCTGTCTCAAAGGCATCTTGTCTGCTTACCCAACCTCAAGATGGGACAAATACTGAATAAGTACCCTTCAACTCATAAAACCTGAAACTGAGAGGCCAAGTTTTTTAAGTTCAGACTTCATTTTAGAGAACCTGACCAACGTTTGAACTTAGGTAGACTAGACTAACAGGCTGGTTGTACCTAGCATTAGTTTCCAAGTTTCCCCCCAACAAAACCAGAGCCTAGCTCCAGTTTCTAGGTTAATCCCCAACAAAACCAGCATCTCCAGGTTACACCCTCAATAAGACCAGCATCTCCAGGTTATTCCCCCAACAAACCTCCACCTCCAGGTTACAAGCCCACCCCCTGCCTAACCACCACCAATGCAGAGGGGAGCAGAAATTAAAGTTATAATATGACTCCAAACACCAGCCAATTGTGTTAAAGGCCACAATAGCTGTCCAATTAGATGCTTGCACACTCAACCCCTCCAGCTTGCTGCTTACTATAAAGCCTTACCCCATAGATATTCCTGGCTCCCTCACCACCAAAACCATCCTGTATGATGGTGGTGTGTTCGGGGAGACCTGAGCTAGCTGAAACTGAAAAAAGACCCCACTGTAAGTTACATCAGATTGGCTCCTGTCTGTTTTGTTGGGAACCACTAACATTTCCCTGACACTACAAAGCTATCTGTGTTTTGATGCTTTGATTATTTTTATTGTAATTAATCAATACCCATTCTACATCATCCTCTCATTCTACCCATTGTAATATGAATTATATTCTTCTAGCCTCAGTACATCTAACTCATCTCTCCAGCCTTGCCCATGATGAAACTTAAAACATCCTCAGTGAATTGATGGGCTCAGCAGAGTGCTAAGATGGGACAGAAACTAAGGAAAATAAGAAATGAATTTATTCAATAGATTTGGGAGTAAACTACCACTGTGTTTGAAAAGAATTACAAATTTGTATTAACTCTTCATTCAAGAGAAAAAAGCATGACACACTCATGGTAGGCTAATAAGAGAACATTTGGATTCTTGCTACCAGTTAATACTTTTAGAACAGCTAATGTTAATCTTGGTTATATTTAAATGGGCAAGTGCTCTCTCTGAAACCAGTACTTCTAGAATGTTAGAACAGTCCTTGATATCTTTGAAACTCACTAACATAGCTTAACTTGAAAGACGTAACAAAAACCACAGGAGTGGATTGCTTCAGGCCAGCAGTGAATTCTGTGCTCCAAGACACTGCCTCACAAGTCAAATGTTAATTAGACAATGAAATAAACCAGACTTGGCATTAGAAAATAGACAACCATTGGTTTTCTTTTCACTTTTTGTTCATAAAACATGAGCAGACAAAACAGATAAACTTTCTTGACTTACTATTTATGACCAATTTTCTTCATTTAATGGGAATGCTTCTGAACATAGATGAAACGCCTTTCTTTATGTAACCTCCCACGTGTACGGCTTCCCCAGCTTAAGTATGTTCCTTCCCACAAAGTTGTTTGCTAACATTTTTCACTGATTAAATCACAGTAGCATCACAAAATAACAACAACCAACCAACCAACCAAAACAACAAAAGGCAAAAGATGCGTGTATAACCATTCTTCCTTGAGATGATCTCAGAAACCCACTGTGTATAAAGTAGACCTGTCAGTGATCAACAATATCTGTGCTACCTATAGTTATGATAAAAAATAACTTAAGGCACTTAAGATCATGTCTGGAGGGGTGGGAGAGGACAGACATGAAAATGGATGGAAGTTAGATCAGGGAAAGACCTTGGCTTTTGGTTAACTGAAAGAAGAAAGAAGCTGAGCCTTGGTAGCACACTTAGAATTTCAGTGTTCCAGAGGCTGAAGCAAAAGAATCCTGAGTTCAAGGCTAGCCTGCACTATGTAGGCTGACCTTGACCCTCCCAAACAATAAACCAGCAAAATAAAACCTAACAAAATCGATAAGAAAATGTGGCAGATGAAGCTATTCCGAGCCAATTCTCTTCAGCACAGATATTCCTGGTTAACCCTGTTATCCCTCCTTGAATTTGGAATAACTAAGCTCTCTGTGCCTCCTGCATTATCGTGGGAAATGGGCATAATTTTGCAACCCATTTAAAAATATTGTTATGTAGATTGAATGAGTTAATATGCACAAAACATTGGGAATCTAATATGTGAGTGTGTGCTCAACAGTAGCTTTTCATGGGAGTTAAGCTGAAAACCTCAGAGCTTACAGCATAAAAAACACTTGAGAAGCTATAAATCAAATGGGTGTTTAATTCAAATTTCCACCCAGTAAAACATCTGTTCCCTTCCAAATCAACATTAAAATGCAATAACCCTTACTAGCCATCAGCAATTTATTTATGAAGGCCATGTTCTGCATTTCTTAGTACATGACTGCTAGCTACATGTCTTCCAAGTTTCTGGGTTGTAATTGCAACTAGCACAAGAGCCAGGGCAATTACACTGTTTTCTATGAATTGCCTCTTCAGTGAGATGCCTCCTGAAACCATTTGCTAAAACAGGTAACAATCCTATCACATAATTGTGTAAAACCCAAGACACTCATGTCTGTTGTTTAATGCTAATTTCTTTGAGTTTCCTGAGAGGAATCGCTATTGACTATTTTCATTAGAAAACTATTGACCCTCCTCCAGTGGAGCATCCTGCGAAGAAATTTCCTAAATATGCCTATATTTCATTTTTTGAACATCAAGGTGCAATATGCTTGCTGAAGGATACGGCTTATTTAATACAAAATTAAAATTTTATAGGCTACATTACCTAAAGTAAATTGCTTAATACATTGAGAAGAACAGCTGCTTTCTAAGTGTTTGGCATCCATGTGTTTGAAACCTAAATTAGGTGAACCCACCAAATTCCACAGTGAGGAAGGGATGGTTGCAGTGATTTTTCCATCCTCCATCCCTCTCACAATCAGGCAAGCCATGTTTAAGCAGGCAGGAGTTGCTGCCCTGGGTGTTGCTTGAATAGAGATTTGTTTCTTCTTCCTCCTGCTTCTCCTCCTTCTCCCCCCTCAGGAACACTCCTCCTCCCTCCATCTCTCCCTGGATCTTTCTTATTAGCTCACTGCTAATAAGATCCTCCTGCCTCAGCTTCTCAAATGTTGAGATTACAAGTCTGCACCACCACACCCAACTTCAATTCTGTCACATTCCTTCCCCTTCTATTTTTGCTTAGTCTGTAAAACTGAGCAACAGCAAACAAACAATCAAAAAACAAGACACCATAAACCACAAACAAAAGCCAAGACAGATTGAAAAACACTTTATGGGATTTAATGCTGATTTTCAGCTTTAACTCTATTTGAGTAATACTAAACTTTTGGGTTGTTGGGTTTTTTTTTTGTTTTTTTTTTTTTCTATTTAATATTTGTTCCACATTCTAAGCCATATCTGATGCATTCATAATAGAGATAAATATAAGACATAGAGCTTAAAATAAAGCCCCAGCTAAGGTATGCTTAGTGATTTGTGAGCACAGAGGAGATTTCTGTCCTGTACTTTGAATATAATGGTTTAGAATCATTTAGATCAAGGGATATGCATATGCAACAGAAGAGTACTATCTAGATTTCAGAAAAGCTGGTGTGTGTAAGAAATGGCTTCCGATGCCAGACCCTGGTAAAATGTTTACCTTTTGCAGGGGTGAACAAGGCAGGGGATTCTGCCAGGGGACTTCAGACATAGTATTAGGTCAGAGCTGTGTTTTGCATTAACACTTATACCACAAATTCAACTGTTTCCTTTGGAGTCATTCACTGCCTAGTGAAAACCACAGTGATCTCTCATCACTCCTTGGATGCCTCTCACTATTTCTGACAGCCAGAGGGATTGTGAGCACACACCATCAGATTCCCTGAAATCTCTCTGGGCTCCTTTACTATACATTGTCTTCCCAGCCCATTCCCTAACCTGAACACTCTCTTAGGCTGGTTGACTGTACTGAGCATCTTCTGAAGTCTCCCAAGTGGCTCTGTGTGAGTAGGGATGTATCCACCTCTCTACTATCCTAGAGAATCTGTTCCTCACAGTTGTCTTGATACTTGTTTTTCTACTTTTATCTTTCTTTTTAACCATATTTGCTAATATGTCTTCTAAAAACATAATAAGAATAGAGCATAAAAGATGAGAATAGAGCATAAAATATGACAAGACAGTTTTGGAGTAAAATTGCCAAAAGTAAATAGTGTTTATTTTTGTTTTGATTTGGCCAAAAAGCTATAAATGCCCTTAGCCTATTTCTTTACAGAAACCTGGGATGCCAGAAATGTTTAAGCCAAATATATTTGGTTCTGTCTGGCCAGAGGCATGAAAGAAGGAAGGTCTAGAATCCTTATCTCTTTACACTCAAAGAAGCACTGCTGTCCAGAAAGCCTACTCAGGAAGTGACTACCATTGTGAGGCAATTGGATGCGTACCTGGGATGGGAAAAGGTGGTATGCCCTAACAGCGTCCTACTTCTGGGAGGTCTCCTGCATTACAGGAGCTCTGCTTCATCACTTGAGCCTAAGTTCCCTACAATAAAATAATTCTCTCTTATCTTCTGTGGTCTGTGATGTTTATTCTTCAGATTCATCAGACAAGAATCAAAAAGCCACTTGCTTAGGGAGACTGTTGGCTAGTGAGTTTATGGGACACCAGACTCCAGAGCTAAACTCACCTAGGGCTCACAAAGGCTTTATGGCTCATAAAGACATCTCAATATTCCTGCATCATTTTTTTCTCTGTTGCCTTTAATGTTTGTTTTCACCATTATAAAGTCTCAATGCACAGTGATTGGTACAAGATTGCATTCAACAAGTAGATACTGAAGAAATCAGAGGTCTTCTGTTGCGCTAACCAGTTGTTAGAATATTAAATAGAGATTGAGAGAAATTTGTTAGGCTATTTAGTAATAATAATAACAATAATAATAATAATAATAATAATAATAATAATAATAATTCCCAGATGAATTAATGAAGGTGCCAGGGAAGACAAGAAACTGTGTCATATTAGTCTAAGCAAATATAGAGGTGATAGAATTATTTGGATGGCATAATCTAATCCAGTCAGTGAAGATGAGACATGCAGAATCTACATCTGGACTCCAGTTATCATTTGAAGAATTTAGACTGAGAATCTTAATTATATTATATAAGCAAGTCTATGTCTCAATATCAGACTTAAGAAATATCTGCTCTGATGTTAAGAAGATAAGAAGGGGGTCTCAGAGCTGTAGCCATTCAAGACCATTTGATTTATAAAATATTTCAAGAAGCAAAATAAGTTATATTTTAATTAAGCACATCATAAACATTCTGCAGGACTTGGAATAAAAGCATAAATGGATGCCTGCATACCATATGATTATTTCAAGTTTAAGCTGATAAACTGTTAGATATAATATTTGTTAGCCTGTAACTTTCAATTTTCAGGTGCTTGGCAGTGAATAGAGATGACCCATTCTCTTTAGTTTGAGGATTTTTGCCCACTCCCAGTCTAGTCCACAGTTATGCCCATACTCCTACAAATACGTTTCCTTGTCCAGTCTACATACCTGTGGATTTCCTTACATAGTGAATAGCAAGATTTATCATTGGGGTTACACACAACAGGTAATAGTCCAATCAGGTGCACTTAAGCAGAGATCTAAGAGTCCTGGTAACCAACAACATAATTCAATACAGAAAATTGGTGGAGGGAGCAGAGCTGGGAAGGGGCAAAATGAGCATCCTGTAGAGTAAGATGCTAAAAGCAGCAAGTCCTCTTCCCATCTTTCACTGTGGTACAATGTGGCAATCAAAGTTCTTCACAGAAAGAGACAAAACAAGACAGAATGGGGATAAAATGTAATAGATTACAGAAAACATAAAGAATTGTCAAAATACCACGGCACTGCTTTGCAACCAGTTTAAAATTTCATGGTTGTTTAATAAGAATAATACAATATGCTGGGCTAAATACTGAAGCTTTAAACCCAGAACTTCAATCAATGTGAAATAATGTAGAAAACAACATTGTTCCATGTTCTTAAAGTACATAAAGAGCTTAAGAAGTGGACATTTTAATAAACTTATCTTTTATTCATACACTTATGGCTGTTTCTACAGTAGACACTTATTAACTATTTGGGTGACTTAAACAAATAACAAGTTGAACTAAATTACATTAGAGAAAAAGAAATACAAAATAAGTAAAAGTGTTCTGATTCACCATAGAAATGCATAATTTGGTTATGAAGGAGATAATTAAAGAAAACATATTAAAACTCATGTAAAATTAGAAACTAAGACACAATATAAAAAGGCCCTCTCTAAGATTCTTTAATACCATAGTTTGTTGACAGTGAAGTAATGTATAGGTTTTAGTCTAAGAAATAACTGTTCTCATATCAGAAATCAAGGTTAACTTCCTTTACATATTAAAATTACTTTTATATTTTGTGGGAAGGAGGAACCAAATAAGTGGCATGCTCGTAAATCAGTATTTTTGGTAGGTTTCCAAGAGCATCACCTGAGAATCAGCAATCAACTCACACCTTAAGGAGTTTCTTTAATTTCAATAAAATAGGCTTGTTTCTTTCCCTAATTTACCAGAGAACCTCTTGAAACATTGAAGTGATTCTGTAAAGTGTTTTGTTATGACCATCATTGGCGTACGAACATATCAGTTAGGTCTGAAATACAGCTTTTAACAGAGCTCCAGTTTCTTCTTTATACATCTTTCTTTTGCTTAGTTCTTAAATGACAGCACCATTTTTACCATTATCATTCATAATCCTGTCTACATCCACTCTACATTAGAGAAACCCAAACACTTTAAATCTGAGCTAGAGAAGAAGACAAAGGCAAGGAAATAATGGGTATCAATACAAACAAACTAAAAAGAAAAGAAAACCACACTAACATCACCGATAACAAGAACAAAACACTTTCTTCTTATTGTTGATTCCCGTTAAGTCCTGTAGAGCCACTGACAATTGTCCTTGCCTTGCCCATGAAAAGCTAATATCATTCTAGACTTGTAGGTCTCAATTCTGCAGAGTTACTTAACACTTGGCACCATACGTATAAGCAAATCACTACACAGTAATATTCAGGGAGTGTAATCAGAGCCTTGATTATATGTGGATTGTAATAGCACTGAGGAAAAAGAAGACTGAACAATGACAAAGAGAGCATGGAGGCAGGCTTATTTGGTGGGGGAGGTTGTATTTAATATTATTTTTTAAAAGCACACTTTTCAATTTTCTGCCTTATAATGAACTACAGCCAATTACTTTCCCTTTGCTCTGATAAAAAGAGCTGTCCAACTGCTCAACATTTGCTTTACTAATTGAATGATCAATTATTCAAATAAATAATTCTGCTATCAAGCTCCTGGAAAACCTTGATGTGTTTTCTAGCCACAGATTCAGCAGAGTATATAGCAATAGAGAGACCAAATCCAGATAGAATTCTGAAATATTTGCAGAAAATACCTCTAATTGGGAGATAATTTACAGCAACTGGAACTGCTGCTCTGGCATCTCTGTGGATTCACATCTTTCTCAGCGATGGCTCATCTCACCTTCTCATAGTCTATGTTGTTGCTGATTAATTCACTGGCAAGTATCACTGTATTCCTTAAGAACATGTACTTTGTTAGGTAATGGGTTTTAATGATTAGTCTAAATGTATTCATTCCATGCCAGCAAAGAAAAACCTCTCCTAAGTTATCTCAGCCTCATGAGGACTTTGTGTGGAATGGGGGTCTGTGGCAACAGGGGAATTCTCAGCTGACAGACAGCAGATGTGGTCTGTATTCATGTCCTACATTTAGATGGATTAATAGTAACTGAAGGTCACACTATGGATTTGCTCTTTTAAATACAAAATAAGTTTTGAAAGATTGACTGTGTACATAAGCAGATACTGGCCATATAGTGTTCGTAGGTAGCATTCAGAAGGACTTTCAGCAGTATGTAACTTGCTTTGATTACACACAAATACATATGCCTCTAAGCAAGTAGAGCTTACACTGTTGGGAGAAAGTCCCCTCCTCAATTTCCTCCCAAAGATTATTTTCCCACATAGGGTCAGAATGGAAATGTTTTAAATGGCTGTCATTCATGCCTTACCCTAGACAGAATCCTGTATTCTTAGCACTCATTTCTTTTATCCATAAGTATAAGTGTCTTGGTCAATAGGAACTGAAGATTTGAAAATTTATAGGGAGACTACTATAGTTTCCTTTGGCAAATCATTTTCTCTCTGCCAGCAAATATGCTGGTGGTACTGAGAAATTTAGTTTAAACAATTCAGATTAATTTGCATAGACTCCTAACTAAATTAAAGTATAAATGACTTTCAAAATAGCAACTAAAGATTAGATTCTCAGATATGTTGGGCTCTACTAATGGGAATACATTTACTAAACTGGGCAGAATTTTATTATATATTTGATTAAAGTAGTGATGAAAGCCAAGGCATCCAGCTTTCTCTAAATCCTAAAGCTATTATGGTGCATAATCATTTCAGCAGTTGAAATGGGTCACACATTTTGCACTTTGAAACTGTGTCTTATGGAAGACGTATTTAGTAAGACTGCACCATGACAACCTCAAAGAACAATTGCTATAGTAGACATATTAGAAGGCTTGGAAAACTAAATTACAATACCTTTCAGTATTTGGCATGTCATAAATTAGGAATTGATACTTAGTGAGTGAATGACTATAGGCAGTTTTAACCAGTTTGACCTGCGCTTGGCTATTTTTTGTCACAGTCAGTGTGAGATTAGAACAATCATGTCATTCAAAAATTTTGTTAAGAATAAAAATTTCAGTTTTTAAAAATTGGCATTTGCAGTTTATTGATGATACAAAACAATAATGGTTTAAGGCTAGTTAAAGTTGCTTGAATTCTGACATGTTTGACCTGATTTAGATTAGACATTGGGTTTCCTGTAGAAAGCATAAAACTTTAGCCAGTGGGTACTGGTATCAATATTTTGTTTGAAGACTTAGGCAAATCGTTTGGCTCTTTCTTTAAATAATGTAAACATATGGTTTTATAATGAGGGACTAAATATTCATCCTGAGATTACATTTACTGGCTCTGATATATGTAATTTAAAAATTATTGGTGCAAGAGGGCAGATAATGGGGTAAAGAAATAGACAGACAATAAAGCAATAGTCTGATCAATAATAAATAGGATACTAGGGAACACCCTAGAGACTCTGTGCCTCCAAGTTCACTTAAGTCTCAACGTACTTTACATTTCAAATCATATCTCACAAAACAAGTGATAGGATTACACTCCTAAATCCATAAGCATTGATTTTTGTCTCCGTTGCAGATGCATTGCTCAAATGGGTTTAGAGCATTCACCGACTACAGTGGGGTAGGCACTATTTTTATAAACTTGGTAAAGTCTCTAATAAGCAATTATTTGCATCTTAGAAAACATAACATTAAGTTCTGCACAAACCTCTCTGAGCATGCTCATGAATCCTTCTCATTTCTACATTATTTCTACTTTTTTCCCCAGCCACTGTTGCAGAGGCCTCTTACTCCCTATGGGGAAGATCCTGCTCTCTAAAAATCACAGCACACATGTGTGAGCTTTCAGAATGGTTTTAGCAAATATCCCCAGTGGACTCTGGGAAGCTTGCCTTCCAGTTAGAGCAAGGAGTAGTGCTCAAACAGGCTATTATTTTCACTGAGAAGTTGACCCCACTCCTTGTGGAATTTTGGGTTTATTTTCACATGATTTAGTTTCACGGAGCGATAGATACAAAAAACAGCAGCTATCAGAATGGTAAGAAATTGGCTTCTAAGGCAGGACAAGGTGTTTCCAAGAGCACGGGACCCTAGCTAGGAAAGTAACATGCCTGTCATAGGCTTTTGTTAAGCACTGCTCAGAGTAGCTAGTGGGATGGAGATGTGATAAGAGGTATCAGTTGTCACCAAGAGCCCAGTAGCCCATAATATAAGATGACTGCTATTATCATAGCATTAGTTTTACTTATCAGCCTCTCCTCCAAGAGAAAATCTGGTCCCCTTCAAAGTTCCTGCTTTGAAACTTTGCTTTGTGTTTTTCTTTTCTTTCCTTCATGTGTTCTCGGCTAACTTATCTCTGTTTTGTCTACTTTGATGAAAGAATCTTATTTTTCCATATCTTTTCATGGTTTAGTTTTTTTTTGTTGTTGTTCCATTATGTATATTTATTTTAAACATTTATATATCAGTGTGTGTTTACATGTACATATGTGAATATTTGGAATTGTCCCACTACACACATAGGGAAGAGAGAGGACAATCTGTGGGAATAATTTCTTTCGATGTGTGGTTTACAGGATCCAACTCAGTTTGTCAGACTTGGTGGCAAGCACCTTTACCAACTGAGCCTCACATTTAGTTTTTAAATTTATTTAAAATATACCTTGAAATCATATTTATCTGAGTGTCAAAAGCACTATAGAACAGTTAAATTTATTTTGAGAAGGAAATCAAGTCTACAGTTTATGTCTCATTAACATGGTCAAACTTCAAGAGATTAAGAATGACATTGTTTAAAACTTTTAAAATCACTTACATAACTATCACAAGTTACTTTTCATGAACTAATGACCTTTATATTAATTAGCTATTCCAGAATTCCCTGATAACTAATCTCAATTTTTCTGAAAAGCTAGTATTCTTATCTTTTTATCTAACAACACTCGTGACTTTGAGTGAAAAAGCCCCCCAAAAGACTTAGTCATCTGATTTCTAACAATAAGCCATTAGACATAAGTTTACATGTAGCTAAAAATGATGAGCCTACTTAATTATCTTGATTTCATTAAAGAGAGATTCTTAACCAAAGACTATTAGATAAGTGCAAAGTCAAAACTTGTATTTTCTTCATTTTCTTTTCATATCACTTAAAACCTCAGTTACAGTAAGAACTCATTGGGTACATAATTTATACTAAAAGAATTTTATTTGACACATAGGTAAAAAGAATAGAAAGAGTTAGATATTTGTTTTTTTTAGTTCAAATATCAAACATCACCATTGGGTATTAATATATTCCCAGTAAGATTTTACCTTGAGCCTTATCTATGTAGCTAGATTTTTTTAAAAAAAATTAAACTATAAGTGAAGGACAAGAAGCAACTAAATTGTTATGGGGTAGCATGTGATGTACCTCTGCTTCTAAGTATAAATACTCTGAATTAACAAACATCCATAGTTTCATTTGAGATAACACAGGAAAGAGCATCATTATCACAGAGAGGTAGGCTGACTCTACTCCTCTGTGAAATTATTCATGAGGCTGTAGAATGGCTTTAAGTCCATTGCAGACCTGCTGTGGAAGGAAACTGGGTGCATGTGTGTGTATACATGAGGAACCTCCAGGTTGCTGGAAGAAACAGCACCGACTGAAAGGAGCAGTCAATACTATCCTCAAGTCTTCCTGCTTTATCTTTTCAAATAAACATCATTGCTGTATTTTCTCTGAGAGGAAAAATCATTGTGCCAACCGTATCACTACACTACCACCAAAAGCTGTGCCTACAAGATTCTAACCTGAATAGCTTTGTCATTAACAGTAACTGTTTTAAAATTTGAAGACTATGTCCTATATCTCATGCCAGGATATAACAGCTAGTTATATAGCCTATTTATAGTATAGCTTACTTTGATGTTTTGAGTCCTTTATTGTCAGTAATAGAGTTGTGAAGCTATACGTCAAGTATTACATATATATTTACCAACTATATATGTGGCATAACTGCTTACATTTATTCATACATATATGCAAGTATATACATCTACAAAACAAATCAATGAACCCCCACTAGAACATTCCATTGGGACTAGAGATTGACCTGACTACCAAGGCACTGAGAGAAGGGACTCTTGTGTTTGTGTGGCATCTCTTCCATGGCACATGGTTTTATATCTAACTCTGGAATGTATGAAAAACCATACATGTAGAAAGGACTGTTGGATAATGACAGGTCTTAGTCTATGAGAAAGCTGCCAAAGCATCCCTCGAGGCCAGGAGCCAGGATGAAGCTAAGTATGAACCGTTTGTTCATACTTAGTCATGGACATCATCTTGAATGTTTTTATTTGTTGTATTACCTTGCAAGAGAGGAAACTTAGAGCTATCTGGTGTAACTTTGTATACATCAATTCTTTGTGAACACTTACAATAATGCTTTTATACCTATTAGTACGTTTGCACTTGCGTTGAAGTCACAGGGTTTGTATAGTACCCTTACACAGAGTAATGTACTGTCTACCTATGCACCCCTTCAGCAATAGGATAAATAGCCTTGCAATGTTTTAAAGTCTAAATTGATTTCCTTTTTAGCCACTGCTTTATCAATGCCTGGCTGAATGTGAAGGCAGAGTGAGCAACTTCCTCAGGGTGCCCTGCTTCTGATGGGTTAGCTGTCAAATGCACCATTGTCCAAATTACACTGCTACTGTAGAATTCCTGCTAAGAAACAATTTACTGCAGCATTGGGCTATCAATCTTGTGGGCTGTGTTAGTTTTGGGGTATCAAAATCTGATTAACTTACTGCAGATACCCAGCAGTTCCTACTGTTGCTTTCCCCAGATTGCCATTCACTACACTGTTGGCAGGATCCAATAACAGAGGCCCTATACAAAAGCATCTCTGGGATAAATGGTTTACAGTGCTGCCTAAATGAATGCATTATCATAGCCAAACAAAAGTGTGAAAATAAAGAAGAAAAAGAGAAGAAAGTAAATTGTCAATATTCTGTCATAATTTACTTCTTACATCAAGGGACATAGGTAAATAAAGTGTGTGTGTGTGTGTGTGTGTGTGTGTGTGTGTGTGTGTGTGTGTG
>JANHMN010000001.1:17020053-17062261 GCA_030674055.1 Rhabdomys pumilio
GTGTGTGTGTGTGTGTGTGTGTGTGTGTGTGTGTGTGTGTGTGTGTGTGCTTTATATATATGTAAATGTTCTGGTTAGTGCTTATCTAAACTTGATCCAAGGTAGGATAATTAGGGAAGAAGGAATCTTAATCAAGAACATATCTCTACAAGATTGGCCTGTAGGGAAATCAGGAGCATATTTTCTTAATTTATGATTAATGTGTGACAGGCTCAACCCACTCTGAGCAGTTCTACCACTGGTCAAGTTGACCTAGATGTGTAAGAAAACCAACCGATCAAGCTAAAATCAACAAGTATTTAAGCAGCATTTCTACCTAGCCTCTTTATCAGTTCCTGTCTCCAAATTTCTGCTTCAAGTTCCTGCCATGACTTCACCTATGGATGGACTGTGACTGCAATGTGTCATCTGAAGCAAACCCCTTCCTCTATGTCACTTTTAGTCATGGTATTTTAGTCATGGTATTTTAGTCATGGTATTTTAGTCATGGTATTTTCTCACACCAACAGAAACTTCAGAACCCTAATACAAAAAGATTTCTAATGAGAATATGTGATATATATATATATCACATGCATACACATATATCACACACACACACACACACACACACACACACACACACATATATATATATATATATATATATATATATATATATATATATCAGCTATCATTTCAAAAATGGTCAGTCAGTTGTTACAAAAATAATCACTTTTAAGTATATGTACATGGGCTCTATTTATTGTTGTTATTAAATTTTTAAAAATAGTGTGGTGCTCGTCTATGGTGCCAGGGTTGACTTCCCAACACCTGCGTAGGGCATCTCCCAACCACTTGTAACTCAGCTCTAGGGGTATATGACTCCTCTGACCTGCGAGGACACTCACACCTCCATGCAATCATTCATGCACATTCTTTCCCCCTCCTCCCTGGCTCACATAACTAAAAATACTAAAAGTGAATAGTATAAAATAAAACAATGAGATGAAAAAAGAACTCTCTTTTAATTGTTTTATTTTTCAATTATCACTTTAATGGCTCTACACAACAACTTAATGATAAATCTGCTTACTTTCACCTACTTGCATATCAATATAAATGCACGGGATAGCAAATCAAGAGTTTGATAAGAAAATGTCAGGCTGTTTACTCCTCATTGAATATGAGGCAGTTGAATGCTAGGCTTAATTTAATCACCACACTCAAGACAAGGTCTGACATCACTTCATTATTGCATTTATAATAATATTAGTGCCTATGTTTGCCAACTTAATTGAAACACAATAATATTTTATTATAAATGTCCCTATTTTTAATAAGTGGAGAAATAGACTTTCTCATTATACTAGCTAATAGCCTTGCATGTAATCTTTCCCTCTGAATTCTCAATCAGATCCACTGGCTTCTGAATCACACCAGGATACTCAATGTCTTTTATTTAAAAAGATGAGAAGATGCTCTTAAGGTTTTATTACTTCATTTTATTAAAAAACTTTTGTAAATAGCATGTTTTATTTACTTCATAAATGGACATTTATTAAATTAGTATGAATAGGATCTAATTCCACATGTCTGATTATACAAAAATATATAAACATGCATACTTTATGTGCACAAGCATATTTAAATACGATTCATACAAAAGCTTGCAAAAAAAGGGTATCATTAAGCAGACAATTAAGCAGACTAACCATTTTCCTAACACTCAGTCCATCTGTACTACTTTTTAAATTCAAATTCATTTGAGGGATAGTTCCATAATAATTACTGGTAAATTCTGCATTTGGTGCCAATAAGACAAAGTGTTTATAGTATCATAGAAAGAATTTAAAGTGATTACAAGTACAGAAATACCATAGGAAGAATTACCAAAAGGTACAGAGACTGTGGGGGTGGGGTGGGGGAGGAGTGGAGAAAATAATGTTTAAACAGATTCTTGAGGACTTCTTGCCTGGGTGGAAGTTCATTAACAGGGATGCTGTACATTTTCATGTTGCAGAGCACCAATGAATATGAAAATCAGAGTCATTGATGTAGCTGGGATGTAAGTGTCCCATGAACGAGTATAGGTAATGCCTGGAGAGTTAATGTGAAGGCTTGAAAGGCCACAGAGTACCACATTATTAAACCCAGTGTCAGGACTAAGCTTCTGTCATATAAGTTGTTGCTCAAGAAGAGCCCTGAAAACACCCCTCCAAACATTCAAGCTATTTCTATTGCACTTGGTTGCCTACTAGAACTAGTTGGGAAGACTCCATTACAAAACACAACACATGCTTTGTTTCCATGACAGAGAAATCAAGCTGGAACAGAACCAAAAGTTGTGTACCTGCAGACTAGACTCATCATGTCAAAAGACACTCTGCAGGCTCCTGGGGGAGAAAAGCTACCAACCAATGTACTTAGCTGATCACTCTGTTAACTACATTAGCAGCCAGTCAAGAAAAATTAGGCCCACTGGTGCAGTGTGGTAGGAACCAGGTCAAAAACCCGTGGTTAGAGAAGTCACAGACCCTAGTCAGGAACTACTACCATTATTTTGATAAATGGGCATGGTTTTCTTATCAGATTGCCTTCTACCTATCTATGTTTATGTTCAAAGAATAGTGTTGCTTTTATCTGCAGTCAGAGTAGTTTCTTTTTACAGCAGGCAGCAAAATGCAAAACAATAAGTGACTGTTGAATGTTCAGGTCAAAGGGGAACATCTATAGCTCAAGGAATTTTGCAGAGGAAGAGGCAGAAAGAATGTAAGAGCAAGAGAAAGTTGGGAATGTGGTGGAATGTTGTCTTCCTGGCCTGACATGACCATTTATCTTTGGAACACTCAACATATGTGATTACCTACACAAGACCCTGCCCAAAAGTGGGCCCATGAAGACTCTGTTCCTGAGGGTGGGACAGCTTATGAGGCCCCACCACTCTCTTGAGGATCTGTAGGAAGTTAATGACTGCTAGGTAAATTAGATATATTTTCTTCAGTGGTATAGTGTTTCTTCAGTTGCCACGCTCATATAAGCTCTTCTAATTAAATGTATTAGAACACCAAAAAAGACAAATATAAAAGTAGAATTGTAATTACTTGAGAAGAGACAGGTTATCAGTGAGAATGGGGTGGGGCTAAGAAAGGATAATGGAGGTCAAAGATGATCAAAATATATTATATATTCCCTACACATTTCATAGTAACTGTAACATTTTATTTAGTATAATTATTATGAGTAAGTAATATATGCTAATAAAAATAAATTTGAATTATCTCATGGCAGGAGGTTGTTAGTTCTTTTAAGGTTGAATGGCAGTGGAAACCTGTACAAAATAGTAGCTTCAGAGCAGATGGAGAACAAAGTTACATCATCTTTAAAGGCCTAGTTGAAAGGCTCAGATCTCTGGTTGGATCTGGGAGGTGAGAGGGAGAGACTAGCTAAGAATAAAATATGTACCTTGACAGTCTAGTGCTACCAATGAATAGATGAGGATGTTAAGAACTGAAGAGAATTTAAAAGGGACAGAAGAGACGTGAACTACTTAGCACTGCACTCATGGCTAGAGTAGACTGGAACTGACTTAGTAGTAGCGATGGCAGATCTTCCAGAGGGAGATGATATGTCCTCAAAAGTCAAAACAGCACTCAGGAGGAGAAGAAAGGAGAATCACCATAGAACTAAGACCAGATTCACGTACAAAGTAAGTTCTAGGCTAGTATTAGCTACAGAGTAAGAACCTGTCCAGTGGGCGGGGTGTCACAATAATGGACTCCCTATATATACAATCTCCCTTCAGTGCTTGCAAACAAAGAGCAGTAAACAAATGCATGACTATGCTGTTTACAATTCTCCATATATGTAAGATATATTATATATATATATTCCCCCATCATTCATCCCCCATATATGTATTATATATATATTACATATGATTTTCATATATATATACATACATATATAAATATATATCTTCCCTCATATATATATACATATATATTGTATAAATGTGTACAGATATATTACATCTCTCACTATCCATAACAGTAGTATATTTGCATTTGTAGAATCATAGAAAATAAAGAGTATTGTATTGCTCAATTTCATTTTGTTATTGCAAAACAAAATTTTATTTCTATTCAAATGTATTTTTGTGAATACTGACCAATTTAAGTCAAATGTTTTTCAGTTATGGCTCCTGGACCTAGAGAAAGAAGGCTTTGGTAGCTCAGGGGGTCATTCTAAGGTTCCACAAACTCAAACAACAGGCATGCCCATTGCTACCAAGGAGGTAGTTTTCTGATTTTAGACAGAAGCAAACTCCTTTTATAAAATGACATGAAAAGAGTCTTGCAAATCCTTCCAACTGAAACCAAAATTACTGTTTTTACTACCCAAAGTTCATCTTCCGAGTTTGTTAGTTGCTGAAGCTGCAGTCCTCACACAGATGTCCACAGTAGACAGCTTGTTTAGACATTTCCTCAATACCAAGTTATACTTCTGTAAGAAATGCTACTCCTTTTCTTGTTTTTTTTTTTAATTTAACATCTTTGAGTTCTAATATGTTCAGAATTGTCCTCTTTGGACATATTTTAATGGCCATCATTGCTTAGTAATAACTAATTAATAAATAACACACTTAGCAAATAATTTTTGTACTTCTCAGACAAAGATCAGGTTCTGATAGCTTAAAAGATGTCACAAAGTATACAACCTAAAGAGTCCTCAAGGATGAGTTCATACAATGTTGAGCCATTAAACATCTCTAGTCTTCTCCAAGTCACCTCTTCTTCCTTTCTACATAGTGTGTCTGTTAATGGAACCACTAGAACAGGTGGTACTTATTCAGAAACTTGGGCTGATCCATTTCTGGACAGCTGTGATAACCCAATGTGTCTCTCTTGTTCACACCACTCCCATTTCTCTCCATTTTCTCCAATATAGACAGACTGTTTGTGGTTAGCTTGGTTTCAGCTTCCTGTCTCTCCACTGTTTTCTATCATACATACCTTTTCACTGTCTCACTGATCCTTTGATCTGGCCTGAGTACTCTCAGTTCACCTGTAAACTTTGGGCATGAATGATGTTGGACATTTCCAGTTTCATTCCCTGTTCTCTTTAAATTCTTCATGTTTCTTTGAGAGCTTATTTCCTGTATTCCCCTTGACAGGTTTCAGACAAACCTTTTCAGGGACAGTGGCTAGCATCTTGGGTTGTAATGTCAACAGCAGTGGCTTGAGGCATCATTGCTCTACTGTGAAGGGAGTTATTCTCACATCCAATTCTAAAGGTTTTCACTTTTGCCTCATTTACTCTTATGATGGTAAAGCCTTTTTGTCTTTTTCTCGATGAGGATGTGTAAGAATGACGACATAAATCTATGTAAGATAGCAACAGACCTGAGGATTCATGCAAAGGCTTGGATATTTATTGCAATGCTAGCTAATCTAAACTCTGGCCTTCTGGGGATTATTCTCTTTTACTATTTATGTAAAAAAAATGTGAGGGTTACAAACTAGTAACTTAAATGCTAGAAAAAATAAGCTCTTATCTATTTAAAATTAGTATTTTAAAACCACATTCATGCTTTATTAACTGGTTTCCTATTTGCTTAAATTTAATATATAAGAATAAATAGACACATCTGAAAATTATTGACCTATTTTAATTCCAACCACCTTTTGCCCTCAATACACTTTCAAACTATAAAAACAACTGCTTTCCATTCTAACTGCATGCAAAGCAAACAGCTCAACATTAATGAATTTGAAAACAATGCCTTTTCAAAAAAAATAGAAAAAAATAGAAAAAAGGAAACTGTTTTCTCTATGAACTTCTATTCCCAACCCTGTCAAAAAACAATGTGAGATTCCTCCCCTGACACACACGCCATGATAATGTGTCTTAAACATCAATTCAGTGTAGTTTTCTATGTTAGCTAGCAGAGATCCTCATCTTAAAATATTTTCACTTGTAATAACCTGATTACTTCAAGGAGCTTCCTTTTCAGTGGGAAATGTCTAAATGATTGACTGCTCCCCAAAAGCATGGGGATGATTTCCAAGCTATGTTTTCAAGACAGTTAGGCAGATAAGTAAAACCCATAATAATTTTGTTGAAGAGATGGATAGTCCAACATTTGTTCCATAGAGATATTATTCATATTCAGTGAGTAAGCACATTTGCTTTAACATTGAAAACTACCTACCAGAAATGATCTATTTTTATGCAAACGCTATAAACATTAAACCTGCCACATTAATAACAATAACACAGAAAAGGATCCTGAGAAATAGGAATCCAAGAACATGAAGGATGATATAAATTAAAAAAACAACTACAAACACCAATAATCAGACAGCAAAAAAGGACAGTAATTTACCCAGCTGACACAACATAAAACTAGCCAATGTAGTTCATAATGTTTATCTTTGCTATAATTTTTGGAACATAAAACCATACCTTGATTAAAAGTCTGATCTATTATTCATGGAATGGTTTTGGAGAATTTGTTTATAAATTTGTGTATCAAAACAGATGCAAACTAGTCATCTTGGAACAGGTGGGAAAATCAAAATCCCCCAGTAAAACTGACAAACAATCCAATTTGCTTCTTGAAAGATAACGTGCACTAACTGAAAACAGCCAACAAAGAAATTAGACGTGGGGCTTTGGGCTGTTAACTGTTGGGGTTTTATGCCTTTGCAATTATTCCACCATGGTTCCAGCAACTGCTTCCTATCTTTATAACCTTTGGAGATGGGTCCAAGTTGTGATGGTATGTGATGATGTTTGTGATGCTGATAAGTTGGGCAGTCACATTCATATTTAGAATCTTTGTGCCATGAACATCCATATTCTCATGTAATTTATTCCCTAAGAATCCTTGTCCTGTCTCCTTTCTAGAAATAGGAAACAGAAGGCTGAAGTGGGAAGTAACTGAACAAACTCACACAGTTTGAACATGGTGCTAGCAGGAAATGAACACAGCCATCTGACTCCACAATCAAGCTTTCAAATGCCTTGCCATCCACTCCCTTGATAGTCATCAAACACCCATTTCTCTAACAATAACTGCAACTAATAAGCATGTATGTTACACAGTGAAGTATTTCTAGAGTCTACCAGTTAAGGGTGCTTTTATATTTTTTCTCCTAATATTCTTTATAAGGCAGAAGAAGGAATGCTGAAATAATCTGCCCTAAGCTTGCTCTTGTTTCCCAGTTGGGGATTCGATGTGCCTTGTATTAGTCAAAAACACTTGTCCTTAACTAAGCTAGAGCAATCAAATGAAGTAAAGAGGGCTACACTGCAAATATATGTATAAACCAAGGCATGTGGTTATATGGACCGCAACCAACACAAAGATTTTAGGAAGGAAATCTGGTCAACTCCAGCACCAACAACCACAGTTACCGTGGTTTCCTAAGGTCTATTTTCCCTACAATCCAGTGATCACAGGTTTTGCTATTCAGTATGAAAAAAAAAATCTAAGTGTCAGGAATTATACATGGAAAATATTTAAATATTAAATATTTAAGCATTAGTCAAAGAAATAATTAAAAAATAGGTCCTCAGATAGATTTTATCTCTTGCAATAGAGAAGCCCATTCTAAATTGAGACCATGACACATCCTTTGGAAGTCTGTTGTTTTTTATTGTAGGCAATAGCGACATGTGTCTCTGGAGATATTGTCATCTGATTAATATCATGGGTGAATTTAACTTTTAATTTTAAATTATACTTTTTGATTAAAGTTTTAAATTAATAAGTGATAATTCTCTTGATAGAATAATTTTAAGTACATTTGGAACAACTTGAGTATGTAAATTTACTTTTCAAATGCAAATTTTATAAAATCCAATACAGATCATGTGCTTGCAATGAAAATTCAGCATATGAATTGGTGATTATAAGAATAACAAACTCAATATCAAAGACACTGTTAAAAAGGGGAATGTAAAATATTTCATTAATAGTTTTAAAATATTGGCTACATGTTGAAATGACATTTCAGATACAGTTAAATAAAATATTACTGAGAATATTCTCAACTGATTCTTTTTATCTTTCCTTTAGTGTAGTCATATGGATGTTATAAGGTACATACATAATGTAATACACATTGTAGTTTATTTGCTAGGACACTTCTGGAAGGTACGATTTTAAATTAACTCATTGTTCTAAAATATTCTCAATAGTATTTCTCAAAGGTACTAAAATTTTATTGCTTCTCAATCATGATCTTTATGCTAGCTGTTACTGTACAAAAGCTTCACTGTGATACGTTAATGAGGGGACTCACAGAGAGAAACCACCTTAAACTCAAAGGGAAATCTGAGAGTTTATGGGATGTCTAACTCACTCCGCTGCTCCAGACAGCATCAGTAGGTTGGAGTCACTAACTGATAAAACATTTAAATTGAAAGTAGCAGGACAAGGAACACAAGGTAAGGTACATTTGTAACATGTTTGAAACTGCTAAACAGAAGCACCCACGTGAAGAAATCCTACTCCATTTTCATTCTGAGCATAAAATATACCAACTCTGTTGGGCTCTAACAGTGCTTGTTAGAACCTTTGGAACTCAAAAGGTAAACTAGAACCAAGCATCCACACAGGACCATACAGGTTAATGACCAAACATCTCAGTATTACTAGCATCATTAGTTACAGTTCAGTTTCTTAAAGTCTTCATTGCTCTTCCTGATCCTTTAACTATTGCTTTCTAGAGATGAGTAGACTCCATCACCAATAAAAGCTTCTTCTAGTGTCAGAAGCTAACACTTCTAAACAAATTCTAGCAAGTTAATACTTACACAGTACTTCACATTTTCCATAGTACTTTCATATAATTAATTTACAAGACCTTCTGGAGAGGCCTGGTAATGTTTTACAGAGCAAAAATCTGAGATTCAAAAAGGTTAGATGTTCTCTAATGTGACACTTTTTAGAAACACATGATTCTGGGTCTGCAAATAATCTCAGTCATTTCCTAGTAAATTATGCTGATTGTCACTTTATTGCAATCATGAAAATTATGCTGAGCTATTCTCACATATTAAATCATTCCTAAGAGATATGCCAGACAATCAGATATTTGTCATAGCGTCACAAAATATTTCTCTTTTCTTCCTTTGTCAATAGCACTTATATGTACTCTTAGAAATTCATATATGTCATTAAATTTATACATAAATAATCCAATAGGCATTGTTGTAATTACTTTAATAGTGATTAGTTCTTTAATTGTCATAACTGTCTTTTACATGCAAACCACAAGGTGAGTCATGCTAAGTTTACAAACATGAAAATGCTCTTAAAGTGGTCATCATTGTGGTTTTGAAATGTAGATTGAAAAATAGTTGAATTGTTCTTTTATTGTTTGGACAGAGATGTACACACATTTTAAGCTTTACCCAATTTCCAAGGATTAATTTCTTTCATCCCAGCATATTATATTATTTTAAATTATTGTAGTTAGATCTAGCATCCTCAAGGAGCCAATAGGAAATCAATAATGTTTTTAGGCCCAGAAAAGTTCTTATAATTAAACTTATTAGTCATTAATTAGATTAAAAAAAGCGGAAATTTGAGGCATAATTCAAACACCTGACTGAATATTTCTGAAAAGTATTTGAAATGTCCAGCCACTTTTTCAATCATTCATCTACCTTACGAATACTGAAAAGTACCTCAAAAGTGTGAGAAAGAAAATAAGGAATTTTTAAATTACCATATGCTTTATAACCCAGGAAATATATATTACTTGCTTGAAAGTTTTGAGGCTGTATTAACCTGTGACTATTGAAAAGCAAATTTTTTTCTAGGATATAAATTAGATATATACATCTTGTGTTCCCCCAAGGGAAATTCCTTCAGGTCAGCATGGGTGGTATTAAAGGTCTGCAAATGCTTCCGTTAACCTGGAAAGAAAAGAAACACAAGGGACTTCTACCCTCAAGGAAACACAGTAAGTCATTGGCTAAGATTTATTATATACTCCATGTATCGTGTCTCACTTCATGATAAATGCAAGGTGGGTTTAGGACATATGGAAGAGTTAGATGGTGCAGGAAGGCTGAGAATCATGCCTGTTGACTGCAATTGTCTCCCCTTTCCAATATATTTGGAGTTATTATCTTAAAGATGCCAAAGGTCAAAACATCAAATGTTGAGGGAACAGAAGTAAATTGACTTCTCTAAGATGGAATTGTCACAGTTTGGTCATAGTAGCTGATGGAAGAGTACTGTTGAAACAATCAAGAGGGAAATAGCAGGGAAGCCTTTAAAACACAAATTTGACAAAGCTTATAACACACACCATGTGAGCTGACATAATAATCATACAGAATGCTGTATTTCTACATTTTTTTCCTGGGGAAATTTCTAAGTTAAAGTGATTCCAGTTATCACTCTGATCTTGATTAGGAATCTCCACTGAGTACCATTAACATTTACAAATACTTAATTTCATGATGCTTCTAAATATTGCATGAGGGCATTATTTCTGTGGTCTAATTACGCATCCTATCTCTGAACTATGGACATGATGATTTTATCAGTAGTATGTGGTGAATACTTAGTATGCTTTTGTTTTCTTTCTGTGACCATTTATTCATTTCATATTTAAAATCTAAAATTGGCCTTTTCCCAAAGGTTTTATGATAGCCTTCTATTGCATAGAGTTGCTTTAAAAATAGAATACAACTATTAATTTCTATACAATTCATTTTTTTTGAAAAAAACAAACAAACAAACTTATTGTAAATCTCACCTTTAGGCACCAAAACCCAGAGGACAGCTTTGAACTTAACTAAGGTAGAAGCTATGGTGGTGGCATTCATAAATGAAAGTAGACCCTGGATAGCCTCATTAAGATATAGAAAAGGAAGTAAAGTTGTACACCTTGATAGCTAAGGACACTTTAACTTTAAAAAGCCTGTATTGAGTTACTTTTTGAGGTTAGCATACAAAGTAATGGGCTTCACACGACATACATACTGTCTTTCACTTGACACTTCTGACAACAACCCCTAACCCCATCCATTTCTTTACTCCATTATTTGTCTTTTTCTGTTTTCCCTCTCTTTCCTTTCTACCCTCCTTATTATCTCTCCCTCTTCTCCAAGGATTCCCTTCCTAATTTCACATGTACAGAGTTACACTGAGTATAGTTAATGGCTATCCTTTCAGTTATGCTTTGAATATATGGGAGATCACATTGACATTGGGAAATGCATCTTCTTTGCAGATTTCCACTCCATCTGATATAAGAGTTAAATCTTGTATTTGCTTTTTAACTGAGCTCCCGTCTGCCTCTGAAGCTGTGGTTGCAATTCTCAGAAGCATCTTTAAGCTCGCTGAGACAGTGTTTGAAGGGAAAGATGGAGAAACTGGGGAGAGACTGTGTCATCAGATCTTCTCCATACTATGAAGAAAATGTTTCCGATCAGAACACTCTGCATGGTAGAACGAAGATGCAACTCTGCTCTTGTTCTCAGCCAAGGATGAAAACCCCCAGTAGGTACAAGGTTTACTTTTACAGCCAAGAAAACAAATGATGCTTCTGTGATTTTTAGAGCTAGATTAGGACCTGACCTAGAAAAGGTCTTTGCTGAGACAGGTATGTCATAGCACCTGTCCTTAGGTAAATCAGAACGTGTGGCAATAATACATAATGACCACTCTGGCATCTGCTGTGTTTTTCTCATTTGTCAGGATCTGGGCTAATTCTTATTCTTCGTTTGGCCTGATCACACTATTAGCTAGAATGAACACTGCCACAAGAAGCTAGTTAGAAGCAACTCAGAAACTTAAGAGAATTGATTGTTGGACAGGCATGAACTGAAAACCAGTAAATAAATAAATTAATTAATTAATAACCTCTCTTTCCTCAAAGGCTTACACTGAAAACAACAGGCTGCAAAGATGGTTTCATTAAAAAATAACAAGCCCCTGCTCACCAGGGGATACATTGGGGCACGTCAAAACAAAAAATTCCTCAATCATTGCTTAAATAGGTCAGCTAGAATTAATTCAAAGGGTGAAGTTTCAGTGTGAAGTCCTCATTTCTCCTCAGTCTGCTTCTATAGCATCCTCATCTGTCCAGTATGTAAACAGAGTAGAGAAGCCCTCTGTGCAGGGCTGGCCATTTGGCCCTGTTCTGTGTATATTAGGATGAAAGTGGGCCATGTCCTGTAGAGTCAAACTGGAGCTTGGACCATTGCCTAGACCGGAGTACAAAAAGACTGCTATTTGAACCCAAAGTTATCCATGTACTACTGTGGTCTTGTGTGGTCACCTTGCTTGCTCCACAGAGCCATGAATGCAGCCGGGTGGTCAAAATGCTGGTCAACATCACAATGGGGCTATTTGTCTTTTGCACAGGTTCTACCACAGCATGCTTAGCTTTGTGTTCATACATAAACCTTCATTTCTTTTTAAATTACAAAGGACCTTTGTACCAACAGTGAGAGGCAATGATCCATGTTAGACTGTAGTTCTTGTTCAGCCCTAGGACCTGTCCATAGGTACACTGTCTCCCAGCAGGGTGTCCCTCATTCTCTGCGATATGAAACCTAAGGGGCATACTGCTCTAATGAAAGGACTACTTTTATTTGTGACTAACTGGTGGTGGCTGTGGTGACAGCTCCATCCTTTCTTGTTTAGAGTAGAGTAGATTCTATTGGATTGGAAATTTCCGGAGTGCTCAGCTGTTTATTACTCCTTTTATATGAAAATGGCCAAATTATTTCTGAGACAAAGAGACAAATGAAAATGCTCATTTCCTGCCCCAAACCACCAAGAACCATTGAGTGAATCAAGCAAAGGGCTTTTCTAAGCTCCATGAGCCTTCTGGCTGGGCAGCGGGGTCCATGCTGTTGTCTTTGAGTTTTAACTGAGCTGCCCTGTGCATGTGAACCTCTCAGAGTCCACTAATTTTTCCTGCTCTTAGTCACTGTGACTGGAGCCTTCAGAAATGCTCATAAAGTTCTCCAGAATGATCTTCTGGGTTTCTGTGTCTACAGTGATTTCAGATGTCATGGGAGAATACGAAATGATGAACCCTTAAGTATTAGAAAATGAGATTCGGCACTGATACTTGTTCATCAGCTATAAGCTCTGTAGTAATATATCCCAGAACCCTAGGATAAGGAGGTGGTATCATATACTATTAGAAAGTCTCTAGAATGTATATTAACTCTACTGAATATATAAAATGAAATGACTTTTTTTTTTCATAAGGAGACTATCTCTATAGCTCTTCTTTTTCTTGGTATAATGTTTTTTAAGTGTAGCAATAGCGGTGATGTGGAAATGCTATGTGCCAGGCAGTGCTTAAATGGTTCACACCCCCACTAGGCTAATTTAGTTTATATTTAGCTCATCTAATATTTATAACTACTTTATGAGGTAGGTGCTATCATAATACCTTTTAGGTATGAAGGAATTAGAGCTCTCAAAATTTAGAAAAACTGTCATTTTTCTAAGATGCCACCACCAAAAGTCCAACTCTGATTCTAGATCCCCAGATTCTAGGCATTCAGAATTTAAGTTTCAGGGCAAAGGCAGCATGAGGAGAAAGGGGGAGAGTTTTCTGTGTATTGCTATGTGCCTTGTCTGGTTTCTTAAAGAGCATAAAATAGATTCTATCTATAGTTCTAAGACATGCAAGTATTTTACACAAAGTGAGATCATGAACAAATCCCCAGGTTAATGGGCTGCGGCACTCACACTTGAACTGATCTGTTAGGCTTCCCACTAAACAATTAGAGACACAAGAACTTACTTGTGATCTTCAGCTAAACCCTTCGCCATCAATGAGTTTTAAATAGCTTCATTAGAGAAAAGTCAGTAAGAAATCACAGAGGCACCTAAAGGATTCTTTTAAATTAAGCCCTCAGGCAAAGAGCCAGCTTACTTTAAGTCTCTCCTAATTTCTCACTGTGTATTGTACACTAATAATTAGTTTTCAAATGTATACACATTACACTCTCCCAAAAAAAGAGAGAAAGTATTCTGATCAGTATAAACAGTACACAGAAACATGTACAACTTATATGGATTTTTGAATGATCACCAATGCCTGTGCTGTGGCTAGTAATGTCCTTAAAATTTGATCCTTTGGAAAGATACATACACAACAGAAAATGTCTGATTTTTTCACTCTTCCGATTTTAACCTGGGCTTCAGTAAGTTAAGTGCATTTAACTAAGTGTGTAAAGCAGAGCCTGGGGATCAGTGAGCATCACTGAGACAGCTACCCAAAGGATGCGTTCAGAATCCTGCAGGCTCTTATCACCATGGCAGTACTCATTGTCGCATTCTGCTTCATCTTCATAACTCAATGTGTCCAATTCTACATTCATTCCACAAAACTGCCATCTTTATTGTACCCCTGGGATGGAACTTCACAATAAGAACTAGCTAAGTGTGGTTCTCCATTTCTTTCTGCTAGCCATGCATCTGTTGCATTAGATAATATGTATTAGGTAATATGTCTCCTGACCTCCCAAATGGAAGGAATTTGTCTCACTAAACATATGCAAATTGAAACAAAGGAGTCCAAATCTACACTCAAGATCATTTATCTGTGTCTTCAAACCACTGGAATAATAGGAAGAAACTGGTTCTTCAGAATATCAGAGAAGTTATTCCCTACTGGTGCCAAGTGCAATTTACCTTTTCCATGAACCAATGTTATAATCAAGAGAATAACCACCCCCAACTCCCTGCAGCCTTTGGTTGTGAGTCTAGTTTGTCCCAGTGACCAGGCACTGCAAATGATCTGCCAGTTTAGCGAGATGTAGTTTAATTCACTAATATTTAACTGCAACTGATTGCACATCATAGACTCATTCAGCAATTGAAATTCTACTACATACAAGTCCTTATCTGTGGGTAAATCCTACCATAGTTGAGAATTCTCCATACTGACTATATGTAGCATTCTTAACCACTGCTGATTTCCTAACAAATTCCATTTGACAAAAACAAAAACCTTGCATTTTAATTATTTATTTTGACACAGTGATGAAGACATACCTCCTGTTTCTTGTTTCTGCTTCAAATTACATATTTCCAGAAGACAATGGGGCATTGATTTTTAACCACAAATAAACAAGGCATCTGGACTTTGTCTTAATGAGATAAAGTTTAGTCTGTGCTTTCTCAGTGGGATGGTTTTTGCTATTTAATTGGTAGCAAAAAAACCTTCAGTAATATGCCCTTTGTCTGCCAGCAGTGAATTCTGTGTGGGAACAGAGTTCCTGTAGAAAACTATCAGATAGAAATGCTGTCTTAGAACTAATTAGATAAAAATCACAGGAAAAAAATGTTACTCATGACTTAAGAGGAAATTTGAAAATATTATTGTACTCTATGATTTCCTTGAATAACACAGAACAAAAGTACAGACATTGGGTTCCACATCTCGGCGCTGAGATCTTTCAAAAATAAGGCCAGTTTATTTAAGCAGGCTATTTATAATCACAGAGATTTCATGAGATCTTAGATGAAATTGGGATAACAAATATAAACAGAAATATGTTGCCTACAATGTTTATGTCCCTAAAATAAAAATTGCAGTCATTATAAAACAAGAAAAAAATACATCACTAGAAATACCATGCCCAAAGAAGCGTTCTAAAAATGTTATTAGAGACATGCTTAAGTGCCAATTACTTTAATTTGAGTAGGGTCTTCTCTAGGAACCACCTGGGAAATCTTGTCAACAACACTACCAAAATTCATGGTGGTATATTTTCAGGGAGCCAGGCAGGGATCTTTTTTAGTTAATGAGTAAAATAAGACACTAAAGACATCTTTTTTTTTTTTTAATTGAATCATTTTCCTTCCTGGTTGAAACCTTTCAAAAGCTTCCTACTGCACTTCAGATTAATGTCACCTCCTTCCTGTGGTCTGCAGTGCTTGCTTTCCTAGGTTTCCATCTTCATCTCCATATATATATATATATATATATATATATATATATATATATATATATATATATATATATATATGTATATATCCTTTAGTTACTCTGGTTGCCTTCAGTCCCTGCCATAGATTTGGCCTTTCCTGTCTCCAGGCGTCTGCATATCCCAACATCTGCAGCTTTCTCTCCTTCCTCTTGCCTAAGTGGTAGCCATGGTTTGGATGGTCAAAAGATGGTTCATTGAGTAAGCATATTCAGATAAGCAAATTCAGTGAATATGTTTCAGATTGGTCTCTTACTCAAGTAGATTTTTCTTATTTGTTCTTTGCCTAAAACTGTTCTCTTCCTCCTCAGTATTTATTAAAACTAATTGCAAACAGGAATAGGAATTTTTTTATCAGTCTATCAATTTAGTCTTGGTCATTCGATTGTTTATTACACAGTTATAGGGACTATTCTGTGAGCACAGTTCTGTATATGTTAACATGTATATCCCTTAAAGCACTAGTTAATGTTTTGGTCATTGTACTTGATTTCTAACATGGCTGTATGCAAAGGTAGTTAGCCTCTTATGTATCTTTGCATATATGTAGAATACAGTGGACAAAGCTCTTATGTACACGTCTGAGATTGATTGCAATGAGTGACCAAAACCTCCCCCTGGAGTGCACAAGGATCTGACATGCTCAAAGCTAACCAAAGATTGAAGAGGTGATACCATGCCCTTTTTGTGAGTAGGTTACATCCTATCAGAGTCTGACTGCACAGACTTCTTTTGTTGGCTATGAAGGAGTAAAGGGCCATGTTATTTGAGTAGGATATGACATAGCACAATTAGTAGCCTGTGGAACTAAGGACAGATATTGCCTCTAGGTCTCACAGTGGAACACACACCTGTAACTTTAGCACTTTGGAGATAGAGCCAAAAGGATCATGAGCTTGTAATCCAGTCTGATTGAAACACAATACAACATAACACAGCACAGCACAACACCACACAAAACAATAAGGTGACTCTTAGACCAGGAAGGAATTGAATTCTGCCAAGAATATGAGGCTGCCTAAAAGTAGATCACCAGGCAGAGCCTCTGGACCAAAAGCACCTCATGCCAATACCTGGTATATCTTGCTGAGACATAAGCCTTGAGGTGAGTAAGCCCTTCCTGGACTGCATTTCCACACACCCAGAGACAGCACAAATGGCTGTTGCTTTCGGCTGCTAATTCTGTGGTAACTGTCGTACAGCAGTGGGAAACTAACACAACTGCCAAACTGAATCTCATCCAAAGCCAAGTTGTCAGGAAATGCCTTTTTCTTCACAGTCTAATTTTATTTTCTGTTAGTTTAAAAGCCAAGTTTCTGGATGGCAAGGCATTTTCATTTTTTAAAAATTTTTTCCAAAGGTATATTCTCATGGAAAGAAATACATTTTATTTTGTGCTAGGTGTGGTGGCTCACGCTTTGAATCCCAGCATTCAAGGAGCCAGAGGAAGGCATGGAAAAAGATTAAATACATTCTACTTTGAGATGCAATTAAAATAAGATTACAATAAGATTCAATACCATTCTAATTTTATGAATTCAGGTTAGCAACAAAGTGACTACTGTGTGTGTTATAGGATACCTTAGGGAAGGTGAATTTGTATGGGAGTTAAAAGTAGTAAACAAAATGGGTAGCTTAATATTATAATACGGTATGTATGACATGTAGAAATGCGTATTTGTGTGATGTGTATGTATGTGCATCTGTATAGGTATGCATTCATGTCCCTTTCATAATATGATTTTAGTGCCAATTCCAGAGAAGCTGAGACAGAGCCCTTGAAAGTGTTTGGAGCAAAACAAATAGACCGAAGGACTGAGGAAATATAATTGGATACACAGAAAAAGAGGAAGAAGAAAAATGAGTCTGATATTTATCTCTCCTAAGAAGACATGAAAGCATGTGATTGGTCTACATGGTCATTATTTACATGGTTAGCAATCAGTAGATACTGGTCATTACTTGAGCCAGCAAATATACTGGGTACAGTGAGTATGCTAAGGACTTTCTGAAACAGGTATCATATTTAAAGCTGTGGCCTGTGGTTATCAGTAGGGAGAATAAAGAAATGGCCTTCCCCCTTTGTCTCTAAAAGTACATGACCCAGTTGTACACCTTTATCCTAGCTGTTGTTTCTAAGGTATTTTTGAAAATTTTATTCATTTTTTTAATTGCAACGATCCACTAATCATATCTTTGTCTATTTCTACCGATATCCTCTTCATTTTGAAAAGAGTGATTTCAAATTGATTCTATCAAACAACCTAAAGATATCTCGCTTGCTTACACTAGCTTGGATATTCAAATGGCCATGGCCCTGTGCATAACATCCATCAGATGTACATTTTAAGGTTTTTCTTTTCTCACTGGACCAGATGTTGGCATGCTAGAAGTGCTAGCTTAAAAGCGAAGACTGTGAACATGGATGAAAATGCTGCCCCATATTCAAGTCTGGGCTCTGTGATTAAGCATGCTTCTCTCTGGGACTTGATTTGAATAATCAGCATGATGATTCTCCATTTGTTTATTTCATAAAGCACTGCTCAGCATTGAGAGGAATTAAAGTACAGGGCAATGATTCCTCCTGTTTCTGATTACATGAACAGAAAATACAAATAAACAACAGTCCAAAAGGCCTTAGACTATTGACTATTGTAATACCCATGTGATTCAGAGTGCTGATTGGGGATATATATATATATCTTCTATACAGCTATATAAATGTATATCTATATTATACATATATTATATATATTACAAATATACATGTACATGAATATACATTATTATAGATGTATATGTATATATGTGTTTATAATATATATGTGTGTGTATATATATATATATATATATATATATATATATATATAGTTCACAAATTATTCAAAAACCATTACTCTGCTAATATGCAGCAACATCGATCTAGCTTCTATATCTTTATTGAATTCTGTACTTCCCTCTTCTATATACTATTAGTTCCCACCACTCCTTGAAATTAATATCTACACTTAGTAAATCTTCTATATCTATTGGAAGTTCTAGTTCCTTGACAGCAATTTTTCTTTAGAATTCTCTTAGGAGATTGCTCTGTTTCTTTCTAAATTGACAAGCTACCTAAAATAACTTTAAGACTTTTGATCTGAGAGGCTAAAGGAAGGTCTGAGTTTTAGTGATCTGTTCTGCCACATATCAAAGCAAGTTTTTAAAAATACACTGTAAACTATTTAGACTATATTTTAGACTCACTGAGTATCAAATGCTTCTATGTCCTAGAGGACTTCAATATTCTGTCAATCTTGAGGAAACATAGCATTGGTCATGTTCAATTGTTTCTGAGTGGAAATTTCTAAGACAGCAAGTGCAGCAGTCATTAAAAGACCAGAAAGAAAGGGTAAAAGACCCAAGTGCCACTGAGATGATTCAGGTGACATTGCTTGCAATGCAGGCTGAATCTGATCTGTAGAAGCCACATAAAAGTGCGAGGAGAAAAGCAACTCTACAAATGTCTTATGATATTTACATGTATGCATTGCAGGAACACCCATCATGTACATATGCATGATAATATTTTTAGGACAATTGTATATGGGTGAAAAAATATCAGAAGGAATAGCTGAACATGGCCTTGAAGACGTTGGAACCGATGATATTTTCAACAGCAGAGACTTTGGGGAGCCATACTGTGTCATGACAATTCTGGTTTCTTTAAATAAAACAGAACTATTATAAAAATATGTTTTTGCTCTAATCTCAGGTATGTGTTAAGTGGCTACTTCAGTTTGTCCACAGAAGCTGACTATGATTTGCCTGGGCAAGGGTAGAAAAGGGATAAAAATGGGAGGAAGGAAAAAGAACCCACAGAATGCAAAACACCAGCTATAGTAGAGTAATGAGAACTTTTGAGAAAACAGGCTATATTAAAAAATACTTTAGTAAAGCAATTTAGAGTGTGTCTTTTCATAAGTCAGGGCAATGGGAACACAGCTGAGCTTCAGAGTCTAGACTCACACTTTGGGATCAGTTCACTGTGGACCTGGAGGCAAACATCAGGCACATAGTTTGACACATAGCATGGCGCTGCTGAAAGTTTCTGGGCAGCCAAGTCAATAGTACTCAATAAATACTTTCTAATTTTTATTTTTACTTCTACTGACTTTTAAAAGATTGCTCCTCTATGAGAGACAATGTAGGGGGAAGTATTTCAACCATAATTATTTATTATGGAGAGAAAAAAATTCAGCCTAACCCGTGTATTCTTGGATTACCTCTTCTTGGTCAGTGGTTCATCTCTTTCCAAGTTGATCAGTCTTCTGCTTTCTTCTGTGTTTTTAATCTTATGTTTCTAATGTATTGTTTCAAGATTGTTGCTTTAGCTCTGTCTTTCAAAAACCACAGGAAATCCTTGTTCCTTGATGATAGTGTGTAAAGAGACCTTTAAGAGATTGATTCAATTTCTAAATTGGCAAACTCATCTAAAATAACTTTAAAGTATTTGTTGTTGATCCTAAAGATAATATAAGGTTTTAGTGATTTTTTTCTCTTTTTGTGGTTGATACCAGCTCTTTAAAATATATTTTGAGATACTTAAAATATATTTTACCCTCGATGCGTATAAATTACTTCCAAGTTTTAGGTGATATGAAGAATATCGCAATCTAAATTTAAGGTAACAAACACGAGTCTGCTATGTTTTTCTTGAATCATCTTTTAGAGATCTTTCTAGTAGGGAAATCAATGGGAGGATATTTTCAAAGAGGCCAGCATGACTCACAGATGGATAGCTTTCCAGCAATAGAAAACTACCTTGGGGAAGGAAACTACTTAGCCTCCTGTGTGGCAAGTACATTAGACAGCTATAACACAATAATTAAATTGATGGAGAGTCAATAGACTCTGAAGGGCTGGGGGAGGGAAGGAGGGAGAAGCAAAGGGCACATAAACATTCTCTTCCATTTTTCTTTAAGAATCACTTTTATACCATCAGTGAGAAAACAGACATTAATAATGCAACCCTGTACAGTTCTTAAGTAATTTGCAATGTCTGCTAATCTTTGGAGTATTTTCTGGAAGGGATCTGGTCATACCCCACATATTGCTTAGCTCTAATAAAAGGAAGAAAAAATTTTAGAGGTAATTTTCAAAAGCATATTCTATTTTTAATGACAACATTTTTGGTTGTTTTCCTCTCTGATCGATGAATAAAAGATTTACTTGATTACTCAAGTGTCCACCTGGCTGAACTTTGCTTCATTTCTAAAAGTACTTTGTGAAAATACTATCAGAATCTACGATTACCTCGCTTCTTCTCCAAAACCATGATAAAGTGAAGAAAATGATACTGTAAAACCATAACAATTTAACGCACCCACCCACCCCGGTTCTAAATGAAGATCAAGGTCACAATAGGTGTTGGCCTATAGAATTTAACCATGTGATAGATTTATATGTTTTCAGGGATGCTGTTTTCCTCAATTACTAAATGAGTGTGGGCAAGCATTATTAGCTATGATGATCTCATAGGGTACCATCAGCTCTGGCAGAGTTATTCTCTTCTTCCATCAACCCAGTGTCCCTCAGTGGAAACAATGGCAAGTTACAGTCAGGTGACTCATCATAACCACAACCTGCTCACCATGGGATTTCATCAGGTACCTAATATCTGATTGTTTGATAATATTTGCTTGAGATTGAAATTTATTTATGGTTATCCCAAACGGTATATACCATAGAAGAAATTATAGCATCAAAGTGAAACGGAAATAAGTATCAATGGCTGACCTTGGAATGTATGACCAAAATCATACAAAATGATCACAAAATCACAGGTTCTTTGTCTTTCCAGAGACCAGGGACCCAATACTGAGACTCCAGTGTATTTGAAATCCTCATCAGTGGCTTTTTAAATACATTTCCATTATGAAAAAAAAAGAAAGAAAGAAAGAAAACCTAACTTCTTGTTTCCTTGCTTTCTTTGGTCAGTCCTTAACAATAAAGGATGCTTCAACTGCTTAATGTTAGTTTGGGGAGATTTGACATCTCCTGTTGTCAAGGTGCCCATCTATATCATGAAAAGTTAGGGATGGTGCTACACACTACTGACACAGTGGTGGGGACTTTCAAAGTCTTTACAGTGGCGGGGACTTTCAAAGTGCTTGGCATCAACTGAAAAGCCATTATTTGATTACATTAAGCTACTACTGATCTCATTTCTCTCAAAGGAAAGCTGACATCTGCGTATAGTAAGAGCTTATGTGTGATGGGTCTTGGGGAGACATGATTCACAAAGTCCAAGTGTATCAGTATGTAGCAAAAATGTTACATAATGAAGACAAGTCATGCCCATTGATTTCTTTTATGATTAGTCACTCCAGTTATTCTCCACTAATTCTCCACTTAATTTTCTGAAAATAACTTACAACTTCACTCAAATATCAGGAATAAAAGTAAAATTAAAATAATAAGGCTTGTAAACAGTAGACTAAAAGCAATATAAAATTTTTTAAAAGCTGGGTAATTTCAAACTATGTTTTTCAGAAATTCATTATTTAAAAAGGTATTTGCCTTTTAAACCTAAATCTTAATTTAGTTGTTATAATTGAGAAAATCGCCACACACACATAATATCAAATGAGCCAAACAGAGGATTTGTGAAAGAGATATAAAATTGTATCATTTGTTGGTTATCCTTCAATGGTTATATCTTCTTATTGAAGTCCCAAATTTCAATATAGAAAGAGAAAAGTTAAAATATACTAAAACCAAGAGAAGGGGAAGTAGACAATAGCCAGGAAAATTATAAAATTTTAGAAATAAGACCATATCTACTGAAAGGTAAGACTTTAGACAAGGCTCTTTTTAGAACTTCACATGCAAGACAACAAAAATCAACTATATGAAGAGAATAAAGGTATTTGTGACAAGCATCCACACTCATTCCGTTTGAAGACACTCAAGGGCTCTACTAACATGCAAAGTGTGACATAAAAGGGGACTGGAGGTGTTTTAATAGGCAAGCCTCTAAGCAAAAGCACACCAAGTTTGTGGGCAACCAATGAAATTAGAGGTGGAATGTAAGGCTGAGGGCTCCAAAAGGATTGCCCTCAAATGAATAGAGAGGCTGATGTTTTTTGTCATTCACTGGGTCCAAGACTACAATAGAAGCATTTGGAGTGGAAAGAAAAGAACCTATCAAGTGCAGAGGATCAAATTATTAACTTAGATGAGCATAGAAAATTAATTTCATCCAAGGAGATGACTCACCCGTGAGTACTGTTTAATAACCAGAAACTTGTAAAAGAATACTAATTTAACTGCAAAGCATTGTGTTATATGGCAGAACAGAGAGGGCTGAATGTGGAAAGGAAAGGAGATTAAGACAAGCCCAAATTGCAATTTGAAGTGATTGAAAGTTAATTATAGTTGATTGAAATCATTTACAACAACAACGAAAATCCTTATTTAAAGATTAATAGGTAAAACCAGAAGAAATTAGTAAGCATTACAAGGTTTGATTCTGGAATTAGAACTCAGTGACTAAAGAATTTTTTGACTTTTAAAACTGTCACATTTTTCTGTTATGATCAATTTGCAGTATACATTTAATCACTCTTTTAATGAAAGAGAACATCTCTCCATTGCTAATTTATTATTAAATACGTGTATGATAAATGTGTGAATGTAATCTACAAATACCTTGACATACATATCTAATAGTGAATACAGAATTCACCAGAAATCTTTTCTTGTCACAGGCTGCTCCTACTCATCAACCCTGTTATGTGTTTTCATGGAGTCAAAGTATTTGGGAAACATTATAAAATGAAATATTTCTGGGCTACTGAAGGAAATCTTAAAATTCTGTCTATGAGACACTGAGCATTGCCACCTGTAGCCTCTCTGTCACATGAATGCACTTAATCTGCTTTCATCTGAGCTCCTGCATCTGGGCCAGCTACACCCAACTGAAGATATCACAAGATAAATAATAGAATCTTTGGAATTGCTGATCATCTCCTATATGTGAGCTCTCAATAGAGATCCTGCCTTTCTCTATAAAAAGGCACTTGTTACCATAAAGCAGCAGAGATAACATTATTTAAAATAGTCTAATTGAACATTGAGTGGTTTCATAAGAAAAGAAACCTGATTTGGATATTTCAAACCACAAAATATTAATGCTCAGAGCACTGGTCCATTTTTAATAAAAAATTATTATGTAGATATGTTCCTGAGATTACATTATGTCTGAGAGGGCAGAGAATATATACATAGACCTCAACAAAGGAGACAAAAGGAAAAAACTACACTCCTAGTTTGTCAAATGAGAGAAAATCGCAATCCACTTTTCTGGGATTCTAAGGGTCTCACTCCACAATGGAGTCTCCTTGAAGCTTAGAGGGCTGAGGGAAGTTCTTTGCATGTTGAACCCCAGACTGATTCACGTTCATAATGTTTACATTGAAGGACATAGGCTCATAGGTGTTGTCAGAGGTATGTGTTTCAACTCTAACCCAGGCAGACACAGGAGAGGTAGCTTGCATGGTAAATGAAACTACTTTATTCTCACAAAGTTCTGCACAGAATAACTCTGCTATCTGCCAAATTAGTCGAGCCTCAGACACTAATTAGGAGGTTAACAACACTTAACTACTGTCATCCCAAATGACAGACTCGTGAATATTGTCATCTTTGTCTCTGCTAAGCTTTCCACAAACAGGGCTAAGAATCTAAGAACTCTCTTGGTCCCCCATTCAACTTGTGTCCTACTATAAACATTCCTAAATTGCTGAAGGTACTTTGCATGTAGCTCAGGCTGTTCTGAAACTTATGGCAATCCTCCTGCCCCATCCTCCTTAGGAGTAGAATTATGGGTGTGAGCAATTATTCCTGGAATCAGCTCCTCAGTTTTTAACTCCAAAGCAAACTCACCTTTTCTTGTCAAAAAGGAACAAGGCTATATCATACACATATTTGTGATTTTATTTTCCAAATGGGTGTTGATATTGCTCTGATGGATGAAATATGTATTTTTGTAAGAGTTTTTAATTATATAGATAATAGCCTTTTATTTTGCATTGTAGTCGTTTCTTTAATTGGATATTTTATTTATTTACATTTCAAATGTCATCCTCTTGCCCCATTTCCCTTTCCCAGCACCCTCATCCCATTCCCCCCTCCTCCTTTTTGCTTTTATATCATTTTAATTACATGCATGTATTAAGGTCAGTTCTAGGTTGAGAGACTAGCTATACAAAAGATGATACAAATAGTCAAGGAAGGAGCAAGACAATAAATACAAATAGTCAAAGAACAAGCAAGATAATAAACAAAGTTCTGTGAACATTCCCTTGATCACTGTTTCTAGTCTTGTATCTACACTCTAGCCTATTAACTGGTCATTACTATCTCTTTGTGACAGATACCATCTGCTGATTCTCTAGAGCAGTGGTTCTTAACTTCCATAATATTTAGAACCTTTAATATAGTTCCTCATGTTGTGCTGACCTCAACAATAAAATTTGTTCTCTGATACCTCATAACCGTAGTTTTGTACAATTATGAATAATAATATAAATATCTGCTATTAGACCCATGTGATAGGGTTATTCCATCCCCAGGTTGAGAACTGCTGCTGAGACACAGAGAGAGACAGAGAAAGACAGAGAGAGACAACAGAGACAGACAGAGAGAAGACCAACAGATTTCATTCAAGGACTACCTGTGTTTCTTTCTCTTGTGCATTTATTAAAGCATCCTTTAGAGTTCAGCAGATGCTTCAGCATTAACTCAGATCCCCTACTATTTTTTTTAAGCTCACATGAGGAGGGGGACCGAAGAGCAAGGACTACAGATATGGCCACAAAGGCAGTCTGTGATGCTGAATCAGCCTCAGAGTGAAAGATGCTGTACCGCCCAGGGTGGAATGAAAGAGCCACTTTGTTAGCAGTGGGGGAGAGTGTTAGGGGAAACAACGTTTAGCTAGAAGAAAGTCAAGCCTTAGGCAGAAATCAGGGCAATTATTGAGCAGATCTGGGGCATCACGTTCCCTCTGAACACTAGAGACCATGGCCTTCTGTTTAGAGGCAAATGACAGCACTCAAATAAGTATCCCGCCCTGGGTCAGCCCCTATCCCTCCAGCCGCTATACAAAATCAAAGGGAGTTCTAGAGACTTTGCCTGGTTTTGCCTCAGGGTTGACAAATGTGTGATCTGCCCCTCCCCATCACCACCTGCTCCCTCTGGACCTTCTAATGGCTCTGAGGGCAGAAGCATAATGCAATTTGTCAGAAAAGGGACAAATGCAGCAATAACAATGTCCACCTAAACCGAGTGAAGGCTTGCTTTAATTGTCTCTGCCAGTATATCTAGCCGGAGTTCAGTGGGAAAAGCTGATGATCCAAAAGAAATTATTTTCTTATCTTTTATTGAAAATTTCAAGGAAAACATAAGCTCAGCCCCATGGGAGAAAACAGGGTATCACGAGGACAGGAAAGATGGATGTCTTCCAATGTCTTGGCACATCTAACTTTAAGATATTGACGATACTATCATAACTTCTGCCCTAAATGTCTTTATTAGAGAAACAAGATTTATGTTTTGGGTCTAGGGGGCAAAAGAAACTTGGGTGTATGTAACGGGTCCTCTGTCACTCACTCAGTCTATTGGATTAGGGGCACACTGGGAGAAACTGTAAGAAAGTTATCTTGTTTGGGTGACCACAATTCTGTTCCTTACAATTCACTTTTATCCATTCCCTTGAGCCTTCTGGTATGTGATATTACTTTTTTTGGGGTTTCTGGGAGAAGTTGCTGCAGGAAATAGTGATTCTCTTGTTTCCTGATTTTCAAAAATTAATGTGCACATATGTTTAGCATCAGACTCTGCTGTATCGAACCATAAATCTGTACACTACAGGAAAAGTGTATGCATTTTAAATAATTCATGTGTCACAGTATGAACTTGAACTACACTGAAGAAAATTAGGCATGCTAAGAATTCACAATTAAATTGTATCACAGTCTTTTCTTTCTGTTTGTGTAATCCGAGGAGTTGGCTAGGCAGTATCTGAGGGAACACAGTTGTTTATTAACTTGGAGCTTTGTACAGGTTTTCAACGGGGGATACTGAACTAGTCATTATTTTTTCTCCCACTGGTGTCCCCTCCCTGCTACCATGCAGCTTCTGCCTTCATTACCATTTCCTGGGAACTGCTCCAGGAGTGTCCTTATAGCCTCTCCTGGCTTCTTGTCTTTACTGGGTTTCATCCATTTTCTGCAATGCTATAGAATGTGTCCCCACCCCCACACTCAACACAATATTCTTAACATGTCACCACTCTACTTGAAATTTTACTTCTTCAGATGCTAATATTTCACAGGTGGGCCTGCAAAAGTCTCCTCAGTCTGATTACTTCTCAACACTCTTCTCCCCCAGGACTCCACACACAGGTCCTAACTGTGGCTCAGTAGTCTTTCAAGCATCAGGTCTGTTTTTGCCTCAAGCCTTTCTTTCCTCTTCACCCATTATTGTCATCTGACCTTGCTTTTTTCTGTGCTTTACAGCATCTGCCCATTGAAGGAACTGGCCTTCATTTTGTAGTTTCACAAGGACTGAGAATTGTGCCTGCCATGTATTAGTGGACATGTGCCAAAAGTTTGTTGGGTAAATTAATTGTGTATGCTATATTAGAAGAAAGTCGCATTTGGCAAGATTTAACAAAAAATGAGAATTGACACACCTCTCCCTCTAACTTCTGATGCCTGAAAAATTTACCATTCATGACTGATCCCGTAAGTGATTTAATTGTCTCAGCCCATAAGACTATTGCAATACAAACACTATTAATAAGAGCTAGCACCATGAATCACTGGCTTCTGATCTCACCTTTGCCAGAGAGAACAGAGAGCATAAGGTTGCAAGAGAAGGTGAGAGAGAAAGAGAAGATGGCAAGAAGTTGGGGCTGTAAGAGGGAGAGAAATAGAAATATAATCAATCACTGTCTGTCATGGTCCCAAGAAACCTCCCATACCCAGCAAACAGGGATGCTCTTCTTTAACAGATAAGAAAAATCTTGGTGAGTGAAAAATGTAAGCATCTCTTGGGACCCTAAGGTAAACCCATCTTCCTTCTGTCTTAGACTCAAGTCCCCAAACTCACATGTGGATGCTCTTGCTGTATCCCAGCCTTTGGGTTTTGCAGCGACATTGACATTTGAGAGTTATTACTTGCTTTAGTAATCCTGTGCATATCTTGTGCAGCTTTCTGGAGTGACTTCTCTTGCTCTGCTTTCAATACCTCTCATAACACGACAACTACAAACCAAGAAGGCTGCTTTCTGGGCCTCTCTGCACAGATGAGAGCATTGACCTACATTCTCTGCTGTCTCCTCAGTCTGCCTGCTCTAGGCCACCCAGCTTCTCAGCATATTCCCGCAGAAGACCTCTTTGCAGAATTGCCACTCATCAACCAGATCTGATCTAACATCTAATTATTCTGATTATGCCACAGTGGTGTAGAGGTCCTCATTACCTTTGCCTTTTTAAAAGATAATTTAGAACAATCAACTGAATTCATCTTTCCAGTACTGGGGATGAAATCTAAAAGATTGGGAAGTGTTTCTGAGCACTGTCCCACACTTCATTCTGCGCCTTTTATCACAATACTTATATTAATAAAAAAAAAACATGCTTTTACCAAACAGTTGAAAGTAATTTCACTCAATCCTTTTGAAGGTCTGTATAATAGCTGGGGAATAGGTAGCTACCTGATTTATTAGATTTCCCACTGTTGTCCCCACAGTACCAGGTGTTAAATGAGTTTCTTATATTACTGGGTGTCTAGAATACAAGAGGTACAATCTTCAAATTAGGAGTCCTTATCATCAAGGAAAGACTGTAACTGAATTTCCACTAGGATTCTAATGTAGACTGAAGTTTTTCTGTTTCTTTCTTCCCTTCTATTTTAAAATACATTAGACCAAGTACATTAAGCCAAAAGCATTTTCTTTTCATAAGACTAATATTCCATTCCAAACAGCACACCTTGTTTATTTCCTAAAGAGACCAAGAGATCAAGGCATTGATTAAAGGCTTTTATACACACACACACACACACACACACACACACACACACACACACACACACACAAACATATATATGCCCTGCAGTTACTTAGGGATAATTTTTTTATCAGTTCTTTGGAATCTCAAGTTCCCTCCCTCAAATCCCCAGTAGAGGTCTGAGTGACAGGGAAACTTTAACATAATAACATAGATCTGATCAAGGAAGTTGGGGAATCACATTAACAAAAAATCTGGCATGCTTCCAACGGTCTGCTGGGCCAACAGCAGCTTCTATGCTGTACTCTCCTGCTTTTCTGCTTACAGGTTTCCAAGACAGGATAAGTGGGGAACTCAACTGGCTCTCAAATGACTGTGTGACGGGAATCTGCTAGGGAATATGATTTGAGTATTTTTGGTCTTACCTGACTTTATTATCAGATGATATAGGAAATACTGAATATGAAGAAATTGCCCAGCATCTAAAATATTTAAACCCCAAATCTTCTGTATTTAATATGAATACACAGCTTATTCCTGTGTGGCTATGGGCATAAAAACACTTTGGAATGTCAAGTTCCTCCAAGCCTTACATTCTATCCTAATCAAGTGTACCTGCCAAAGATACAGTTAATTCCCTTCCATATGAGAATATTAGTGCCTATAACTTCATCCACATGATGCAAATGGGCAGGCAGAAATCCATAACAGGAGTTTGAGGTAATTTATTCAGGTTCAATAAAATGTCTTTGAACTTAAACACATTTTCAAGAAGGTTATACAGTGCAGTGAAGGAGGGAAAATGACCCAGATAATTATACTGCAAAGATAAAGAAAAGAATTTGGGAGATTACTGTGACCTTTCTTTTACAAGTGGGAAATAAGATAAAGTCCAAATCTTCAGCACAATAATATTTACTCATCATATTAAATTCATATAACCTTAAGCTTCTCCCTTGATTATGAATCTGCCTGAGCCCAGGCCACAGAGGATTTGTCTTGTTGTTCCTTTACCTGAGTTGTCATGGGCCTATTTAACTCTTTTGAAAGGGTGCTACAGCTGTGACTATAAAACAAAACAAGTAACTTTATAAAATATGAGCCTTTTGGAGATGTTATTAGCTGCTAATTTTTGGTGCCATTAAGCCTACTTTTTTACATGCCCTATTTTCTTTATTGACAAAGACTCTTTGCAGAGCCAAACATTAGTCATGCCTCAAAATCTTCTGTTAGACCCATCTGTGCACTTCCCCATGAAACCTCGTCTTAGCAGAGAGGCCTGCTGAGTCAGTTTAGGTAGAATCCCTCACCCTCACTACCTAATTATTCCAGATATCCTTGTCATCTGATCACAGTTCTTGTCTTCCCACATTCTATGCAGTCTTCTCACCTTGTGTCTCTGCAGCAAGAACTCTGCTGGGCTTGTTTAGCTAGAGTCCTGTTTCTGTCTGGTCGAGCTGGGGTGGGGGGAGGTTTCTCAATAATTTTAGTAATTTTCTGCCCACTGCCCTCACGTTGAACCCTGCTGTAAATCCCCACACTTCCATGCTGGGTTGCATTGGACCCCAATCTTTTCCTTGCTGCAAGAAAGAGCATATTGACCTGCTTGCTAAAGTCTTATCGCAGCTCTGAATAAAGTCTTCCTGTAATCACCAATGACCATTTTAACATTAGACATGTCTTAATCTTCAGCATTCCAAAATATATTATAATGATCACATTCGAATTACTCTGTGAAAGAATAAGCAAATTTTATAGCTTTCTGGCCTCAACTTGGCTTTCTAAAATCTAACCCTTGGAGGAAGATGCTGACAGCACAGATGATAGCTTTATCCTCCCTGACCCAACCCAACTGTCTTAAAAAACCAAGCTAGCCAGAAAAATCCAACCAGTGGGTGTAAACTAGAACATACTAATCATTTGGTAGTGAATTTTCATTTATTCTTTTATTTATTTTAGTTTTTGGTTAATATTTTTAATCTCAGCTGAACTCATAAGTTGGATGGCTTATGTTCATTCAGGCAACTTTATTTTAAAAATAAAGTTATACTATATATGTATTATATATATATATAAATAAAATACATATATATGTGTGTATGTATGTATGTATGTATGTATGTATGTATGTATGTATATGACACTTACTTCTAAAACATGGTTGATGGGCAAAAACCTCAATGTTGGTCCATGATAGGATAGAACAGACTTACTGTTGCAGTTTTGAACTGCGTGTGATGAACACTTAGCCCTTGCATATCTCCAGCATTCTACAAGAGACCCTTGTTTTAAAAATATTTCCCAAACGTTTTGAAAAGTACTTTAGAGTTGTCCCTTCTTAACTCTAATTATATCCGGGAGATGATCATGTCTCTATACTCCAAGCCCAACATGAAGACTAATCATATTGCATAAGAACAGACCTGGTAGAGTAACAGTAAACAAGAAGTAGATAAAGAAGTGAGGGAAAGACACCCTAGGAAAACGTTCATCTGTGACTGTCCATGGGCCAGATATAGAACAGGAGATATAAAAGGTTAAGTCAATATAAGGAAGGACCTTCAGGAAGTTATAGAAGGAAAGAGAGAGTCCTTGCTCGCCATAGCACATCCTTTGCTTCAATCTCTAGCATAATAAACCAAACCAAACCTGAGACAACCACTGTGTGGCTGTAGAGTGTCAGCTGAGCTTGATGTAGCATTAGCATGGGAGCACTGTTCTGAGAGTGTCTCTGTGGGAATTTCTAGAGACACGTCATTGAAATGGGCAGAGCAGTCCTCAACAGCCTGAATGCAGTGGCAGGAGGGGTGGGCTACGGTCCTGCACTGCATGAAAAGAAGAATGAAAAAGAGCACCAACATTCATCTCTCCCTGCTCCTCTGCTGACTCTATGTGATAGGCTGCCGCACATTCTCGCTCCTCAAACCCTTCCTTAAGTTGTCTCCTGTCAGCCTTTTTTGTTTTTGTTTGTTTGCCTTGTTTTGTTTTTCATTTTTGTTCATTTGCTTTTTTTGTCATGAAAGCCAGAGAAGTAGTTAATGCACTCTATACTCACGTTTAGAGATGAAGACAGTTCAGTGGTAAAGCATTCACCTACCATGCATAAACTCTGAGTTTAATCCCTAATATAACATGGAATAAATAAGATCTTTTTTTATCAGAGACCAGGAAATAAGTATTTGGTCAAACAGTGGACTAAGTATTTAGAAAAATTATGGGCTAAAAATGAGTATTTTACAGTAGTAAAGGCATTAGCAACGGTGATGTGCACTGTAACTTTCCCCAGAAGCAAGATCAGTGAGGCCTCTCATAATAACAACCAATAACAGCAGTAAGAGTGATGGAGGAAGTCACAGGCATGATAAAAGCTCTTGGCTGTCACATACAAGCATTACAGAATTTTTCTTTAAGCTATGGAGTAAAAAGAGAGGGATGTGTGAATGTGTGAAAGTTAAAAACAGTTACATCTTGATTCAATGTAAATTGAGAAGGTTGTAGCGAAGCAGATATTATGGCCTTGTTCATTTGAGAATGCCTTTATCAGCATGAAAAAGAATTCAATTACTTCCAAAACTTGATAGTGTCCATATCAAAATGTTCAACATGTCATATCCACGTCACAAGGCAACTGAACAAAATAACTGTCAGACTCAGATAGCTTGTGCTTCTTGGACAAGCAACCATTTCATAAAGTGTGTAGTGCAAAGATGTTTGAAAGCATTATCATGTAGCCAGCCGGGTGTTGATCCTGCCCAAGCTAAACACTCAGTGCACACATCCAAAGGAATAGACTTAGGGCTCACTTAGACTTCTGCACCATGAATTTAATGTGTCACTTCCACCTTCTCACCAATTCACTCATTCAGAGAATTGTCTAGCAGAGTAGATTCTGCACATTACCCTTACTGATGATACACAGAGCCCTTAAATTCACACAAAGTGCCACGAATACATTACAAACTCAAGTTCTTGTAATGCAAACCATGCTTCCTCACCCACTGTTAACCCCAAGCTCAGTGACTATCTTTTCTTTCTTCTTTCCCTGGCACGTATTCTTCAGAAACTTCTGAGTGTGGTCCATTACAGACTGGGCAATATGAAGTGTTTCATCTCTATTAGAAAAAATAAATGACTTGCAAATGGAGATTTTGCTCCAGTGGAAAGTTAATCTTTCGACATGAATAGCACTGTGAGCACTGAATGTGCATTCAGTTTTGTCATTTGCTTTAAGTGTGTCTCCCCAGCACACGAAGCCCTTTGACCTACATTTTGCTACTCTCGTTATTAGTAAACTTCAGGGTTTAACATCTCCTACTTGTTGCATAGTGATTTTCGCATTTACAGAGCAGGAAGAACCATCCTCTTGATGACCATTTTGTAATTCTCCCTGAAAATGTTTCCTTGGGATGTTTTTCAGATTGATTAAAACTAATTAAGAGGAAAAAGGGAGGAAAGCGTTTTTACTTCCTAAGCTAATTAGCCTCCTATAAAGTCTCTGTAATTGACATAACATTTCATAGTTGGGTTTCATCATTCATCTGATGATTATTCATGAAGTTGAGCTAAGTAGGCGGCGGCAGGGCTAACTGAGGGAGCTGAGCAGGTGAGTGTGACACACAGGCTGGAACATGGGCTTCTGCCGCCGCAGCAAGGACAAATAAGAAATATGGCTGTCATGTGTTGTGTTGTCATGACTACACTGATTCTTTTCTCTCTCCACCTCTGTTACCTAACACATTCAAAACAATGAGCACAAATTCCATATGAGCACAAAGAACTCAAAGCAAAGGATGCTGAGTGGGGAGTTAGGGAAGCGGGGAATGCATGTGTGAAGAACTTTGTGACTTTTGTTCTCCCTTGGAAGCCATCACAACCCATTATAGATACACACTCAAATGTTCCTAGTATAAATAATGATGGTTTATTCATGAATTTAGCTAAATGCTTTATGAATCTGTTCTTATTTTTAACTTTGTCTCCTCAAGATAGCGCTATAATCTCCTGGTAAACCTGATATCTCATTTCATTTGCTCTGGGAGCATCCACATCCTTCCCAGTGCATTTCTAAATTCTGAGATTTGGCAAGATGGACTTATATCCTCACTCTGGGGTAACTTCTTGCAGAAAGTTTAAGCAACTAGAATTTGTCTTTCTATGCTTCCTTTTCAGTACTCTTCCTCTTTTCCCCCCAAGAGATGGATAACCACTAGTGGGTGTGCTTCCTACAGGAAAACATAAACCTCATAATGAAGAAAGAACAGTGGTTTTAAACCCAGTTGTCACTTTCCTCCTTTGGAGGCATGGTAGGTTAGATGGGAACGAATAATCAGAAGGGAATTAATATGGAATGGCCGGCCTTGAAGGAGAATTTCTGCACTGTAGGTGACTGATCAACACATGTCAAGACCCAACCTTTTGGTTCATAATTTTAGACTATAATAGTTTTGTATCCCTAGGCTTCCTGTCTTACAAAATATATATTTCATAAACAGCACCCTCCTTTATAACACTAGCATGTGGTTACCATACTTTCAGAATGCTATAAATTCCAAAACCTATACAAGTCTAATAGGAAATATCAGGGCAAGAGGTATTCATTTAGATTTAATGACAGGTTCTGGAAATTAAGAGCGGTCTCATATTTCAGGCTAAGATTGTGATTTTTACAATCACAAAAATCAGAAAGAAATGATGAAAAGAAAACACATCACAAGAAACCATACCAAGGTCCAAAGTGAGCATTTGAACGGAGATCCCACAGGTGGTGGGATTTGTTGACACCATCTCTAAGCTTGCCTTTTACTTTAATAACATGGATATCAGCAGCATTTCCTGAAGCACATCAACTACCCACAAGCTCTCTGACACTTGATCATCTATGTTAAAAGAGAGAGAGACAGAGAGAGAGAGAGAGAGAGAGAGAGAGAGAGAGAGAGAGAGAGAGAGAGAAGGCAGTATCAAATGATTCCAGTCATTGTGGGGGAAAATGAAGATTTCTGTAGCAACTGAGAGAAACTCTGATTTTTTCAGGAGGACAATAACATAGCAGAGTTCTCTTCATTCTTTACAATCAGTGGCCAAGGAAGGTTTCTCTCAACTACAATCGTCACCTCTGCTTGCTCTGGCCCTTGGGACCTCATAGTGCATTGACTTTCTGTATCAACGCCTTTGGCTCATTTCTGAAGGATCCATCCCACCACTTACGACCTGATTTCATTATATTCTGCATATCCCATTATTTTCCTCCCATAGTCAGAGAGTGGGAATTGAAATGGTATAAACTACTGATTTCTGTGCTGGGGAATAAAACAGTTGGTAAATACAAGTACAACAAACATGCACACTCGAGCTCAATCCTCAGAACTCATAGGGAGAAAAGAGAAGAAAAAAATAAAGAAAAGAAAATCCAGACATGACAGCACATACTTATAATCCAAGTTTTGCAAAGGTGGCTACCAGCAGACTTCAGGGACTAGCTGGTTGGTCAGCCTGGCCTACTTGTCAACCCTTGGCCGGTGAGACAACCTGTCTCACCAAACCAATTATTGAACACCTGAGTAGAGATCTCCAAGGCTAGTTTCTGGCATTTACATCCAACAGCATGAGTGCATATACCCTGCATACCCCTTCACACACACACACACACACACACACACACACACACACACACACACACACACAGGGTTGAGGTGGGGTATATATATAAATCACCTTAGGTTAGCAATCTTGGTATTATGAAAGCTGAAACATTATAATATAAATGTGACAAATGATTGGTGAAGAAAGTATATTCATGCTATTGTTCTTCACTCAGTTTCTAAATAAATCCTTCAACACACAGGGTTTTATATGAAAGAAATCAAAGTGACAATGTAACCTTGCTATTACAATTGCCTATATGGGAAAACGAATGATTTATTAAGATGGAAAAGTCATTGCAAACTATCTTAACAAGTGTCATGAGCCAGTGCTGTACTTAGTCTGCCTGCTTTTCTAGAGTTTACTTGCAATAACAGGACTTTTAGTTTGGATTAAATTGTTTTCCTTGTGATCATGCTTGATCATACAGCTTGACTGCCCTCTTTGAGCAAAGGTAGCTACTAAAAGCGGCTGTGCTCCCTTCTCCTCCAGGGAGAATATGCTATAGTTCTTAGCAGCCTAATGCAACTGTCTGCCAGCAAAGGGTTTCTGGTAAATGCTATTTATTCCCACTCAATTAAAGTAAACGGATATTTATTGAGCGCCACTGTACATAAGACAGAAGTGTTGCAGTAATGCAGTCTCCAGCCCACTAGGATGCAGACCCTTGGAATGTGCTTCCTTCCAAGCTCTGCACTCAGGGAAGTCATCCAAGAGTACCCCTAGTCTGGTTCCCTTTGAATATTTATACAATTACAATTACTTTTGATGCTTTGTTGGATAATAGAAAGTGCCCTAAACAGAGGGCCTTTGCCCTCTCTCACTGATGTAAAATACAAGCTTAGAATATCTCAAATGCTTTTACAGATACAGGCCACAAGCATCTTGTTCACAAGAGCTGATAGATAACGATTTGAATGCAATACATCATTACCATGGCTGATGGACTTTCGATGAAGAGAAGATGTTTACACTATTTCCTACTAAGGAATCATAACTATAAACACAGGCAATTAAATTTCATGGATACCTAGCAAATGAGTTTATACGTTCTATACATCTGAAAAAGACATGATCAGGTCAACAATGAGACTTATTGAAAGTATTAAAAATCTGCTTCAGCATCTCTCAAATACAAGGAAGACTTATTTAACAAGCAACTTTCTCCATCTAATTCTTCCTTGTTCTCCTCATTGGGATGTCTGATATAGGCTCTGGGGACCTCTGGCCCACTTTGGAAACAATTTCATTGAAAATGTCATATATATTTGTGTCAATGAGGATACAAAAAATAGCAGGATCAATATTTTCATGACTCTAAAGATGTAACAAATCTAATTTGTTCTAGCTGTTAGCAATCACAGTTTTATTTTTAAGCGGGGATTGATAAACATGTCAGTGAAACTTTGTAAGTCTTTGTTGTATTGACATATATGCTAAAATGCACACAATAATCCCATAAAGTGATAACCTGGTCTAAGCTCATGACCAGGTTAAAACTAGACCATTTTCAAACTAGATTCCATTTTAGAATTTACTGCAGATCATCATGGGCAGCATCTGTGGTGGAATATGCTGTCACAGTGGGTAACAGAAAAATACAGATGGCTCAGAAAAGGACCAGAAAGGGGACATGGACATAATACAGGATACACTTACAAAAAGAACTTCCTTTAAAAACGAATAGAAGTCTCCAGAACAAAAGCTACTTTGATTGAATTCTATAAAACCACATGATTAGCTCTCCTAATTAGGAAGCCTGAAATCAAGGGCATCCTGGAATTAATTTTATTCTGCCTCTTACTATTACATTCGGGGACAATGTTCTGAGACCCTAATCCCTACAATGCTCTCTCTGTCAGCCTTTTCATACCACCTAGGGGGTAAAAAGCAGTGCTTCCTTTCCCAATTACCAGACATGGATTTCCAATATGAAAACCCCTCTTTCCCCATGTCCACATTAATCACCCTTCACCAGTCAAACTTATGAGTCTCTCTTCCATGTGACTTTCCTCAATAGGCTTCTCAAACTCCAGGTAGACAAGTCTGTTTACTCTTCAGTCCCATCTTTAGACTTCAGAGGGATTTTCTAGCTTATTTTTGTTGGATGATATCAGAATCAAAGGTCATGCACACAGTTCAAAAGAGAAGAAATCTCAATGTACCTGTCTTACCCTGCGCATCACAACCCCCCTTCAGTTCTAACATACATCACTTTCTTTACAAGTTAAAAGAACAAATTAAAAATAGAATAAATTCAGCATCCTTTCCTGCACATCTAGTTATAAGCTGTTATTTGAGGTTCTATTGTTGGCTAAAGAAAACACAAATTTTTGGTAGGTTTCTAACTAATCTTCATTATTTGGCATTTGATCTAAAACAAAATCATTTCGACCTCAGCTTATTTCACTCTAAGGCCTGTACCTTGAAATGTTAATTGTTATTACAGTCTTTACCAGGGTGTGAAGTATAATCATGTTTGGCAAACAAATGGTTATGAATAATTTAAAAATCACTATTTTAGTCACCCAAAGTGACAATGTGCTGTGCTTTTCAAAGCTCAGTTGGCTAATTATACGGCATTGAAGAGTCCTCCTTGTATCTCTACAATGGATTTTATGGCTAAATTTATTGAAATATTTCTTCTTTGTTGTCGATGACATAGCTGCTTTTCTCTTTCTAACTCTTGTCTATGTAGACAGGAAATCAAGTTGATAATGTCTCCTGGATCATAACAAGCTCATCTATTTGCAGTGGTAAAGATCTGTGGTAACAGCAAGGGCCAACTGAGTGCATGTCAGATGTGCTGCCTGGTCCCAAGACAGCAGGCAACATGAAAGAAAAAAGCCAAGTTCAAGACCTCACCAAGGACAACAAGCTGCACTGCCAGCCGCCCAGCTGAGTGACACCGAGGCTGTAATGGAACATTACTTGTTGAGGTAGGCACACATGAAATATTAATTTCCTGGATAGTCTGCATTTGCATAGCAATGCTAAGTTCATCTCCTTGGCTTGTTCTGCCCTCAATTAGCAATTCAATTGTTATACCTGAGAGTTGGGAAAGAAAAGAGAAGATCTGTAGAAAATTTCCCCCTGGAAACCATAACACCAGAGATGCCTATCATTAATTTAATCAGAAACCTTGAGGCAGGAGGCTAGAGCAATCTGTTAAGAAAACATTTTCTAAAATGAGAATTGTTCCCATTTCAATTAGGGTCTTGCTCTCTGTTTTTCTCTTAGAGATGTTTTATTTCTCTCTTCCCTCTCCCCCCTCCCTCATCCTTACTGATTAGATCTGCAACCAGGCAGGGGGGCTGGAGTTTCACTAAAGAATGCTTTCCTGAGACCTGACAATTTTGTAACAGCATCCTTTCCCCCAACATTTGCAACTGACTTTTTAAAAATAACATCTCAATTAGTTGAGACCCACTGTGCCAAAGATAAACTCCTTGTATCTCAACGAGCAAATATTCCAGAGAGAATGGATTTGGCTCTATAGTGAGCATGATAACACACTGTTCTCTTTGTAATTAGTTTTCTACATACAGCTGCCTGTGAATGGATCTGCAGTGTCTGTGTGTTTGCCCACATGTGTGCGGTTAGGTACGTTTCCTCTCCCAGATGCATGGAGAAAAAAAAAAAAAGCAAAACAACAAAGAAAGATTAAGACTATAAGGAAGGGCATGGAGGGGAATATTTTTTGAAAACGAGATCCTAGGGAGAGCTATACAGTATACGAATATCAAATAATCAGTTTCAGAGTCTTAACTGTACTGATTTTGAAATCCCAAGAGAGAGATTATTATGAGCTCTACATGTGGTGGTTGGGGGGCTGTCTCTTCTCAGAGATGCTCCCCCTGCACAGATCTCAAGGAACACTTTATTAATGCTGACTAGTCTTCTGACAAGCTCCGCTGCAGTGATGACATTCTATTTATGAAAGGATAGTAACTTCTCTAGAGAGTTCACTTACTAGAAATCACGTGAGTATCTGGAAAGGAATTTGACTTGGGAATTTGAGGGAGAAAAAAAATCAAATAAAACCAAAACAAACAAACAAACACAAAACCCACCACCACCACCAGCAGCAGCAAGAAAAACTACATCTGGAGGCAAGCTTCCTGGACTATGTTTATAATCTCAGCCCTTAGTCAGTACGCTGAGACAGGAGAGCTGCTGCAATTTGAGCCCAGTCTGGGCTGCCCAGGGAGTTATACCTTATTTTAAGCTACTGTTGGAACCTTTTGATAGTATATACAACTTCAGTATGGACATTTGTTCCAGAATCCATTGTCTTCCCCAAACCTGTCTTTACCAACTTCTTTCAGTAGGTTTCTCTATAGAGGGAGAGGCAAGTTGCCTGCTCTAGACTCACGATTTCAGTGTAGCTATATTTTAAGCATTCATATCACTAACCACAGAACTAGAAAGTGAAGAAATGGTTCTATTCACGAACCACTACAGGATCTAGAAAATGCTGTCAATGAAATTTATTCAGAAGGCATTTATTCTTATCTACTACCTTTGCACCCACATTAATACCTCTTAATAATTTTTATCTTTTTAAAAATTTACACTTTATTTTATATGCCACTCATGTCCTCCTCCTACCCAGGAACCATGCCCTTCTACAATCCTTCCCCCATCCCTTTTTTCCCCTTTTCTTCTGAACAAGTGAGATCCCTGGGTTTCCCCCCACCCTCAAGTCTCTGGGAGTATAAGCACTTCCTCTTCCACTAGGGCCAGACAAGGCAGCATAGCTAGAAAAACATATCCCCCACACAGGCGACAACAGCTTTTGGGATAGCCCCCACTCTAGTTGTTTGGGATACACATGAATACCAAGCTGCACATTTGCTACATATGTGCAGAGAAACCTAGGTCCAGCCCATGTATGATTGTTGGCTGGTGGTTCAGTCTCTAGGATCACCAAGCATCAGGTTAGTTCATTCTGTTGGTCTTCCTATGGAGTTGCTATCCCCTTAAGAGATTCAATTTCCTAAGTTTTCTTAGAAAACTGGGAATAGTTCTACCTCAAAACCCAGCTATTCCAATTCTGGGCATATACCCCAACTTGAGACCAATCCTGTGGGCAAGCACTAATTTCTGACACTATTAATGATACTCTGTTATTCTTGCAGTCTAGCATGGCTGTCCTCTGAGAGGCTTCACTTACCAACTGACTCACACAGATGCATTCACCCACTGACAAACAGTTAATGGAGCTTGGGGACTCTTGTGGAAGAATAGGGGGAAGGATTGTAGCCTCAATGGGATAGGAACTCCACAAGAAGACCAATAAATTTTAAGTTTAAAATTTATTTGACATTGGGAAACAGGAATACCAAAATGATGCTTTAGAAAGATTTAGAAGAGAGGTCTCTTAAAATATAGACCAGACTTTCCAAAATATAGGAAGTATCAGACTTTACAAAGCAGAGTACATCCATGTATACTGCTAAGGGGAACCAGTAAGGATCTTGTATATGCATGTTTTTGTACTGGTGTGGTAAAAATCAGGCTTTTGAAACATTAGAGTAAATGTTCTCCAACACCTCAACTATCTTGTAGACTTAAGGCACAACAGTAGTGAAAGGGGCATTTTAGCATAGTTATTGTTGCTTCTAGAACTAAGAGAAATGAACTTAACAGTTTAAGTAGGAATATGTAATCTCTCCATAAATATTAAATGTTAAATAAAAAGGCACAGTCTATATTCCAAAAGGCTGCTATGTATAAAAGGAGTAATCACAAAGGGCTCTATTTTTATTTCTTCTGGTTCACATTTTCTTTTATCATACTGAAATGATAAGAAACCTACTGAGTGACTTGCTAGTTCAAAGAGATGAAAATAGATAAATAATAAGGAATACCTCCTGATCACCCTAGTATACACATAACAAACACACATGCATACACACATTCACACCTGCATGCACACACGCACGCACACACGCATTGCTCCACAGGGTCTTCACATATACTGACTTCTCATGTATTTCAACAACTCACATATTTCACTGGCTTTAGAAGTACTGAAGGTCTCAGTGCTCTTCATATTTTTCTAGGTGCAATAACTATTTTCTAAGTGTATTTTTTATATAACAGGCCTTTAGATAGTTTAACTCGGGAACAGCAATGTCCCCAAACTACAAGAAAATATGATCCAAACTCAGGTGCTTTATGCCATGGTACTAGCTTATGTCCATAGGACGAGGACAATCCGGATGAGGCTTAGGGGAGATGAGGCACCAGCATTCATGTCCACTATATGACTTCAGTCTTCCAGTTTTTCCTTTTTAGAATGTCTGGTTTGGAAGGAACAGAGATGGGTCATCACTTAAGAGTGCTAAATGTTATCTCATAGGACAAGGGCTTGGTTCCTGTGCTTTATCAAGCAGCTTACAACTGTCTGTCACTCCAGCTCCAAGGAATCTGATACCCTCTCTTCTGGTTCCTGTAGGTATGTGCATATGTGTACATATGCACAAGTTTTCTCTCTCTCTCTCTCTCTCTCTCTCTCTCTCTCTCTCTCTCTCTCT
>JANHMN010000001.1:17062271-17097136 GCA_030674055.1 Rhabdomys pumilio
CTCTCTCTCTCTCTCTCTCTCTCTCTCTCTCTCTCTCTCTCTCTCTCGCTCTCTCTCACACACACACACACACACACACAAACATACACACATGCATAGGATGTGTTTACATGTACATGAAAGAGAGAGAGAAAGAAATAAGTTTTAAAATGTATAACTTAACTTGAAGTTGTAGGACCCTATACTTTTTATCACTCTATTAATTCTATTCTCAACGTTTCAAGTTGTAAAACGATGCTGTGTCCTGCATTCTAGATGTTCAGTTTTGGAAGGATATTTGAGGCCATGAATCCAGACTCCCACTTTCTAGTAAGGAATCTATTACATAACAAATATGAATCCTTCCAATGAAGGAGACAACCCAAATGTCACACATATGACATTAAAAATACAGTTACTAGAAATTCTTTTTGTTAACTTTATCTGCCCACAGATTTATATAAGTAATTAAGGCTAATATGCAAAGTTTTGGAAAATACAGGAGTAATAAAAACAAAAGAATGTTACTTCAACTGTTTAAAATATTCTTAGCAGTTATTTTTTAATATATATATATTCAAATTTGACAATTGAATATTAACCTAGAGATACTTTTTAAAATATGTATTATGGATATTAATCCATATCACCTTCATCGTTGAATGAGGTTTTGCTAATTTTATGCTCCTTCAAATTTTAACTACGTTATGCTTTAAGAATTTTAAGTAATCCAGCTATTCTGTCTCATGGATATTAACATCTACTTTAGCAATTCCTTCATTTAATTTATATATTTTAGCTCTAGAATATACTAAATATTTATTTCTGCTATTTTTTCTGGTTTTCTCATTATTCCTCATCTCTATCTCTGTAATGCATTTGTTACTTATTCTGATACATAGAAACCATACACTTTGTGGACCCTTACAAATGATATATTTTTAAATAATTGGTCTTCAAGCACTTGAAACCTGTTGGAGTTTTCATTATCACCTGTTAAAATCACTAGAGTTTTTTGCCTTATTATTTTATGTGACCAGTTGTATCACAAAGTTATTGTTGTTTTGATCTGTTTAATTCAGGGGTTTAAAAACTGTCTCTCCCTATGGTCTCAAATATATTTTTTTTTCTAGAACCATGATGTTGACAACTGAACACAACTTTTTAAAATGTACAGTTTAATTTCACACATCCCAAGGCAGAAAATTCATTATTCTACAAGTGCAGCTAATATAAAATTGGTTGTTGGCCATAGCATCATTACCTTGGCCCATATTCAACATACACTTAACTATGTCTCCCAGATCATTTTCATATGAATCATTTGGGTCAGGCCCAATTCTCTGAAAATATCAGCAATTAATCTGCAAGCATTTCATCTGTAGACCAGTGTGGATGCCTTTGACTCATGGGCTGTCTTTTACTGGTGATTGGGTTTCTTATTTAAATAAGATTATTTTGTTATCTAGAATAATAGAAAAAACTCAATAGATACTTTAATCAGAGTACTAGTTTAAAGTGTATGGAAACTGGGGGCACTACTCAATAAGCCTTCCTCATAAACATTCAACCACTAAATACCTTAGACATATGATGTTCATGCTCTGAGGCCTTCCTTTAAATCACATACTTACAGAGTGGTGATAGGGATTTCATGGGAGGCCTTAGAGAATACTGAGAAACAAACTTAAAATGGCCAGATTCTAAAAAGGGTTTCAGGCACCAAAGGGGCTGTGGAAATCACTTTTTTCCCCCTTGCAAAGTCCTTTGTGATCTTAAGCTCATCTATTCAGAGGAAAGGTCAAGTGGGAAAACCCAGCAATTCTGCTTTCCCACAAAGCTGTTGCAGTTTTCTGTCTCCTGACAGCCATCACTGGGAGTCTATTATCCACCATTCTGTTTACAGCACCACCCAGATCCTTAACTGGAAACCCACTAAACTGCTCCTGCCTTTCATGGGCTGCCTAGCAGCTCCTTGTAATGGCTTCATGTTTTACATCTTAAAGCTTTCTCCCCTTGCTCTGTTTGTTTAAGGAGGGCAATTTGAGGAAGCAGGACTACCCTAAACAAGCTTTTCACTACTCTGGAGACCAAATGCAAACTAATTTGATAATCAAGGTCCCTTCCAGTTCATTAGGTGCCCCTTTAAAGTAGCAATTTGATGGCATGACTGAAACCATTTTCAAAGACTATCTTAGGATTTGATATCTACTGGATGAAACTCTCTATGTCTTCACTTTAAGTAACAGTAGGTTTTTTTTTTTTTTTTTTTTTTTTGGCAAAGAACAGAGCATTTGTATTTGTTCTGGAATGTTTCAGACCACAAGCTGGTCTACAGGATGTGGATAAACACACACACACACACACACACACACACACACACACACAGAGAGAGAGAGAGAGAGAGAGAGAGAGAGAGAGAGAGAGAGAGAGAGATTTTCTTTGTCTCCAAACTCCTTTAGATTAACCTTTTTGTGCTTTTTATGTTCCTGATCCAGTTCAAGAACTCAACTGTAAAGACATGAAAACCTTTTCATTTTAAATTGATAGTTATCTAGCAGGTTAAAAATTCAAAGCTCTTATTTTCCACATTCAATGGAAAAAAAGAAAAGAAGAGATAGCTTCCTCTGACCAGTCTATGAGACAGCTGCTTAAAATGTGTTTGCATGTTTACAAACTTTGGAGCATGGCCAAAGAAGCTCCTGAAAGTTCAGGCCCAGCCAACATCATAAGATCAAGCTGAGTTTAGCTGGTTTATTGTTTGTCTCATTTGCAGTACATATTCTCTTGCCAATGATTAACCAACAATATTTGACACATGTAATTTAACATATATATTCTTAAGCAAGATATCAAGTAACAGATAACTGAAACCTGAATGACAAACGAGTTCTCAAGCCTTTTAGAGACACCAAGACTTAAATACTTATCGCTGAAAGAGCCATGCTCTACAATCAAAACATATGACTATCTGGAAAAGCTGGACTATAACTGTATAGATTGTCAGTGAATAGGGGCAATCACAGAGGAATGGATGAGGAAGCAAATAACAGAGGGTTTCAACATTGGCATTAAGGATGCATATGATTCTAAAACAGTGATGCCATCGTACATTGTACCTTTGCCAAAAAATCACAGATGTGTATGATACCAGAAATATCTTAATAAAATATTTCAGTGCTGGTCTGAACTAATGTATCTGTGCTTCAAGTAAGGAGTGTAGTGGTTAGAGATACATGATGGTCATAGGAGGGCATGCATGCATAGGGCTGGGCGTGGCTGTGGAATCTTTGGTCTTGATTGTGGTGCCACCAAAAATTGCTGTAAAAAAGAACAGACGTCTGTAAAGCTCCAGCTTTCATAGTAACTTCATATTACTAATGGTTTGATAACATTTAATGAGTATCCTGATATTATTTTTGCAGAGCACATGGGAATATTTACCTACTTAAATTTCAAATAAAATGTTTTTTAAATAATGATTAAAATATCTAGTTTTGCTTTTTATTCTCTAAATAAAGAAAAGGAAAGACATATAAACATATATATAGCCAATAAAACCTAAATACTACCACATAATATTAGATCAACAAAGGGATGTTTGTCCTAACTCCATATTAGTGTTCTCTAATATTTATGATTAAAAGTCAGTAAGGAGAGTAGCTCAGGAGCAGTTGCCTTCAGATAAAATATCTTCATTCACTTCTCATCCTTCCTGGCTTTTGTTTGTGTACTTTGAACAAAGCACTACTTTTTTCCAGTTTTCTATGCATTTGCACTTAATTTATTCTTTTGCATATGCACTCGCCCTACCACCCACCAGTTTCTCAACTGCTACAGGGATAACTCTCTCTTACACAGCTTCGGTATTCTCTCCACTCTCCGCTCCAAAACACTGACAGTTCAAGGTCTCCCTTGTTCATCCTGGTACCACTCAATATGAATGGTCCACAGGCAGATGTTTCTGACATGCATCTAATACAGGCACCGGAATCACATCAAAGGCTTGTGAAAAGAAAGATTTCTGGTTCCCACAGTGTCTCACAGAGTAGACATTTTGAGAAAGATGGCTGAAAAAAAAAATCAATATGTGAAACTTCTCAAGCAATATAGAGATGTCCTAAGGTCAGAACTGATAGAGCCGACTCTTAAAAAGGGTAAAACAAATTACATCTACATTAATGTTCCTAAATTATCAAGAGAGCAATGTGGGGGGGGGTGGAGTCACCCAAATGTGCCTTTTCAAGTAGACTATAGGTTTCTTGTGTAGGTCGAACATCTGTGCCTCTTAAGTTAGAATTCTCGAGAATTCCTCTTCTAACTTTAAATGTGAAATCATAACTTGTCTGTATCTGTTGCATTAGAAACCAGTTGAGGAGAAATAGACGTGTATGTGGCATGAGGGGGTAGCTGTGTGTGTGTGTGCCTGCCTGTATGTGTGTGTGTGTTAAAGAAAGCATTTTTAGAGGAGACATTTTAATTAACCCCAATTTAGTAGACAATGCTGAAGCACAGGGGATGTAAGACACTTCTGACCTACTGCCTCTTAGTTGTAATGATGATGATAAATGAGGCTGTATCCTGGGTCTAGAAATACTCGCCACAGGCATGATTTCTGAACAACTTCCCTCATTTCTCAATGCCCCATATTAAGTAATAATGATGTTAAACACTAGGATGTGTGTTTGTGTGTGTGTGTGTGTGTGTGTGTGTGTGTGTGTGTGAGAGAGAGAGAGAGAGGGGGAGAAAGAGACAGAGAAAGAAAGAAAAAAGAATCAAAAGGAAAGTAAGGAAAAGGAGTGAACTGAAATAAATACGGCATAGTTCAAAATGCAAATGTTTTCAAAACCAGTGAAAATAGTGCATAAAGGAGACTACCCTTCAAGGCTAGTTCTGCCAGCAGCACTGGTGTTTCCTCAACAAATCTGGTGCAGATATCTGGGTTTTAATTAGCAACGATGCTACTCTAACATGAATCCTGACAGTTCTCATAGATTCAGTCTACTTGCCCTCATTATGAAAGTCTGTCTTCATCATTCCTACAGAACCATGGATCTGAGCACAGTAGCTCATGACAAAAATCATCTTGTTATTTTCTGTGTAACCTAAAGAATAAAAATAAGTTCTCTTGTAAAAAGCCCATGACATTTTTTTTTTTTTTTTTGGTTTTCAGAAAATGTGGCATAATCCTATAGCTCTCTAAATGCCAAATTATTTCTCCATGTGAGTCATAAACATTGTTTTTGGCATTTTGCCTACACCAAGAAAATCAGGGCTTTGAAGGCAATAAGCAAGTGACTTTATACAGAGCCTATTATAATTTCTCACCCCCTACCTTCTTAGAAAAGCAGAGTTCACAGTGGTCAGCCAAAATTCTGTTTAGGGCTGGAATAGACCAAGAAAAGCCACTCAGAAGTTTTTAGAACCAATTAAATACCCTTGATTTACTGATTTAATAAAGAAACTTTGTCTTCTGACCTAAAAGGGTCAATGAGAATAAATATCAACAAAAGGGAAGTGTTTTCATTGAAAACACAGGGAGGTTCTAATGTATGTCTGAGATGCACTCATTTATCAGTGGAATGCTGGGGCAGGAGGATAACAATTCATGCAGGAAAAGTCTTCACACAAGGCTGCTCACATTTTTACTCCAGACAGGTTAGAAGCTAAAATACCAAATGCACCAAGGCTCTTGGGCAAACTTCACTTTCTAAAAAACAGTGGCTCTTTCTTTCATGCCATTGGTCAGCTATGATCCTGAAAAATATATTTTACATAAAATCTTCTGTTGCTGGCTTATGAAACAAGTAGACTCCAATGTTCCTTTCCTTCTGCTGTACTGGTTAGTAATAGTTGGATGGATGAGAACTGAGGGTCTAGCCTACCACATTGGTCTTTACTCTTGAGCATGTCTCAAAATAATACATACACCCTCAAAGAAATCTGATCCTTTAAATGATGGGAAACTGTGCCAAAATTTGATGTGTTTTTCAGACTATCATACATCCTTATTTAAAAATAACAGTTACCTATTTCATAAAGTCATAGTTAAACATTACACTCATAGTATACTAAAACTATACCTCTTTTGGTTGTGGGTATGTTTTGCTACTTACATTTCCTTCTTGTTTTCATTTATGAGCATATTAGTCTTAGAAATATTTAGTCTTAGAAATATTTTATCGTGAACATCTTCAAACATGTAGAAAATCTGAAATATACAGTGAGCAACTGTACCTCTTTTACTGAAATTTTGTTAATAATGTCACTGTACCTGTACTTGCTTTTGTCAACACTTCTGTTACACTTTTATCACAGTTTAATCACACTTCCCATTCTTCTACCTAGCATTTTTATTTTTGATGTGTTTCCAAGCAAATCATATACATCAAAATATTTTCTTCTATCCACTTAAATATGCATACCATTAATAAAAATTCAGCATTTTATATAATAACTATATACAATATAACTCATTGAGCTTTATTCCACTGTACTATAACAATGACAATCTTGATCTAATTCCACATCTTCCATCAAGAATGATTAGGCTGTCACTGTTCCTTGACGCATAGCACTCACCTATATATCATAGTTAGCTGCATCATTTCCAGGCATACATGGTTAGAAGCTAAACCATCAAACACAAGATTGACACGAGATAAATTCATAATTCCTACAGCCCATGCACATTTCAACCTTCCTTTGCTATTCAACTTTGGCTCCCTTAGGGATAACCCGAGCTACCTGCCCACGAAGACAGTCTATTCAGTTACAGTTACACGATTATCAACACTTCAAACATACATGTGTTTGTTTTCGCTCAACATCTATGTTGAACTTTGCACACTATATAATGTTTCTGTGTAGTATCCTGTGCAATAAGTTTCATGACTTTATGGACTATATGTTCTAAATTTACTGGGTTACCCAACACAATGAAACACAGAAACAAAGACTAGAAGAATGTTCATGAAAACAATTTGCCCTCCCTCCTTGGGACCCTCTTTCCTGGACAGCACCTTGTCATTCTGTGGTGAATTCTGCATGTTTACATTCTCTTCCTCTCTGGAAAGGTTTGAGTATCAAACGCTTATTATTATTATTATTATTATTATTATTATTATTATTATTATTATGATGATTTTTACCAGAATATGAGGTAAACAGGGGACAGGGGAGAGTTACAAAAAGATATAACAGAAAAATGTCCTCGTCTACAGAAGTGGGGACAGATAAATTTGATAAAGGCTGAAAAGAGTGTTAGAAACTCAGGCAAGGGCATGCAATGTCAATCATAGAATGGAAATTTTGCCATTGAAAGTGGCCTCCAGGCTGAGGCTTGGAGTAGATCTTAGCCTTACTGTACTTCCTTCGCACACTAAATTCAGACCACCCTCTCTGTCATGTGTGAACTCCCTTTCACTTTTATCAGCGTGGACTGTGGAGCACTTTTCCCTGCACGGAGAAAGAGCTAGCAATAATAAGGCATCAGATGACACTCACTTGGTTTCCAGCAAGTAAAATCCAGGAAAAGTTCAAAGCTACGACTATATTATCTTTCTCCCCATTGGTCTCCTTCTTGAATATCCCACAGTGACTATGAAGTTTAAGCTCAAAGAACTTATTATGTTTCTACTCTGTGCAGTGGAGTCTGGCTCTAGAATATGAAAAGCATCGCCATGCAAGGGCCGCCAAAGCACTGAAGTCTGTCAAAGTTCATTCCCTACCAATATTTGTTAGCTTCTCTCAGAGGAGAAACACATCACAGGGGATTTTTTCTCTTGCTGAAAAATGTGCAAGAGGAAACAGGCAAGGCTGGATGCATTTTGTATCTCACCCTTGCACAAGTTCTATGTGTTCATTCACTTGCTAGGTGTTTCAGAAGGGCTCTGTGGTTGTTTGTACAGACTGCAGGAGAGCAGATGTTTCAGAGACAGATGATAAGAGATCAGACAAAAGAAAGATACTTCAAGGTTATGCCAAACAATGTCTGAATAAGGCTAGCCACTTGGACAAAGAGGAAAAGTTAGTTTTATATATCAGTGGATAGAAAAATAAAAATGCTGCCCTTTATCATTTGTATGATAATAATATTAGTAGATGGCTTTGCAATTTCCCCATAGAAACATGATTATAATTGCTGGTAACAAAATTAAGAAACCCATCTCTCAAATGTAATCAGCATGTTTTAAGTCTTCTTTTGAAAATGTTAATTCTCAATAGGGAATTATTTGAACGTGACATGAACTTCCTGTTTTGATTTGAGTCAGAAGCAATAAATGACTTCAGAAGATTAGACCCACTGAGCTTAACTATTTTGGAAAACACAAAGTGCATGCTCACAGGTTCAATCATGAATGGGAAATTTTAGTTTGCTACAGGTTTTTAGAGCCACACTCATTTGCAGGTAGTATTACAGTTTTCTGTTAGATTTCAGATAACTTGTCTTTGATCTCCTTATTATTTCATCTACGTTGTAGCTCTTCTAATGACTCTCATTGATAGGCACATAGCAGGACCCTTTCACGTTGAAATATACAGTGTTGTGGTATGTCATATTTCCCAAACATTTATACATACAAAACTTTTCCACCATTTAGCTGAGTTTTGTCTTGGGGTTAGAGCATCTGATTCAAATTTAAAGTGTTATTTCCCCAACTCTATTTCTCCAGAAAACTTGTAAGCTTTCATTTCATGATTCGAAATTCATGAATGAATTATGTAACATATATGTCTTCTTATAGCACAACTGAAAGTAATTACTTTTTTGCTATCTGTGTGATTTTCCCAAGCTCTTCACTCTAATTTACAAGTGCCCTACAACAAACAGAATGGGATTATTTAAATTTAATCAGTTAAATAGAAGCGTTTTCTCTTTAATATCATTTACCAAGGTTTTATATTTGAAGATTTAGCAATGATTATGGGGATAAGAAATCAGAATTTCTTTAGTGGAAGGAGAAATCCAAAGAGCACACTGACAGAAACAAGCATTAACAGGTCTATTAAAAGTAGGAGTCACTGATGGTGTTCTTTGTTGTCTGAGACGACAACCCTCAAATATCTAATAGTACCCATAATCTATTATATTCTTTTAAATAAGCATTAATACTTCTTTGGACACACTATAAAACATTCTTCAGTGTGAGCCAAAGTAAAGAATACTATAGTTATTTAACTGAAGGTGTTCGTAACCACAGTGACTATACAAGTAAAGTAGTCTACTGCAAAGATACACAGTAAAACTGATCACAGAACTTTCTGAGGATGAGGGGTCTACTGCAAAGATACACAGTAAAACCGATCACAGAACTTTCTGAGGATGAGGGGTCTTGATTTCTGTTGTAATTGTTTGAGGCAGCTGTCTTTCTAGACATGAGACATGACCCTATAACAACAGGCCCAAGTTTGTTTTTATTAATTAACTCTAGAAGTAATTCAGTTAACAAATTTCAAGATACTGCCAACACACACACACACACACACACACACACACACTTACTGATACCATATTACTAGGATGGTGTCAGTGGTCCTATAACTTATAGAAATATAGAATAAGTTTGCAAACTATTGTGAAAAGAGTATCAGGAAGATGTTACTAGGCTCTATATTTTTATTTTGCTCTGTATTTTTAGAATAGAGGCAACAGCACGACGTTAGAAATAATTTTTGACAGAATTTCATGGTTTATGCATTTTCTGTATATGTTTTCTGTGGCATGTATCATGAGATTTTCATAAGGCTTTGATGAGGGTGTGAAATACTTTTGAAGGCTTGTAAACTCTGAGTAAACTGCTTTTGTCAGATTTGGATTTTTGCTTGCCTATTCTTTTTTGTAAAAGAAAAAAAGAAAAGAGAGTTAACACAAAGCAGCAGGTCTGCAGCTTTCCCAAGGAAATAAAAGGAAAAGTACCTGACAGAGCAAATCCAAACCAATTAAGCAGAACAGAAACAATTTTACAGAGAATAAAGGCATAGCTGAATATCAAATATAGATCTAATATCGATGCAAATAAATCATGCAGCTCTAATTGTGAGATTTACATAAGTGTGTCATGTCATTTCTAATATAGTCATATTTTATCTAATATTAAAATTCATATTTAGATGACCCTGTGTATTTGAATTAGTGTTGTTTCATCATCTTAGTTCTTTCTGTGCAATCTAAGATTCTCAATAATTAGAAAATTTAAAGGATTTTAAATTACTCAGGTAAATATTTTTATTAACTAATGATTCATAAGCCATAGTACCATACACATAGAAACCAAATGCCATCCTCTTTATTGATAACAAATTGAATGAAGGCCACCTAGGAGAAGGAGTAGGCAGAGCCATGTAAAGTAAGCTATGTAATATTTAGTAGAAGAGTTAGCCCCTTTTTCATGTATCTACTTGACAGAAGAAGAGAATATAGAAAAACTATTGATTATTTTTAGTAGATATGGTTTCCCTTATTGTATAGGAAGTAGATCTCAAGGCCTATCAGTGACCAAAAAAACCATAGTTAGCCTTCCTTTTATCTTGCAACTTTGAAGGACTGTTGAATATGCAGGAGCCACTCATTAGGATAAAGATCTGTTACCTTAATGGAGCATCAAAATTTATTGCTCTTTCCTTAACAAAAGAGGGGTTCAACTCAGTATAATTTAATTAAATACTTTTGCAGAGCCAATAGGAGGATGGGTAATGACGTTCCAGAGTCCTTCTCAAAGCCCAGAATCTCAGAATAATGACATCTGCACTAGTAGCTGTGTATAGCAGCAGTAGACATAAAAAGTCATAGACAAAGGTAAATGTGGCATACTTTCACTTCCTAATTTATTACTGATCTATAGGGAACCACCTTCCTGCATAGCCATGACAAAACCTATTGTGAGAACTGTTCCTCCAAGTGTCTATGGATATAGCTACCATTCTATGTTCAGAGCTCTGCAGATGTCTCTCAGCACACTAAAATGTTGTCTCAGTTAGAAACGCCTCAAACGGAAGGTGGATCCGGATCTCAAATTAGTCACTTCAAAGATGAGCACTGGTGGAAATCAAATAGCTGGGAGAACTGTAAGCCACATTCTTTCTTCATTTTTTACTATTAAAAATTTAGGGTCCTACATGAAGACCAAGCTGCACAACTGTTACATATGTGTAGAGTGCCACCCCACACATGTTTTTGGGTTGGCAGCTCAGTCTTTATGAGCCCTTATGGATCCAAGTTAGTTGATTCTGTAGGTTTTCTTACAGTGTTCTTGACTTCTCTGGATCCTTCAATCCTTCCTCCCCTTGTCCACAAGATTCCCCAAGCTCCATTTAATGTTCAGCTCTGGGTTACAAGCATCAGTTTCCATCAGTTGCTGGGTGAAACCTCTCAGATGACAGGTATGCTAGGCTCCTGCATTCAAGTATAGCAGAGTATCATTAATACTGTCAGTGGTGGGCTCCCTCTCTTGGCATGCATCTCAAGCTGAGTCTGTCATTGGTTAGTCCTTTCCTCAAATTTTGCTCCATCTTTCACACCAGCAAATCTCATAGGCAGGACAAATTGTGGACCTAAGGTTTTATTGCTGGGTTAGTGTCTCAATCTCTTTTTTGGAAGTCTTGCCTTGTTACAGATGGCTGGTTCAGGCTCTGTATTCCCTATTGCTAGAAGTCTTAGCAGAGGCTGTCTCTGATTACATTGTCTACCATAGGATCCCTTTCCCCTAACTGAGCTCCCTCAGGTAGCCGCAATAGAAAATGCCCCTAGTCTTATTGCAATTTGATAAAACAAAGCTGACTGATATTCATGGGAGGCCTCCCATTTTCCGAGGAGAAGTGGGGAGGGGAGAGGAGATGAGAGGAGAATATTGGAAGAAAAGGAGGGAGAGAAAGCTGTGTTCAGGATGTGAAGTGAACAAACAACTTAATCAATTAAAAAGCAGGAAAGAAAAGAAAACCTCCTAAAATAACCATATTAACATTTTGCAGTGCCACTAACAAGAATAAATTCCAGGGACTTGACAAGGGCAAAGGTCCCTTCTCACTATGTGACAATCATTTTCTTGAAGACATTCTACAAATATATTAATTACAAAAACATCTTAACCAGGTATGCTTGGTTATACCTAGTACAGGTAATTGTAGTTCTTATATCCTTCCTCCTGGATGGTTTAAAACATCTGTAACCATAAGTTTTACAAACTATTTCTCATTAAACTTGTCAACAAGAAGCAACACAATATACTACTGTCTTGATTAATTTACTTGTAAAATTTGCAGATAAAATTGCTTCTTCCAGAAGATATTTAATTTTCCAGATATAAGCCATTAGATACCTTCCTCTCTTTCTTGTTATCCATAAACAATGAGCTTTCTTAGTAATCACCAGAGGTCCATTAGGAAGTTGTAGGCCATCCCTAATGCTCAGTGTCTTTCCCTCTCCTCAAGTATGCATACGATGATAGATGATATATGGTTACTTTGTTTTAATCTTTAAATCTTCGAAACTCTAACAATGAGACTCTATCTTTTTCAGCCCTGTTGTGTAGCAGGAAAAATTATACCCTGGGTGCATTATCCACGTTCATAGGTCAAAATCAGCTTTTCTTCCTTCCTTTACCAATAAGCATTCTATTATAAATAGGCTCTTCACCAAGACTAGCCCCAACAAATAGAGATGAGTAATAAAACAAGCCAGGCTGCTAGAATGTAAAAGATTTATAAGGAGGTCTTGCACGGGCAATAAGAACCAGAGTTCAGAGGTCTTCTGAATCATACACAGGATGAAAAATCAGAGTCATTTAGCAAAACTGTGATACTTTAGTTTTCTGTGTTTTCTCTCTTTTTGTGTTTTAAGAAAAAGTAAACTTTGAGTAGTGGAGACACATCCTCTGAGGTATCTGATATGGAGAACATCATAAATGCAGAGAGGATGCTTTTGAGCAACAGGAGGGAAATACTTTCTCAAATAAAGTTGAATGTTAATTGAACTGTTGGCAGAGTCACATCACATATTTGTCAGTTGATGAGAGGTTGAATATGTAATTAAAACTTTATTATTATTATTATTATTATTATTATCATTATTATTATCATTATTATTATGACATTTACCAATATGTATTCTGTGAAAGGCTGGATGTAATATAGAAAACTATATATTTGAGAAGAAAAAGTATCCTGAGGTCAGATAAATGCAGAAGATGTTGTCATCTCAGGTCTGTTTAAATGGTGGACACATCTACTTAGACTAGCACAAACACTGAAAACTATAATGCTGATCTTACCTTGGAAGTTTCCTGGCACCATTCTTACCCTAACCCCTTCAAGAGGCTGAAAGGTTAGCGGACAGAAGGAGAAAGGCTGCAGACCAGACAAGTGACGAATCCATTTTACTGAAGCTCATGTTTGTTTCCATCTGTGGTCCAAGCAACTTTTCTGACCTGTGCTTGGTAATTATAATCTCATCTGCTGTTGCTAGATCTTCTTTCCATCAGGGGTTCTGCCATTCCTGTTTTCTGCATGCAATGGAACTACACTGCTGTGCTCCTGCATAGTTATGGTAACATCACAGAGAGGCATTCATTCTGTTCTGTGAGTATTGAGACACCTGATAGTGGTGCACAAGTATTATAAACGAAGAAATGAGTTTCCTCAGTGGGAAGTGACTTGTGTTCTCTATAGTCACTTGTCACTTTGTGTTCCTATGCTACAGTACTGGAGAACAAACAAAGTGGGAAAAAAGAGACATCACAAGTCAGTTACATCTCCAAAAACACTTGGCTTTGTGAACAAGAGCACATCAATGGAAATGGACCATTTTTTCATAGCCTTCACAAGGAATAATTTAGCAATAGTAGTGTGTCATTTGCCACAAAGAGCAGATATTAGTTTCTCTTCAATTCAGTATGCTTCTAACTATTTTTAATATTGGAATATTTTAATTTTAATTTTAAATTAAATTTAATTTAAAATATAAGCTATTAAAAAGTAACATCTATTTATTGTATGTATGTGTATATGCATGTGAGGTGGGGATAGGTGTACACATGTCACAGTCCAAGTGTAGAAATTGGAGGACAACAGGTAAGAGTCAATCCTTGCCTTTCTTCAGGTAGATTGAACTCCAGGAATCGAACTGAAGATTCCTGACTTGATGTCTGAACCATTTCCCTGGGTTTCTTCCTTAAGATTTTATGTCTGGATATACATTGTGCATAGTTATAATCTTCATGAAGGTGTTTTCATACAGATGATTAAGTGATTTTAACTAATAACCTTTTTGGAGACCATTTTACTGGTATTTTTTGTACAATAAAAATTTAAGGGTGTTGTGCAAATAGGTAATCTGCATTGCACAATTTCAAGGATTTTTTTTTTTTGATGGTGGTGATAAGTAAGAATATGCAACATCGAAGAAAACAAACTGCAGACTGCTGGTGTTCTTGAATCCCACTTGACATACCATGGCACAGCATAAGAAGTTCTCAGTGAGAGAGTAAAAAAAAAAAAAAATTAAATGATTCATCAAAAACTATAGATCTAACTGGTACTTTCAAAATAAACCCATAGTTTCCATCATTAACATAGTATAAAAATATTAAGAAATTTTAATATTGCTTGATTATTGATGACATTTTTATATTTTTCTGGGGTTATTTGAAGAACCTAGAAACCTTTCACAAATACCAAGTTCAAGCAATATTCAACTGTTTTTCATAAGGAAAATAGAAACAAAAAGAAAAAAAAGCCAATTTGTAATAGAATCTGCATGCCATTGCAATTAGAAATTCTGATTTTTAAATTAGGTTTGGACTGTGTGAAAGAATTCTGCCACTGAGATGCTTCAGTCGAGGAATGCTTAGGACACTGGTTTGAAACTGGATATAAAACAAGCATTAGTTTCAGTTTAAAGCCGCCAGATTTCCATGTTGCAACTGTGTTCCATCTACTTCCTGATGAGCGAAGTCGAGCTACCTCATTACCCTTCGTAATGGGAGTGAGTGATGCTGCAGATAATGCAGGACGTGACGAGAAAATCTCTGTGATTGGACTAATGAGCTTATTACTCTCCCTGTGAAAAAGCACTGTTCAAAATCATGTCTCCAAGATAATGCTGAAATTGTTTTACTGTTAAAGTATTTTAAAGAAGCTTATCAGGATTACTGATGAAAACCCATCCAAGGTATTTTGTTAATATTTGATGAATGATGTAACCATCAATTAGTTTGGTCAGTATTTTATACTTAATACAGGCTGTTAATCAACTTCTCTTTATGGTAGGTTACTATCAATCGATGTTTTACGGATATTATTAAGTAGGTACACTTGTTACACTTTGATACATAATCCACATACCAGGAATATATACACGTATATATAATCATGTATAACATAGCTACATAATTTATTCCCCACAAGGGAAAAACAGATAATATTCTTACTGCATTACAGGTGAATTAAACAAGCCACAAAGGATGAAACTCACTAAGATGGTATAACCGGTGAGTGATAGGGTCCAACTCAAACTCGATTTGTTTCGAGAGTCTGAGTTCTGAACCGATTTTCAAAATAGGCACCTATGGACAGTTGATTATTACAGTAAACTGTATCAAATGCTAGAAAGATAGAGCTGTACATTGCCCAGCAGAGAGGCGAGAAAGGCAACACAGGACGTTGAAAGAGATGCAGGACTCTTTTCATCTTAGAGAACATTTTGTGGACTTGTTTATCCTATATACTGAACATAGGATCCTGTGTTCCATGAACTTTCAAGTTTTCCCCCTATTTTCACAGTATAACATGAGTAGAGAGAGACATAATTTATAGCCTTGAAGGTCCCTAATTTTTAATAATATATCCCCTTCTCTTTCCATTACTTGTAACTGGAATATTTTTAGTGAGATGAAATAATATCTGTCTCATGTAGAATCTAATTAGTAATATATGCAAATATAATCACTTGTATGCTAAACAATATATATCGAAGTTTCCCTTGACTGTTTTACTTAAAAATTTTAAGGATTAACTCTGCCTCTCTCTCTCTCTCTCTCTGCCTCTCTCTCTCCCCACTTCTCTCCCTCTCTCCCTCTCTCCCTCTCTCCCTCTCTCCCTCTCCATCTCCCTCTCCATCTCCCTCTCCATCTCCCTCTCTCACCCTCTCCCTCTCTCACCCTCTCCCTCTCTCACCCTCTCACCCTCTCCCCCTCTCCTGTAAATAATATGATCTCAGTAGGTTCTTTGCTGAATGATTAAGCATATTAGAAACCTGGGTTTGTCATTACTTTAATCAGTGATAACAAATCCTTCAGCCTCTCCAACTGCTTACATTCTGGTTCAGGAACCATGTAGAGATGGTACATGGAAATACAGTGAGTTAGTAAACTGGATTGGAAATGTAGTGAGTTTGCTTGGAAAAATGTTAGATGATAACAATAATGAAGCCTTTGGGGCTGCTTGGCAAGAATCTGATATAGGCCAAAGACAAGGAAATGGGATGGTTCGCAGGAATATGACATTGGCCAAGGACAAGGAAGTAGGCTTCAGGCAGGAATCTGACATTGGGGAAGAACAAAGAAGTAATTGAAGGCAGGAATCTAAATATTAGGCTAGAACAAAGAAGTAGGCTTCAGACATGAAAATGACTTTGGGCTAGGGCAGGGAAGTAGGCTTAGCTATTTTGGTTATCCTGATAAGCCCTTAGAAACAGTGATCAGGGGAATGTTCACATAATTGGGTTTACTGTCTTGCTTGTTCCTTGACTATTTGCATCTATTGTATTGCTAGACCCTCAACCTAGAACTGACCTTAATACGTGCTTATAATTAAAATGGTATAAAAGCAAATAGTAGGAAGGGGATGGGATAGAGTGTTCTAGGGAGGGGAAGTGGGGAAAGGGAATGACATCTAAAATGTAAATAAATAAAATATCCAACAAAAATAAAGAATAACAAAAGAATAATGAAGCCATATGAAATCTACCCAATCATCTTGAGGAGCAAGAATAGTTAATGTGGGCAAGTTTGGATGATATTAAGCTTGTCTAACACTATGGAAAAGATAATAAGTGCAGCATGGGTGAACATGGCAAGGGCCTAGGCTAAAGGTCATAGAACCAGGTGGGCATTCCAGAAGGACCAAAGAACACCCCAGAGATCTTTGGTTTTATTCCTTTTTGAGTGTAATTTCATTTCCTTGAAGTCCAAAAAGCTATCAAATTTTGCTACTCAGTATAAGTTTGCACTCTAAACATAATATTTCTTCTGCACTGTAATTTTTAAAAGGTTCCTTTGGTCCCTGCTATTCTCAATACAGTTCAATAGTATGAGATCGAAACTTTTTTTTTTTTTTTTTTTACCCCATTACCAGCAATACTCTTAAGAGTTTGGAATCTTTAGAAACCTAATTAGCAATGTCTCTACTGAGAACTTGCTGACATTTTATATCTAATAATATGTCCCTTTTGCTATCTTATTGTCTCTGTCTTCTCTTTTGATTTTCTATTTTCCTTAAAGATATAAAAGAAAAATTGATATTTCTAGGTTGACTTTTACACACAGTCAGAGACATGAAAAAGCTTATTCTTGAGTTCTGTGCTGTCTCTTTCTACTATTATTTATTTTGTTGATGTTCTGGGAAGATTATTAATTTTTAAGTATTGGTAGGATTTGTCCTGTATGTTCTGGTTTGATTAATAACATTGTATCACTTACTAAAGATAAAATTAGGCTAATATTATACAACTACTAATTAAGCAATTAACTTTTTCTTTACATAAATATGAATTTCAATCATCTCCCAGATCCTATTAGAATACTGAAAAAATGAAATTCTCAGTCTTGGATCATGGAGAAGGCCAATAGAACAATCTTTTTCATACATACTGTGGTCTAGTGAATTTCCTTTGAAAACAGAAAACTTTCTCTGTGACTAAAAATGGAAATGGACAGACAAGGAATGGAACGTGAGTTACCATTATTAACAGCAGATTCGACAATGAATAGAGCATTGGAAGACAGCAATCTGCTTTTCATAAACTTCCTCTCCCTTTACTCACTGTGGGGCCTCAAGAGCTCATGGTGAAAACTCGGGAGCATATGGTGGAGCCCTAGCATCCTCTCTATGAAGTGAGACTACTTGCTTGCCTGGAAAATAAGCCACTGAAATACATTCAATGTCCTTTATGAAGCTGAATGATTAGCCAAGGGGGCGTGCAATACAGCATAGATATAAGGATAATAGTTCTCAGAACTACAGCCATGAATCAATAATTATTTCATCCAACTCATGGCATCAGAATTCCTGTTTGAGCTCTGATATTCATACATCTGACTTGGGGGTCATTACCATTCTGCAAAATCTAATAGTCTGCTTCCATTAAAAAATTAACTAAGTATCATACTGAAATGTTTTCCAATTATATTTAGAAATGTATAGAGAAGCATATAAATAGCCATTCTGAGTAGATTTCTTTTCTAATGGAGCCTTTCTAGCAAGGTTTAATTGTGTTGGAGGGAACTAAACTGACAGATGTGGAGGCAGAGCCTTGAGTGTGTCAGTCCGGAAGGAAAGGTGAATCCAATTAAAAGGATGACATCACTGTCACCCCACCCAACTGACTCCCATTATTAGTTGCACTTGGCTTCTCTAAGTTTTGCTAAGGAAAGGGTATAGAAGTATTTTATTTATCCAATGTATTCTGGGAATACCTTGTAAATTAAAATCCTGCAGCATCTTCTTTCTTTTCCACTTACAAGTATATATTTCCATTCTTAGGCTTTTCTCCTCAATTTCATCTTTTCCTTCTATCTTAGATAAGTCAACTAGGAGGATAAACCCTTTCTTTCTTTTAGGTAAATAAGTGGGGAGATGGGCAGGGGGTGAAGTTAAGCACCACTGAGGTTTGTTCTCTTTAAGGAGGATTTCAGTTAAGTCTTTTTTCTCCACCCTGTGATAGCAGCTGCAGTGTAGGCTTGTTTTATTTTTTTACAGTACCCTGTGATAGACACATCAACAGCAAATGTGCACATTTAGTAAGACAAGGGTGCTTTTAGTAAGGCTGCTTCTCACCGTCAAATCAGGCAGTCAATCTGTAAATATTTATTGGTCTAGTGTAAAGAGAAGCTCTTCATAGAAGGAGCGCTTTCCTGACAATTGTGTTTTCAGTATGTACTTAAAGTGACTGTGCAATAAACACACACACACACACACACACACCTTACAAATGAGTTTTCTCAGACAGTGTGAGTTCACAATATCAGTTTTGAAGAGATGGGGAAGTGAGTGTCAAGCCAGTTGTGGAAGAACAGGTGGTCACTGTTAATATTGGAGTGGAACCTGGGCTGAGACTGAGGTCATTACTAAGCAAATACCACCAGACATTTCTACAGAGAAGAGCAAGAACCTGAAAAAAAAAGTTTTTTTTTAAATTTTCAAATAATTTAAAAATTAAATAAAAGTGGGTGGTATAAAATATCTAGACTAAAAGTTCATAGATTCTTATAATTTTCTAAATTTATTTTTGTAGTCGGGTGGCTATATGTGATGGACATACGAAACATAGTGTTTCTGTGGACTTCAGAGGACAACTTGGAGGAGTTGGTCCTGTTCTGCCATCACGTGGGTTCCAGGGAATAAATTCAGGTCATTAGACTTGCTTAACAAATGTCTCTACCAGAAGCATATTCTGTATGAGAGTATCTAAAATGTGGGGACCTTCATTAAGACGCCACTTATTTCTAAGCAAACATGATTCCAGTTTTCTACTTATTCTGATTTATTATGGTACCAATAAATATCAGAGAAAGAACAGCAGAAAGTAGCAAGAATTAAAGCAGAGTTGCTCTTATCTAATGAGGATATAGGAAAACAACTCTATGAAATAGAATGCCCAAATCCATTTAGAGAAAATTAGAATTCTATGGGATGGACTTATTCTGAAGGATAGGTCACCAGCATCATACACCAATTCTAACACACAGAAATCACTCACTGCTAAAAAGTATATGTACAGAATGATGACTTTTGGACAAATCTTATATGATGGTAAATATTTCATCAGAGTAAATAAAATTGTCTGTTAAAATAGGTTTTAACTATATCACAGTAATATAGAATTATTCTGTTAAGAAATCAATGAGATATTATCAGTTTTGTTTCTTTAAATAGAATTACTCCATAAATTAAATAAAACTCCTCCACGATACAGTTTAAAGCACCTATAATAAGACTGGAAATTCTAATCCTCTTTAAGCAGAAGTAAATACTATGTTTACACAAAAGATTGTGCATAGTCATTATTTTTATTTATTTTTTGTAATTACCAAATGTATTTCACCTGGTGACCTGATAAATCATCCTCAGAATATCCATCCATGCAAAGGAAATGCGGGCATAAAAATTTGCTAACTTGCTGCTACAGGCAAATTCCAATTCAACCTCAGAAGTTTTAAGCATAAGACATCAGAAAGTTGCATCTGCAGGACTATTTTCATATCATTGGATTTAAAACTGCTACAGAGAGAAGAAGGTAAATACATCCAGAGATGGGATTCGGGGTGTGTACTGGAGAACAGGACAGAAGGATGAACAAACTGTGGTCATGAAGACAAGCTCTAGAGGCTACAGAAGCTCAGTAACATGTATGACCATGTGGAGTGGTACATCAAGATTCATTTCTTTTAATCTCAGGTTCAGGGACCCATCCTGATAGTTGTTTTATAGCCTCATTGGTTACCTATACATAGATGGTACTTTTATAAGAGAATGTGGATCAACACTTATAGAATTATATAAAAAGGGGTAAAACTGACTATGTAGCTTCTTTTTGTTCCTGATACTGTTTCTCTGTATAACCCTGGTTATACTAGAACTCACTCTGTAAACTAGGCTCGACAGGTACTCAGAGATCTGCCTACCTCTGCCTCCCAAGTGCTGACATTAAAGTGTACGCCACAAAGATCTCAGTTTTTTTTAATTCTCTGGTAGTGGAGCTTTAGGTTTGTCTGCCCTTGGTATCATGTAACACCTAACCACAGCCCTGACTTGGTTATTCGTGTATCTGTTGCTTCAGGCTGCTTCTGTGTTATTCCCTTTACAGGCCTTGGTAGGCTAAGATGCTTGCCGTTATTGTGTGTAAGGTTCTTTCTCTATTGATCCTAATCAAGACGGATCAGACAACACTGTTTGTTTGTTGTATTTATATTCATAATACCTGGAAACATTGGATAAAGATGGAATTTTATTATGCTTATAATATTATAGACAATCCAGATTATTCAAATTGGATTCAAATTGAATCTAGTTGGCTTAGCAATGGTTAGAAATTATATATAGATTCTGATATTATTATAAAATAGAATTTTCTATCTAGTTTCTCTCTCAGGTTGATAGAAAGATAGACATGTAGTTTAATTAAATATAGAGACCCCAAATAACCACCTGATTTATTTAGATTCAATGCAGACACCATCTTCAAACAGAGAGGAGTACACAGTAGCTCTAATTTACAAATGAGGAAGATCCTGTGTCATAAATAGACCAATTTGTCAAAGTTTACATAGATGGGTAATGTTGAAGTTAGAGAGTTAAATTTTAGGCCCGAATCATTCCAAATTAACAGAGGCACTGTGGGAGAGACTTAAAAGCCTTGGTTTAGGAAGAACAATGTAACTGAAGAGAGGAACATTGTAGAAAAATGGATCCTCTTCTCAGTAGAACAGCCTTGGACAGGCCTGAGCAGCATAGCCACATAAGAAGGCCATGATGCTTGGAAGTAGAAGTATATATGTATGTATATATGTATATATACGTATATATGTATGTATATGTATATATATATATATATATATATATATATATATATATTCCCATCTGACCAATATATATATATATATATATATATATATATATATATGTATATTAGTTAATGTTCAGCTAAAAATGTGAACTTTATTAACTTTGTGGGTTGTTTATATACACATATGTTGGCCCACTTGTGTGCAGCTTTATGTGTGTACCAGTCTGTGGAGGCCAGAGGTAATTTAAGTATCTTCCTTGTTTACTATCTTATTCTTTTAGTGGTATGCCTTTCAATCAAAGCCCAAGCTCACCCAGGCTGGCCAACCAGCTTCCTCTGGAATCCTCCCTTCTGGGTTCTGATGAGGCTGCTATACCCACTAGAAATTTATTAGTGCCAGAGTCCTACCCAACAAGCACTATAGGTACTGAGTCATGTCCCCTATCCGACCAATATTTTACTCATCTACTTTGGTGCTGCTTCAATGGCAAAAGCTAATTTTGCTGTGGACTTCCTAGAAGGTTACTGTGTGTCTTAAAGTAAACTAAACATGAGACATATACAACATATTTTCTAAGTTGTGCCCCAGAAAGAGGTAAATATCTATACACAGAGTTAGCCTTATTAGCATGTCTTAATTTAAATAAAAATACCTTTAATGATTGAATGATTCTTAAGCTCTTATGAATTTCCAAGAACTGGATTAGGCCAGATATAACAATACTCAGGAGGATTATCTTTTCCCTCAGAAGCTCAGAAGCCATGAAGACTACTGCAATAGTGAGTGTATATGTAAAAAATGTCTAAAACATTGTTTGACACATAATAGTCAATGAATGCCAGCGATGAAAGCTAAGGGTGTTAACGCTGAGCCCATATAATAGAAAGACTGTATTCATGCCAAAAACTATGACAAATTTGAAATTTAAGTAGCCATTAGCTTGCCATCCCCCAGCAGGGTGTTTGTAGACATTAGAATTCTCTTAAGTCTCAACCTAAAACTCTTGCTTCTTTGACCTCATCAGTGGCAACTGAATGACATGACACATGGAAATAAACTGACCACAGAGATCTCATTCAGGATGGGAGGCATCGCTGTTATAAAGGAGCTTTGAGATCCATTTCTGCAACACGAAACTTTCTTTCCCTTTCAGTTTTGCAAAGTGGTGCTCTTTTTTAGAAAAGAAACTCTGACAGCAACAAGCAGGAAAGAACGCTTCCATCTCTGAGAAACTCACATCATTTACCCCTTCATCTCCAAATGCTAAAACCCAGCAAGAGGGATATAGAAAATGTCACTGATGCTTACTCCTTAGAAAGAAGAGAAATTAGACACATTTGTAGTCAATTTATATTACAGAAAGACAGATAATTCTTAAATATTTACTAAACTTCAAACTATATACATTCCTCTATTTGATTAGGAAAAAATACCACTTTGTCTAAGATACAGTTGATAAAAAGTAACAACATATAAAAATAGCATCAGCTTTGGCAAATAAAACAGCTCCTATATCCTTCAAGAACAAGTTCTTTTGATAAATATTCCTCAGTGAAAATGTAAGCATTTTAACATGTCATGATAAATGTTTAATGTTTAATTTTAGTATTTCCAAAGCTGAATTCATCTTCTCCCATATTCCTTAAGTGCTAAATACTTAATAACCTGAAGGAATTTCTGTTTCTAAATTTATTGTAACATTGATAACTTTTGCAACAACATTTTAATTTACAAACATATAAAAATATATGTGGTAAAACATATTAAAAAGAAAAACAACCAAAAATTTGGAATATAATCTTTTCAAGTATTTGTGAATCCATCAGTAAAACATGTTTTTAAAATGACTGTAGATATGGTGCATTGCTTTAAAAGCTTCCACTCTAAAACTTGGCTTTGCTACTCTCTATGACTTGTTTCCATATACTGATGTTCATACAGATGTATTTTCATCTAACTTGTTACTGCGATGTATTAATTAACACAAAGTGAATATGCTGTAGTACCTTCTTTCAAACCATTCAGTCAAATCCTTTGCCTATAACTTTCCAGTTGTTAAATAAATAAATAAAAAGCCTTTCACATGCGTCATTTTCCCTAAAGAGCAGCATGAGATTTCCAATCCTTTGCTTGAACACATGAAATATTAAGAGCCAATTTTCAGCGGCACCTCTGTCACTTCCATTATCATTCTACACATCCAGAGGTGATAATGGACTCTGCAAATTGCAGCCTTTCTCTGTCCCAGACCACTAGAGTTTCACCGGGGGACAGCTCCACACAAAGGGTGGCCCAGATGTATGTTAATGGCAATGTGCGGCAAACTGCAGACACTGGCACATATGACATACATGGTGATGTGTTACCCAGAGGACAGGCAAAATGAGAAGAAAACAATTTTCTTAGGAATTCAGTAAAATAAACACTAACTTATCCTTCCACATAAACTGAATATGTATCCTTGTCCTCTCAGATCCCTGGAAAGAGAAGAGAAGACAAGCTCCCAGCTGACTCACTACAAGAAATCAGCTCTGTAAAACCAGCGCAAGAAGGACATGGATGTCATTGAGATGCAGAGAATTATGGACAAGGCTGTTATTTTTCATCACCTTTCTCAGATATACCACATGGACATGCTAACATGTATAAAATGACATTTCAAACGTGAAGTGAAAGAAAGAGAAAAAGATGTAGGAAAGTCGCTTTACCAGCCTTTGCTGAACTGCTGTCCACGAGTGTCTGTGGGGACTTTATCTACTAGAAACAAACTGTACAATAGGAAAGAGGATGGATTAAACTGGGCTTTCAAATGAGTGCAAAACTTGTATTCCATGCAAAATAAATCATAATTTGAGGATAATATAGGGGAAGAAGAAAGAGATTTGAAAGGAAGATGGTTTTACCATAGAAAGATAATGTAATTGGGTGTCCCCTGTTAACACTGACCCAGTGGTCATACATTGAATCACAAGATTGGTTGTAAGCATTCTGCAACAAAAAATGGGGTGAGAACTTCTGTGGAGGACTGGAAACGTTGAGGATGAAACAAACAAACAAATTGGATTCCCTCACTCAGGTAGCCAAATGTTGGTTTATGTAATAGACAATATACACATGCTACATAATAGCACTTAATGTGTTAATAAAACTAAATGTTGAATAAGACGAAGTAAGGTCCATTTACATTCCATAAATATAATATAAACGAAATTTGTAAATTATAAGCAAGACCAGGAAAGTAAAATGCAAGAAACAAAAAGTGAACCAGGTAAAGGGATACTAGTAAAATCATTTTTTTCTTTGATTACTTTAGGATTAAGTTAATAGCAATGATTGTGGGGGAGGCAGAAATGGCAGGAAGATGGAGGGGCCAGGAGGTCAGAGTCCTTAGTATCCACTGTGAATAAGACTACAACTAGCTAGCAGCAGATTTAATTAAAAATAAATATTAAGATATTGTGGTGTTTCTCTGCACTTCCTATTCTTTTGAGGAAACATCAACCCCTCATATAGAGAATACCATACTAAGCATTAGAACTGAGGGAAGATGTACCTTGGGTCCAGCCTTTAAGGGAGCACACAGTCAGCAAATCATTACAGCACTGGGTGATTCTTGCTCTGGAAAAGGTGTCAAAGGTTTGTTTTGTGGACACTTTACCATCTTATCAGACTTACAACAGTATTTATTAAGGCTCTCATAACCTTTTACTTCCCCTGACTTTCCCCAAGAAATATAGAGCATTACATCAATGCATAAACTAATGTGTAATTTAAATATACAATTAAAACAATTGATACCCAGAATAAATAGATTAGTAGATACTGTAGGAAGAGGAAGAGGGGGAAATGGAGAATGATCATGACATGCTAACATGGACATGCTAACATGTGTAAAATGACATTTCAAAAGTGAAGTGAAACTTTGTTTTTTAACTGATGAAGTTTTGAAACACAAACAGGCTGGTGTTTGCAAATCACTGTCTGTGCATTACATGGACATGCACTGCACATCTTAAAATGACTGCTGTTGCAGGGGCCAGTGGTGGCACATGCCTTTAATCCCAGCACTTGGGAGGCAGAGGCAGGCGAATTTCTGAGTTTGAGGCCAGCCTGGTCTACAGAGTGTGTTCCAGGTCAGACAGGGCTACACAGAGAAACCAAGTCTCAAAAAGCCAAAAAAAAAAAGACTGTTGTACATTATATATGAGTGCTACCTCAAAGTAAAAACAAGAACAATCTTTGATATTTTGTGACAGTTTGAAATAGTATTCCTGACATCTTACAGAGACTTAGATAATCAATAGGTTTCCTCTCTGATTCTGCCTAGCTGTCTGAATGTAGAAAATGGTATGATTCTATCTGAGGAAAAACATCAGAGGAAAACTTTTGATGTAATTGCGTAGACAGTAGAAGGTTAATGTTTTTGATTTTTTTTTCTTAAAGTGCACAAGATTGTACAGTAACGTAACAGGAGGTTCTTTATGACAGAACATGTCAGAATGGTATTCTCCAAAACTTTATTTTCTATGAATTTTTAATGATGCAAGTAATTTTTCAAGGTCACTGAGCGAGCAATCAGTTACTCAGACATGAAATTTGTTCACAGTTTCTTGGCAGCTTTGCAAGGAAACAAGCAAGTGGGATTTGTGGAGGAGGGGAAATGATACCCTTCAGAAGAATGTGGTACACCATGTAATTAGCTGGAGGTAAAGTTGATTCACTCTTCAACCTGCCAAGCTGCACAGTGTTCTTCACCAGGCATTCTTGATGGTGTGAGACATTAAAGTTAGTCACTTAATGGCTTCTACAGAGGTTAATACCATGTATTTTTAATCTGTTGATGGCTCTAAAATGCGCTTCCCAGTAATCGAGCCTTCACTATCCATTCACATATCTTTAAAACACTTCTAAATTTTCAATTAACTATGAAAAGGAGTTTTAAGAAAGTCACTTTTAGTGCTTGCAGGCTGTCATTTAGCTTAATCGTCATTAGAAAATCATAATTCAGTGAAATAAAAAAAATAGCAACAATGAAAGGATTTTAGCAAGGTTCTGCTGAACAGAAATCAAGACTCAAGTTTTAGAGAAACAAAGGTGACCTTGAAGACAACAAAAGGAATCACTTGAAATTTCTCAAATAAAGACGTGTTGATTTAAGAAATATGGACTTGTCAGTGTTGAAAGTCTAGAATGAGATTCCTTGGAACTCTGAAATAATTAGAAAATCTGTTGTTATGTTAATGTTTAACTATCAGAACCATAACAGAATCGGAAGAGTATGAAAAGTGTATATATAATGTCTTAGTCCCTGGTAGAGACAGAGGAGTAGTGATCACATACAGCATGGCACCAAAGCAAAACTCACAGAGGTCAAACTCTTCCCATGACTATCAGGAGATAGTGGACTTAGAATTGAAGCAGGGTTTCCCAGTTGCAGTTACTTTTAAGCCAGAGAAGGATGCAAGTCCTCCTGTTGTTACCTCCACAGAAACAAAGACTTTTGCCACATTTGGTGTCCATCTGTGATGGTTGAAAACCATCAAACATCATTCACAAATTTATCTGATTTTCCAGCAACCTTCCTTATGTAAACATCCAAGGACATCTGCCTACAGAAAAAAAATTCTTTTGTTCTTGCAGACCTTAATATTCTGGGCAATAGATATTAGTTCTCATGGAATACTAACAACATTGCATTCTATATGAACTAATTTTGCACTGCTAACATTATTTCTTAGTTTAAATTGTTGTTTTTGTTTGACATGTCAGTGTTTCTATGCAATAAGAGTGAATCCTCCAGAATCAGAAGTCACAAGTTTAAGAGAAGCTAGAAGTGAGCAGATTAGAAAAAGAAAAGACTGTTCTCCAGAAATCTATAGCTAAAAGATGGACATGATCTAAGGAGAAAAACATAGCCCTTTGTATTACTGAACGTAAAGACTACTTGTAAAGATACTTGCCCAGCTGAATCCTAACTTCTGTGATATAACAGTTGTCATTATAGAAGACAGTGAGAAAAATCAACTATCTGAAAGAAATTACAATAAAAAACCAGAAGATAAAATGTGTTCAAGTAAAACTAAGCAGCATAGGCAGTTAATTTCCCATAAATTCTTTAGATCTGAGGAAGACATTCAAGTTGAATAGTTAAGAGTGCAGAAATGCCTGTAAAGATGAAAGACTTGGTGGAGGAATTTAAACCAGCGGTAATAAAATAGAGAAATTTGCTTTGACAAATTCAACCTCTCCATTTTTTCCAATTGTCATTCAAATTTTCTTCAAGTTTGGATACAAGAGATTCATTTGCTTCTGGTGTTCCAAATAGATCCTTTCAGACTAGATATTCAGGTATTCAGATATTGCCCGATTTAAAAATGTAAATTCCAGAAATCAAAGATATGCCGAAAATTAAAAAAAATACCATTGCAATTATAAGGGGAACCACTAATACTAAGAGACAAATCCAAAACATGGACACTGTACACATGTGGAAGTTCTATATCTACATGCAAAAATGAATGATTTTAAAAAATCTCTTATTACATATTTTGTCCTCCTTAATCTATAATGTACATTCATTGATGAAACTTCACTTGCAAGTAAATATTTTGCTTTTTGTGCAAATATAAGAAGAGATTTATTTGATTTGAAAATTAAAGCATATGAAAATATTGAGTGTTTTCAAAGATCATAACAATTCAAAGAAATGGCTGACTTTAAAATATCATGAGTAAGATGAGCAACTATATAGTTTTTCTATATACTTTCAATGTTCTCAGATAATTTTATACATTTAGTTTCTTAACACTAATCTAAAATTACTTATGAATCAGTTGAGATAACTGTTGGTGAACAAATTAAAAGCTAATCTGAAATTGCTATTAGTGCCTTTACCTAAATGCATTTATACATTCATAAAATATTTTACCTCACTGCTCAATGTTGTGCATTGAGCTTGTTTTGAGTAGAATTGAGAAGCACTAGGGATGAATCTATTCTTTATTAGTTCTGTTTCCAGAGATGTTATATGTACTGACTACAAATAAATGTTCCATTGAAAGTAGAAAAGCATATCACTTTTTGTTATGGAATATATACTTAGGATTTAAAAAAATATAGATCTTGAAAAACAAACATAAACAAGGATCCTGATTATGTCTTTTATATTTGGCCAGAGAGCCAATATAAAATACTCCTATTAACTTTGTTGCCTCCATTCATCTGAGAAAGGCATAAGAAAAGATTTCACCCAAATTGCAATTAGAGAATAGGACATAGCAGATAGGCTTTTGACTCAAACCCATGCCTATCACCTGCCTTCAATATTAGTGTCTCAATATGTACATCCTTAGGACTGAACTAATAACTTCACTACTTATTTCTGAATTCACATGCAAAACTTCAAACAGAAGAGAGTGAGAATCAGAACTAGTAAGTAGAGCTGGTTGGTTGAACCACCATTGAAAGATTGGTTCTATTTTTTATTGAATAAGTTAGCATGAGAAATTATTTCATTATTACAATTTAATACATTATACATATCATAGATATGATTTATGTATTATGAATTATATATATGTATATATACATCTTTATATATCATATAAAATATATAACCATACACTAGTCAAATTGACCCTTTCAACACCCTCTGTAACCCCCACCCCATGAGCATGCCTCTGTGTGTGTGTGTGTGTGTGTGTGTGTGTGTGTGTAAATTGAGATTCCACACGAGAAAAATGTGCACTATTTGCTCTTTCCTCCTTTACTGCCTTCTCCTGCCCTCCTACCATCCTCTTTCTTTTAACCACTTCCACTCTTTTTACTGCACCTCTCTTTTTACCACACCTTCTCCTTTTACCACCCCCTCTTTTTTTAACTTTCCCATTCTACTTCCTTGTCACACATGCCCTCTTTAATTTAGGTTCTGTACACAAGAGAAAACATATTTCTGCATTCCATCACCTTTCATTTATATCCCACACTTCTTAGAAACTTTCTTGTGTATGTAAAGTAAGACTAAAAAATATTAAAATAGGAAGTGATCCTGAACTCCATTTTAATTTGGCTCCCTAAGGGTGGTTTGGAAATAGTATAATAGGTCACAGGTTAGCCACCTCTTTTTATTTTTCAAACTCATGTTATTTTCCTAAGTTGGACAAAATAAAATAACCTTGAAATTCAAGTCTCCTCATAAGACATTGTGCTGCTATCTTGTTATTTGGTAATATGAACCGATTAAATTAAGAGGTATCAAACTATACCAAGTCATCCAGAAGCCTGACATTGGGGTGTTCTTGTGATGAATAAATTCAGAGTTTTTAAAGTCCATAAAACTATCAGAAAACACTGGCTCCAGAGCCAATATTGTCTGTTTTTGGTTCAATAATAATTACGTACATGTAATTGAATGAGAATATATCAGACCCATAAATCACATTGTAAATGGACACAATGCAATATATGTATACAAATAGACTGTAATTACAAGCTAGTTCAATAAAATGGATTTGATAAACTTCCTTATAAGTTATAAATATTCTAACAGTCCTGTGACTGATTTTGCCCACAGTTTCACTGTGGATAATATAGTTAGAGGCTGAGCTATCACTGTGGTTGAATGTCTTCAAAACGAAGGTAGTTCCTGCATGCTGCCTTAGTGGCTGTCCATGACTTTAGACCAGCCTTAAGGAACTCCAAAAAGCATGCGAGTCATTGAATTGCAATCATTGATTGTAACATAATCATTATTATATTGGGATTAAATATTTTTCACATTAAAATATGAAATTCATCATCTACAAATAGGTTAGTCACAATCATGAAGTGAAGCTGTTATAAGGTTCAGAGCCTTAGGAATTACTCTAAGTGATAACCTTCTTTATAATCAAGAAGTCAAAACATGCACTGATAGGTCTGTAACCCAGAATCTATTTATTTTTTTATAAGAATTGTTTTGCTTTGGATTAAATGCAAGAATATTTATTTAAGAAAGCACAAAGACAAATGAGTGATCAAAGTACTTCCCATCAAAATAGTCTGGGGTCTGGACAGAAAGTGTAGCTCTGAGAACACGGGCTGTCCTTGCAGAAGACCTGAGTTCTGCTCCAAGCACCAATGTCCAGCAGCTCACAAGGGCGGCCTGTCACTATAGCTGCAGGGAATCAGATACTCTCCAATTCCATGGCGCTTTTACTGATGTACTCACACACTCACACACAGACACATATACTCATGATTGAAAAATAATACAAATAAATTTGATCTTTCAGTAATTGTGTTTTAATGACCTGTTCATAGCCTTGTATGATGATATATTTATCAATGACAAAACTTGGGATGCTGAGGCAGGAAGGTCACGTGTTCAAACACAATCCGAGCTACCTGTTTGTGACCCTGACTCAAACAACCTATCTTGTTCAAAGATGAAATGTCCAGACACTATGAAAACTCAAATTTTGGCATGTATTTCAGGTTGTCTTATGGTTACTTGCTTGTTCAATTGTACACTGATAAATATTAATTTTAGTAATATTTTAACAAATTTTCTCTAGAAAAACTTAAACAGAAGCAGTGTGCTTTTCTTTCTTATATTTAGCTCAGTGTTGACTATTTGTGATCTTTATGTCTAGAGGATCTCTTTTGTGAAACACTATACACTATACACTATACACTATACACTATACACTATACACTATACACTATACACTATACATGGGAATGATATCCCTCTTCACAGATCTAGACATGGCTGATAAGAGATGATTACACCGAGTGTTTTCACCAGAAATAAGTCATTACTGAACATATGAGAATTCGACATGTCATGTGGAAAGAAATAACGTTATTTGTAAGAATCACAAATAGCATAACACTTCTGACACTTTGGTTTAAAACTTTTTTTGATATTTTATATTCTTTATGTTTACTATCTTATGATAGAACACATTAATAAGTTTCTTTTTAAAATTATCCTATTGACAACTACCTGTATAGTTAAGCACTCCAAAACACAAAGGTCATCTGTTGTTGAGAAACTTAAAACAAAGACTTTTTGACCCAATAAATATTTTTTTTTCCAAGGGAGTTGTAGCTCACTTAATGATGGACTGATTTCTCCCATAAAGATAAGCTGAAGCACAGACCCTCTCCAGCATAGAGAAGGTGGCAGGTATGATCTGAACAGAAGTCAAATAAGAAAGCTATCACCCTATATGGAATTCTGGGTAATCACATTCAAGTAGACACATGTTTGTAAATTAATGTTGGATTTTCAAAAGTAAACTTTCAGTCTAAATAAGAGAATCTAGTACTTATGTTAATCTAAATCTCATTTTAATTTTGCATTGAAAACATCAACTCAGCTAGCAAATGGAATTAAGTTCAGTAGCTAAAATGATGTTTGTTGTTTATTTTTTGCCTTTCTTCATATTTAGGTTTTGTCATAAGTATCTTTAATCATTTTTTGGTTTAAGTAAACAAAACCATATAATGCCAAAAGTTATGTGTCTGTAGCTTGCTAAGTCCACCATCAGAACACTGGTGTAGAGCCCAAATGTCTTTCGCTCTCCTACCAAACCTAGTACTTGCCACCCATAGGGATGTCAATCAGCCCAGCCACATGTGACCTATGTTATTGGGTTGCATGCTTCAGATACAGTCAAGCTGTGTCCTCTGCAAACCCCAGACATTCTGTTAAACGCAGAAATTTAATCAAATATGCCTAATCATTTCTCTGTTTCTTTTTCTTAACCTTCTTATGTTTATCTTGATTTTCTGATTGGCAGCTGGAACAATTTACTGACATTTTATCTGTTTATAGATTCCAAAATCAGTGTGATAATAAGGCTTTAGGTTTTTATGTGGACCAAATACAGAGAAATATATATGCTGAAATACCATAAAATAGAAAAACATCCAAAAATAGCCATTGTTGCCTATTAATTGTTATTGCATGTGGAAATTATTTCTTTAGTACTCAGTTACTTTTTCTCTCTAAAGGTAAATATCTTTGTCTGAAATATATATGTGTGCTCAAGTTATATCCATGAGAATATACAGTAAATTTTGGGTTATAAATGTACACAGCAAAAACTGAAATTAACAATAAAAGGGAATATTCAGGCCAGGCAGAGTACAATGGCCCAAGTACATTATAGATTTACTGATAAGTTCCAGAAATGTTTATTTGAGTGGTAAATATGTTCCAGGTACTATCTTGGGTTTTAGGGATAAGATCATAAAAAAGACCTCTTCCTTGTTCAGAAAGGCCCTTATCATCTGAAAAACACCCCAGTGAAGAATGAAGTCAAGTCAAACCAGACTATAAAACTGAACTGTCTCAGAGTGACTCCAGGTTCAAGGATGAGATCTTGTGAAGGCAACAGACTGGAGGTAATTTAATCTTACAGGAGAGCAGGAGAAAGCTTTCTGAATGTAGTGAATGAGAGTTTACTTCTGTAATATCTCTGGGATTTCCTAAAATGATACAAAGAATAAAAATAAAAACTGCAGCCATCATTAACATGGAACCAGGATTGGTGAGAGAGATTTTAAAATAATTCATGCAGATGAATTTTTCCTAATGTATTCAAAAAATTAATGGGCAGCCCTACTCCTGGTATATCCCTACTTCTGATATTCAGAAAAGCATATTTAAGTGGTATTTGATTTTTCAGACTCTTTGATTAAGGTAGACGTCAAACTACATAGGGCCAAGTCATCACAAACACAGCAGTTAGGGGTCATGACAGGGTGACGGCCTTTTGGCTGTTCTGCTAGTCCTCAGAACTTTGAAGGTGACAGTGTCTTTGATCTGTCTCTCTTTTAAACAAGGGAACCTGGAAATATCACAGATGATCATTTGATCTGTTCTGGTGAAGACAGTTGTCCTCTGTTGCCCCCCCAGAAGCATGCTGGGCTCTCTCCCACTGGGTAATGCCAGGCTTTCATGTTGGAGAAAAACCAGGCTTCCAGCCACCTAGAGAGCTAAAGAGAAGGCTGATGAATAGGCCTGTGTTTCTAGTGGCAGCAAGGCCATAGGATCTAACTGCAGTGCTCTCAGGGACACCAGCTGCACCCCCACTCCCGAACTGGAGAACTGGTGAATTGCTGAATGCGAGAACTGCTCATCTCAAGGAAAACAAGGTGGGTTCCCTTGTTAGCAGAAGCGGTGTTCAGGAGAAAGCTGGGGTAGAAAAGGATTCCACTTAGAAAAATTTCCAGGTTTTCTGATTTAAAGCCATCCTCAGCAGACTATCAGTGAGAGAACATACAAGAAGGCCCAAGCAAAGGCTCACAGAACAAACCAGAAGTGGAGGCTGGGGCACAGGACTCATAAAACCAAATGAAGAAATAGAAAAGAGGATTCTGCATCAGAAAATGACTACAGACTTGGGGAGAGTCTGAAAAGTCTTCCCAGTCAACAGTGTGTGTGACCAGCTTCCCTGCCATGACCTAACACATCAAAGGGAGGTAGCCAAATCATCAAGAAAATGGGAAGGTATTATTATTCCCAAATAAAGTAAACCTCAACCACCAGCAATTTTTTTTTTAATTTTAAGGCATTCTTTTTATTGAACATGTTAATCCTTATAATTTTATACATCTTAAATTCCATACAAAAGTATATTTTTTCAATTACTTAAATATTTTTATTCTACATAATGAATTTGTGTTCATTGCCTTGCTTGTTCCTTGACTCTTTACATCTATTGTATTTGTGGTCCCTCAACCTAGAACTGACCTTAATACTTGCATTTAATTAAAATGGTATAAAAGCAAAAAGAAGGAGGGGGATGGAATAAGAGGGTTCTAGGGAGGAGATATGGGGAATGGGGATGACATCTGATATGCAAATAAATAAAATAACTACCAGCAACTTTAACAAATGCTTTACAACAGCAGTTACAGTCATCCAAGGGTTCAATCATTAACTGAACAGATCTATGGTTGACTCCTCATTCACAAAGCTCTCCACTGGGTCCTCCATATACAACGATGAGGAGGGAAGAAGTCTGACTACGTAGGGAAACTCTGGGGTATGATATATGCTAATGCCTGCTAGCTTTCCTTCCCTAACCTTATTGATCTCAATGGCTTTTAAAA